>CM029621.1:2360087-2960087 GCA_017311315.1 Dendrocalamus latiflorus | reverse complement strand
GAAGAAATGGATGTGTGATGGATTGGATGGAGGGAGAAGGGCATCACATTTACATCCACACTCGCTCGCCACTGGCTGATCCTCAGGAGAGGGAGGCCATCTTCCTTTTCTTCTTCCTTCCAATGCAATTGGCTCAATGTGAGTGAGGGTCAGTCAGCCAGATGGGGACCCAGACCTCACATGGGGGTGCTGGTCCAGGTCTTTGCAAGGTCAGTGTCTCAAAGAAATGATGCCTAAATTCCTCCAGGTAGAAAGGGCCAGATGACTATCCATGACCCTCGTAGGATTGCACCGAACTGCATTTTACTGGTAATGGCAATACCAGACACCAGTTTTGACCATGCGAGCAACAGTAAGAGTAACTTTGAGTACTGCTATTTTGGAATTCAACGATATGGACTTGCTAGCATGAAGTCTGAACCGAATTTTGTGTAACATGGCCCTACTTGGAATGAAGCACGTTTTACCATCGTGCCAAGGACCACCCTGTTGTTTGGTTACTGCTGCATGCTGGAACCAAAATGCCATGTGTTAGACCATGTGTGGTCGTGATTAAAAGTGATGATGAATAATTGATATTTGGATTACTTTAGAATTTGCATTTGCGAAAGTTTCGGTCGATCGCAATCAAATATTTTGGCTCCGAGTGGGTTTGAGTTGCGAAGAAGAAGTTGATCGAACTAGTCCAATCAGCGATAACACTCAAACCATCCGATCTTCATCTAAATTATTTTGACTGTCCGATCAGCGTCAGAACATTCGGACTAGTCCGATTAGTGAGTTCAGACAATCCGATCTTCATTTAAGTTGTTTTGACAGTCCGATCAGCGTTGGAATGTTTGGACCAGTCCGAACACTAGCTCGCGCAGAGTAGTCTGAAGAGTTACTTGTTTTTCAACTATTGATTTACAATCGGGTGGATCGGCTGGGTGCGACTGTTCGGACCAGTCCGAAAGATAGAGTGATCGTTTTTCATCATCTATGATCGGATGGTGTTCGAGTGATCCAGGAGGATCGAACGGTGTTCGAGTACCATTGGAGGTCCGAATGGCTTTACGACTACGCTAAGTTGATCACTGCAGACTTCAACCAAGGTATTTCGACTACGCCGGTCTTCGATCACATCCAACTTCGACTATGTCTGGCTTCGACCACTTTCGACTTTGACTACGATAGAACAACCACTGAAGGTAATCGTAGCTACAGTACTTTTCATGGCCGTAGCTACAATACTTTCCATGGCTGTAGCTACAGTAACTAGTCGATACTCTATAGCCGTAGACTTTGTGATCGATGGTCATAGACTTCGAGGATTATTGTCATAGTTGTAGACTTCGCGGTTTGCTGTAGTTCTCTTCGGTTTTTCAGCCAGTTGTCATAGACCACGCGATCGGTAGTCGAAGGCTTTGCGATCGGTTGTCGTTTGCTTCACGATCGGTACTTGTAGACTTCTTGGTCGATACAAGTGCTTCATCCTTGTGATCTTCAAGTACTTCGAATACTCGTGTTAGGCCAGTGGTATTACTGGCTAGTGCATGGCTGTCGGTGATTGGTGGACGAGGTCGGTACTTGGTGAACGGTAGTCGTGGGTAGTGCTTGGTACTCGGTTGTCAGAAGGAGTTTATACTCGATAGTCGTGGTTTTTGCGGTCGTAACTGTTGCAATTGGTTGTCGAAGACTTGTGGTATGTGATCGGTAATCATAGTGTTCGGTACTCAGTAGTTTTGGTCGGTAGCGATGCTTGTTTTCCTTGAGTGTTTTGAGCGAAGCGATGATAATTCCTGAATATTTGTTGTTTTCAAGTACTCGTTGAGCTAGCTATCATAATAAGTTATCTGAGACTGTTTTCTAGATAGTGATGGGATTCGTGGTCGTGGACGACCTGTGTGATGCTGGTAGATGGTTAAAGTTGTATTTCGAGTGTGTGTGCTGATGATGGTCAAGTTGTGAAGAATTTGTGCTGAGAAAACTTTCTTTGGTCTTTGCATATGCAAGTATGCATGGAGACTATCACGGTCGGTAACGAGGAGGACCAGGACTAGGATGGGGAGATTTGATGTCCAGACGGTTGAGGATGTCACGCGAGATGGTCGGGCTAACGCTGGAGCACGTGGAGATCAAAGGTGATTTTTGGAGGTAGTTTTTTGTTCTAGGTTTTTAAGGATGCTTGTGAAGACACTTTGTAAATTCACAGAAAGCTAACAATAAAGAACATCTTGAATCACTAATTCATGATTTCTGGTGATTACTTTTTAGACGACGCGTGCGACTGCGAGCAAAGTTTAGCATCGAGTGTTCGTTCGAGCGGTCGGGTTCTTCATCGACTACATAAAGATTTTAAGAATTAGAGACAATCATTCACTCCATTTTAATTACATCATATGATCCTACACGTCTTTCTAATTACATCATACCATCCTACATCATGATTATGATAGGCATGTGCAACGCTACGCGACGAGAGTTGATAATTTAGAGTGCCTACATTCACAGGATTAGTATTCCATGGAACAAAGTTTTGGCATGTATACCAAAAGGTGGTAGTTTCTACTTAGAAGTTGATATCATATGGCGTGATTATTAGATGGTACATAACTTAAATCCAGGCATGATCTATGTGCTTTCAGTTCCAGGTCTCAAAACTAGGAAAAAGCTGCAGAAACATACGTAACAGGCTAGCCTTAAGCCGAGGGCTCATGAACCCTTCAGAATTCAACTGAACCAACAGATGCGATTCCGGTGCTCAGGCTCCTTGATTCTTGCCTGCTCACATAGTTGTCACAGCTGCTAACTAGCCTCCTTGCAGGAGCCGAGCTCAAAAGCTCAAGGCCCTGCTTGCCCATCTGCTGCACCTCCTGTGGTGAGAGTATCTTTATGCAGGACACGCTGCTCACGAATTCCCTGCAAGTTGCGAGGCGCAGAAATGTAGGGAAAAGCATGAAACAGTAACATAGAAATGCTTAAATTATCATCACGATGGTCACGGAAACTTACTGCCAAGGGTCATCGCCAACAAGAAGGACATCCTCCTCTCGGTCGACAAATACAAGCTGCCAGCCTGATCTCAAAGGGTCTTCCAACTGGCCCTCAAGGCCAAATAGGCGCCCTAGTTCTCTACGGAGTTCATGATAGCTACTAAACCTAGTGATATCAAGCGACCTTCCGTAGGTTCCAGATTTGTAAACCTATTGTTCACATGGAAGCGAAATTGCATATTAACAGTGGTCAGGAATAAGTTAACAAAAAGAAAAAACAAGGCATTCCAGAGAACAGACTATAGTTCCTTGCATCCAGTGATGAAAGTAATCAAATATAAGTCACATATATGCACCGGTGATCCAAATGTTCAATTGTAAGACTATCAATTCTATTTCTACTAATTTAATGGTTAAAGGCATGGGCAATATATAGTTATCGATAGTCAAAATAATGAGAAAAATAGTCAAAATTGCTCTCATTTACAAAGTGCAAATAAGGAACTCACCTTCATGAAGGTTGCAGGTGGTCGATTCACTTGATCAGAATTCTGTGAACATGGCACATATGCTGATTCATCTAAGCAGCCCGAACTATTTAGTGTTTGATCCAAGGGGAAATCATTTTGCGAAGGGCTCAGGAAATTGGAGGTGGAATAGGGTATTGCAGTTGAATCATTCTCGCTGTGGAGGCTTGGGATGCCTCCTTGCATTAGAAGTGACTGTGAGTCTATATTAACGCCAAACAAGAGATGATTTTGAGGATCAGAGTTCCCATCTTGATCCACCAAACACCCTCTTCCAGGAAGCGGCACCAATGCAGAGCGTTGAGGTATACTTGGTGGTGTTGAGTCCAACTGTTCTATCTGCAATGTAACCTGAGGCCGAGGAGGAAGCAAAGATTCCACCGCAACTCGCTTTGATGACCATGGGTCAGGGACAGGTATCGCAGTGGGTCTTGGCATACTTAGGTGCGAAGCTGCTTCTGATGAGAACGGCCTCAATGTATTATGCATTGTGGAGGCATTGGATGGGGACAATGAACTCATATTCGTGTCCAAAAAGCTCTGTGGCTGCGAGAACGGTAAGACTGTTTGCAGTGTCATAGGTGAAGACTGAGGAGCCGAGGGGAGTTGAGAAAATGCTGACAATGCATTAGATACAGACTGGTAGTTGCCCGTGTTCTTCTGTTGTTGCATTTGTTGATGTTGAGGGACTTGAATACACTGTGATTGCTGCTGCTGCTGTGATTCTTGCTGCTGTTGCTGCGGTTGCAGCTGTGGCTTCTGCTCATTAAACGACTGGCAGCGTTGGAGCTGCTGCTGAAGGAACTCAGATTGAGACTGGCCTTGGATTGTTGTCTCATTGATGTTTTGAAGGTACGGCTGCTGCTGCAACTGAGGCTGCACTTGCTGCAAAATCTGACTTGGCAGAAGTGGTGCTGCTCTACCAACCATGTTCTGCGGCTGCTGGAACTGCAATATCGTGGGTGACACCTGCTTCGTTGGGTCCTGGAAAGCAGTCGCAGCTATTGTTTGGTACATGTCAGGTTGTAGACCAAGCAAGGAAGCATCCAGCCTTGGCTGCATCCAAGGACTCATACCGAGACCACCAAAGTTCAGCGATTGGAAACCAGGGTTTGCGCTATCTCGAAGCCACATGAGAGAGGAAGTCAAGTCATCATCCTTACCACCTACATAAAAACATCATAGGTAAGATAATTCAGTCTCAAAAGCGTACTGCGCAATTATTTAAGCATAGCTATCTACAAATGGCAGGATGTAGAGCTTAGAGTTCAGATGGTAGGATGTAGGGTTTATTACAAGACTCTCGTTCTTTGGCCTTAAGAAAGTTTTATTCTTAGTTTACCTTAACTTATTTAAAACAAAAGATTTCGTTATTGTTGTTGTATCTACAAATGCTAGCTAAAGACGAACTTTCCCTCCTACCATGTAGAGAAGGCAAGCCTGTTGGCCATGGACGCTTCAGCCTGAGTGGAAAAGGAGATGGATACATTGGGAAAGTTGTCAGGGGCTCAATCTCCCAAAGTGACACCCTTGGCTGCCTCTCTCCAGCAGTTGACTCATCCCAGCCAACCTGCATTATTCAGACAAACTTTTATAACATGCTAAACTTCAAGCTGGTACCAAACAAGAGCAAGCAATCGTTAAAGGAGTTTTCATCTTGTCTAACCGAAAACTTGCATGGTACATGGGCAGCTAACAGAAAGTTCTTGCAAAGAGTTGACTCGAGGTGATAAAAGTGATAGCTTGGAAATATACCTTTACAGAACGCCAATGTGAGTTTGGCCAACGAACACCATCCAGATCACTGATTCCTGTAATTGTCCCCATGTATCTGGAAATAGGAGTATTTGATCTGGTTAGACTTAATACCATGTATGGCTGCGAATATGCTAGTTTAGCATAGAGTAAAAGGCGAGAAGCACATCAACACATAGCAAAAGCCAGAGATCTCGCTGGAGAATACACCAACCCACATGGCAATGAGCACATTCTATCAAGCTTATGGAAACTGATGCAGTAAAAAAATCAAGACAACAAAAGAAAAGTATAAGAATGTAATGCCCTAGGATTCAAACCGGCTTAGGCTTAACTCTATTCTTGGATAAACCACATACTTTCGGTTAACCATTTTGCGTGAAGCGATGACGAAAGTGCAAACATGTTGCTACGTGTGTGTGGCCTATCCAAGAATGGGGTTAGGCCTAAGCCAGTTTGGACCTTAGGGCGTTACAAATGGTATCAGAGCAGACCCTCGCGGTTACATGGGCGCGTTCGGGTCAGGAGCGTGGGCATACGACGCATGGCGCATGTGGGTCCGGAGTGGACACACGTCATGGTATATGTGCCAGCACTAGACGCACGGACATGTGCCAAGAGGGGAGTTCCTAGTCATTTGTCCTAGTGTGTGTATGTTGGTCCAACGAGGAGTCAGGCTCTTTGAGGAGAGTGTATGTGAAACCTCAGCCCATGTGTGGCCCATGAGTATGTATGAATGAGTGTTTAGTATCACCTTGCTAATTTAGAGGGATAAGCACCAACATATAAGCCTAGGGCTTCTAATGGTAATAACCTCCGTGTTAAAGTTGATCCGAATTCGTACCATCTCCGTGTAGGACACTTCATCGTCTCATGCCAGACGTGGCATGGTAGGTGCATGCGCAAGTTGTATCAAACGTGGTGTCAATCTGTAGCAACCGACTCTGATTCGGTTTCCTCACCATGTGGGACTCTTTTCCCTTGCACTATATATATACTTTAGTAGTTTATAGGAAGAGGTGTGCTTAAAAGCAAGCGCTCCATTGTAAACTCTCCTCATTATAGTGGTTTGCCTTCGAGTGCCCGTGGTTTTTCCCCACAAGGGTTTTCCACGTAAATATTCATCTCTTGTTTCTATTTTTCAGTGCATTATTTGCAACAAGTGGTATCAAAGCTTAGGGTTCAAGATTCTAACCGCTGCCCCCGGGAGGAAACGACTCCCGGGGAGGCGGCACCTGCACGGCAACAAGCGACGACATCCATGCGGCATCAAGTCAACTTTCGCGTCTCTTTCAGTAGCCGAACAACTGAATTTGGTGTTTCATTCACCGTTTGATAACACCTTGATGGCAGCTAGCATAGTTTTCTCTGGAGGTTTTGCTGTTTGAAAGTGAAGGTTTTGCTCCAATTTCAGTTTGAGATGAAGGATTTAAGTACAAGAAGGAGTTTTATTTTTGCGTGGATACTACAACGTCTTTCAGTCGTCACAGCTCAATATGAGGGATCTACTGCAGTTTATTCTCCATTGACAGCACAAGAGTTCCTTTCATTCAGACAATTTTATAGAAGCAGTTTCAACCATATCATGAAATTCAATTACTTTTGAAGTCGGCAGTTTGACGTACGTGATGGTATACACGTGCAATAAGACTGTTCCAGTTTTTCTTGTTGAAGAGTTGCTCTTTCAATGAGCGTTATTTGCTGAGTTTTGTGTTTCAGGTGCAGCATATCAGATTCCATGATATGAGTTCTTCGCTATCTATCCAACGCCACAGGTGATGTTTTGGTTTATGCCATTTGATGATTGAGCATTTGTTTTAGGAGGTCAGTTGCACAGACTCAGACTTTGTTGGGGTTATGAATTGTTGAAGACCCAGATTTATTTGTCTGCTTTGTTAATAGCTGTGTATTTAGACCTGTTGTTGATTTGCTCAATTTTGCTTCGCAAGAAGCGTTTCGATAAAACTGTTCCAGTCTTTCTACTTGAAGATTAGTTCGATGGACTTTTGGCGCACAAGGTGTTCATGTTAATTTTAATTGGAGGAGTTTATCACATTCTTTGACTACTGGAGGGAATTCAACTCAAGGTGGAGATTGTTAAAGTTGATCCGAATTCGTACCGTCTCCGTGTAAGACATTTCATCGCCTCGTGCCAGATGTGGCATGGTAGGTGCATGCGCAGGTTGTATCAAATGTAATGTCAATCTGTAGCAACCGACTTTGATTCGGTTTCCTCTCCGTGTAGGACTCTTTTCCCTCGCACTATATATATACCTTAGTGGTTCATAGGAAGAGGTGTGCTCAAGAGCAAGTGCTATATTGTAAACTCTTCTCATTATAGTAGTTTGCCTTCGAGCGCCTGTGGTTTTTTCCCGCAAGGGTTTTCCATGTAAATTCGTGTCTCTATTTTTTGTGCATTATTTGCAACACTCCGATTAACCGTTTTGCGCGAAGCGAGGACGAAAGTGCAAGCAGATTGCTACGTGTGTGGCTTATCCAGAATAAAGTTAGGCCTAAGCCAGTTGGACCATAGGGTGTTTACAAAGAAGTTCATGCAGTGGACACTGAGCAGGCCAAGTTCGTGCAGAGCAAAAATACGCCAGGTAAACACAATTTAGCGTACCTCCTAACACTTGACTCCTCTGTCTCAAAAAGCATCCTGAAACGCATCCCCACAGATATACGGGTATGGTACACAGCCTTTATATAATTAGCAAGCGGTATAACGAACTCTGAAGGGCTTGCTCTGCACAAAAAATAAAGAGGTTAAAATATTCAGAAGGAGAAGTGCTGAATAAATATATGCATACAACAATTTTACCTTGGGTTATAAAAGATTGTAAACCGGCTATTTGTTGAAGCAGCATGAGCAGCTGCAGCAAGAAGACCGATGTGCATGCTATCGCTAGATAGGACTGAAGATGGCATGACAGTTTGTGGCCGATTTGCCCGGCGAATTCCCAGAAGAAGCTGATTGTTGTCATTCCTGACAAGGTAAGGAGATACATAAATACAACCACAAAGAATCTCTGTGCTGGATAGGGGACATCAAAGTAGAGAAGGGTGTCAAGCAATCATCTTGAATATTGGAAGGATAAACATACCAGATAAATAGGACAGAGTCCCCAGCGACGAGTCTTTTTGCACTTACAAAGACACTCCAGCCTGTAGTGAGAAGATGCCGCTTTGGCTGACCTGCAGCAAGAATTAGATTTTATGAATAAGCTTTTCACTTATCTTAAGATATTACTTTTGCCATCATGATTGACCTTTTTTCCAACACAGATTTTTTTTCTTATTTGCATGAGAAAATTGAAGAGATGCCTTTTAACTTGTGGCCACAAAGATAAAATAATCTACAATTGCAAGTAGAGACTGAGGTACTAGGTTATTATCACAAAATTGTGAGCTAACAATAGTAAAAAGAACTACTCACCGCGAAAGATGTGACGGAATTTCCACTCGTTGCCATGAAGATCTTTTGCCATCAGCTCCTGTGCTGGAGGTTGCTGAGTGAAATCCTACAGAAGTTATAGGCAAGTTAGAACAATTGATGGCTTAGTTCACTTTACGCAACCAAATAGGTTAAAAATTGAGCTGGAAACTGTAGAGAAGCAGCACAGACCAGCGGAGGAAACACTTTCTCAGCTGCTCGCCGGGGAACAGAGAATCCACCATGCGTACTTGTGTCACTTGCAGTTAATGTTTTGCAAAAGTAATTCGTTGGCTGTTTGTTGGCTGTACCTAATTCAACAGGTAGATACGGGTCCTTGAGATCTTGCTGAAAACAAAAGCAAGCCCAAAATTACTCTCTTGGATACTAAGTGGAATTTGCACAGAGAATAAGCTGGTAGGAAAAATATGAATTACCGGGCTAAGTGGTTGTAACGTCATCTGCGCATATACCTCATCCGTTTCTGCATCAGCCTGAAGGAAATAACACAGGTGATGAAACACAAAGATAGCAGTGAGACTACATAGCTTTGGGAAAATGTGCTCCAAAGCTCCAAACTTACATGCATGGTCACATTATGCAGTTGGCATATAAGCTGTGGAGGCAGGTTAGGGTAGTTGGGGATCTGAGATTCCATTTCTTTATTAGTTGATGCGGCTACCTGTAACAGAAATTCACCCAATAAATTTAGGTAAAAGAAGAAGAAAGAAACCGATTTCCGAGAACTTAAGTCAGATTTCAGTTGACAATGAAACTGACACCATGATATAGGATTCAGGTTCATGTAAAACTTTCACTGGAGTGAAATTACACTAACCTGCTCGCTGTGACCCTGTGGGAAATACACGACCCGGTTACCCACTGCAGGCAAGGAAACAAGCGGGCCGGCACACGCATGCCATAGCTCCGAATTCAAGCACTTCTGCTCCTCTACAGCTGTAATGGCAAAAGCATTTGAGCAGAAGACTTAACAGTGTAGATTTTAGTAAACAATGGTACCTCTAGGGAGCATGAACTCTAACATCTCTGAATTCATATGCTCGTCTCAAGATTGTTTCAGAAGGTGGATATGGTATGAAATGAACTTCTAAGTGGCCTAAAGAGAGACTTTTTTTGTATCTTCCTAGAAAACAATCTATTATTAGGTTGAAAATACACATCAATTTATTATTCCGTGGAGCAAAAGAACAAAAATTCCCTCAAAAAAACATTTTCATGTGGATTACAACATCCCCTCCAAAATAAATCAGCATAATAAATCCAAATATCTCTTCTTAAAACAAAACAAACATCTCTTCTTCCAAAAAAAAATCCAAATATCACTCCGGACTCAAATTTTCCGCATTGGGTCGTTGCCTGATCACACGGCCATAGTCCATAGAGAAGCTTGTAAGCAAGGCATACGAACAAACAATAATCAAATACTAGTCCCATAGGCTTTCAAATTAGACTGTAAATAAATGAACAGCGAGAGCATTAATGAGCAATCCACGAAGGCACAGAAAACTCGGCATAAAAAAGAAGTACCTTCCGGCGACGCCGCCGCCTGAGTCGGGAGGACGCTGCCGGCCGACGACGAGAGCCTCATTCTCTCTCTCTCTCTCTCTCTCTCTCTCTCTCTCTCTCTCTCTCTCTCTCTCCCTCTCCCTCCCTCCCTCCCCGCCCTCCCAGAAGGCCAATTACAGTATCGATCTGAACGCAATATAAGAGCGTGCACGAAGCGGGGAAGGAAGGAGAAAACGAAGGAAAGATTCCTCCCTTTTTAGACCAAATCACAGCGCCTTCCCAAAAACCATCGCTTTCTCAACTTCTCCTCGCCAACTCAAGAGCCTTTTGCTGTGCGCAATTACGCTTCCGGAAATTTACCGCAGAAGCGTAAGCTTTTCCATCAAAGAACTCGAAATTTTGCCTCCAAGACCAGTAAAAACTAGCGAAAGGCTGCGATCTTTGGGCACGGGAAGCATCGAAAATGCACAAGGGCGCCGCCTTTGCGGGCCCCGGAGCCAAGAAATGCCACTCGAGGGGCGATACCACTCGATCCCAGAAGCCGCGCCGTCAGATCTCGCGGCCGCGAGGTCCAGACGGTTAACTCCGAGCTCCGTGCGTCCCGGCCGCCGCTCTCCGGCAGATCCGACAGCCGCCACCAGAGAGGGAGGCTAGGAGCACGCTTGCTACTTGGGTGCTGCTTCCTTTTCTTGCTTCTTGCGTATGATTGCAGCTTTCGAGCTTAAGCTAGGAGCTGCAGCGAGAAGAGCTTCTTGGTTTGGTTTGGTTTGCTTGCTCTTCCTCCTTTCTATTGCCGCTTATGTGCCTTTTGCTACATGCGTGTTGGCTTCTCTAAAAAGTTTTAGCTTCTAATTTTTTATTTTTATTTTATTTTAGTTAAAAGTTATTTAAAATATATTGGTTTTAAATTTTAGTCTTTTTTATCTTTTCTTTTTGACTTATTTCTTTATATTATCTATGACGATATAATAGTTTTGTTTTATTTTTTAATCGAATAATTTAGAGAAAAAAGCTAATTGTCGATACTGTATCGGTTGTTAGTTTTTAATTTATTTAATTAAAGTAAAATGTAAAAAATAAAAACACTGTTATATCTCTACGAACAATGCAAAGAAAAGAAGGGAAAGCAAAAAAAATAGACAAGCAAAAAAAAGCTAAAATTGAAAGTTAACGTGTTTTAAATAGATTCTAGCTTCTAAAAACTAAAAATCAGAAGCTAAAGTTGCTTACAAAACTTTTACACAAAGAAACATATTTTATAGCCGTTTGAAACACAAGAATGGAAAAGCTTGGTCCTGCAAGAACCTGGAAAAATTACATGTGTCCAAACATTTTTCATGTTTGTTCTCTCTTTGTACAGTAGTATTTTCTAAATGAATTATTGTGAATTGAGGGTATTAATTGTTAGAATACTTGTTGCAAATTTTTTACAATTATTGCGAATGTCTTTTCCGAGATAGATACTACTGTTGCAGAACTAGGAGTAAACTGCTCTAAAACAGAAGGGACGCCACCGTATTTGAGGTTGCACTGCATTTTGACCTCTCATTTAAGCTGCGTATTTATTTCCTGCAATACCTTTTGGCTTCAGAGCAGTTATATCTGCACAAACGCACGCAGCAAACAAGGTCCATGGAGTTGGGTTCACATAAGATCGAGAGAGCTCACTAAGCTTCCTGAATCCATTTGCACACGAGTAGAACAGTTCCTCTCCATGCACTGTTGCAGAAGCAATTCTCAGACGCCCATCTCCATCGCACACGTACGTACGTACGTTCGCATAGCCACATACATACATACATACATGGATCTACCGAATACAGTACCAGGACAATGATATGTTATTTCTTTTTCCGACGACAGGAACGGCTAGCGTGCAAGCTCCATCGATTGCTCGGATAGACGAAAACTTGATGGAGTCTAAGAGCATCTCTAATAGTGACTTATAAGTTAGCTCTAAGCATATTATTTCATATTTTAATAGAAGAGAGAGAAAAGCTATCTCTTGATCAAGAACTAGTCTCATACACACATTCCAAGATTATGTGAGAGTGTCATATGAGGTTATTTATGTTATGAGCTATGTGCTAAAAGTTAGTACTATTGTAGAAGTTGTCTTAGAGCTAGTAACTAGCTCATACTGTTGGAGATGCTCGTTCCAATTCCATGGCTTCCACACGATTTTCAAGCACTCGATCGCCGCCGAATTGACTTGTCGCGCTTGCTGGCCGGCCAGGTGACAAAAATCCACGGCCATGGAGTTAATAAAGATGCTTCGGTTGGGGAATCACGTTTTTTTTTACTTCAATTATAAGCCGATCAACCGTCGAAATAATCGGGGAAGAATTGTTGGTGGGCCTGTGTCGGTACAGTAGTGTGTATGCGTGCATCCTTCTCGTTCCGATTTACTGGTCATGCTATCTGTAGCATGTGTCAGGAATCGCTCTGACTTCGAAATAGTTGCGTGCTATCATTCTTGTTTCAAAGAAAAAAAAGTTTCATAATATCATTGAAGCTTCTTTTTTTTCAGCAGAATAGACAGCGTGGTAGTTCGAGCTCAATGCTTGTTGCGGAGCCAAACAAAGAGTTCGACTCGACGTACGGCGACTCGCTCGGCCGACACCTCCAGCCCGCACGGGCGCACCGATCCGGCTCACGTCGCTTCGGCGCACACACACTCGTCGCGCGGCGCGGATGAGAAGCCTGATGTGTCGGGCGCGCGGAGGGGTCAGTCGGTCACATGGCGGTCGTGTCCAGCCCACCCCGTCGTCGCGCGTCGGATCGGAGAGAAGGAGTTGAGGCTGCAGCGTCGGGAGAAGCGCTCGGCGCACGGCGGCCGCGCCCTGCTGCGGGTTGGGGTGGCCGCACGCACGGCCATGCATCTGTTCCCTTGCGCCGGCGCGGCCTGCATGCGCTGGAAGGAAGCAACTCGGCGAGCGCGGTCACGCCTTCCACACACCTCCCGCATCGCGTCGCCGGCGGCAGTGGCGGAGGCTTTTTTTATCCGTCCGGACGCGCTCGGCACGGAGACGTACACCGGAAGTGCGTGCGTGCGTTCCCGCCCGCCGCCGGCGCCGCGGGAACGGCCCTGCGCCTCGCTGGGATGCATGCATGTGCCGCGATAACTTTTGGCTAGTGCCTGGTTCACAGCTAGAACAAATCGGCAACGTTCTAGCTACTCGCATGCCCGAACAAATCCATGGTCGATTCCATGGCGTACGAGAAAATAATGCGCATCCAATTTGTGAGGCATCGCAAAGTTTACTGTTGCTGCCCCTTTCGGTCCTCCCACGATCTAGCTAGTAACGAACTTGGTACGTGCTATTTCCCGCACTGCAGATGATCAAGCTAGGCACTGATAGCCACGCCATCAATCCGTGTAGGGCTACAGCGTCCTACAGGCTACAGATGAAGCACAGTTCCTGCAGTTGCCTGTCGATCGCGTCCTACAGTGCAATTAACCTACAGCTAAAACATGCTTAGGGTGCTGCTGGTATGAGATGAAATAAACTGTTTTATGGTTAAAATTACACTATATATGCTAAAATTACACTGTAACTAATAGTGGTTTATTTAGTGTAACTAAATTTAAAAAATTAAAAATAGAAAAAATAGGTTAGCGCATCACGGACAACGCAAATGAATACCAAAAAATAACCGGCAAATAAAGCTAAAAAAAGTTTAAAAAATTTAGAAAAAATAAAATATAGAAATAGTGAAAAATAAATTAGAGGTTCGAACCAAAATAAATAGGATCTAAATCTGATGGCGACTAATTAAGCCCGGGATTAGGGGCGCAAGGCGGAGAACGGCGCCACCTTTTGGCGACCACGCGGCCGCTAATCATCCATCCCTCCCGGGCGGCCGATGGATGGATGGTGACGGACCGGCGGTGAGGAATCTCGTGCCGAGGGGGAGATTTCGGGCGGTTTTTG
This sequence comes from Dendrocalamus latiflorus, assembly GCA_017311315.1. NCBI lineage: Eukaryota > Viridiplantae > Streptophyta > Magnoliopsida > Poales > Poaceae > Dendrocalamus > Dendrocalamus latiflorus. Next base: position 2,945,935 of record CM029621.1, on the reverse strand, counting down.
GTGCGCTCTTGCCCCGGCCTACCGTCCGTCGCGCACAGTGGTGGCGTGGGTTGTACCAACGTACGTGGCGCGAGCAGCGAGCGGTACGGCGGCCGTGGCGGGAGGACCTACCTACTCACCTATGTGTACCGGAGCGTAGGCTGGTCCAAGGAACATGCGTTGATCGTGACCTGTTGTTACGATGATACGTCCGCGCTGGCTGCCCTTACGTATGGCAATGGTTTTTCAGCTCGTGGTTTTTTTCCCTACGGTCTGTAATTTAATAAATAGTTATTATAAAAGAAATTAAAAACTTAAAATCGTTAAAAAAAATAGAACCTATCTGTCTGGTACGTGCACGTGAAAGCCACTTGTGTATGAACTATGAAGCCTATCTCTCTGGCATGTGTACATGACTGTCACTTGTGCATTTCAGTTGAGATCGAAGCCGGACGGTTTCTAATACAGCTTAAGATTTTTACTTGAATTTGGCTATTTTACCAAAAAAAAGGGCAGCTAATTAGGTCCTACATTTCATTATCCGAGCCTGTGCAGTAGTGGGAGAGCAGAGGAGAAAACCATTAGCCGGCATCGCAGTCCCATTTAGTCCGAAGTGTCGGGAAGCCATTCCCCGGCAACGAATGGCTTTCCTCGCTTGGTCGGCAAACTCTCTCGATGTTTTTCGTGCCTTATCTAATCGGCAAAATTAACAGTGTTTTACTCACGTTTTTGTCAAAAACCCTTCTCAGAATCTCGTGGTTGCTACTGATATACAGAGACTCTTGATAGGCACGTACATTACGTACTAGGAGAGCTACGAGAGTTGTCGGTCATGGCTTTACCGACCGTCATAGGCTCAAATAGCATAACAACGCTGGCTCAAGCCACCGAACAAAGTTGGCCCATTAAATTCAGTTCTAGGCGTGAGGCTCACCTGTCGGCGACTGCTCGCGAGAATTTCGCAAATACCTCCACTTCCCTGGTGCATCTCATGATCACCCTACTCCTCGGCGGAAGAGAGGAGAGAGAGAGAGAGAGAGCCGGTGCTGTGCTGTTGTGTAGGAGCTTTGCAACAGTAAAAGTTGGCCATGCCGGGCGTGTGTACTGATCGGCTCACCCCCACACGGGACTACGGCGCAGAGATAGGACCAGGAGCAGGACCATCTCTTCCTCCTCATGCTGTGCCTGGGACCCCTCACCATTGGTCCATCTCTCTCTCTCTCTCTCTCTCTCTCTGGTGTGTACCACGGTGGGGAAAGCTAGGACTGGCTCTTCGTGGGAATGGTCAAACACAATGCTTCTTTTTTTTCTCTCCTTGCATCGGCAACGGTGAGGCAGTGCCAACCGGCGAAGGAATACTTGGGCTTTGGCATGGGATGGTGAGGTGAGAGAGGTGTAGAGTGGGGGTTGGTTGCCCTAGGAGAGGCCCTTGGGATTGGAGCAGAGCAAGGCCAACAAAGCATACCAGCGTAGCCATGGGCATCATCTCGAAATGGTAGGTGCCCTAGGTACTGCAAGTGAGCATCTCTTTTTTGCATGGTGTAGATTAGTAAACACAGGGGATTTACTGACCACACGGTGGGTAGATTGCTGCTGCTCCGAATGGTTAGATTTGGCATTGACGTTTGACAGGCTGAGTTCCTTCGATTCCCACTCTGCAACGGCTTGCTTGTACGAGTACTTGGGATGGAATTTGTGGGGGCTATTTTCCTGTGAGTGTTGGAAGGCGTCATGAATTATGGTTTATAATTTTTTGTGATTTATTAGTTTAATAAATAATGGTTGATGAGAGAAGAAAAAAACCACTAAAAAAACTAAAGAGAGCAGCGCACTAGCTCCTTTAAATATCACGAAACTCCTACATGAGAATTTTCCTACACTATAATAGTCTCACAAAATCCCTTTAAAATTTGTGTGTTCTGAGTAGCACATATGGACAGTCTCCTCGCACAAAGAATGATGCCCATCAGTTCAGTTTGATAACCCGATCCATAATATTGGTCTGAAATCTAATACTGGGGAGATCCAAAGTTGCTTTTGGCTATATTCTAAGCCAAAGCATGCATGTGAGGAGGCCAAAGAGAGGTGGGGTTAGCTAGAACTTCAAGTGATCAACACAAAAACAAAGGCATTTAGGGTGGGGAAAGGGGTGCAAACCAGGCCTAGAAAAACCAAAAGAATATATATCAAGTACCAAAGCAAAGTGATTGTATATTTTTTTCTCCCTGGTTCCCAAGCTATCTCTTTGAAGTTTGAATTTCTCCTCTCTCTTTTTTCCCCTTTTCTACAACACTGTTCTTCTATGCAAACCTTTTCTTTTGTGCTTGGATGTTTTGGAGCCTGTGTTGAAAAGAAATGAAGGGATCCACATCCATAGTAGAGATTGGGGATTTCCAATTCACTAGTCAGGAGGCCCACCTCCTCTTGGAAGAAATAATGATGGCAATTTCCTATTGCTAGGGTTCTGATCACTAGAGCCATAGTGGTGGTAGTGATGGCTGTCAAGTCCATCAAAGAAAAGCCTCTCTTCAGGATTCTTCCTTATCTATAATTTGCATATCTGCTCTCCTAGCTACTAATTCCATGCCTTTTTTTTTCTAAGAAAGAAAGACTGCAGCTAATTTCTGTGGCCTTTAATTCCATGTGAGGTAACTGGAGCAAGTGCCCAGTGGCTTTTGCAGCGCTAGATCCTAGAGCTTTCTTTGAGGGCTTGTCCAATTGTACCGTTCCCAGCTTTAACTCTCATCACTCCATGTACTGTGTGTGATGGCTCCTCGTTCGTTGTCTCTCTCTCTTTCTCCCTCTTTTTCTTTTTCTTTCTTTCTCCTCTCCTTTGTCGTGTCAAAGAACAGGATGATTGTGCTTGATGTGACTAGTGACCCTAGGAACTGTACAATTGTCACTAATTAAAATGCAGGGAAATAAATTAACGTCCGGCGTTCTTTTTCCTGCTTATGTCTTATATTATATTGTATTGTATTATAGTAACTAACTTTTAAACTAAATATTTTTAAGATAAAATCTATATATTGATTATAGTTGGTATTGTATCGATTTTAGCTATATCAGCTAAAATTATATGTGAGTATCTCTCTTCGTACCTTCTCTTATGAATAACCAAAATTTAAATATTTTAGTTATGAGTTGTAGTCCAAAAGATGGACCCATCAATTAATCGCCCAAAAGTGGCACAGTTCACATGTACCTACAACCTGGCTGTACATGCTATGCCATGCAGTGGCACTCCCATGCATGGTACTACACTTCAATCAACAAGCAATACAGACAGGGACTTTTCTTAGAAAACCAAGCAAGTGCAGGCTTTAAAAACAAATGAAGTGTAAAGGGGCTTTTAACACTACAAGCACCCAAAAAAAATAGTAGAAAGAAAAAGAGGTTCTTTTATCTATCATTGGGCACTGCGACCGCATCATACAAGTCTTTCTTTTGATCCTCCTAGGAATCTCCCGGAATGATGTGCCGCAATGTGCAAGCAATGTAGTAGTAGCAGCTGCTTTGCAACTGTGCTGCTCTCTCTCGTCAAGCACAGGCTGCTTGCAGTAAATAGACTGCAAAACCTGTGAAAAGGCCTGAGTGGTGATCGATCCTTCAGTCTTTCAGCATCTCTGCTGACTTTACATGCGCTGGGGAAGCTTGTTACAGTTGCTCCACGTTCAACTACTACTTCTGATCAGCATCGAATGCCTGCCGAGCTGGATGGAAAGGTCCAGGAGATGCCACGTGGACATTCTTCTCCTCTTTCTCTCTCTACCGACTGCATAACTGTATTTTGATGCAATCATGCTTCACAGCCTTGTAGCTCTAAATATCATGATAAGGTAAGGTTTGTCTTTCTATGATACTGATAGGTAGTTTTTCTCTTAGTGAGTAGTACTACTTAGAACTAAACTGAAGAATACAATATTCATAGCTATAACTAAGGAAAAATGTTAGAAAGAAACCGAATTGAAGTTAAGTCCATACACAATATCAGAGATAGAATTTAGAAGAAAAAAAAGGTTTATTAACACATTATCCTACGATCAAAACCAAGAGCATCCAAACATGCCCAAATCTACCGATCACGTCAAAAGATTGAATACCTTAGCAGCTCAAGAAATCAACGTTGTACAGAAGGGTTGATGCATACTGCACACACATGCAATGGCAACAAAAATAGTGTTCTTGAAGGAAACCCCTCACCCACACCAGTCCTCTTAATTCATGGGTGGGCCCATGGAGCAAAGGGACCGGGCCCACTAATCCTGTCCTTGGGGCAATCAAATCTTAGACGTGAGAGCAGCTGGGAGGGAAATGCATGTGGTGGCAAAAGCATGACATGACAATTTTCATTGAAGGAAAACACAATGGAAAGAGAGAAGAACAGTGTCAAAAGTAGTCAAGAAAGGCATCCAATGATCCCAAGAATCCAAGATAGCCTACTTCTTTCCTCAAGTTAGGGCAGAAGGCTTAACTTTTCCACTGTGGATGACCTAAAAAAAGACTCTGAGATTAGGTGTCATCAGTGGGATAAAGTATGCAGCAAATGAGCAATGGAATAGCTACTCTACTAGCAGATTTGTTAATTAGGCCCAGATGACCTTCATTGCACCTGATTACAAAATTCAGCATGAGATGCAACCTTTATGTCAGTGTATGCTCTGAACACAAAAGCATGCATTCATCTAGGTTTTTACTCAAACAAGAATACTAAAGTGCTATACTAATGCTGCATTTTCTCTCACAGTGCATGCATTTTTGGAGTAAAGCGATTGGTAGTATATATGCAGTGTCAAACAGAGCAGCAAAATACTAGTATCATACGAGTTCACTCTTCCTGGACACAAGGCTCTTGACAAAGTGAAAGTAACATGAGTGCAATGCATCTGCTCAGTAAGATACCACGGATTCATCTCACCTGGTGGCTGGTGTGGAAAAAATTCCAGAGTACAGCTACATAGTTGCAGTCGTATGGGAAGCTTCACTTCTCTGAAATCTGAAAATACGTTCAGATCTGGTCAAAAAATAGTCCAACACCTCAAATTCTGTGTCTGAAAGAGCTGGATCCATCATTGCAAGTCATACAAACAAGTGTGCATGGGCCAATTGGGAATAAACACTTTAGACAATTAAATCTAGGATAACATGGACATATATGCATGTTTCTGTCCTTACACAGAAATCCCAGCTTAATTTTAGATTACGTCCCTTAATTAACTACAGAGCAGGTCCCTTGCGACTAATCAAATGGTACTTTCACAGAATGTGTGCCACTTAATGTAGTACCTAATCCTCTGAAAGCAACAGAAGAAGGCCAAATGAATCACTATTGTAACGCAAATTCATAAAAAATCTTATGGGACTCTACAAATAGCTGTTCAGCACTGATCACATGACTAAAACTTATGCATGAAACAGTACGCGAGTCCAATTGATCATACATAGTATAATCTGAAATGACATCACGCCCTAGTTTTATTATTAAAAAAGCTAACCTCGATTTGGACCATCTCGGGGGATTTAAGAGGATAATAACAACAAAGGACCAAAACCACCAGCAAATGCGAAGCGCATCAATTAGCATATATATGACGGAGACAATGCCCTAATATCATACATCAGGTGGGCCCAATCCTGATGATAAACACCGGGACATAGGTGCATCATACAAGCTACTTCAAAAATACTTGAAATTTTGCCCTGTGTTGGAGTGGTCTGGAGCACAATAAGGACAATGATGATGATTAGAAGGGAATCAATGTTCCCCATGGGGCTTTTAATTATGGAAACCTCATGCCGTTAAAGAGAAAAGCCATCTGCAAATGCCATGCACCTGCCTGCCCCCATGTCTTGACCTGCTTCTTGATGCCAGTCCAGGAGGCAAACATGCAGCTTGTCCAAAGCTAACCTTACTATATTACAGCATGCGTGCGTGCGTGCTCAGCTCAGATCAGTACAATAAGTTGCCAAAGTGACATGCATGCGAGCATGCGATCGATGGCTGTGGGGACACCGGATTTACCATGAATATTTGTTACACCATGTGCATAGTTTCAATCGCGGTCGAATGTTCCAAGTTCAAGTGGTTTCAGTCTGTTCCCAGTAGTTTTTGTCTTCTCTGAGTGTTTTTGGTTGTTCTGAGTAGTTTCAGACTAGTCCAATCGAGTTCGAGTGGCATCAGACAGCGTTCGAGTAGTAATAGAATATCGACTTTGGTAGTTTAATCACGTTTGACTTTTACTACGACAGAACGACCACTAAAGGTAATCGTAGCTATAGTACTTTTTCATAGTCATAACTATAGTACCTGATTGGTACACAATAGTCATAGATTTTGCTAGCCGATAGTCGTAGACTTTGTACTCGATAGTCTTGACTTTCTGATCGATGGTCGTAGACTGTTGTCATACTCGTGTCTGGTGCGTGTGGCTCAGGCCGGGTGCGACTAGGTGGCTTGGCTCGACCTACTATGCATAGTACCATCGGTATTGTGCTTCTCCTTCGCCAAAGCACGGATGCACAGAGGGAGAGAACAAGAGAGATGCAGAGGGGTGACGACGGTGAGCGCACAACGTGTTCTCGAGCACCGTGGATCCATATTGGGTAGCGTGGGATGACGGGGAGGACCGTGGTGGTCAAAAATGGCAGAGTAAGGGCGATGACCGCGAAAAGGGGAAAACTCACTGGCGACGAACTTCAGTGGTTTTTGGTGAAAAAGGTGGGTGCATGAGCACAGCGTAGGTATGGTGAGTCCTACGGTGGTGATGGCTTGGTTTGGGGTGCAACATGGAAGGGTTGCAGTGGTGATGGCCATGGCGATGAGGCAAAGCTTGGCTGTGGCTATGCGCGGCAGATGCGGTGGTCGACGGAGGTGGGATTCAGCAATGGCGTGTTGAGGTGGACCTTTTGACGTGGATGGTGAGGGAAGGGGATGATGGAGGCTTGGATCGGCGGTGATGACGACATGGTCGATGACGCGACAAACAGCGACGGCAGCTCCAATGATGACGTGGCTACACAAGGCATAGATAGTCGCGATGAAGTGGGAAGGACAATGAGAAGATCAATTATATGGAAATCTCAAAGGTGGGGATGAATTTGAGGAATTTACCCTAGATGGTTTTCGGGATCGAACAGCTCTTCGCCAGACTTGTGGATGATGGATGATGGCACGGCTCAATAGTGGTGCAATTAGCTTCAGGGAGTGAAGGGAAAGTAAGAGAGCTATTTGTTGCTGCTATTTTGGGTTTTAGGGGCCCTCGAAGGTGGTGGCGCACAGGGCATGATGAAAGTAGAGGCAGCGGGGCATCGACGTGGACGAGCGTGCGTGCCTTGCAGGCGAGCTGGCGTGCGGTGGCTTAAAAGTCATCGCACGGAGTTATGGAGTCACTAGCATAGGAGCGAGGGTGCGGCGGTGATGGCGTGTGACTGGCGAGGTGGCAGAGGCATTGAAGCATCGACGTCGGCATTGATCAGGCAAGCTGGTGATTGGGTTTGAGAGCTAGGTGGTGCAGTGCGGGAGTCGGGACAAGGCACGATGGGCTAGCGTAGGCGCTGGGCCAGGCGATGGGCTGGCCGACTAGAGGGAAGAAAAGGAGATGGGCTATAGCCCAAGGAGAAAGAGAAAGAAAGAAAAGGAAAATGGTTGTGGGTTGGGCTAAAAATAGCCCAAGAGAGGGAGAAAATATTTTGAGGATTTTAGATGACTTTTCAGAGGTTTTAGGGAAAAAAGATAGGTTTTTTGATGGGAGAAAATATTTTGAGGATTTTAGATGACTTTTCAGAGATTTTAGGGGGGGAAAGATAGGATTTTCGATGTATGAAAAACACAAGGAACTAAAAAAACACAACAAACAAATCGATAGATTTTACAGAAAAATTCATGTATTTTGGAACTTTTTTGGGCTGTCACAATTGCTTCTTCAATTGTAGAGTAATTGGCCAATTGCATGTGTCACATGTACATGAATTTATATACATGCAGTGACAGGCATTGTTCTTGTCCTTGGTATCATGAGGTAGCACTTGAGGGCAAGTTGGACTTGTGTACATCAATAATTAAGCATTTGAATAACAGAGAAGCAAAATTGAATCATCCAACCTGACTGATTTGTCAAGAGGAAATGACCAATTACAGAAAGTGTATGCAGCTAAAAAGGAATGGCCATATCTGTTGGACAAGCATGCGCATTAGCAGATGAGATGAGACGAGAGTCAAAAAGGGGTTGAAAAGAAGGCAGCAACGCCCCAATTACCTCGTGACTGAACTTTCTCCCATTTCTCTCCATCTTTCTCCCCCAATATCATCTGAATCTTTGAGCAACACACGGGGACGGCTATGGGCGATCTGTGAGGGCCCATGCATTCATCCACACGCATGTTAACACCAATACGATCGATTCAGTCTTGACCGGCTGCTTCAAGCTCCCACCATGCATATGCACGATATTTCTTTCCCCAGCACTTCCATGGCGCGTTCTCATCACTTATCCCATGTCGTATCTTGTTCTCTTGTGCACAGCAGCAGACAGCATATGCATGGTCCAGAGCTGTCAGATTTAGCCTTGTTTATCCGTCGATGGGTCTCTGTGACTGACCGACGCGTTCGATCGATCTCGTGTTGTTGTATCTTGCTCGGCCATGCATGCATGCATGGTGGCAGCATGGTCCCTGCAGATGGTGGTGCACTCGCATACACTGATACACTGCAACAGCAACGCCTTGCACATTCACAATCACACATGTATCGATCAGCAACTGATCGAGTTAGCACTGTTCTTTGATTTCTCACCTCTGCATCTCTGAATGAGAGATGGATTGGCCAAGATCCTCACTCCTAGCCGGTGCATGTGCTAGCATAGGCATGAATGAATGATCAGTAGTAGTACTAGGCCAGGGTGTGTGCTCCACAAATCCTCACAGCAAAAGCAACAGCATGCAAGCACTCATGCCCGTCATGAGTGACGCATGCAGCTACCTAACAGTAACACACGAACACACAAGGATCATCAGCGAGAACAGGCAGGCAGGCAGTGAACTAGCTTAGGCAGACAAGCAGCCACGCTGAGGCATAGAAAAAATCACTCAAAAGGCGAGTGAAGTACTGAAGAAATCTGGTCACATACCCAAATCCGGGGCAGGGCCCCCTTTGGTCATAACACATCTCAGCATGCATGCATGCATGCATTATAACAAGTGGCTTTTTCTCATTCTGCCCAAGAACCAGGCAGGCATGCATGCATGCAGGAAGCAGGATATCTTTATTTTTTTTTCCATTTTTCTTCTCCTTTTCCATTCTTTTCCCTATTGATTGATTGTTTTGTATATTGTGTGATTGTGCCCCATGCCATGCCATGCATTGGCATTGCATTGATCAGTGCTTCAACTGCTGTTGCAGGCTGGAGGTCTTTGGACTGTTCAGCAAGCGATGTTCTTTGGGCTAGCTGATAAGTTGAGCTTGAGTCTTACGGCCCTGTTCGTATTAGCTTCTAAAAATTATTTTTCTACAGTAAATAATTTTTCTATAGTATCTAATTTTCAAATATAATGTCTTTTCAATGCAGGATCTACTAGTCGATTGTGCTCTTTGGGCTAGCTGATAAGCTGAGCCTGAGTCTAACGGTCATATTCATATTAACTTCTAAAAGTTGTTTTTCTACGGTAAATAGTTTTTCTACTGTATCTAGCTTTCAAATATAATGTCTTTTCAATACGGGGTCTACTAATCAATTATAGTATACACTGTAGTAACTTCATTTATATCGTCCAAAATTGCACGAGTATCCCTCGGCTCTATAAATTATTACTATTTATAAGTTAAAATCAAAAGTTAATACGAAAGAACGGGACACCCAAACTGCAGTGCCATGCACACAAGTGCATGAACAGTAGAACAGTTGTTCCATGAAGAAAGAGATGGCGAGATACATTTGTATGCAATTCTTTTTTCAGTGAGACTGAGAGAGATAGGTAGGTTGAGAAGGCAGCAGAAAGCGTGCAAGGTAGAAGGGACATGTCTGGTGGTCAGTGACTCAGTGGGGGTCTGCGTGTTGCGTTGTGTGCGCCATGCATGCACAAGTGGGAGCCTTGTTAGTCTAGTATTAGTAGCTACCTCCTGGTCAGGTTGAGCCAAAGTTTCTCTTCAGATTCAGGGGTGTGTTTTTGAATTGGATCAGTCAAAGTACGCACGTTTATGCAGATCCCTAGCTACTCCATCCATGGCCAGCTTCGATCCTCAACAATCAACATGCCCAGGGGCGGAGCCAGCTGAGGCCCAGGCCTCGGGCCCAGCCCACTAAAGAGCGTAAGGCCAAGTTCAATCTTTTGTTAGCTACAGTAAAAATTAGTGGAAAGCTTTGATCTAAGCCTCGGGCCACCTACGCCCCTGAACATGCCGACAATCCCTCGACATGCTGTGCCATGGTTGCCATGGCATATTTGCTTGGCATGTGCTGGCGTTGAGGAATCGGATCGGATCCCCTTCGCTTTGTTTCCACTAACAAAAAGGTTCGGTCGACATTGTAGCTCAACGGTGAGCACAAGGCTGTGATGGTTGTGGCTATGAGTTTAAAGCTGTAACCACGATTTTTTTTTTCTTACAAATTCCTGATGCTTCTGACAACTTCCGAGCACCGCAACTTCTTCAGCGCCTTCCCTTAAGCATTGATTTTCGATCAAACGGCCAAAAGCCCTGCCTTTTGAGTGGCAAGACATATATATAGGAACCAAGAATTACACGTGGGCCTTTCCGGGACTTAATAGGCCTAATTGAAAGAAGTATGAATCCCGCATTTTGTTGTCACCAGCACATGCAGCCCATCATCCATCCATCCATCTAGAGCTCTCGTCTGGGGTAAATTAGTTCAAGGGGTCCAAGAATTAAGGCCCAATTTTAAATATGGGCCGAGCCCTTCCTTACAGTGGCTTTTCTGAATTGTTCATGTAAAGGATACTGTAGTTACCTTTTTTTTTCAAGTTTGTCACTTAAACATTCGTTTTTATAAATCTAACCTCCTCCTTAGACCTACCGAGCTCAATAGGTTCTTACCAAGCTAGAAGAGCTCGGTAGGTACCTGCCGAGTTACAATGCCCTAGCTCGGCAGGTCACTTGCTGATTAGTGTGTCTTTAATTAGCGTTAATCATATTTAATTAGTGCTAGTGGCACTGCATTAGAAAATGCCGTTGTGTTGCCGCAGAGAGAGTGCTTGGCAGCACTTCTACCAAGCTAGAAGAAGTCGACAGGTGCTGTCGAGCTTGGTGGGTCAAGAAGTAGACTAAATTAGTAAAAACAGATGTTTATAAATTAAATTTGAAAAAAATAGCTATAGCGCTATGTACTGAACAATTCGGCTTTTCTCGGTTAACAGCATATGCAGCACAGTCATTTATCTTTATTTTTTTCTCATGTGCATAATACAAAAAGAATACAGCCTTTATCAACACGTGTACAATAACGTTGATGAGATGTATAAACAAAAACTATAGGACTTGAGATGTACATGGCCTCCTTGTTTTTACCACAGGCTATTAAAAGATACATGCTTCCTCTTGCCGAGACATGTGCTTTAGAAAGTTTACTTAGAGCAAGTTTAATAGTACAGATAGCTGCTACCTCCAATACATTTTCATGTCATCAAAAGATAATGATGCAGTCAACTCATACAATAAGCTGACTATAAGGGCATCTCCAATGGTTCTAGCTAGCAACTAACTATAAGATTTCCACATTATTTATATAGTACACACTAAAGCTAGCATTCTAAAGAACTATCTATAAGGATAGCTATTTGATGCTTACATGCACACACAGAATTTATAGAGGCTGCCTCGTTTGGCGTTATAGACTAGTGTTTAAGGAAGAGCTGGCTCGGTTTTTTTTGCATACTCTCTTTCCTCCACATAGGATATATGTTGATGTGTACATGCATATAGCTAGCTGACTCAGACCATTGAAGATGCCCTAAGTTGTCTCCACAAGAACTCTTAATCATTTAATGCATACATAGGTATTGATAATTTAATACATGCATAGATATACTCCCTCCATCCAAGTTTTACAGGCGCACAAGAAATTTTTACCAAGACCAAGAAATATTAACTCTCCTTAACCCATCTACTCCTAGCCGCAAAAAATGATTCGGTTTCCACGCTCACTGCCGCAATTCCCGGACATGCAGTGCGCGTCCGCAACGCCTGCATGGCTGCATGCGCGCGCCAGACATGCAGCGCGGGCGCCTCCCGCGCAGACCTCCGCACGCCCGCGAGCCGGGGGCGCTCCCGCACCAGACTTGCGCAACGCCCGCGCGCGCCATCCCGCGACGCCTGCGATTGAATATTTCCTTGCGAGCGCCATCCTCGCGCCCTCTGTTTCGTCTCCGCACAACGCGCGCCAAATCCAGTCGCCAGTTAGTGTGCTGGACAAATTTGAAATTTTTCTTGGCACCAGAAATTTTGAAGCCATCATGACTCTATATATTCCTGTTCTATGCATATCTTACGCTCAACTCTCTGACATGCAATCTCCTCACCCCACCTCTCCAATCCATGGCACAACTAGGATTTGATCTCAACCAAGAGCCACCTCCGGATTGGGACCTCAATGGCAATCCGATTGATTGGGATGCCATCGACGAGTGGGAAGGTCTTGCACCAAGAGCTGCTCATTTGTGTTAGCTTCTGTTAGCAAGGCAATGGACGTAGTAGTGTTAGTGTTTTTTCATTTCAGACCAAGGCAATGGACATAGTAGTGTTAGCTTCTTTCATTTCAGTAGAGCGTACTAGAAGGGGCACTTATTTTTGACTGATTTTTCTTTTTGTAGGTCCTGATGTGAGAAAGAGGAGGTTCTACTCCGATGATTTTAAGTGGCTATATACTGTGATTTGTTAGCAAAGACAAAACCTCCTATATTGCAGCATGGAGTGTCTAAGGAAGTTGCACAGAAATTTGATGTGCCTCGTAGGGTAGTGCAGAGGATATGGCGAGAAGGACAATTTGGTGGGATACATGGTGTTAAAAACAAACTGACTAGGAATTGTGGTCGCAAAAAAATAGAGATAGACATGGAAGCCATAAAAAACGTGCCTTTGAAAGAGCGCACAACTTTCCAGGATCTAGCCAATGCGCTCGGTGTAGTATCTAAAAGCACACTTCATAATCGTTTTAGGGAGGGTTATTTCCGTCGACACACAAATGACCTAAAGTTTAGTCTAACCGATGATAACAAGAAAGCCCGAGTTAAGTACTGCTTGTCCATGCTCACAAACAACATTCCAAATGCTCCCACGTTTAAACCAATGTACAACATCGTGTACATCGATGAGAAGTGGTTCTATAGGACTAGGCGTAACCAGAAGTACTATCTCGCCAATGATGAAGAAAGACCACAAAGGGCGGTTAAAAGCAAAAACTTCATTGAGAAAGTCATGGTACTTGCAATGGTTGCTCGGCCTAGATTTGATGAGCATGGTGCGTGTACCTTTGATGGAAAAATTGGCAATTTTCCCTTTGTGTACGTAGAGCCTGCAAAGAGATGGAGCCCAAATAGAGATAGAGGTATGACATGCATATGTACTCAATTGACATCTTTACCATTTAATTTTGCTAAAATTGTATGCATTGTGTAGGTGTCTTGATTACAAAGGCCATGACGTCAGTTACCAAGGAAATTAGCCGACAATTCCTAATCAACAAAGTCCTCCCCGCAATAAAGGAAAAGTGGCCAGCCGAAGAAAGAGGAATGCCAATATTCATCCAACAGGACAATGCCAAGACTCACATTGCTGTAGACGATCCAGCATTTGTGAGAGCTGCCCAAGCAGATGGGTGGGACATACGACTAACATGCCAACCGCCGAACTCACCCGATCTTAATGTGTTGGACCTTGGCTTTTTTGCAGCAATCCAGGCATTGTTTTACAAGGGGACTCCAAACAACATCGATCAAATTGTGGAAAAGATCGATAAGGCGTTTTGCGAGTACCCTGTGGATAGGTCCAATCGGATTTTTCTAACGCAGCAGAGTTGTATGATGGAGATCATGAAGCAAAATGGAGGACAATATTACAACATCCCACACATGAAGAAGAAGCACTTGGAGATGACGGGTGAACTTCCGACTAGTTACAAGTGTCCTATGGACATTTACAATCAAGCACTGGACTTTGTTGGTTAGCTTTCTTCTGTTGGCATGATGTTTTAGAGTATCTTTTGCATGGATGACGTCTGTTGCTTCTTTTGTGTTATTCTTAAGCTAGTCATGATGTTTAGAGTAAAAGAGAAACCAAACAATGCATGTTAAGAGAAACTTTTCAAATGGATGCCTTCTGTTACTCGACATAAAGTACTCAAGCAAGATCAAATAGATAGACATAAGCACTTCAAGCATCAGCGTTACATATAGGTAAGGATACAATAGATTAAGTACATGCACACCAATAATGCGATGGCTAGCATAGATCAAGTACTCGGATGAATCGAAGATAACTACTCTTGCTGCTCATTTGCTTTGATTGCGTCTGGACTCTCGGCCATCCATATGTGCGCAGGGAGCAATACGGTGTTGCCGTCCATCACTAGATCATCAATGTTAGGAAAAATTACCTCGCAGTCGAACTCCTTGAAGCCATAGATCCAAGCTGACACCATATACTCTCGGTGTATGAGACTACAGCGAGAGCATGTCATCTGGATGCGATGACGACGTCGCCACTCCTCACGACCACACGCTTCTTTACCATCGCTGGTGATGCACTCGCTCTCGGCCATGGCGATCACTTCCTTCCTCTCAGCCGCAGCAACCTCTTCCTCGCGTCCCCATACGGCCACAACATCCTTGTCCGCTTCATCGTCGGAGTTCGGCGCCCAGTTAAGACCACGAATGAACAACGGCGAGGCGGTCGCGTCCATTGCCTGCGATGGGCTAAGTGTTTGTGTTTCCATCAGGGAAGTGCAGGGCGGAGATGGAAGTGTGGCTGAGAGCGGCAGAAGCAAAGCGAAGCGTTGCATGCAGGAATAAAAAGCGAAGCGAATGCATGCATGCAGGAATAAAAGCAAAGCGGCTGGAATAAAAGCGCATGCATGCATGCAGGAGTACAGCACAGAATCGAAGCATCCCAAGGCATGCATGCAGGAGTAAAGCACAGAAGCTAATCATCCCAAGGCAGGCAGGGCCTTATGCGTCGGTAAATATTGGAAACTTTTCCAGAGCCTACGCGCCTGTGAAACTTGGATGGAGGGAGTAGCAATTAGTTCTATGGGTACATGCATGGATAATGCCTCTTTTCCTGTGCTATAGCCTGACTCTTGCATGGGAGTCGGCTTGGCTCTCTCTCTCTCTCTCTTTTTCTCTCCCCTCCACATAGGACTATGCTGACATGGATTCCCTTGTAGCTAGCACAGTCAGCCTTATTAAACTTGCTCTTAGGCTGGGTCCTATAATTCTGTGCCACCTTTGCACATACAACATTAAAGAAGTAAAAGTTATCAAAGTTAACGAAAGTAATTTACACCATGTAAGAGCAAGTACAATAGTATAGCCAACTAGTGGTTATAACACTTGTTCATTTCATCTATAGCCTTTAAAAAAAATAGTTCATACAATAAGGTAGTTATTACAATAACTATTTGGCCCCACGTGCATATTTTTACGTGCTATAGCTAGCTGTAATTTAGTAGCCAGCTTCCTTCTCCCTCTTCCTTTCTCTCTCTGCCACGTAAGATTTGGTTGATATTATATTTGCTATAGCCTGCTGACTAAGCCTTATTGTACCTGCTCTAATGTTTAAAGGCCAAAGCTGCCATTTTGGATCTTTTACTTTCTACAGCCAAAGTGCCCATTAGTCACTTTTTGTAGGGGTGGCCTAACCCTCGTAATTGAAACTTGCAACCGGTCTAATATGTAATAGATCTACTATTATAAAGGAATATACCAATGTACCCTTATTTTTTTGTAATTATCAAAGAAATCGGATGGGAATTTTTTATCCTACCCTATACATGTATATAAACCCCTAAAAGGGGTATGAGAAGAGGAATCCATTCATTTTACACACGAGCTCTCTCTTCTGTATCTACCTCTTTCTAGCTCTACCTCCTCCCATGAAGAAAGGGCTACCCTGTACTCCCTGTTGTAGTAAGGCTACAACAGTTGGCGCCGCTCGTGGGGACTCACGTAAGAAGTTGCGCAAGGGAAGGCACTAGAGAGGGCTACCATCGGAGCGCTCATGTCGTGAGCACTCCAGATCACCCAGCTTAAGCTGGTTTTAAAAAAAAGAGTGATGTTGCCGATGGCGGTCTACCGTTCTGGATGCTATCGACGGCTGTCCTATCCCACCAGCACAAGTGGGGCGATGCTTCTCGTCGTTGCCATCATGGCACCAAGGAGTCGGCCTCCGTGCACGATGTACACCGACTTCGACTGTTGGATGACCACTTCGTGATCGCGACTTCGCACGACTCGTCCAACATCCCTCGTGGTCGTAGATGTTCGTCTCACCATTCTGTGGTCGTAGACGCTTAAGGCGTCATCTACGACCGCGTCATGACTAGCTCTTCGCCGATAGCTATGACCTCCTTATGGTCAAAACTTCTTCGACGCCAATCCAAAGCGTGGAAACAAAGCGCACGCGCTTCGAAGCCTTCACCACGCCGTCGACTTCATCAACACCTATCACACCTTTGGCGATGTCATCCGACCACTCAAGGTCGAACCTTCGCTGATGAGGTGGTTGGACGAGCGTTGACAAAGGTTTGACCCCGAGGGGTCGAACGACATCGTCGAAGGTGCAATAGGTGTTGATGAAGTCAGCGGAGGGAGGAAGACTTCAGAGCGCATGCGCTCCGTCCCCACGCTTCGGATTGGCATCGATGAAGTCTCAACCACAAGGAGGTCGTAACTATCGGTGAAAAGTTGGCCACGACGCAGTCGTAGATGAAGCCTTAAGCGTCTATAACTACGGAATGGACGAACAAACGTCTACAACCACAAGGGGGGTTGAACGAGTTGTGCAAAGTCATGATCATGAAGTGGTCATCCGACAGTCGAAGCCCGTGTACATCGCGCACGGAGGCCGACTCCCTGGTGCCGTGATGGCGACGATGAGAAGTTCTGCCCCACCTGTGCTGGTGCGATAGGGCAGCCGCCGATAGCATCTAGAACAGTATACCATCGCTGATAGCATCACTCTTTTTTTGAAAACCAGTAGAAGCTAGGTGATCTGGGATGCTCGCGACACGAGCGCTCCGATGGTAGCCCTCTCTAGTGTCTTCCCTTACGCGGTTTCTTCCGCGAGTCTCCACGGATGGCACTAACTTTTGTAGCCTTGCTACAACAGGGAGTACATGGTACCCCTTTATCCATAGGAGAAGGTAGAGCTAAAGAGAGCTAGAGACAGGAGAAAGAGAAAGAGCTCGTGTGTAAAATAAGTAGATCCCTCTTCTCATACCCTCTTGGGGGTTTATATACATGCATGGGGTAGGATGAGAAATTTCCATCCTACCCCTTTGATAATAACAAAAGGTGAGGGTACATTGGTACATTTCTGTATACTATTAGACTTATTACATATTGGGTCAGTTGTAGGGCTCAGCCATAAGGCGGTTGTGCCACACCTACAATAGTCACCAAACCAACTAAACTTGAAAGACCGAAGACGACAACAGAGGGGGTGAATAGTGCGTAAAAATTTCCCCCCAAATATTCACCAATCCTTCACTTCAATAGCTACAGAGCTCTGAAGCTTAGGATGGAAAGCCACCACAAAAACTAGCAATTTGAGACGCTAAAAACCCACGAAAAATTAGCAAAAAGTGGAACTACCACCGTTGTAATTGCGGTACTACCGCTTGCTACAGTACCACGGTACTTCTGCTACAGTGATCGCGGTTCTTCCGCTGCTACAGTAAAATCAGGTTGAATAGTGTTTTCAACACGATTTCAAAAACTAAAATCGAGAGCTTTTGATTTGTAGATCCAATGATGTGAAATTTTACAGGGATCTACTCTAGGATGTTATGAACCTATTCGAATAAACGATCATGAAAATCATGAGATCTTTTTCAGTTTGTTAGGAAGGTGCAGCAAAACCAAACCAAAACCAAAATCAGTGAATACAACTTGCTCGTGCGATGAAGATGACCAAGAGAGGTCTAGATGTATTCCCACATGTCACAATAAATTAGTTCACCATAGAAACCAAGTCAAAAACCCTCGGATCAAAAGATGAACTAAAAAGGCTAAAGTCAAGCAAAATCAAAGGATAAAACTCATATATCCCCATCTCTTGAAAATCCTAGCAAGTAATTAAATAGCGTTTCCTAATGTGACTTGTTGAGTACAATTGCTTGTACTCAGTTTTGCTTATTTTCCATCAAAATAGAGATCAGAAGAAGAAAGGATGTTACAAATTTTCGTATTAGGGTTACGACCGCACTCAAGCGTTTCTGTGAGATTTTCTTCGGATCTTCTGAATGTGAATTATGTTTTAAGCTTGGATGCTCATAAAATTGTAAAAGTTGACCATTAGATCTTTTAATCAAATTAATCTATTTCAAATGTTTATAAATAGATATGATGCTCTTTCTATCTATAGGTAACTTTCTAAACTGTTACGGAACATATGATAGCTGTGTTCGAAAAAGCGAGGTCGTTACATAAAGTACTTGACGCAAATCAATATTAGGCTTGCAGTAATGCAACTCTGTTTTAACTAGAGGTTCTGCTTAACTTGATTTGTATGGTAAGCGTTTGTTCCACGTACGATCGATGGAAGATTGTTGAGGGGAACAGCTAAAGCTGGCCACAAATTAGATACGACAGCACAGCTGACTTTTCATTGTGCGTACTACGGGTCAGATCAGACAGATTAAATCTAGCTAGCACTTCCAGGAGGAGACAAGCTTGCGTTGGGCTTAGGCAATCTGCTGGATTAGACTGACCTTGCGTTGATCGAGCACATTCACGGTGGACATCGACGGCACGATGGTGTACGCGTGCTCTCGGCGTCCAATGCAATAAACGCGCGCGAGCGAGGCTGCATTGTGTTTTCACGGCCGGCTCCGCATTCGCATCTTGTTTTTAATTTTTGAAAGCTATTTTTAATTTTTCTATGCCTTTGTTATTGCTAGCTCTCAAAATAATAAACTGGTAGTTACTAATTCGGATTTACAAATTGCTAATCATTTTTTAGAGCTTTTAAGACCTTTTTATAAAGCAATATCTTGTGTTACTACCCTAACTCTTGCTTAGTTATATATTTTATTTAGCTAATTATAGACAAATCTGCTAAATCTAGTGGTTCCCTTTCAGGCCATGCTATTCCATTAATGAAGAAAAATTTTATTATTTATTTTAGATCTATTTCACGCCTACATTATTTTGCTATTATTTTCAATCTTACCAAAAAGTTAGCAGGTTTGCAGATCGGTATAAAGGGAATAGGTGAATCTCTCTATCTTCATTTCTCAGAAACTTTCAAACATATCAAAACTGAGCTTTTTTTTTCATATTTTCTGCTTGTATCATGATAAGCTTGTCAGTAGCGCGAGATCAAAGGCCTCACAGCGAGCACAACAAGGAAAGACAAACTTAACAACCCACTTATGGAAGAAACTTAAGGGCAAGTCTAGTTCTTTATCCTCTCAGCCTCAGGTGGCCCTAAATGAAATTCTATCTTAGAGCTGAACTATTACTCAGAACATGATTTTGCAAACACTGATCTTGATCTTGTTTGTGGGGGTAAGATAGAGTTGTTCGAGTGATGGAAGAACAACAAGCACATATTTTTTTGTGTTGTGCCATTTCACACGGGATCCCATGGCTTCTTTGTACTACATTGGTACTAGAAGTATAACACTGTAGGCATGTGTGCAACACAAAAATACTTGTGCATTCTTTTGTGGCATTGTTGTCCACATGTTACTTTCTCGTTGCCGGTGAACTGAGAGTGTGAGTTGTGTCCACCGTGAAATTGAGTGAGTGTGCCTTTTAATTCTAACATTTGGTATCAGAGCTATGCCGAGGACAAGGATGGTGTCCCTGTCGGGCCACACCATCGTTCTCGGTGGTGGTTCATCAAGGGTACTAGGAAGAGAAAGTAACATTTCTCTTCAATACCCTATGCTGAATAAGAGCAACTATGGTGTGTGTGGACAATCAAGATGAAAGTAGTCATGAAGGCCAAAACAGTTTGGGAAGCTATCATACTACAAAAGAGGCTAAATTGGGCGCTTACATCATAGACGATTCCTAGGAATCGTCTGTGTTGTATCACAGACGGTTCATACGAATAACCGTCTGTGGTATTTTCACATACGGTTATTTATACGAACCATCTGTGATAATACAAGACATCACAAACGGTTCTTATTAATATCCATCTATGATAATTCACAGACGGTTCTTGATAAGAACTGTCTGTGATAATGGTAGACATCACAGACGATTTTTTATTAAAACCGTCTATGATACTTCACAGACGGTTTATATTAAAAACTATCTATGATAATGAAGTTATCACAGACGATTTGTATTAAAAATCATCTGTGATATGTTTTCCGCCTTGTAATCCCCCAAAATTTCATAATATCCTGTCTGAGTCCGAGTAGGATTCAGTTTTGAGACACCTTTAGTAAAAACGGGCATAACTTTTGTATACGGTGTCCGTTTTTGACATTCTTGTACTCGTTGGAAAGCTAACGTTGAGCCCGATTCAAAAAATGACTAGATTGTGCCCGTCACCCTATAAGACCCTCAAAATTATTCATCTTTAGCCCCACATTTGTGTTTTATGTTTTCAGTTTCTATTTTTGCCAAAATAATATAGATATTAAAATAGCTATCACAGATGATTTGTAGCAATAAACTGTCTGTGCTATATGAATATCACAGATAATTTTTGGAATTAGCCGTCTGTGATATGTAAGATATCACAGACGGATATGTTTGAGAACCGTCTGTGACATATGACATATCATAGACAATTTTTAGCATTAACCATCTATGATAATTAGTATATCATAGATGGCTATATTTAAGAACCGTCTGTGATACCTAATATATTACAGACGGTTTTTTAAAAACCATCTGTATTGTAATTATCACAAACAGTTTGAGAGCCGTCTGTGATAACCACCTATTATCACAGACACATAAATTCGGATGGTTTGATAACCGTCTATGATGATAGTTGTGAACCATCTATGATGACTCGTTTTGTCGTAGTGCGTGCAGTTCACAAGGGCCACGTATACGCTGGCATGTATGCCTCCACGAGTCTCGTAGCCCTAAGCTTAGCTCGACCGACATGCATTTGTGCACGTACGCTATAGCTAGCTAGCTGTGTTTGTGTTATCCTTGGCTGCCTAACGCCATTGATCTGAGTCCATATAAATGCATGGCTTTCCGCGGCATTATCCAGAAACTGGGGCACATCTGATCACGACCTCTCCGGCGATGCCGTCAATGGCAGGGCACGCGCACTAGTCGACATGCAACGTTTTTTCGGTTCGGATAGTGACCTAGTGCTTATCACCAGCAGCATTTCATGACATATATATGGAAGTCATTTCAATTTTGTTATGACGAACCTCTACAAATACAGTTTTCTATATTAATTGGCGATTAACCTACATATATTATTTATTTTATGTGTATTGGTTTGCCACGTTAAGCTGAAAAATTAAGATTGGCTGCACATAAAGCACACAGCCTGTTGGTGAAGTGTGGTAGCTTCAGGACTCTCACTTAGAGCAAAAGACACTTTCTAAAGCACATTAAGGGCTTGAGTTGCGATCGCCCACTACTGACTACTTCACTACTAACGTAAGTATTACTTTGATACCTGTGCAACATATTTTTATGAGAGCATATAGAAGTATTACTTGATAGAAGTGTAAAATGTGAGAATAAGCTACAAATAATAAAGTTTGATCCCCGCAAAAAAAAATTGTTTGAGCAAAAATGACAAGGATCGGAGCACAAAAAGTATATATGCACCAGTCTCTAGATATCTTACGCGTACCAATCGAACAACGAAATTAACACCTATACTGTCGGCACTATCATCGCCATATTCCTGACGCTATGCATGCGTTCCCTATCTTAACGGGTGATTTGACAAAACACAAGTTGTCTAAGAGGCTTATGTATGGCCAATGGGAATGCAATAAATCTGTATATGTGACCTGCAGAGATGGATTCGACTGATAGCCCAACTGGTCTTCTTTTCGCGAAGCATGCATCAATTCTGCTTTATTCGACGGTAACTGTTAGGAAGAACTCTCCAGTCTCCGCACGTTCACTGACGACGACTCCGAGGCTAGTTCCTCTTCCCTCATGTGTACAAACAGTAGTAACCACCATGAGGTAGACACTTGCGTTTTGCAACATATATACATGTTACGGGAGACAAATCTGTATATATAATGTGTGTGCCGTTTTCTTCGATTTCTCACACGGAATATGTACCTGACATGCAGTTAGTAGGGACTCGACTCAACTTTTAACCAAAGAACAAACAGAGATGCCACACCGGAAACCTACCTTGCATATGGAACTATGTATACAGATTAGTAGGTTCAATCGCACGTCTAATACTGTATTACACGGCACGTGTTTACATGCTCCACTAAGTCAAACCGTTTTAAATTCGAGCATGCATGTCATACATATCTACGTCTTGAAGTCCAGCAAGACTGGAAAACCAAGCAGTAATAACAGATTAGATCATGAACAAGCGTAAATAGAAGAGCGATGCCCCGGTCTTGGGGGCAGGGAGAAAGAGATCCTCCGGCCGTATCCAATATCCATCCTGCCAGCGCCACCACGTACTCACATACAAGAATGCGAATTTTGAGTATTTTTAGCCCAATGCAGTACAACAATATCAGATATAGCCCTTGGATGTATGCAATGCTATTTCTGGCCTCCTCCCTGAGTGCGGGACTCCGGCCGGCTGATGCGTGCTCAGTCCCACGCCTCAGCACCACAGCACTCGAGTTATGTGGTCTGAAAGCGCATGATTTCGACAAAACCAGCAATGGTATAAGGTTGTATGTGGTCAAAAAGATTGCCATAGTCGAATACAATAGTGGTCGAGCAAGGCAGTGGTTAAACAGGTAGTGGTCGAATATGGGTGTGGTCAAAAGCGGCGGTGGTCGAAAGCGGTTGCAGTCAAAAGCGGAGGTGGTCAAAAGTGGTAGCATTCAAAAGCCGAGGTGGTCGAGAGAGGCAGTGGTCAAAAGCGACTGTGGTCGAACAGCCGTGGTCGGAGCGGCTGCGGTCGTGTACAACCGTGGTCGTGAGCCACGAGGAGAGGGTGGCGGCGACGCTTTGGCTCCGGCGGTCGGGGAGTTCAGTGGTGCCCGAGCTTAGTGAAGTGGTCAATGGTGATCCCCTAGGTGTGGTGAAGCTCACACTATCGTCGACGAAGTCGAAGACGACCCCAAGCAGGGGTAATTGCTCGCCGAAGTAGCACCGGAGCTCGGAAAGAGAGGAGCGCGATGCAGGGGTATCATGCTCTCCTGAACCGCATAACTTAGGTGCTGCGGTGCTGGGGCGTGGGACTACGTACGCGTCAATCGGGTGGAGTTCCGCGCTTAAGGAGGGGACGAGAAATAACATTACATATAACCAGGAGTTACTTCTAGTATTACTGTAATGCACAGGGCAAAAGTACCTAAAATTCCTAGAAGGCCTTCGATTCGTTGGACCGGTCAAAATTCTTTGACCGCCTCTCACATAGAGTTGCATGTCATTGCTACATCCGTATATATCGGTCTTCACAGGAAATGCCTGATCTTGATCCGAGTAGTACCTGATGGCTGGCTGATTGCGAGGGCAAAACCAGAGGCAGTAATTAACTTACCAGGAATGCCCTTGTCGGCATCAGCCGCGTGTGACAGAATCGCCATGAATAAACGCCAGAAAACGAGGGCATTTACGTAAGTTCCCGGGCTATAAAAGGCCCCCGGCCCCTTCTCCATTGGCAAGCTAGCTAAGCGCTAGTTGTACGTAGCTTGTAGGAGCTAGTAGTTACCTAGCTCAGATCAATTTTTGCGCTGAGCGTATCTGAACTATTCTAAGAAGGAGATGATGGCGAGCAGTATCCAGAGAGCATCCTTCTTGCTCCAGGTCGTCCGGACATCGTCCCGCTCCCGCAAGGGCGAGGGCGTCGTCTTCTCGGAGGTCCCGCCATGGCAGCCCATCTCATCGGCCGCCGGCAGGGTCCCGTCGCGGCCGGCGAAGCTGGACACCATCGTGGAGGAAGATCACTCCAGCATGATGCACGACGGCGGCTTCCAAGGCGCGGCATCTTCTTCATCAGCTGCTTTGGCGCCGTCGTCGATGACGGCGTCGGCGGGGGTCCCTAGAGCTTACCGTTTCGCTCCTCCGGCCACCGGCGGGCAGCAAACGTTATTGAGGTGATTGATTTTGAGGCGTGCGTGCGTGGACGATCGATATTGTCAATTAGTATGTCCTTGCAATTATATTTATAAGTTGTGAAGGACATAATCGAGATTAACTATATATGTGATACTATGTATCATATATAATTAACGAAGTGATATGAGTTCTTGTCTTCCAATCTACGCACTTGTCCTGCATGTGTATGTAAGACATATTTATGTACCCATGGAACAGTTACTGGTGGCGGATAACTGCATGCAGAGCTACGCTTGTTTTGAAGATGATTTATGTACAAGCTAATTAAGAAGTAAAATTTAAGGCTCCATACTGAAGAATAATCGTGCACATAAAGGTTGAGCTCCCTATAGCCGCAAGGGGCATATTACTGGATCATATGCAAGTCCCATAAGCTAGGATAGCTCCAGAGAGGCCCAAATGTCATGTAGAACCTTGCCATAGCCACTACAACTGAAATGATTATTACAGACGGTTCAAAACCGCCATCATAGACAGTTTTCAAATTGTCTAAATTTATTTATCTGTGATAACTGTTAGGTTCATTACTACTAGAGTCATAAGACCTTAACCCTAGATCATGCATGAACACCTAGAGATGATCGGATCAGTGGGACTTACGGTCACCGATGAACGCCATGAGCGAAGACCCGTGCCTGCGTGATGCAGGCGTGAGGTAGAGGTCGGTGAAGGTCGGAGCGTCCCCGTCGGCGTCCTGAAGTAGCGGCGGCGACGGTCTTCCCGTTGCTAACAGCGCACAGTAGATCGGGTAGGACTTAGGGTTTGTTCGGGAGTTTTGGCTCTTCACGGGAACGACGTCGTACGGAAGAGGCCGGGACTCCTTCCTTTATATTGCGCTGTTACAACAGGGGACCGCAACCATGAGTTGGTTAGGTGCCCCCGATCAGGGCGCTGAAAAACAGGGACGTGGGTTTCCCCACGTCTCCCTCGTCTCGGCCGTTTGGCCTGAGATCAAATATCCAACATTCTCCCCTTTGATCGTAAGGCTAAACATCATAAGCCCTCTCTCAATAAAAGTTCACACCAAAATAATGCGTCACAACAGTCAATTAAATACCGCTGGACAACAGTACTTATAGTGCTCCGTTCTATATCAATCGGATAACATAATACTTCATGGGAGTTGGTTACTTTATATGGTCCTCTTATTCCAGGATCACAGGCTCTCCAATAAACCCATGCCGGCAACATGATCACGAAAAATATTGGGTGGTAAGCCTTTTGTGAGCGGATCCGCAAGCATAAATTTAGTTCCAATATGCTCAACCTTAATTGTTTGATCCTGGACTCTATCTTTCACAACATGATACTTTATGTCAATGTGCTTGGCAGCTGCACTTGACTTGTTGTTACTCGAATAGAAAACTGCGGGTTGATTGTCGCAGTACAAAATGAGTGGTCTAGAAATGCTGTCTACCACTCTTAATCCCGGGATAAAGTTCTTAAACCATACAGCCTGCCCGGTAGCCTCATAACATGCCACAAATTCAGCCTGCATTGTCGACGATGCAGTAAGTGTTTGCTTTACACTTTTCCATGAAATTGCTGCTCCTGCGAGGGTGAAAATATAACCTGATGTGGACTTCTTAGTGTCTTTACACCCCGCAAAATCAGCATCAGAATAACCGACAACCTCAAGGTTATCGCATTTTCTATATGTGAGCATGTGACCTTTAGTGCCTTGCATATAGCGCAGGACTTTCTTAACAGCTTTCCAGTGGTCCGGTCCTGGATTTGACTGATATCTGCCAAGCATCCCGGTAACAAAAGCTAAATCAGGGCGTGTACATA
Organism: Dendrocalamus latiflorus; assembly: GCA_017311315.1. NCBI lineage: Eukaryota > Viridiplantae > Streptophyta > Magnoliopsida > Poales > Poaceae > Dendrocalamus > Dendrocalamus latiflorus. Next base: position 2,919,724 of record CM029621.1, on the reverse strand, counting down.
CTTGAGCATACATAATACTTCCGACAGCAGAAGCGTAAGGTATAGCCTTCATCTGATCAGATTCATAGTCATTCTTTGGGCATTGAAATTTCCCAAACTTATCGCCCTTCACAATAGGAGCAGGCGAGGCAGAGCATTTATGCATATTGTATCTCTTTAGTACTCTGTCAATGTATGCCTTTTGTGATAAACCTAATATTCCTTTGGACCTATCTCGGTGAATTTCAATACCAAGAACATAAGATGCTTCACCGAGATCCTTCATATCAAAATTGGACGAGAGAAATCTTTTAGTTTCTCGCAGCATGTCCACACTGCTGCTGGCCAATAATATATCGTCCACATAAAGTATTAAGAAGGTGTAATTACTCCCCTTGAACTTAACATAAGTACAATTATCAACATCATTCTCCTTAAATCCAAATTTCCTTATGACTTCATCAAACTTAAGGTACCATTGCCTAGAAGCTTGCTTTAGGCCATATATGGATTTCTTTAGTTTGCATCCCAAATGTTCCTCGCCTTCCACAACAAAACCTTCCGGTTGTGTCATGTAAACGTCCTCATACAAGTCTCCATTCAGGAATGCAGTCTTAACGTCCATTTGGTGCAATTCTAAATCAAAATGTGCTGTGAGCGCCATTATGATTCTAAATGAATCTTTGGTTGAGACAGGCGAAAAGGTTTCATTATAATCAATGCCTTCTCTTTGTGTAAACCCTTTCGCTACAAGTCTCGCCGTAAACCTTTCGATGTTCCCTTTGGAGTCACGTTTTGTTTTGTAGACCCATTTGCAGCCTACTGTTTTGGCTCCATTAGGAATTTCCACTAAGTCCCATACGCCATTAGCGCCCATAGACTCAATCTCATCTTTCATGGCATCTAGCCACTTAGATGAATCCTTATTCTTCATTGCTTCCTTATAAGAGCTAGGATCATCTGCCTTCCCAAGATCATCCTCATTCAAGTAAACCTCATAATCACTTGGGATAGCAGATCTCCTCACTCGTTGTGATCTCCTGACAGGTTCATTAGTAGGCTCATCAGGTTGTTCATTAATTGTCACAGAGGGCTGTGAAGGCTCAGCATTAGGTATTGCACTTGTATTTTCAGAGCCCTCAACAGAAGGAGTAGCCACAGAATTAACTGGAGATGCAACAGGAGTTGCAACTACAGGATCAACTATGGGCACAACCACTTGGGGCACAGGAAAATCAGTCTGTCGGATTAGCGGTGAAGCAACATAAATCCGTTTCTCCTCAAGATCAATTTTCCTGGGCTCCAAGTCCCCACTGATGCCATCATTTTCCAAGAACACAGCGTGTCTTGTTTCTACAAATTTTGTGGTACGATCTGGACAATAGAATCGGTACCCTTTAGACCTGTCAGGGTAGCCAATAAAATGGCAACTTACAGTCTTGGGATCTAATTTCCCAATATGTGGGTTAAATATTTTAGCTTCAGCTGCACAACCCCACACATGGAGGTAGTTCAAACTAGGTTTTCTTCCAGTCCATAATTCATAAGGTGTTTTAGGCACCGATTTACTGGGAACCCGATTGAGTATATGTGCAGCGGTCTTTAATGCTTCCATCCATAACTTTACAGGCAAAGTGGAGTAGCTCAACATACTTCGAACCATGTCCATAAGTGTGCGGTTTCTTCTTTCCGCAACTCCATTTTGCTGGGGATCACCAGGCATTGAATACTGGGCGACTATACCATTTTCTTGTAGAAACCTGGCAAAAGGACCAGGAATCTGCCCATAAGTTGCGTGTCGCCCATAATACTCTCCCCCACGATCCGAGCGCACTACTTTAATCTTTAGACTGTGTTGATTTTCAACTTCAGCCTTAAATATCTTAAATTTATCAAGTGCCTCCGATCTTTCTTTAATAGGATAGATATAACCATAACGTGAGTAATCATCAGTGAACGTAATGAAAGAATCATAATCATCTACTGATGTCACAGGGAAAGGACCACATATGTCAGTATGAATTAATTCCAAAATCCCTGTGCTTCGAGTAGCACATTTCTTTATTGTCTTTACATACTTGCCTTTGATGCAATCAAGGCAATGATCATCCGAATCACTAAAGTCTAAAGGGTGGAGAATTTCTTCTTTAATGAGACGTTCAATTCTCCCCCTCGAAATGTGGCCCAAACGACAGTGCCACAATTTCGACGAAGTCTCATCAATTCGCTTGCGCTTTTTATTCACATCACATACATTCATGGATATAGGAGAATCTTGCAGGGATAACATATAAAGCTTGTCGTGTCGGATGGCACGACCAACATTATCATTATTAAAATAAATCAAACACATTCCATGTCCAAAATTACAAGAATATCCATCATTATCTAATAATGAAATGGAAATCAAGTTTCTTCTCATCGAGGGAACATAAAGAACATCATTAAGTTTCATTACAAAACCATTATTCAAAACTAAAGAAACCGATCCAATAGCTTGAATTTCGGCTTCCATCCCATTAGCCACTCTAAGGCTTCTTTCCCCTCTGAGACTTCTCAACATATGGAATCCCTGCAAGGAATTCGTAACGTGCACAGTGGCACCAGAATCAATCCACCAAGAATTTATAGGAAAATCAGCATAAAATGCTTCATCAACAAAAGTGATTTCATAAGTACCTTTCTTGGCGAGCCATTTCAGCCATCCAGGACAATCATCTTTGAAATGGTCCTTCGACTGACAAAAGTAACATTCACCACTTTTCTTCTGTTCATTTGAGCTCCCAGATCCTGAAGCGTTTTTAGGCGCCTTAGAATGCTGTGGGTGCTGTGGCTTCTGTGGCTTCTGATAAGGGGAGTAGGTTTGCTCCTTCTTTCCCTTTCCTTTGTAGCCACCTCTATTTCTAGAGGGACCAGCCTTATTTGAGGAGCCTACTTGATTCACAAAATCAGTAGCCCCTTCAGCCTTGAGCCTCTCTTCCTCCTGTGAAACATTAGCGATCAACTCGCTCATGGTCCACTTGTCCTTAATGGTGTTGTAGTTCACCTTGAAAGCTTCAAATTGCTTGGGAAGAGACATCATAATGTAATGGACAACAAAACCATCAGAAATAGCCATGTCCATCGTCTTAAGTCTGGCAGCAATATTGATTATTGTCATAATGTGCTCACGAACATTTCCAGTACCATTGTACTTAGTGTTCATGAGCCTGTGCATCAGTGTGGTAGCATAAACTTTAGAGGACCCCTTAAAATGATCCTCGATGGAGGACAAATAGTCCTTTACCCTTTCTTTTTCAGGGATTGCTCCCCTTATGGCCTCATTGATGGAGTTTTTCATCACAGCAAGTGAAACGCGGTTAGACCGCTCCCACTTCTCAGCATTAGCTTTATATTCCTTCAGTTTGTCATCATAATTGTCCTCCCCTTCAGTAGGAGCGACAGGCTCATCGAATCTGAACGCGTAGTCCAGATCCAAGAGCTGAAAAGTCGTCATAAGTGTAAACTTCCATTTCTGGAAGTTACTACCATTAAGTGGCTCAATAGCATTTACATGAGCGGAAACAGAAGCAGCTGAAAAATTTAAAATTTACATTAGGAAAGCGCATAATTAATTTGCATGAAAATTAATCTTACGTTGGTATGATTAACAACATGCTCATAAGAATTTTTTCGCATCACCGTTGGGCAGAAGCGAAAAATTTAACATAATTTATGTCATGCAATTACAATTAACGTTGGTCAAAAAGTAACTGCATTGCGAAATTAAACATAATTGATGACATGCAATTACAATTAACGTTGGTCCAAAAGTAATAGCATGTCAAAAATTAAACATAACTCTCTGATTGAATTTCTCGTTGGTTCCATTCAATTAGAGGGCAGAGCATCACGCAGCGGAAAAAGGGCATAATAATTTTCAGCAGCTTAGCAACATTATCCGTTAAATAATTTCATGAGAGACATCAAATAATCATTATTTAAACATTAGATAAACCATAAATACATGAAATATACACTGAAAATAAAAACATTAAGACATTATGCGCTGCTGGGCCGAAACGAATTCATAAGTAGGCCAACATAGAAGGAAATAACCCAAAAAAAATAACCTAACAGCCCAGCAGCTGCTCCTTGCGGCCCACACACTCCCGCACGCGCGCACGGGGCTGGCCCGCGGCCACCAGCAGCCCATCAGCCCCTCCCCAAAACGCATTCATCATGCCCGTTCAAAAGGATCGGACGGCCAGGATGATTTTTCGCCCGAACAAAATACCGCCGCCCCCAAAACCCTAACCATTCCGCCGTCTTCCTCCCGAAAAAACAGGCGGGCGACAACTCCCGCGCGGCGGCGGCACACGCGGGTGGGGCGGCGGCGGCGCGCGCCGCTGGAGCGGCAGCGGCGGCTATGGAGCGCGGCGGGAGGCTGAGGCGCGAGCGGCCCCCGTGGGGCGACGAGCGGCGGCGGCATGCGCGACGCCCGAGCGGAGCGCGGCGGGAGGGCGGCTCCCGTGGAGGCGGCAGCGACCGCGGGGCGGCAGCCCGGCGCGCAACGACGGCGGCCCGAGCGGCGCGGCGCACGCGACGGTGGCCGGCGGCGCACACGTCCCCGGCGGCGGCCGCATCCGTGAGTCCCGATCCTCCCCCCACTTTATCCTTTTTTTTTGTGTTCTTGATTTGCCATCGACTTGATTTGGGGAAAAAAGCTCCTTAGGGTTCAGGATTCAGATCCCTTTGGGGATTAGGGTTCGGGTGGGCTTGACATTCGGGGATTTTCATTAGGGTTTGACATAAGACCCGAATCATCTCCTTCTACATGCTACCCGAGACATTAAACCTTAGATCCAAAACCGGTTAGGGTTCATGAAGATTTCTAGAGTGGCTCTGATACCAAATGTTAGGTTCATTACTACTAGAGTCATAAGACCTTAACCCTAGATCATGCATGAACACCTAGAGATGATCGGATCAGTGGGACTTACGGTCACCGATGAACGCCATGAGCGAAGACCCGTGCCTGCGTGATGCAGGCGTGAGGTAGAGGTCGGTGAAGGTCGGAGCGTCCCCGTCGGCGTCCTGAAGTAGCGGCGGCGACGGTCTTCCCGTTGCTAACAGCGCACAGTAGATCGGGTAGGACTTAGGGTTTGTTCGGGAGTTTTGGCTCTTCACGGGAACGACGTCGTACGGAAGAGGCCGGGACTCCTTCCTTTATATTGCGCTGTTACAACAGGGGACCGCAACCATGAGTTGGTTAGGTGCCCCCGATCAGGGCGCTGAAAAACAGGGACGTGGGTTTCCCCACGTCTCCCTCGTCTCGGCCGTTTGGCCTGAGATCAAATATCCAACAATAACCACTTGTGATAAATTACAACATAGACGATCAAAAGCTGTCTATGATATATCATATATCAGAAACGGTTCTTAAATAGAGTCGTTTGTGATATATAAGATATCATAGACGGCTAATAAAAATCATCTGTGATATTACAGATATCATAAATGGTTCTTAAATATAGCCGTCTGTGATATTTCACACATCACATATGGCTAATACTAAAAACCATCTGTGATATAACAGATATCACAGACGGTTCTTCAACATAGCCATATGTGATATCTGAAATATCACAAACGGCTAACACTAAAATCGTCTATCATCTATCATATATCATGGACGGTTTGTTGTTACGAACTGTCTGTGATAGCTATTTTAATAGCTAAATTATTTTCTATTTTTCGGCTAATCTCAGGAAATACTAATCATACCTTTTGAAAACAAGCAAATAGATCACACAATAATCATTACACAGATATCACAAAATGAATTAAACAACTGAAGAAAGTACAACTAAATAAATTGTTTAATTAAGTATAATTGAGTGATTACAATTGTATCAAATGTTTTAACATCTAATCATTATCGCCGGTGTGAAACTCTCTATTCTTGTGTATGACCTCCCCCATCATGAATTCAGAGAGTTGTCCTCGAACTTCAACAAGTCTGTCAAGATCGAATGTACTTTCGTCGAATTCCACGCACTGTCGCTAGTAGTGTTAAAATCATTAGCATACATATAATCACAAACACAGTTATTGGTAGGTTGATAAACCTCTGGATCATTTGTCTTAGCGTTTATGATTTCCTACATATGACGGCAAATGTAGAATCCATATGCGTTTCCCTATAGCTGTTGGTGGCTCTGCAAAAATAGAATTACATACATAGTTATTGTCAGTTCTAGAGGTATTATAACGAAGTGTAATATAATTGGATTGTTGTGTACAGCGGATACCATCAGCTACCCCATTGTCACTGGCTTCCTGACGTAGGTGGGCTCCTCCTCTGCGACACCGACTACCTTGGTCGCACCATCAGGTTCAAGTTTGATTGGCGTAGTGGTGTCTTCGCCAAGGACTGGGGCACTGTTTCCAAGAAGGGTTAGGTCAATGTGAGTGCTCCTCCTTCTCAATCCAACGCAAATCTTACTTGATTCCTTCGTGTAGTTAATTAACCCCATGTCGTATGATGTTGTTGCATTGAAGAATTAGATACCTAGCATGCTGAGACTGTTTGCTTGCATGAGATCAGTAGAAATCAGTAATCAAAATAGGCAACGGGAAATTTGCAACACTTTAAGATCCTCTGTAGAGTTGAGCACACCACTCCGAGTTTGACACCTCTGCCATTGTTTTCTCTAGGATCTCGTTAAGGCGCTAATAGTGTCGTGCAAGACCAAGTGAGGATAACATGTGGTATGCATATGGATTTGGATATTGAATGCTTCAGTTCTTATTTGTTTAGATGCATCTTAATTGGAGGTGTCTGTCTAGAGTTCATTTAGTTGGATGAGTTGTGGATTTTCAGTGTTAGTGCGCGCCTTTGTGGTGAGTCGACGACTGAGGTTGATGTAGGTTTGTACGCATCATTCCAGTCTATATGTGCTACCTTTGTTACTTATCCTATATTGGAGAAGTAGATTTAGGCTTATGCCTGATTAGAGAGTGAATTCACCGTATAGAGGATTGTAGTTCTTCAGTATATTTGGTTGTATCAATTGAAAAGAAAGGTCAGATATTTCATAAAGGCATCTTTCTGATTTAGTGAATGGCGTGATTTTTAGTTATTCTGAAAACAATTTACGGAAATTTGGTCTAGCTTGTTTACGTGCACATAGTTTTCAATGTTTTATAAGTTTGGTTTTCTTATTTTGAAGCTACTGCATTCTTCTAAAGTTATATTCTGATACCAGTTCACATTGATTAATCTATTATTAGTTTGATAGAATTGGGTCCACATAAGTTTTGCTGTGTATCTACGTGAAAAGCTAAAGTTTTCATTATTTTTATATAGAATTTCTGGACAGATATAAGAGCTGTCCATTATTCTTCATCGTTATAGTTGTCCACAAAGAATTGTTATGAATTTATCTGAACCTTGCATAGAGATTAGATTGTGAATTTAGGCGACTTCTGTTAATGCTCCATGTTGGTACCTTCTGCTGATTGAATGTCCCTACTCAATTCTTTTAGTGTGTTTTTTCTTTCATGCTTTAAAAATGGACTATTTATAGTGTCTTAGTATTTGTGAGAAAGCCTGTCTACTTGATTATGTGATGCATAAACTTCACAAGTCTCATGCACAAAGAGAAGCCCAGATTTGGAGTCATAAGTGCAATTTGAGATATAGTTGGTTGAACAAGCTGGCCAAATGGCAAAATATTGTACTATGGATGGCTTATGATCTGGCCTTATGCTTCCATAGTCCTGTGAGGATTTAAGGGCTCTTAATATCTATCACTCTTTTCTAAATAGAACGAAGAGACAACTGTATATGTGCCACAGCAAAACATTCTATGTGCATCATTCTTATGCTTGCAATACTGGGACTCTTTTTATTTGTAATTTTGCATGTCATTTTGTTGAGGTTAAAGACAGATATTTCATGGCTCAACTTGTTGTTAGCAATTTAGCATGGTAGGTAATCCTTCTGTGCTTGAATGACTATTTTGTGCACCGTGTATGATTTTTGTGGAAATTAAGAAACAAAGCTACTATATTATTCATGGAATTGTCATGGAACAACTAATAGTACTATGCAATGTTAATGAAGATAGCTATTTTGCTTCAGAGTATATCCAATGTTACTCAGTCTTTACATTCATTAGGGAGAATTCGGGTAGTGTACTAGCTACCGTACAAGGAATCAAGATAGAAAAAAGAAGACGAAACGAATTGTTGAGAGGCCATATATAGATCGATCAAATGACATATACAAACGCAATTTGCTATCCAAGAGAGGCTAGTCAGAAGACGACGAGGAGGATGCTTCGTGGTGGCGGCGGTGCACCCCCGCGGCCGTCGTCTTCCTCCTCCTCCTCTCCAGGAACCACTCCAGCGACTTCGTGATCGACAGCCTCCCACCGTCCGCCTCCCCTCTCTTCGCCTCCTCCTCCACCGCCCTCTTCGCCGTGCAAATGATCGCCCTCGCCTGCTCCTCCTCGGTGGCGCCGTCGCCAGTCTTGCAGTCGACGCCCATTGCAGCGCTGGCCTTCTCCGGCGCCGGCACGCCGACGTTTGCTGCAGGGCCTTGGCTCATGTTCGGCCTCATCATGATGGATCTCTTGTTCTCTAGCCTCCTCTCTTCGAACAAAAGTGTACGAGTATATCACAAGAATCGTAGAGAGAGAGAGAGAGAGAGAGAGATAGGATGACGACGGAGGCGATGGCAGAGAGATGCAGATGTGGTTTTTATTAAAGCCGGCTAGCTTCTTGGGTTGGCAATTTGGCACGAATACGAATGTACGTATGTTTTGCACACGTGCGAGGCATGGTGCGTGGTCTGGTTTTGCAGCGTGTGCACACTATATATGTTTGGTGTGCTCGTTTAGGAGATCGATCTCGCTCGCGCGACGTGTTCATCACTAATTTCGAGGTTACTCGTTTGGGTAAGCCGCGTCGCTGCCACCTTCGGGCGGGCCTACCGGCATTCTGGCTAGGAGAATGGGAAGAGGCTTTGGGTTGGCCAAATCAAGTTAAGAGACATGCTGGGCAAGAATGAGGAGCACGTGCTGAAAAAAACAGTATTTAGGTTCGTGCGTGCGTATCAGACCTACACCTACTGGTTGGTTTCTTTCGTGGGGGGTTTAGATTTTAGTAGATCGGCATCGAGCTGGCTAGCGCACGTGTTTTGCATGCTGGCTGTTGGAAATATTAAACGTGAAACCTGGCACTGTAGAAATTGAGTTGTCTGCAGTAGATCGCTTATCTGGCAAGGCTACAGTCAATGGAGACTTCAATGGAAGTTCTGGTAGGGTGGCACCTTCATCTGCAAGGAAAGATGTTTCTAAGGCCAAGTGATATGCTGCAAATATGCCATACTGGACCACATGTTTAATTTTCTTTAGCTCATCCATGCTACCACCCTTCAGCAGAACCTGCAGATCATATGGGGCAAATAAGTTTCAGGAAACAATTATGTTTCATTGTTTGATGAAGACAAACTGGAGGATGAAAGAAAGATGTGAAGAACTTTTGTACAGCTTGCTGAAAAAAGAAGTAAAAAATTTCTGCAACTCAACCAAGTTTCTTTTTTGGCACTTTCTGGTTTAGCAAGACTATTATCACAAGCAAGGAAGACAAGCTATGGTTAAGATCACTCTAAGTAGCATTATGTAATTTATGTCTCTTGATGCAAAAAAAAATTATGCACGTTTGAAGCCCATTTATCCCAGCAGAAATAAGAGAGAAATAGTTTATCACTTACAGTGCAACCTAATGGCTTTGGGCATCCTTCAAAAAACATCATGGTCTTCAGCATTTTCTTAGTCATATTACCTGAAGTCACAGAATGTTCAACGTATTTGTCAACATGAAACAGCTCACAGTAACCAAGCTTCTGAGATGGTAGGACATCAATAGAAGGAACTATTTGAGCACCTGTGCAACGAGCTATACGCTGCAAGAGGGGTTGCTTGATATTTAAAACCAGTGATATGTTCTTTTCTAGAAGCAAATCTTGAGCATAGCGAGAAACTGTATTCTCAACCAAAAGCAAGTTAGGTTTTTTAGCTACAATCTTCGCAACTGCCATTTTAAGGTGATCTGTTTCCTGTATATCAGAGAAAACGTACATATAAGATCAATCGGAGCTTAAGATTGCATACAAGAAACATGAAAAGGTTTATGAACCTGCTGGAGCAACGTGTCAATACTTGACAGCTGATTTGTAACTCGATGGTACTCAAGAGCTCCTGCAAGTAGAAGGAGGCGAGGTTTTTCTATTCTTGAAGTCATGCGCCTGTGGGCGACATTCTTCTTACAGACTACTCCTTTTATAACAGTGCTGAAAGGAAATAGATACGGGCTTCAGATAATATGTAAAGTATTAAGGTTCGATGTAGTATGAAAGCCAACACTATCTTAGTGTAGATGATAGATGATGGTTAAACAGTATGAACAGGATTTATATTAGTTGGATGCAGACCCCAAGAGGGCAAAAAACATTTACAGGACAGGACTTCATGAGGCACCGCGTTAATGAGGACTGCAATTGTAGCTAGTTGAGTTTATTGTACGAACTGTAAAAATGATCATTCACCTTTCACTGCGGTGCCCACACGCTAAGCGCTTAACCTTGACATATCCACCAGGATCCATGCCACCACCTTGGCTTGTGTCTGGTCTGAGGAAGTTTGCAGCTTCCCATGATACCGAAGTAACAATCTCCAACCAACCCATGTCATCACCTTCATGTAATGAAATATTCTCCACCTGCAACAGCTGAGAAATCAAGGCCCTAAAATGTCCATCAACTACATTCTTCATTACTTTCTTATGTTCTTCACTTGAGCGATCTCTACTTAGGAACTCTCCACTACCAAAGCTACTTGACGATCGAATGTGGCACTGTTCACCATCAGCTATAGGCTCGTCGTCGTCGTCGTCGTCAAACAATTCAGCTTCCATCTCGTCTTCTTCGTCCTCTGGTTCAGGAGGATGCCAAAAAATTTCATTCTTCTCAAAATCCACTGGATTTGTATCAGTACTTTCTAGAGCATATATGGACGAAGCAGCCCCGCACTCAGAACTATTATCAGGTTCTGGTTCATCCTCCACTTTGCTGAGAGGCAATGTGCCGGGGAATCCTTGGTCAACCACACGGGGGGATGCCGCCTTAGAAATTACATTTTCTTGAATGGTCCGTGGTATTGTTGAATTGTAGGATGAATCAGGCTCATCAAACTCATCTGGGCCATAGTATTGGTCATTGTGCTGAAGATGTTGTACCTGCCTATCAGAGCAGTAAGCAGCATACTCTTCATCTTCATCATCACTCCTGAAGAAGATTGTCACATGATGAGGTAGGCATTTTCCAAGTATCATAACTTGTCAATTACTCAAATACCACATAAGGTAAAAAATCAATGAATTTTCAGTGCCAAACTTAAATAGAATAACAAAGTCATTCTTTTTCTGAAAATAAACTAACAATATTGAAGGAAAACAAAGCATACTATATTATAAGTTAACTGAACAAAGCATATTATATTATAAGTTAACTGGGTAATATTATATGATATGAGGTTTCATACAGAATACCTGTTTGTGTAATAATCAAACTGAACCGAAGAAGAGTCATCTTTGTTTGAAACAGTGGACATACTTTTCTCAGGCACATGGCTGTCTTGCATATTATGGGAGGTTTTGTCTTGGCAACTTTTGGGAGGACTAATGCTGGAAGCACGGGCCACATGCTGATAATTTCCAGTAGAGTAAGAACCAGCTGTTGTGCTAACACTATTAACGGTGATAGTTGACTTGGTACTGAACAGACTCGCCTCAGACAGGGAAGGGCTGAGCACCGGCAGCTCCTGCTTGACAGTAGCAACTTTCTCTTGCTCCCATTGCTTGAAGCAAAAGTTGCAGACACGAATCCTGTCTCCCTCATCAACATTTCTGTCAGGGCTACTGGAAACTGGGATGGAATTTGCTGTGCACTTACCACAGAAAATGCGCCCGCAACGACGACAATGGTGCCTGCGGTTGAATATGGTGAACTGTTTGTCACAGTCATAACAGACTTGGCAACTGTGGTCGAGCATCCAGAAGTCCCTTGAGACATTGTCTGGGTTGGACCGACGTGGCAGCCATGATGTCATAAGCTTAACTACATCAGCAAAAGTTTTATCTGAGGCCTCCATGGGTGGCTGCAAAGGTACCACCTCAAAGAAATCCTCATATTTGCATCCTCATCGGCTGCAACAGAAATGTCACAAGAAAGTAAGACATCAGTCAAAAAAGAGTGTTATCCTAGAATGCGTGAAGTCAAATTATTTTAAATTCAACCAACAATATCTTTCTAAATATTAAGATTAGCCGTACAGATAGAAGGAGCATAACAGAACTTTTTCTTCATCTATATACTGCCAACTGCCAAGCTAACAAGCTAATTTACCTACAATCTAAAAATATCAATAGCAAGTTGTCTAAAGCTACATATCTTTCCTAAATCCAAAAGCAGAAAAGAAATCAATGATACCTAAATAGCAAAGAACAGTACTATAAGCCCCTAAGAAAAACTATAAATTTCATCATCCAATTATCTAATTCGCTAAGATACAGCACTAACAAGCTACTAACACGCCTCTCTGCACTTAATCTAAGAAACAACTATGAATTTGGCCTTCCATTGCAAGGTGATACAGAATCAATAAATTCGCCAAGGACTATACCTCAAAGGACCCCAAAACCGATTAGACCAAGCACCACCCAGACCGCAGCCCACACTGCATTGCAATCCCCGGAAGCGCCTCTCGGAGCACCAAGATCGAGCAGGCGACGCGCACCGCGGCCGCCGTCACCACCACCACGGAGCGGGGCAAGAACTCCTCCGCGCCAACAACCCCGGTCCCCCTATAGGGCAAGAAAGGCCGGTCTCAGCATCCCATATCGTGCCCCGCGCCTGTGTCGCAGCGAGGCGGTGGGGGTGGGGCGGCAGCTCTACGCGCGCCGGGGCATGGGCGCCACACGGTACGGGACGGCGCGCCGCGTGGTGCAGACGGGATCTTGTGGCGCGGAGGTGGCGGGGCCAAGCACCGGTGGGAGAATCTGATCGGAACGGAGCCGAAAGATCGCAATTGTGGACGACGGAGACGATCTCCCTGCAGAGCGCGGCGGCGGCGCGCTCGGAGTAGTGGCCCCTGGCGATGATCCGGTCGAAGAGCTCCCCTCCCTCGCAGAGCTCCATGACGAGGGCTGGAGGGAGGCGCGCTGGCGTGAGAGGGGAAGGGGAGAGGGGAAGGGGAGAGGGGAAGGAGGCGGGCGGCGGCGACGGCGTTCCTGAGGGGCGGAGGGAGGCGCACGGGCGTGAGAGGGGAAGGCGGCGGGCGCGAGAGGGGAAGGGGAGAGGGGAAGGCGGCGGGTGCGAGAGGGGATGCGAGAGGAGAAGGGGAGAGGGGCTTCAATGACGAGGGATGAGTGATGAGGTTTGATCCCAGCAATCTGATCCGTTGGATCTGAGTGAGTAAGAGAAAGATAAGGTTAGATGAGATCTTGTCCCTTCATTTCAAATGTTGGTTGAGTTTGGGTGTAAATTTTTTGGTGTACTTAGGATAGCTAATGACTGTGTTGTACAATTTTCTGTGTGGCTTTAGGATTGTTTTTTAGGTGCATTATATGTGGTAGAGATTTGAAGCCCGTATCTATTTCCTTTCAGCACTGTTATAAAAGGAGTAGTCTGTAAGAAGAATGTCGCCCACAGGCGCATGACTTCAAGAATAGAAAAACCTCGCCTCCTTCTACTTGCAGGAGCTCTTGAGTACCATCGAGTTACAAATCAGCTGTCAAGTATTGACACGTTGCTCCAGCAGGTTCATAAACCTTTTCATGTTTCTTGTATGCAATCTTAAGCTCCGATTGATCTTATATGTACGTTTTCTCTGATATACAGGAAACAGATCACCTTAAAATGGTAGTTGCAAAGATTGTAGCTAAAAAACCTAACTTGCTTTTGGTTGAGAATACAGTTTCTCGCTATGCTCAAGATTTGCTTCTAGAAAAGAACATATCACTGGTTTTAAATATCAAGCAACCCCTCTTGCAGCGTATAGCTCGTTGCACAGGTGCTCAAATAGTTCCTTCTATTGATGTCCTACCATCTCAGAAGCTTGGTTACTGTGAGCTGTTTCATGTTGACAAATACGTTGAACATTCTGTGACTTCAGGTAATATGACTAAGAAAATGCTGAAGACCATGATGTTTTTTGAAGGATGCCCAAAGCCATTAGGTTGCACTGTAAGTGATAAACTATTTCTCTCTTATTTCTGCTGGGATAAATGGGCTTCAAACGTGCATATTTTTTTTTTGCATCAAGAGACATAAATTACATAATGCTACTTAGAGTGATCTTAACCATAGCTTGTCTTCCTTGCTTGTGATAATAGTCTTGCTAAACCAGAAAGTGCCAAAAAAGAAACTTGGTTGAGTTGCAGAAATTTTTTACTTCTTTTTTCAGCAAGCTGTACAAAAGTTCTTCACATCTTTCTTTCATCCTCCAGTTTGTCTTCATCAAACAATGAAACATAATTGTTTCCTGAAACTTATTTGCCCCATATGATCTGCAGGTTCTGCTGAAGGGTGGTAGCATGGATGAGCTAAAGAAAATTAAACATGTGGTCCAGTATGGCATATTTGCAGCATATCACTTGGCCTTAGAAACATCTTTCCTTGCAGATGAAGGTGCCACCCTACCAGAACTTCCATTGAAGTCTCCATTGACTGTAGCCTTGCCAGATAAGCGATCTACTGCAGACAACTCAATTTCTACAGTGCCAGGTTTCACGTTTAATATTTCCAACAGCCAGCATGCAACTAATAGTTTTGAGCACCTTGGCACAGACTCCATTATATCAACTGACCCAAGTGGAACAGCTGTGGTTGAAGCACCAGTATACAGTGAACGCATTACTTCTCAAAGTACCAACTCTCGTTCTTTTGGACCTTGGTGTGCCAATGGCGGTAGTTTTAACAACAGGAATGGTGATGAATTAGAGAAAGTCACTGCAACTGCAGCTTCTGTTTCCATATCTTCTATAGCTACATCTGGTGTACTCACGAACCATTCACATATATATTCTACTGTAGAGAAAAAGTGTATGTATTCTGGTGATTATCATGAGGATGGTTCAACCAGGTCAAATGGTAAGACAGTGAGCGCAGGTTCAGTCAACGCAAATAATTGTTTTCATCAGAGCATGACTGATATCAGCACTAATATCACGTTGTAAGAGGGGTTGCAATCACGTTGAAGGCTACGACCACGGTGTAATTGATCGTAAGGAGCAGTGACTTCAGCGGGAAGATATGAGCGGTCGTAAACGTGGTCGTAAGGACTTACGACCACGGCAAAGCTACAGTAACTTTGCATGATGGTCGTAAGGAGGAAGATCGTGGTCGTATAGATAGCAGGCGTGGTCGAAAGGCGGTCGACCACGGCAAAATCGAAAGCAGGTGTGATTGGGAGCATCTACGACCACGAACACGCAAAGTCGAAGGTGGTCTGAAGACGTACGACTGCAAAGAAGAAGATTAAACGTGGTCGAAGGAGGCTACGATCACGTTGTGAAGGTTTCGACCACGGTGAACAGTGATCGCCAGCATCACTGCGTGGTCGTAAAGAGTTGCGATCACAGTAACTCGAGAGCGGCTGAAGGAAGACAGTGCAGCGATATAGCGGAGCGGTCGTAAACTGATACAGTGAAGTTACGACAACGACTCAAAGCGATCGGTGTCGAGTTTGAGTGGTCGTACGGCGACGTAAGCACTCGGAAACGGTCATAAACGACTTTCTTCATCCTCCACATTGTTTAAACTTGAGGCTACAAAAAAAAACAAACATTTTTGTCACATAAAAAAATATGAAACACAGTAAGCTTTTTCTTCTTTTGTTTTTACATGTAATATCTATATTATGTATGACTTACTGCTGGGCCCCAGGGTATGCAAACTCGGAAAAACAAAAGAAGAAAAAGCTTACTGTGTTTCATATTTCTTTATGTGACAAAAATATTTGTTTTCTTTGTAGCCTCAAGTTTAAACAATGTGGGGATGAAGAAAGTCGTCGGTGGGTGAGTCCAATGATGTTGTCGCCTCCTCAAATGATCAGTCGTTATGTGACATTTATTATGTGACAAAAATATTTGGTTATACAATATATGAGACATGAATCTTAATGAATCTGATTGTTCGTTTTATTTTTTACAAATTTTATCTTGTTTTGTATTTTACCGTAGCGTTAGCACGGGCACTATACTAGTCAATCAATAATGTTAGGAAGCAAGATCGTTCTTGCCTGCCATACAACGAATTGACCGGCAACATTTTAACTACAATTGCTAAACAATTGGAATGTCACAAATAGAACACTACAAGTACAAACATCAAGTTCGTCAAAACAATTGGAGCTCAGCAATCTGAACACCCCATGTATTCGTTGCTCTGATCTCATCTGATTCCCAGAAAGTTTCAGTCACCCCTTCGTGACATGAAACTGACCCAATTCAGGTTCAGAGAGGCCTAGTCCGGCGGCCACAAGCCCGGCCGCAGAGGAGCGCGTTCTTCGGGATCGGGTTCTGGTCCGGCCATGAGTTCGCCGGCGAGTAGACTCGGAGGTAGAACTGCTGGCCGAGGTACTGCCTGGCCCAGCTCTCCGACCTGACGTTCCACTTCCCCACATTGTCCAGAGGCATGTAAATTGCCGTCCATGACCGAGGGTACACTTGAAAAGTAATGTGCGAGCAAAACGTCAGATGAGTAGCCATTGGATTATGCCCTTAGAACAAGTTCAAGCACATGTGCTCCTTGTAATGACATGATAAGAACATAGAGCTACTGCCTACTTGTAACTTCAGAAAGATAAGTTAGATCACGGTGGTCTACAACGAGCATCTACATTTGTAATACCTGCAGTGTGTACCGAGCAATCGCGTCTCTAAGGTTATAACTCTGACGACTCGCCGGTGTCCATTGTCCTCTATCCATCCTGTTCACCCAGAAAGGACTAATCATTTTCAGTCATCGAACTGAATCAATGTGGCTTAAAATGGGCGCAGGTACTGCAAAAATGGTAAGAGCAAACACACCCGACAACCCAGAATGCGTAACCATCGATGTGCCATGACTGCACAAAGTTCTCGGAGTTCTCAAAGATGACCGCCTCAACATAGTCCCGCAAGTTGGCCGCCATGACAGATGTCTGGAGGTAGGCACCACCGCCGGTTGGGTTGTCAGGAATGCTACTAAGTGTAAACACACCCTGAATGTTGTAGAAATCGGCAACTGGAGCACCATGAAAACGGTAAGCAATCACAACATTTTCAAAAGCCGCTAAACGTTTCCATTAGCATTTAACCCAACTGATTACTTTCCCGTAATCAGGCGTGAGGGGCTGATTAAAGGGGGCATTCCTCTTTTCACCTCGCGCATGCTCCCTTTCCTCACGAAGGTATGTTCCTCTCTCTCTGGTGTCTCTCTCTCTCTCGGCGCGGCTCGGCTCGGCGGCGGTGGCCAGAAGGCGTGTGTGGCGGCATGCGGGCCAGGCGGCGGATACACTGTTGACTGCATGTCTCAGCTTGCCGGTGATGTTAGCCCGTGAGTTGGCGAGTCTGATGGTTCTTGTTTTGACAAGACCGTAATGGTACGAGCCTTGACGGTTCGGCTTCGTCCACTCGCTGTTAGATTCCATCCGTTTAGAGTTAAGCAAAAGGAATCAAAGAGTTATGTAACAAATGATGTTTCAGTTTTTCAGAGTGGCATATGTGACTTCAGTTTTCAGTTATATATTTAGATATGGTCTCCAAAGCAATGTTGTTCAAGTAAGCTATTTCAACTGAATGCATGAACATATCTTTTGAACTGAAACATGGTAGTTACTAGAATGTTCTAACAATGTCAAAATAAAAATTGTCCATGGAATCCTTGAGTAGAGCTATTCAATCTTCCTATGTGGCTACTTGGAAGCTATCAGTGACGCTTCCTTTAGAAACTAGACGCCTAATGATCCAGTTTCACTGATTTTCGCTATTTGCCATTGGCTACGTAGAATGCGGAGGAAAACAGAAAAGTGCAGCGATGTGGTTCCAAATTGTTAGAGCACATGCCAGTTGAAGTGTTCAATGCATGTTGTGAGCGAAGGCCAACTGTAAGTAGGATTCAATAGGATGTTCCAGTGAACCAACTTTGACAAGTTTGCAGAAGTCTACATAAGATCTGTTTAATGGGAGCATCAGTTGAATCGTGTATTCTCTGATGAAGTCACTTTTTTTTTTTTTTTGCTGCGTCCCTATCTCTGCCACATGGCTTTTCGTTTGTGCAGCACATCTTGTAGTCGGTGTGAGCTGTGCGGCTGTAACATATGGTTTTTAGTTTATGACTTTTAAATTCTAACTGTTCGCGATAAAGAGTATTAAAAGAGATAGTTGTATACATTTTTAGCCAGTATAGTTAAAATTGATACAACGTATATTACAATCGGCTTGTAGACCATGTCTTAACAAAATATATCGTTTGAAAACTAGTTACTGTAGTAAAAGTCAAAAGACACAAACAGCAAGCCTAAAAGAACTCAGTTATAAGAGCATCTCCAATGGGTCTATAGCAGCTATCTACAAGAGAGTACATGTCATCAACTGTCCTACGTGGAAGATATTAAATGAAGAAAGAGAACGCAACTCTCTACAGCTCTAGAGATAGTCTATAGCGCCAAACGAGGCAGCCTCTATAAATTCTGTGTGTGCATGTAAGCATCAAATAGCTATCCTTATAGATAGTTCTTTAGAATGCTAACTTTAGTGTGTACTATATAGATGATGTGGAAGTCTTATAGTTAGTTGCTAGCTATAACCATTGGAGATGCCCTAACTAGTGCAATGTCTTGTTTCTTATTTGCTAACCTAGTAGTTTGTAAACTCTGTTAGTTTCTAATAAAATCAGACATTAGGAGGACTTCTTGGCCCTTGGCTCAAAATAGTATACATACATATATATATACTCGTTATTTTTACTATATATATATATATATATAATCTTTTTGAAATGTCTAAGAAACTATTAAATTTGTACACAATTTTTAAAGCATCATTAAGTGTTTCTTTACGCGCTAAGAAATGAAGAAATTCTTCTGGCAGAGGGGCAAAGACAGCGGAGTATTGATCCACTACTATACACAACAATCATTTTGTAAAGGAGCACACGATGGATATTTTAGCGTGAATACGGGAGTATTTGAAAAACCAATTTGGTAGGTTGGATTCGATCTTGCAACCTTGAAATTGCAAACTTTCAGTCGTTTCTTATACGCTGAGTTACATGTTCGGACGAGAGTTGACCTTCCATCCACTGTCACACTCCTTTAGCCCATTTATTTGCCAAATCATCTCGATACTATACCTCATTCACCACTTCCCCACGTACGACATGTTGCTGGAGATCAAAACCTGTCGTGTCCCAAAAACGACATGTTTGGCGTCATTTTTTTAAGCTGCGACGGACGTTCTTTTGCCGTGGTGGAGCTTTTATACGTGTTTTTCAAAATAGAAGTGACAGCGATGCGGATGATATATAGGTGCCATTTGTTTGGGCCGAAAAAAAGTAGCTTATAACTGAAATTTTATTGTAACTGACCGAAATTACACTGTCATTTCACATACAATTTTGGTGGAAAAAAAATAAAAAACGAAAAAGAAATGGTTAAAACCCCTAAAAGGGCAAATCATAGAGATAATCATGTATTGAGTGACATTTTAACAATTGCCATCTAAAGAGTGGCATTTTATCGAAGCCACTCCAAAGGAGTGGCATAGTATCAATTTTCTCTATATGCATTACCTGCTGGGCCCACCCCTGGCTGCCACGTGTGAGAAAACACAGAAAAGAGGACAGGGAAGCTTTGTTCGTGACCGATGGGCATGCGCGCTGCACCGACAAAGATGGTGGAGCTTTCTTCACCGACAGGAGACAGGGTTTGGTTAGGTTTGGAGTTCTCTCTCTGTGTGTGTATAAAATATAAATGGCGCAGAATCCAGGCGGACCGACACTTGCAAGTAAAAATGTTCAGTGGTATAGTCTAGAGGAGCACATATAGCATCAGTATAAAAAATCGATCAAAGGCGTCTTAGCAATTTTCGACACCATTAGACAGCGGAAAATACTGATCGCGTGCCTGTGCGGTTTATTCTGAAGTTTCCATGGCCGAAAAGAGCAACGGGCTATCGCATTTGCCTCGTGCAGCCCTAGCCTATCATACGCAGCACAAGCTGCACAATGCATATTCCGTGATTCAATGGGCCATCCCTAAGCGCATATTGCATAATACACCCAAGAGCACAGGCCTACCATCGGCCATATACACGGCTCAATTCTAAGGTCAAGCCCAAGGGCTGACTCCCAAGAGGCCCATTTAAAGCCCACCCTTTCTAGGTTTGCTTGCTCCTTTTCCACGCGATGGATGCGCCGCCTCCTCTGGTCGTCTCCTCTTCCGCTCGCCGCCACGGAGGCTATAAATCAAGTCCTAACCCAGCGTTCTGCTCTCCGTCTGCTAGGGTTCCAAGCGCCATCGCCGCACTCTCTTCGATCTTCTCTTTCACGCTTTCCTTCTTTGGTTTACTAGTTTCTTTTCGCCTCAAGTTACATCCTTGGATCGATTTTGATTTGCGACTGTTCTTGGTTCTGGCAATAGTTTCTATGTTTGATTCGTCCTCTCTTGTTATTGTTAAGGTGGGAGTACCGATATTACCATGGTGCTACCGTCCTCGCAAGAAGGGGATAGATCGACGCGTCAAGAAATCGTTTCAGTTGCCATGACTCCAGTAGGCAATATGATTGTTGCTTGAGCACATTTCAATTTCTTGATGCAAATCCATTTATTTTTTTCTGTGTTTTTGTAAATCCCTCTCTCTCTCTCTCTCTCTCTCTCTCTCTCTCTCTCTCTCTCTCTCTCTCTCGCTGTTTGGTATCCTTTTTGATTTCTGCACGGTGCTAACCCCGAGCTTGTCGGATTACAACCCTCTGAAGAAGGAAGCCCCAATGCTTGTGCTAGATCCACCATGCCATTCAGTGTTGCAGGTTATGATACATCTTGTGATTGGTCTGTGTCAAAGGAATGGATACATGCGTAACTCACCTCCATGTTTTTACTCTTGCATTATTTTCATTGGATTGATATCATAGATGGCAGAGATTAGATCTTACCCACGCTTCTGATCTAACCCGTGAAGCAAAGGGAGAAATAATGGTTGAATTTCTTAATATGAGCCATTCAGTTATCCTTCTTTTTCGCCGTCTATCCTTTTATATTCATCATTTGTTGATGTGTGGTCTGGCAAGGCAGTGATGATACAAACTTTCAATTTACATGCCAGTTTTGCTTCTAAGAATTCATGACAGAGAAATCTGATATAGATATTAGCCTTCTTGTAGTTGCACATCCTTCATAAAGACTAGTAGCCATAATTTAGATTATTATCATGTGCTTTTTGCTAACTTTGCATCTGAATCGCCAGTGATGAGTCGCCCAATGTTGGAGGTGCAGTTGTCTCCAAGTTCCTGTTTATCAGGAAGAACCTACTTGGAGTCGCTGCATTTATATGACATCAACGGGCAAGTCTGAGGTTCTCGTTGTGTTAACACACACTGAACTCTGCTTTTCTTGATACACTTTTAGTTGGCGGCATTCTGTTTTCAGGGCAAAATTGGATTTATGCCACTTCAAAAGAGGGCATTTTGAAAAATGCCACTCTAAAACAAGAAATTTGAAATCTGTCGCTTCAAAACTTGGTTCGGTTCCATCATTTGGACTCGCATTTTTTAAAAGCGCCATCTTTGAAGATGCATATATCTAAATTTGTCCCATTCAGTGTATAAGTTTGTACTGTAAGGCACTCCCGAGTTTAGCTATCCACCCTCGAGTACCTCGGATTTGTGCTGAGGCTGAAAAACTCGGGACATTGTGTGTTGTCATCAGCTTCGTCTCTTTTGTTTCCATGGAATGGGAGTTAAACAACACCACAAAATTCGATGCTTTAGCAGCATCAATCTGACGATAGCTGAACAGAAATCTGATCGATCTTACACTGCTTTGGCTCCGGTGATAATGGCAGAAACAAGCCCTCCCGAATCCCCTCACCCAACGCCTGAAACAGAACTTACACGTGTGCCCAGATAGATAATCATTAATTGAAATAAAATGTAAAGGGAGCGACTAGACAGTACTATATCGTTGTGATAGGAACCTACGACACAGGTCTCAACCGTCAGGTCAAAAGTATTTAGGGTGTGTTTGGATGCTAGGATGTCCCAGGGATGGAATGGTCCCGTTCCAATTTTGAGGTCATACAGCTGTTTGGATTGTGGGATGGGGGAGAATGGAATGGAAGCAAATGGTCCCTCCCAAAGGAATATTCCTAAAAAATTTGGTATCATCCCATTCCATTTGGTATCATCCCATTCCACAAAAATTCCTGGACGAGTCCATCCCAGAGCAAAGTCACAGTCACCCTCTCCCATTCTCCTGTGCGCTCACCCCTCTCTCCCCCTCCCTGCTCCAGATCTGGGCGGGACCCGCGCGAGCGGCGGCGCGGAGGCCGGCGTCGCGGGAGGTCGGGCGGCGGCGCTTGAGGCCGGAGCGGGAGGTCGCGCGGGTGGTCGGCGTGGGAGGTCGCGCGGGTGGTCGGCGTGGGATGCCGGCGCGGGAGGTCGGCGTGGGCTGCGGCGGGGATCCGCGTGAGCGGCGGCGCGGAGGCCTGCGCGAGCAGCGTCGCGGGAGGTCGGGCGGCGGGGATCCGAGCGAGCGGCGGCGCGGAGGCCCGCGCGGGCGGCGTCGCGGGAGGTCGGGCGGCGGGCGACGTCGCGGGAGGTCGGGCGCGGGCGTGGGAGGTCGGTCGCGGGCGGCGGCGCTGGAGGCCGGAGCGGGAGGTCGGGCGGCGGCGAGGGAGGCCGGCGCGGGAGGTCGGTCGAGGGCAGGAGGTCGGGTGGCAGCGAGGGAGGCCGGCGCGGAGGTCCGGCGGCGGCGAGGGAGGCCGACGCAGGAGGTCGGGCGCGGGCGGCGGCCAGGGAGGGTTGCGTGGGGGAAAAAATTTTCTAATAAATGTCAAGGGGAAAAAATTCTAATAAATGTCAAAGGGGAAAAAATTTCTAATAAATGTCAAGGGGAAAAAATTCTAATAAATGTCAAAGGGGTAACCTCACCAAGCAGGTTAGCATATCCTACTTTTCATCCCCATCCCACCAACCAAACAAGAGACGGAACGGTTCCATTCTTCTCTATCCCACTAACCAAACAAAAAACAGAACCATCCCATACCATGAACCAAACACATGGACAGAATCATCCCGTTCCATCCCATCCCAAAAAACTGGAATCATCCCATCCCATCCTACCCCATCCCTCCAACCAAACACACCCTTAGATAATGCAACTAGGTCGTTTGTGGCAAAATGACTAGAATAAGGTCCTGTTTGGATCCATTCATCTAAAGTTTAGTCACTAAAGTTTAGATCTAAAGTCTCCAAACAGATGGTCTAAAGTTAGATCTAAACTTTAGCTAACCCCTAAAAACAACTTAAGACCATTAGACCAAAAAAATGAGCTAAAGTGGTCTAAAGTTTTGGTTTCTCCCGGCTCCCGCACGCAAAAGACGTTTTTGCCCCCGTGAAAATATCTCTTTCCCGCCCGGACTCCCATCGCCCCTGTCGAAAACAGCTCCCACTGTTAGGGTAAACATCTGCTATAGAAATTGAGAAAACAGTATATTGGTGAATGGCGCTGTGTTATTTTCGTTTCACCGATGTTGATTACAAAACTGACTTAACGAAGGGTGGATGTTCAACTATATTTTACCTTCATCTGAGCTCAAATATCCCAGGGGTATAAAAGTCCATTTATTGAACCATAACTAAACTTTAGTCCATGATCCAAACAGTCCTGTGGTCTAAAGTTTAGTGGCTAAAGTTTAGTTGTCTAAAGTTTAGTCCTGAACTTTAGACAACTAAACTTTAGACTTAAGAATCCAAACAGGACCTAAACTGCTCATTACCTTGTTGACTCACTGAGAGTATTAGAGAGAGGAATAGAAGGGAATAACACCAATTATGGATGATTTTATGTTGAAAAAATAGAAAATAGAATAATGAATACCTTAGAAAATAGAATTTTCTGTTTGCTTTTTAGGTATCCTATTAAAGAAAAATGAAGGAAAAAAATGAAAAACAATGCAATATCTCTGCAAGTAATACAAAAGTTGATTCATGTTGTTCTATGGTTTGTTTCTTAGATAGATATGAAGAAAAGTGTCCTCTTAGATAGATTTATGGTTTTTTTCGAACAAATAAACGGGATGACTTCTTTGTCATTGTTTCGAAACGGCTTATCGGTACAGTCGTTTCGAAGTGACTTATTAGCATTCAGATCATTTATACAAGCACTTATGCTATGACTAAAAACTATCAGCCACAGTCGAAATCTGCGTTGTACAAATGTTGAATTTTTAATGTGAATGTGAAGGAGGTGAGCTGGCATAATCTAGTGCATAGAAAATAAATGATTGCCGAGATTTGCTTTACTCCATCCGATGAATTTGGGGCTAACTCTATGGGTCTTCTGTCCGGCTGTGACCCTAGTCTTATTTTTAGAGTGAGATAGAAGCGTGAGAAGTAGAGAAATTATTTCGAAAAACCAAATATTTATATTGACATTTGGCTTCTTCAAACAAAATTCAGAAGTAGAATCCAATATGAATACAGCCAAAGTCTGAAAGTTATGAACAGTTGTGTGCAAAAGCTTCCTAGGAATTTTGTAGGAGTGAAGAATTTCACGTACAATAATTCAATTTTCACAGGAATTAAGAAGACTTACCGTATTCTGTTTGGACCTAAATGTATAATAGAAACAATAAAACAAAGCCATGGTACCTGCGACTTATGAAATATGCTGCATAGACTCTCTCTCTCTCTCTCTCTCTCTCTCTCTCTCTCTGAACAAGGCAACCTGATCATTTGTACATCTGTAAGCTTTTTTCCAGGCGACTTTCTCCATGGCATTCGCATCGACTGATGGATATCCAAGGTTGTTCATTCCATGGATTTTCATTTCCCATTTGCACGAGGAATGCGATTCGAGTCTGGATTCGACATGTTTTGAGTTTGGTCAACTGAAATTATGAGAAACTTTCTTATACCAACACGTCAACAGAAAACAGTTTGTATAGTCAGAGGTGTCACGAATAGATCCAACGATACGGCTCAATACAAAAAGAAGGTATATACTGCTCACAGAAGCAAATACAATCTCTAGATTTGTCCTTGTCCTTCAAATTATGCGTTCCAGTTATGCTCGTCAGGTGACAGTGGTAGCGATGACATGAACTGCTGCGTCTCGAGGCTGAACTCGTGGTCGGTGACGACAGACGACGGCCCGGGCGACGGCGCCGTCGACCCACCGCCGGTGCTGAACCATTCCCCCGGGATTGAGCCCGGGATGATGCCGAACATATGAGATATATCCAACTCCACCTCGCTCACCGCCCTTCTCTTCGCCGGCTTCACGTCCTCTGCATCAGTTTTCGCAATGCAACAACATATGAGATCGATCGATGATGGTGGTTGCACCGTGTGATCATCCTAAGCTACATTTGATTCAGGCAATCGACGTCAGCTGTGTTGATTGATACATAAGCGTGTAAATTCTGAATTGTGATGATGTTATGGGGGAACAAGTTTTGATTTTTGAGCTCGAGATGAGATCAAGAACTGACCGAATACGAAGTCCCATTTCCCGCCATAATTCGGGTCCTCGCCTGGAGGGTACTGCGAGGTGACGTCGCTGTCGCTCGCGCCGCCGCCGTGGAGCAGCCTTGAGCTGGGCTCGCGGTACATCAGCTCGGGCATGGAGCCCACCCTGAGCATGGCGGGGTTGGGCCCCGGCAGGTGGTGGTCGTCGCCGAGCAGCCCGGCGCCGCCGCCGCCGCATCTCACCGTGTCAAATTGGTTCGAAGGGAGCTCGTGCGCTCTGGTTGGCAGCGGAGGGAACCCCGCCAAACCGAAGCCACCGCCGTGGCCGAGCCCCGCGTTGTCATGGTGGAACACCGGCTGCGGCGAGGCGGCGTTGGCCTGCTGGTTGGCGAGGTGGAGCAGCTGCATCCCCTGCATTTGGTTCAGGAGGGGGTAGTTTTGGTTTATCAGCGGCGAGCGAGAGGCCGAGGACGACGGCGACGTCAGCGGCAACGCGAACGGGTTGCTCGCGTCGAAGAGCAGTGGCGCGGGGAGGCTGGTGTTGCCGTTGCCGTCGGCGTCGGAAAATGGATTGAGGTTCTGAGCGCGCAGGATGGCGATCTCCCGCGCGATCTCCGGCGGGTAGAGCGGTTGGCCAGCGCGCTGCCTGCGCTTGAGGCGCGTGTTCCAGTAGTTCTTGATCTCGTTGTCCGTCCTCCCCGGCAGCTGCACGTGCACCACCACGAGTCAATAAGATCATGATGAGATTGACCAAAGAAAAAAAGATCGAATCTTGCAGAAAGAATCGGCTCTTACGTGTGACGAGATGCGCGCCCACTTGTTGCCGAGGAGGCCATGGAGGCGGAGGATGAGGCGCTCCTCCTCGGGGGAGAAGGGGCCCTTGCGGAGGTTGGGGCGGAGGTGGTTCGCCCACCGGAGCCGGCAGCTCTTGCCGCAGCGCTGCAGTCCCGTCTCCCGCCGCACGGTGTTCCAGTTGCCCTCCCCGTGCCGCCGCACGTGGTCGACCAGCAGCTTATCCTCCGCCTGCGTCCACGGCCCCTTCTTCAGCCCGCCACCCCCTTCTCCACCGCCACCGCCTCCGCTCCTCGTCATCATTCTCGCAGCGATGCCGCTGCCGCCGGCTGCCAGCTTAACTATCTCTCTGCCTCTCTCTCCTTCTAGGTCCTCCCTTGCGGTGTGAAGTGGCGTTCTCTCCTCCCCCTCTCAGCTCGGAGAAGAGGGAAGAGAGCGAGCGAGAGAGACAGGCGATCTCGGGGCTCGTTTATCTCCTGCGCATTGCCCGGCCGGATCAACCAAGGCCAATGAGTTCTCGATCGGCAGAATCGATCGGGAGATTTCCGAGCTAGAATTAATTGGAGCCAAGAACCTCCTCGATTAAATTAGCTCAGGTTCCTCCCAATGGGGAAACTAATGCAGCGATGGAGCAGCCATGCAACCACGATGGATTGCTGGAACGAAGGGAAAGGCGATTACCTAGGGCCTTTCCCTGGCGTAGAGGAGAAAGACAAAGGGGAGGCGAGGAGGAGCAAGTGATGGTAATGGCGGGAGAGGAGACGGGGGAGGGGTGATGAGGTGGGCGGTGCAGCTCCCGAATCGCTCCCGCCATTCGCTCGCCTATTTGTGTGCCGTCTATTCTTGCGTTTTTGCGCGCATGGCATCTGCTCGCGCGGAAGGTTGGCGCAGCGGTGGCGCGGCCGAGCGCGGTGGCCGTGGGCGCGCTCTTCACGTACGAGTCGACCGTTGGCCACGCGGCGCGGCTCGCCGTCGACGATGTCAACGCGGACCGCACAGTGCTCGCGGGGACCAAGCTGAATTTGATCAACCAGGACACCAATTGCAGCGGCTTTCTTAGAACCATCGAAGGTTAGTTGCTTCTTGATTTTTCTCTAATTTGCTCATGCCCTTGTGTCAAGAACTAGAATTAGCCTGCTAGCCGGTGGAAAGATAGAGCTTAGAATAGTATAATTCTTCGCAAAAGTAATGGTTTTGATCGCAGATCAGCTTTCATGGGCTTAAAAATTGATGGTTTGGTGATTTTTCCACTAACTATAAACTGCAATTTCTCATTGGATTGATCTGGTGCTTTATTCCAACTAGTTACAGAAGTGCAGTGGTAATGACGAAGAAAGAAAATTTCCTTGTTATGTTAGTTGCAAATGAGAAAAAGGAGAGGGAGTGATTTGCCATGACCCAAGAAAAATATTCGGTATTGCTATTTTTTTTCTAGAACCAGCAGGAGATCTGCTCGTCTTTTTTTTAGATAAAGGATATAAAATACGGCCTCTATATCCACGTGGGATATATGCAGCCAAAGGTTACACGAGCACTTAGGCTCAAAGCCTCAAAACTGATGAGCTTAAAACAACAAAGAAGAGAGCTTAAGGACTAAGAAAAAAGCTAGAAAGACTAAGCTTCAGAACTTCTTCTCCATCCTTGCTTTCAATCAAGTCTCTATCCCCATCCGACTGCGCCATCCAAACTTCGGTCTACTTTGCGTGAATAAGGATCTCCGAGGCGACGCCTCCAAGGAGGCGACTAGGGTCGCCGACGCCGCCTGCCTCATTGAGGCAAGGTTTTCACCTGGAGATCAGTATATATGAGGGCTATGGAGTGCCATGACAACACCTCTAGGAAGGAAAATGGTGGCCGAAGGCGTCATTGTTGTCGAGACCGGTAAGATCACCGGCAAGGCTTTCGCCAGCATCTCCACAGCACCCCACGCACTACCCATTCACAAATTAGACCGCCACCAACACACCGATCCTGCTCGCCTCAAGGCCATGGCATAGCCCCCTTGAACTCCACGATGAGCCGCTTCCTGCAAAGTCCGCCTCTGTAGAAACGACTTTGCGACGCCTATGCGTCATCACTGAGCATCACTCAAGGCCGCCGCTCGAATCGAGCCCGCCTCGGTGTCCTCGCCGGCGGGCGCCACCGCCGTCGCCGGCATGCTGCTCCGCCTCGCGAGCACTGCGCCACCGCCGGCGCTGCTTTTCGGGTGCCGCCCGCCGCCGCCGTCGCGCAGCTTCGGGCTGCATGCGCCGCCGCCGTGCGGGATCCGCCGCTTTCCGCGCGTGCGCCACCGTCCTGCTCGGGCCGAGCGCGTGGGAGCCGCCGCTGCCGCCTCCTGCCGACGCCGTGCCGCGCTCTGCTGGGGGTCGCCGCGCCGTCTCGGGCAGCCGCCAAGCGCCGCCGAGCGCCGCTGCTTAGGGCCGCCGCCGCTCCGTGGGAGCAGGTCGCCATCCATCTCCGCGCGCGCGGGCCGCCGTCGCCACGCGCAGCTGCGCCTTGCGCCCCGTCCCGCCGCCGCTCCATGCGGGTGCCGCCGCTCAGATCCGAAATTTTCAGGTGGGACCCCCTCCCCCCTCGACGCCGGCGAGCCCGCCGGAGAAGGGGGAGGGGGGCCAGATCTGGAGGAGGAGGCGAAGACGAGGAGGCGAGGTGTTTGGAAGACGAGGAGGCGAGGCGAGAATCTGGACGAGGAGGCGAGGTGTTTGGAAGACGAGGAGGCGAGGTGTTCATCTGCCCGTCTTTGTATTAAGAGAAAGAAAGAAACAACGGGCAAACAAGCCTAATGTAACAACCATTTAAGAGAACAGCTGCTGCGCTACAGCCGAATTCGATACAAAAAAACCCTCTAAAACAACAAGCCACTGAACAACCGCTAAGACCTAACTGAACAACTTGTCTATACAGCTCGCTGCTGCTAATCTCCACATATTACTGGATTAGCTTAACCGTTTAGGACCTTTACCCTCTGGCAACTTCAACATAAGCTTCATTGATAGTGGTGGAGATGAGGGAAGCAAAATCTGACCAGCATGTCTGTTCTTGGTATGTTGGGCCCTGTAAATTATTGCATCTGCAATCTGCAAAGCCTTTTAAAAATCAAAAGTAGTTGCTACTTGCTACAAAATGTCAGAAGTCAGAACATACACTCGGAATTAATTAGTAGTCTTGCTTAGCTGCTTTGATATCTCTTGCACGCAAGGGCGTAGCCAGCGCGAGGCCCAGTCTCGGGCCCAGCCCACGCAAAGAAAAGATATCAAGGCTTTTGCTAGTAATAGCTACAGTAAATAGTAGAGATTTCTTTAGCTGGGCCTCGGGCCATTGCCCTGGAGGCTTGAGGCCCAGCTCCGCCACTGCTTGCATGGTACTGGGCTTTTTGGCACATATAGGAAGGAAACTTATTCCCTTCATTTTTTTAAAAAAAAAATCCCAGTGATTCATTCACTACTATAGTTTCTTTAGTATATAATTGTTGTCTAGCTGTTTGAGATTCACTTCTTAGGTTAGGTACCACAAATTTAGGGGAGATTCATGTTTTTGCCACTCTTAAGATTGGCCAATTACCTCTGTCACTTACATGTAGGACCGTCTGAGTCACTGACAACGGGCCAGGGTGGCAAATCTGTTGCCCCTCACCTCATAAGGGTGGCAAAAACATAAATTTTCCCAAATTTAGAGGACCTAAACAAAAAAATTCAGCTCATGTGTGATATTAGTACTTTCGTATCTTAGTCTGAACTAGGTCAAGGTTCCTTTGATAGTATGTCTATAATTTTTAGTGAGGTGGTCCAATTTTTTTCGATATATTTTTAGTTTAATACAATAATTCCCTGGCTCGTGTTTCATGAGATGCTTCAATGATGTCTTGATTGGAAATGGAGAACACAACTGTGCTTTTAAAAAACTGTTTTACTAGACTTATGATGATGGTGTCCTTCCTTAAGAATTATGCTAACCCGATTATCCTGGCGATAGAACAGAAACAGACAAAAAAGCATACTGGTACAGCGGCATCACCAATGGCATAACTTATGAAACTGCTTATGATATTCATTAAGGCGCAAGAAACATGTATTAAAGGAGCATCCAATTCTTCACTTTCTGCTCATGCAAGATTCCCTCTTCTCTTTTGTGGCCTGTGTGTGCATCAGAATGAACAGATTTATTGGAGACTACTCAGCATGTATTTGAGGTGAGTTCTTTTAGGCGATAGTTTATGATTTTTAGCTGAATTTTTTTAATTCTAGACTGTTCGCGAGAGACAGTACGCAGAAGAAAATAGTCACATATGATTTTGGCTGATATAACTGAACTCGGTACAGTTTGTATTATAATCTAATTGTAGACCCCGCCTTAAAAAAACACACCGTTTAAAAGTTAATTACTGTAGCAAATGGAAGCCAAAGCCTAAGCAAAGCTAATTCGAACCCACCCATTTGAACCATAATTATTTTTCGTTTTGTTGTTGAACAATAAACTTTTCTTAACACGAGTCAAGTATTAGGACAAAAATTAGTAGGATCTTATAGCCAACTTTGGAAATTCAGCTTCAATTTGTCAACTATAGCTGGTAATCCCTTGAATAGTCCATGAACTGATTGTAAAACCTTACTTTGTTTCAGCATTGCAACTAATGGAGAAAAACCTGGTTGGTGTCATTGGCCCACAATCCTCTGGAATAGGCCATGTCATCTCACATGTTGTTAATGAGCTACATGTTCCGCTATTATCATTTGCGGCAACTGATCCAACTCTTTCTGCATCAGAGTATCCTTACTTTTTAAGGAGTGCCCTAAGCGACTATGTCCAAATGCATGCTGTTGCTAGCATTGTCGATTATTATCAGTGGAAAGAGGTGACTGCTATATTTGTGGATGATGATTATGGTCGAGGTGGAGTATCGGCCCTCAGTGATGCACTTGCAGCAAAGCAGGCGAGAATTTCATATAAAGCAGCCATTCCTTCAAATTCAAATACAGATGTGATTAATGATGTACTGTTTAAACATGATGGAATCAAGGGTGTTGGTTGTGCATGTCAATCCTGACGCAGGGATGAGAATATTTTCCATAGCTAACAAGCTCCGGATGATGGCCAGTGGCTATGTCTGGACAGTAACCGATTGGCTAGCTGCTATCCTGGACTCCTTAGGGTCTTGAGATCTTAAAGACATGAGTTATATACAAGGATTAATTGTTCATATATATCTAAGTGGAATGATGTGGCTCGTAATAGGAGCATTACTTCTGGCTTTAGTTCTTATGGTTTTTATGCTTATGACTCAGTTTGGATTGTTGCCGTGCTATGGATCAATTTTTCAATAGTGGGCAGCAGATCAATTTCTCTGCAGATCCAAGGATGCATGATTCAAATGGAAGCACTTTGCATTTATCAACACTTGAGATATTCGATGGTGGTGAGCAGTTGCTACAACAACTTCTGCTCACAAACTTTACAGGCCTAACAGGTTTGGTTCAGATTGCTTCAGACCGCGATTTGGTACACCCGACGTATGATATCCTTAACATTGGTGTTTCTGGGTCCTGTTTGATTGGCTATTGGTCTAATTACTTTGGCCTTTCTGTTGCTGCTCCTGAAATTTTGTATCGGAAGCCACCAAATACGACTACAAGTGCCCAGCGGTTGTACAATGTGGCATGGCCAGGTGACACTACCACTAAACCTAGGGGGTGGGTTTTTCCAAACAATGGTCAGCCTCTGAGAGTTGGTGTTCCAAATAAAGCAAGCTTTAAGGAAGTAGTATTAGGTGGCACTGGTGCTGATAATGTGACCGGGTATTGCATTGATATATTCAATGCAGCAATTAAACTGCTTCCTTACCCTGTAGCTTGCCAATTCATAACAATTGGGGATGGTTTAAAGAATCCCAACTATGACGATATTATCAATATGGTTGCTGTCAATGTATGTCCGCATTCTCTGCCCTGCCTTCTTTGATCATTTTGATGTTAATCCTCTGATTTCTTTCATTTTCTTGTAATCCCTTGATGCAGCTGTAGGCGTCTTTGCTGTTGTGAGAAATTGTGCCACCTCGGTCCATGTTGGTCCATGTGTGTGTGCATATGAATTTCTGGGTTAATCTCACCTTACTAGCTTACCTTGAGAAGTACTTATATATAAGTCTAGGAGTTCCAATGATAACACCCCCGGTTAACCGTTTCGCGCGAAACGAGGACAAAAGTGCAAGCGGGTTGCTACGTGTGCGTGGCCTATCCAGAATGTAGTTAGGTCTGAGCCAGTTTGGACCCTAGGGCGTTACAGAAATAGAACAAAATTGCAGAATTCACACAGCCTTATATTGAGTCGGGGCTTGTGATAGTAGCGCCGGTGAAACAAGCAACTTCAAGTGCCTGGGCTTTTCTGAAACCATTCACATTAGAGGTGTGGTGTGTAACAGGTGCTCTTTTTATTTTTGTGGGAATAGTTGTTTGGATTCTTGAGCATCGGACAAATGAGGAGTTTCGAGGCTCTCCACAACAGTAAGTCATGACAATATTTTGGTATGCTTTCATTCCTACTCTAAGGATGTGTTTTTTTGTTAGGTTTAGGTCTTTAGGATCTCCTAGGTTAGATCTAGCGGGGTTCTTTTAGGGTTCGTGTTCTTGAGGTAAGACCGAGAGGGAGAGAGGGGTACCGACCTTCGGATGTAGAGGAGGAGGAGTTGGCCATCGCGGGTTCGCTCGGTGGAGTCTGCGCACGGGCAGCGACGGTCGGGGAAGAGGTGCGGGGCTCCTTTGCGGCGTGTTCCGGGCGGCGGCGTCTCCCTGGCGGCGGTGAACGGCGGTGGTGCTTCCCGTCGCTTGAGCGCCCCCTCTTAGATCGGGTCTAGGGTTTGTCGGTGGGGTGACGGCGGCACGGTCAACCTCGTGATGCGAGCCGCCCGGCCCCCACCTCTGTTTATATGGCGCTGGCGACAGGGGCCCACCAGCCTATTGGGCTGGGCGCCCCCGATCAGGGCGCGGTCAAGGGGTTGGCATTTGGCCGTTGGGCCAAATGCCTGAGATCATCCTAACATTCCCCCCCTTGATCTCAATCTATACTTTATCTTTAATTACTTTTGACTTTACACATTCCATCACAGATTAGTGCATAGAACATGTCTCATTGTCACGGTCAATCGCCGATAGATTCAACAGCTACAATACACCTCTCTGTTTTGAAATAGTTACTTTAATCTTTTGGGCCATCTTTTAGTCCAGGAATCATAGGCTTTTCCTTAAACCCATGCCGGCTACATGTTCTCTGAACACGTTGGGTGGTAAGCCTTTAGTAAGCAGATCCGCTAGCATCTTTGCGGTACTTATATGCTCAAGACTTATAATTTGATCCCGAACTTTATCTTTCACAACATAGTACTTTATGTCAATGTGTTTGGCAGCACCACTTGACTTATTGTTGTGGACATACGTTACTGCGGGTTCATTATCGCAGTACAACTTAAGTGGTCTATTGATGTCGTCAACCACTTTTAAACCGGGTATGAACTTCTTTAGCCAGTTCACCTGCCCCGTAGCCTCATAACATGCTACAAACTCGGCATACATTGTGGACGATGTAGTGACGGTTTGCTTTGAGCTTTTCCACGATATAGCTCCTCTTGCGAGAGTGAATACATATCCGGATGTAGACTTTCTATCATCTCCCGCAAAATCAGAATCTGTATACCCCACTATATGGAGTAAATCTGATTTTCTGTATGTCATCATGAGGCCTTTTGTTCCTTGCAAATAACGCAAGACTTTCTTTATCAATTTCCAATGTTCACTTCCAGGATTGCTCTGGAATCTGCCAAGTAACCCGGTAACAAATGCTAAGTCAGGGCGTGTGCATACTTGAGCATACTGTAAGTTTCCGACAGCTGAAGCATATGGAACTGCTTTCATTTGATCGATCTCATACTGGTTCCTGGGCATTGAAAATCCCCATATCTGTCGCCCTTGACTATAGGTGCAGGTGAAGGACTACTTTTATGCATACCAAATTTCTTTAAGACTTTCTCTATGTATGCCTTTTGTGACAGTCCCAATATCCCCTTGTTTCTATCCCGGTGAATTTCGATCCCTAGAACGAACGAAGCTTCACCAAGATCTTTCATATCAAAATTTAAGAACAAAAACTTCTTTGTCTCCAGTAGCAGACTGACATCACTACTAGCCAGTAGGATATCATCCACATACAGGATTAGGAAGATAAACTTCCCATCTTTAAACTTTGCATAAACACAGTTGTCCTCTACATTCTCTTTAAACCCAAATTTTCTTATTGTACTTTCAAACTTCAAGTACCACTGTCTTGAAGCTTGCTTTAACCCATAAATCGATTTCTTTAGGCGGCATCCCATTCTTTCATTTCCTTCCACAACAAAACCTTTCGGTTGTGTCATGTAAATATTTTCCTCCAAATTCCCATTAAGAAATGCCGTCTTTACATCCATCTGATGTAACTCTAAATCATAATGTGCTACTAATGCCATTATGATTCTGAAGGAGTCTTTACATGAGACTGGAGAAAAATGTCTCATTGTAATCAATCCCTTCTCTTTGCGTAAATCCTTTTGCCACAAGTCGCGCTTTGTATCTTTCAACATTCCCTTGGGAGTCATGCTTTGTCTTGTAGACCCATTTACAGCCTACTGTTTTGGCTCCTTTAGGAATAATTTCCAAGTCCCAGACTTTATTAGTCTTCATGGACCTCATTTCCTCTTCCATGGTCTCAAGCCATTTTGAGGAATTTTCGCTTCTCATGGCTTCTTCAAATGAGATGGGATCATCCTCCATTTGAAATTTCTCTGTATGATAAATCTGATAATTATCAGAAATAGCTGATCTTCTTACTCTTTGAGACCTCCTCGGGGCCTCTTCATTTGGTACATCTTCTGTTTGAGGCTGCTGTTGCTCCCCCTCATCTGTGGCAATAGGTTCTATAGGATCCTGAAGAACAGATTCCTCATTATCATTCATTGTTGCCACAGGAGGAACAATAACAGGTGCTGGCACCACAGTGTCTTGCACCGTCGGTGCAGCGACAGCAGGTAGTGTGAAGAATGGCTCTTGAATCATCGGAGTGGGCGCATACACCCGCTTCTCTTCAAGATCAATCTCACGAGCTACCATACTTTCTCTCATCATTTCATCCTCTAAGAAGACAGCGTGTCTCGTTTCTACAAACTTTGTATATCTATCTGGACAGTAGAAACGAAAACCTTTTGACTTTTCAGGGTAGCCAATGAAATGACAACTTACTGTTTTGGGATCAAGCTTCCCAAGGTTTGGGTTAAATACTTTAGCCTCAGCAGGACTCCCCCACACACGTAAGTGGTTTAGTGAGGGAACTCTTCCTGTCCACATCTGGTACGGTGTTTTAGGCACCGATTTACTAGGCACTCTGTTGAGAATATGAATGGCGGTTTTCAATGCCTCCATCCATAAACTCAATGGCAGTGTGGAATAGCTCATCATGCTTCGCACCATATCCATCAGGGTACGGTTGCGTCTGTCAGCTACTCCATTTTGCTGAGGTTCGCCCGGTTTAGAATACTGGGCCACTATGCCTTTTTCTTGTAAAAACCTTGCAAAAGGTCCAGGAACTTGTCCATATGGGGTATGTCGACCGTAGTACTCCCCCCCACGATCAGATCGGACTATCTTAATCTTTAAATCGTGTTGGTTTTCAACTTCAGCCTTAAATATCTTGAATTTATCCAAGGCTTCATTTCTTTCTTTGATTGGGTAAATATATCCAAAACGGGAGTAATCATCTGTGAATGTTATGAACGAGTCATAACCATCCACACTTTTCACAGGAAAAGGACCACAAATGTCTGTATGAACAATTTGTAGAACTCCTGTGCTTCTTTTGGCGTCTTTCTTAATTTTCTTTACATTTTTTCCTTTAATGCATTCTCTGCATTGTTCTAAGTCTGAGAACTCTAATAGAGGAAGAATTTCATTCTTAGCAAGTCTTTCTATTCTCCCCCTCGAAATGTGGCCTAAACGACAGTGCCATAATTTCGACGATTCATTATGAGTTCTCTTTCGTTTTCTATTCGCATTCACAGGCGAGGATATACGCTCATTCACGTCACATACGGAATTCACATTTTCACGAAGTGACAACAAATAAAGCTCATTCTGTAAGATGGCAAGACCAACACATTCTTTATTAAACATTATTTCACACTTGCCATTTCCAAAATTACAATCATAACCATCTTTGTCCAAATTTGAAACACTAATCAAATTCCTCTGTAAAGAGGGAACAAAAAGGACATCTCTAAGTAAAAGATTGGAGCCATTAGCTAACTCTAATGAAAGATCGCCAACGGCTTCAACTTCAGCTTGGACTCCATTTGCAACTTTAATGCATCTTTCGTTTCTTTGCGTAGTCCTCGTCGAACGGAATCCCTGTAAAGAATTAGCAACATGAATAGTTGCTCCTGAGTCAATCCACCAAGTGGATTTCGAATATTGCACATACAGGGATTCAATTATAAAGGTAATAATGTTCTCACCTTTCTTTGCCATTATCATCTTTAAATAATCAGGACACTCCTTCTTGTAGTATCCCGTCTTCTTGCAGTGAAGACACTGATCTTTGTCTACAGCAAATTTATTCTGTTGAGGCTGAAGGACAGAGGCTTTTCCCTTATTCTTTGAGGAGGAGTTATTATTGAAGTTCTTTTTTCTTGTAATCTTTCACATAGTTGATAGAACCACCATGTGAGGATTTGATCCTTTCCTCCTCTTGCACACACATAACAATGCACTTTTCCAAGTCCCATTTCTCGGGCTGCATATTGTAGTTGACAACAAAAGTGTCAAACTCTTTGGGCAAGGAAGCAAAAACCAAGTGAATAAGGAACTCATCCTTGAGAGCCAAATCCATTGGTTTAAGTTTAGATGCCAAGTTGCTCATCCTAAGAATGTGCTCTCTTATGCCATTGCCACTGCCAGAATACCTTTCTGTTACCAGCTGCTTAATCAGCTGTGTAGCATAAGTCTTTGAAGAGCCAGTGAACTGACTCTTTATTTTATCAAGGTATTCTGTGACAGTGTCACACTCTGCAATTGAGCCCACAATCGTAGGCTCAATTGTGTTCTTTATCACAGCCATACATTTCTTGTTGGCTGTGGTCCATTTCTTATGATCAAGGTCATAAGACATCTGTAAGGGAGCATGATCCCTCTGTCTTTTCTGCCATGCAGTATCATCCTCATTTTGTTCCCTCACTGGTGCCAAAGGCTCAGTGGGACGTGCTGTAGTGAGGACCCAGTCCACCTCAGGCAAGATAAAGGCTAAGTCTATCTTTTTCTTCCACTCTCCATAATTATCTCCTTTGAGAGTGGGGATCTCTTTGATACAACTCATCAAGTTGTATCCTCCTGAAAAATATTTCAAATAAAGTGAGAACATAACAGGAAAATTATATGCCTTATTTCCAACGTTGGTTAAAAATACGACATACAATTAAATCAATTTTATCTATACATTAAATCTACATCACCGTTGGGCAGAAATAGAAATAATGCATAAAAATCATCAATTAAAAAATTATAATATTGTTATTATCAACGTTGGTCAGAAAATAACAATATCATAATTATCTGGGATTTATCTCTATTTTTCCTAAATTAAATTCTCCCGTTGGTTCGAATTTAATAATGAAAATCAATCAACATTAACTTTTGCAGCGGAAACTGTAATTATTCTAAAAATAATTCAATATTCAGAAGCATTATACAGTACACATTTAATCTCTGAAAAAAATATACACGTTGGTGCAAAAATTTACAGAGATTTGGATCAAATTTCAATCAAATTCACTCAAAAATGCTTCTGAAAAACAATAAAATCAATTTTCTTGATTTACTATGCAAATCGGCCATTTGGCCCGGCCTGCGCAGCCGCGGCCCACGGCGCACGGCGGCCTGCCCGCGCAGCCGAGCGCGCGCGGCCTCCCTCGCTCACGAGCGGCCCACTCGGCCGCGCCACACGCACGCGCGCCCGCGGCCTCACGCGCCCACGCGCGCGGACGTCGCGCCGCCCCCGCGCCCGGCCACAACCTGGGCCGGGAATTCCTCTGCCCGCCTGGGCCAAAAGAGGCCCGCGCGGCTCGGCGCGATCTCAGCCGTCCGGCGCCATCCGACGGCTGAGCGTCGTTTTCGCCCGATCAAAACCCGCGCGGCGGACGCCCCCGGAAACCCTAACCATTCTCTTCTCTCCCTCTCCTCTCGCGCCCGAGCGAACTCAGCGGCGGCGGCGGCGGCTACGTCCACGCCGCCGGAGAAGAAGAAGATGGCGCCACCGCGGGCCCTCTCGCCGGCGTGCGCGCTCCCCTGAGAGGGAGCGCGCCGCCGTCGAGCGGCTCCGTGTTGGCGCCCTGTCCCGCGCGTCGACGGTGGCCGCACGTGGAGCGCCGGCGAGCCCACGGCTCGGCCGATCTCCCGCACGCCAGCGACGACGACGGCCCGGCGACGACGACGGCCAGGTGAGTCCCGGTCTTTTCTAGGGTTAGGGTTCGGGTTAGGGTTCTTCCTTCCCCTCTTATCTTTCTTTTCTTTTCCCCATCTCAAATCTACGCCTAGGCGCTCTGATACCATTGTTAGGTTTAGGTCTTTAGGATCTCCTAGGTTAGATCTAGCGGGGTTCTTTTAGGGTTCGTGTTCTTGAGGTAAGACCGAGAGGGAGAGAGGGGTACCGACCTTCGGATGTAGAGGAGGAGGAGTTGGCCATCGCGGGTTCGCTTAGTGGAGTCTGCGCACGGGCAGCGACGGTCGGGGAAGAGGTGCGGGGCTCCTCTGCAGCGTGTTCCGGGCGGCGGCGGTGAACGGCGGTGGTGCTTCCCGTCGCTTGAGCGCCCCCTCTTAGATCGGGTCTAGGGTTTGTCGGTGGGGTGACGGCGGCACGGTCAACCTCGTGATGCGAGCCGCCCGGCCCCCACCTCTGTTTATATGGCGCTGGCGACAGGGGCCCACCAGCCTATTGGGCTGGGCGCCCCCGATCAGGGCGCGGTCAAGGGGTTGGCATTTGGCCGTTGGGCCAAATGCATGAGATCATCCTAACATTTTTATCTTAGTTTACCAAATCTGGCTTGAATCAGAATTAAGACTGGAAATATTAAGAGAGGCAAAATCATTATTTTACTTTATTTGATTTGTGCTCACCAAATAATTTAACATTTTATCTTCGTGGTTTCTCTACATGTTAACTATAAGAAAGTAACTGAATACTTCATGCTTCTCTTTCGGGTTCAGCTTCTCAACAATGTTCTTTGCACACAGTAAGTCCATCATATGCCTCACACGATATTGTTTTACTCTTCCATGATATTTTCCCCATCTGGATTAGAAACATCTTAATGAGAAACTAACTTCAGGACAGAACACTGTAAGCGCACTTGGGCAGTTCGTGCTGATAATATTGTTGTTCGATGTGCTGATCATCAATTTGAGTTATACAGCTAGCTTGACATCAATCCTCACAGTCCAACAGCTCGCAACAGGAATAACTGGGCTTGACAACTTGATTTCAAGTGCTTTACCTATTGGATACCAGGCTGGAAAATTTACTAGAAATTACCTGATTGAAGAGCTCAATATTCGAGTCCCGGTTGGTACCGCTGAACACGATCCAGGAGTATGCTGATGCCCTTAATCGTGGACCAAAAGATGGTGGTGTTGCTGCAATCGTTGATGAGTTGTCGTATGTCGAGATCTTCCTGTCATACCACTGCAACTTCAGAATAGTGGAACAGGAGTTCACAGAGGAGGGATGGGGATTTGTATGTTCATAATCATATATCTCATTATATGTTTTCATTCCACTTGTCTGGGCGTCCATGCCCTTGCATCTCAAGGAAGCAAAAAAGTACCCATGTCTCGTACTGTGAAGGAAACAATTCAATCTGTTCTATGTTTTTCTCTTTACAGGCATTCCAGAGAGATTCTCCTCTTTCTGCAGACTTATCAACTGCCATCCTTGCTTCAGAGAATTCAAGACGAGTGGTTCACACGACCGAGTTGCAGGCTTGGCCTCGGAAGCTTTTGGGGCCTTTTCCTGATGTGTGCTCTGATATGCGTCTTCGCGCTCGTGGTGTAAGGGTCTGTTGGCACTATAGCAAGTACTCCAGTTCTGATTTCTGAAGCTGCTGGTGAGCCCAGCGAAGCTGATGCTGACGCAGCTGCCACTGTTGCTGAAATACAGCGGACAAAGCCAAAGCGCGGCGCCTTGGTAGCTTATACAATTTGTTGACAAGGAGGAGGATTGGAGGAAGAGGTTAGGAGAGCGATGAAACGGAGATGAAGTGACAGATAACAAGCTGCAGGATCCTCAGACGCGCAGACAGTCGCTTCAGCATAGAAGATTCTTTCAGGCTTCAGTCCTTCAGATGACAAAGCTTCGGTTCGTACATTACCAAGATAACATACTGAAGTAGATAACAGCGGTTTACTTTCTAGGATCTAGAAATTCATTTTTTTTTCAGGATCGTTGGAATTCTGTCTCTGATATGCGGTATGAACGTATTCTACAACGTTTCCCCAATAGACAATGCTTTAAGCTGTGCAAAAGTTTTTCTTATTGGGGTTTTTTATCAAAGTATCCAAAGTACATATATGACTTCCTTTCCTGGGTGAACTCTGATCTATTGATGCTATGCCATAATGGACACAAATTTGTTGATGACTGAATTGTCCAGCTAACATGAGCTATTTGGGCTTAAAAGAACTATTTCCCCTGCAATGTACTTCATATAGTCCATATGATACAATCATATCACACAATTTATACCTTTCTGAATCTTACCAAACAAACCTAAATTCCGTGTATGCAGTATCACTCTGAGTTCCGACCGGAGCTTTGGAGCGGGAACTGATTAGCTGTTATGCTAGTAACCAGATCTAGCCAGTCTTGCGTGGGCGCAGGAACCATAATGATTCTCACTCACCTTCCTGGTCCTGTACAAGTCAAAAACACGATATGCTCCTAATTAACTAGCACTCCTACTCCCAAACAAATTAAATTGCTACTACTACTACAACTGCTTCATGGGGTCGATGTTCAGGAGGAAATGGCATCAATGGGAGAGCTAGCATAAACAAAACAGAATTACACATTAATTTGTGCACTTGCAGTTGTTCAGCTCAAGCCCATTGATCCATGGACAAGCAAGTCATTCCGGTTCCCTTACACTAGCTGGACACTTACACTGGCAGTCCGGTACTAGTACTGATCGATCTTACTAGACCACATTACCATTGTGGAGTGAGTCTTCTTATCTGGCTATGACCTAGCAATCCATGGAGTATATAACCTATTCCTGTTCCTAAACTGAGCTTTCGCATTCAAGTCCGCCCATCTCCATCAAATCGCAACAGAAGGCCGGGGATTTATGAGCCTTCTCCGGCTTCTCGACCGACCGATCGATCGCTTTATCGGCATGAGCTGATGGGACAACTAACTAGTTTTGCTGCCTCTAATGCCGAAATGTTGGGAGGCAGTTCTGCTTCTGCGTCAACATAAAGAGACAGTAACTAATAGTAGAGAGAAACGAAGCCCAAAAGGCTTAAGCCCGTGAGTCGTGAACCGTGGCGAGAGAGACGGTAGCGCGCGCAGCTGCAAACCAACAAACACGTACCATGTGTGCAGATGGCCTGGTGGTAAAGCACGAATTTTTGGCACTTTTAATATACTTTGAATTTGCATTTGCAAAAATAGCTATAGCTACATGAAAATGATAAAAATGGTACTTCTACCGTTCGGTGACCGGACGATAGCGGCGTGGAGCTGACACGTGGATCTACCACCCGACCACCGTGCGGCTTCTTGCCTACCGTTTTGCCACCAGACGGCAGGTAATTAAGTTAGCTAATTAGTCAGCTTAATTACCTATCTTAATTAGTCGATAGCTAAAGTGGTTGAGTAACCATGGTTGGACGTGATCGATGGCTGAAGTGGTCGAATAGCCGTGGTTGAATGGCTAAAGTGGTCAAACGGTCAAGGTGGTTGAATGGCTGTGGTCAGACGGCTGAAGTTACCGAATGGTCGTGGCGGTCGAATGGTTGTGGTCGGACAGCTGAAGTGGTCGAATGGTCGAGATGGTCGAACAACTGAAGTGGTTGAACAACTGAAGTGGTCGAATGGACGAGTGGTCGAATCTACAATAGTTGGTCGATAGACTTTAGGCAGTCCAAAGTTACAGAGTGCAAAGAGTGGTTGGAACTCGAGAGGGATCAAAAGTGGTCGGAGTGGTTGTTGTCGTGAACGACCATGGTCGAATACGGCAGTGATCGGGGATAACGTGATCGTGGTCGAAGATTGGAAAAACGGCTGTGACCGAAACTACTAAGTAAGGCAGGTAATTAAGATGGCTTAATTACCTGTCATCTAGTGCAGGGTGGTAGGCAGAGCCGCACGGTGGACGAGTGGCAGGCCTACATGTCAACTCCACACTACTGCCACCTGGTCATCGGGCGGCAGAAGTGTAATTTTTGTCATTTCCACACGACTATGGCTATTTTTGCAAATACGTGTTCAAAATGTGCCAAAAGCTTGTAAGGCACGACATAGAAATAGAAATTTTTGACCTTTTCTTTTTGTATCTAAAAAATCAAATTTAAATTCAAAAAAATTTAAAAATTTTCAAAAACCGGCAGTTACCTGTGTTAACTGGGCTCCGTAATTTTTTCAAACCGATATAGAGGGATTTTATATTAGCTTTTACTGATAAATTTTTTTAAAAAATAAATAGTAGTGCTTAATAAAATGGCTTAAAGAGGGCACAAGCTGTGCAAAAAGCGAAGAAGAGATGTGTGTATGTGACGGAAGAAAGAGAGAGTAGAGTAGGTGATGCACATACGGCCCTCTATTTTGGCCCCGTTTGGCAGAACTCTAGCTCTAGAAAATCTGTAGATTTCCTAGAGCTGGTCATCTGTAGCTCTAGGAAATTCTGGATCTAGAGTTGCAGGCATGTTAAGTGCATTTATATAGCTCATTTCATTTATATTATATATTAAATAAAAATATTTAAATCACTTTAATTTAGTCAACAAACTATAGATTCAGCATAGATCTCGAAGCTAGAGCTGTGCCAAACGGAGCCTTTATCTCGAAGTGAGGCGATAGAGAAAGAAGTGAAGAAGCCGCTTCG
The DNA here is from genome assembly GCA_017311315.1 of Dendrocalamus latiflorus. Lineage (NCBI taxonomy): Eukaryota > Viridiplantae > Streptophyta > Magnoliopsida > Poales > Poaceae > Dendrocalamus > Dendrocalamus latiflorus. The sequence continues at coordinate 2,876,009 of CM029621.1, read as the reverse complement.
AAAAATCATGTATTTTTATTAGCTTTTGGTATTTTAAGTACAAATTAAAAGTACCATAATTGTCCCTGTTCCCAACCGCGCGCACCGGCACCGGCGCGCGGCATTGAAAGCGCACGCAGCAACGCCTGCGTGGTCTGGCCTGCTTCTAGTAGGTTTTGAAGAAAAACCAGCAGCAGCAGCAGCAGCTAGCCACGGCTTCCTCCAAGCAAGCTTTCACAAGCTGCCCACAATAAATAATACACTGGAGCATTCGTGGCTCCTTTCAGATGGTGGATGGCGCGTATTTACGCCGCCACTGTACTCCCCCCTCCCACGCTATATATATTACTCCACCGATTACTCCGCTTCTGTATACCTCACTCCTATACTATACCTACTGTTCTACTCCACTAGGGACGCAACCAGGAAGAGAGAGGGAGGAGGAGGAGGAGCAAAGAAGAGAGAGAGTCCAAGATGAACGTGAACGACGTCCTTCTGCTGGTGTCGGCGGCGGTGCTGGCGGCGATGTGGTGGCGGCGGTGCTCGAAGACGGGCGGGGTGGACGGGCTGCCGCCGGGGCCGCCGGGGTGGCCGGTGGTGGGGAACCTCTTCCAGGTGATCCTGCAGCGGCGGCCGTTCATGTACGTCGTGCGCGACCTGCGCGAGAAGTACGGGCCCATCTTCACCATGCGCATGGGCCAGCGCACGCTCATCGTCGTCACGTCGGCGGAGCTCATCCACGAGGCGCTCGTCAAGCAGGGCCCCATGTTCGCCAGCCGCCCGGAGGACAGCCCGATCAGGCTCCTCTTCAGCGTCGGCAAGTGCACTGTCAACTCCTCGCCCTACGGCCCCCTGTGGCGCGCGCTGCGCCGGAACTTCGTCGCCGAGATCGTGTCGCCGCCGAGGGTCAAGGGCTTCTCCTGGATCCGGGAGTGGGCCATGGGCAACCACCTCAGGCGCCTCCGCGCCGAGTTCGCCGCCACGGGGGGCGTCCGCATGATGGCCAGCTGCCGCCTCACCATCTGCAGCATCCTCATCTGCATCTGCTTCGGCGCCAAGATCCCCGACGAGCTCATCCGCGAGATCGAGGAGGTGCTCAAGGACGTCATGATGATTACCATGCCCAAGCTCCCCGACTTCCTGCCCCTCCTCACGCCTCTCTTCAAGAAGCAGCTCACCGAGGCCAGGAACCTTCGCCGGCGGCAGCTCAACTGCCTCGCGCCGCTCGTGCGCGCGCGGAGGGAGTTCCTCCAGAGCGGCGGCAATGCCAAGAAGAACGGCGAGGGGAACAGGGTGGTCGGTGGCGTGGAGATGATGAGCCCGCCCGGCGAGGCGTACGTGGACTCGCTCTTCGAGCTGGAGCCGCCGGGCAGGGGGAAGCGCCTCGGCGAGGATGAGCTGGTCACGCTCTGCTCCGAGGTCATGAGCGCCGGCACCGACACCAGCGCCACCGCGCTGGAGTGGGCCATGATGCACCTCGTCCTCGACCCTGCCGCCCAAGGGAGGCTCTACGACGAGGTCGTCGCCAAGGCCGGCAAGACCGCCCGGATCACCGAGGCGGACGTCGAGGCCATGCCCTACTTGCAGGTAATTAATTACGAGTAACTAACACTACTACTTTCATATGGAAACATAGCATATCTGAAAGAATTCAGGAGGAATGAACCGATTCCTGTAGAGTTTCTGTAAAATTTCTACGAAATTCTTGCGTGCCCAAGAGCCTTAGTTATTGCTCCCCAATTAGGACTTCACATCAGTTGAAACTAAATGACAAGAAAAGTACAAGAATTATTAATTATTTATTGATCGATCACCAAACTAACTAAGCTTTGTGATGGGCACACGAGTATCACCACCGATCGATCGGTCCCGTGTTTTCTTTTCTTTTTTCCTTTTCGATTCCAACCTACGAACCAAGATTGCGGCTACTAATTAAGGACAGGACTTCACGTTGAAATTAAAACACTGAGCTGGCGCTAACTAGCTGACAGGTATGCTCTTCTGTCATGAAAATGACTTGTGCTCAGGGTTATTAGGGTTTCCTCCATTCCTCTGTTTAACTGAAGAGTGAGAGAGATGGATACATGCATCAACTGGGGTCCAGTTAATTAGGCATCTTGCTAATTAAGTTTGCTCTGTGATCACCACGTAGTATCTAAGGCATTCCAAAGCAAATGGAAACCAAAATTATGGTCAAGTAAACCAACTAAACACGACAGGAGCAAGAGCAAGATCCCCATTAATTAGAACATACGAATTTCATCAAATAGCAACTGTTTCATACGAAGTCCATACCTTTCGAATAGATCGTGACGGTGAACATTTCATCAAATAGCAACTGTTTCATATGAAATCCATACCTTTCGAATAGATAGTGACGGTGAACAAGAGTACGCGAAATTTCTGCGTTCGAAATAGGTCCTGAACTGAATGGCCTGCTAGTAATGGAGCAGTTTTGATCGCAATTGCGATGTGTTTGCATGCAGGCGGTGGTGAAGGAGACGTTCCGGCGGCACCCTCCGAGCCACTTCGTGCTGTCGCACGCGGCGACGCGGGACACGGAGCTGGGCGGGTACCGCGTGCCGGCGGACGCGAGCGTGGAGTTCTACACGGCGTGGGTGACGGAGAACCCGGCGACGTGGCCCGACCCCGACGCGTGGCGCCCCGAGCGCTTCCTCGAGGGTGGCGAGGGCTTCGACACCGACATCACCGGCACGCGCGCCCTCCGCATGATGCCCTTCGGCGCCGGCCGCCGCATCTGCCCCGCCGCCACCCTCGGCGTCCTGCACATCCAGCTCATGCTCGCCAACATGGTCCGCGAGTTCCGGTGGGTCCCCGTCGCCGGCGAGGGCCCCCCCGACCCCACCGAGACCTTCGCCTTCACCGTCGTCATGAAGAACCCCCTCCGGGCCGCCATTGTCGAACGGAGCAACGAGTCCGCGAATTAAGTGCTTGCCACGTACGTACGCGCGGCGGTGGTACGGGTAGGTGATTAATGATTATGGCGGGGGTTAATTAATTACGATAAGAGTGGGGTTCCACACTATAAATACTCCATGATCGATTGATCGATTCAGTTATTCGTTGGTTGATGGACGGACGGATATGCATGATGACGACGACGCTGTCTTGATTTTTTTAGTGCTCTCTTCTCTTGATTTTTAGTGATCTTTATCTTCTCTTGATTTGATCCAGAAGTGTACCTACTACTGCTCCATCTGCTCATATATATTGGTTGTCATGTCCAAAAGTGCCCATTGTTAATTTCACCCTCGATGTTGTGCAGTGCGTGGAGTGGATGCATGCACGAGAATCATTTTAATGGTTGATCATTGGATTGTAACTAATAAACAATGGACTCTTTAATTTTACCTGGTTTTAATCTTTGCGACCATTGGATTGTAACAAACGAAGAATCAACTCCTTTGATTTTACCCGGTTTTAATCTGTTGATCTTGAGAGACACTAGTGTCATTTTCTTCAATAATGAACGGTTTTGATGTATGTTAGCTGGCTATTTAATGTATGAACATTCGTACTTCGATTCCATGAGAGCAGCCAATGATGTTTGGTTTGCAAGTTGTGCGCATAGCTGTAGGTAAGCTACAGCCAAGTCTGCCTTCTGTGACCGAAAAGAAACAGAATTGCTGTACATCTGTCGGATGATTCTTTTTTTTTTTTGGGTACATTATTCAAGTTTCTAACTTTCCGATCTTCTGGAAGATTTGTGCTCTGGTTGACAGTTCGTCATCTTCTCCAGCTCCGGTGGTCAAGGGCAGATTTAAAGAGGCCTATGGGAATATCTTTGCTCTTGCTGGCGGTTCGTCATCTCCTCTGGCTTCGACGGTCAAGGGCAGATTCAAAGACGCCTATGGAAAGATTTGTGCTCTGGCTTGCGGTTCGTCTTCTCCAGCTCCAGCGGGGGCATATTCAAAGAGGCCTATGGGGGTGCACAAGATACTATGTTCAATTTTGTTTTTCTATTTGTATAGCTTAAGTAAATTTAGGTGTGAACAGAGATGCAAACAGATCGAATACGGACGGATAATGCCTCTACCATATTTGTTTTCATTTTTTTTCAGATGCGGATATGAATATGGATACCTCAGATACGAATACAAATACGAATAATATCGAATACAAATACAGAGTGAATACGAATCGAAACAAATATAGTCACGAATATTTATCGTAACATGGAAACCCCTTAAACTTTACATCCAAAATCAATAAAAACACATAAATAATTTATCTTATCAAAACATTAATGAAATCTAAACAAGCATAGTATTTTTATCCACAATAATCATACCATTGCACAGATTTTAAATTTTCAAATGGCAATAATTTTTTCTAAAGTCATAAGTAATTCTTAATGGATTTCTACCATTTTACATGTGACTAATAAATTAATTAAGAATAAAAATTTCCTTTAGAATGATTTAAACGATGGTACAACAATTTAATCGATACAAATTTTAATCTACCGATAATACTATACGACAAAAAAAATAGTATTTGTTTTTGATCCGAGAATTATTCGAAGAAAATCCGATCCAAAACAATCTGTTTTCATCCGAATCGATCGAAAACTATCCGATCCGGTTTCACCCCTAGGTGTGAACCCCTAGCCCAAATTGAAGGACACATGTTTAGCTCAAAGATTGAAGCTCTTGGCCTCTCGGTTCCCGTTGTTCCACTCAGTGATCCCGCAGCTGAGCCCAAGACGACATCAATCGAGACCTAGGACACACAGCCTAGCATATATGGCAAAATTCATCATATACCCTCTTCATAGATGAAAATCTAGGATATACCCTCCTACACATCCAAATTGATAATATACCCTCCTTCAATCTATTTGCTTTATAAAACATCCTCTTTATACTAATCTATATAGGTACAAGGTATAAGTTTTCCATGATGCTGACGGTAGTTTTGTTGAAAGCCGTTCCATATCAATATTCTTTCCTATACATTAGGTCCCAATGTATCTATATAGGTACAATGTACCTATACATTAGGTCCCAAAATACGGTACAATATACCTATACATTAGGTCCCAAAATACGGTATAATATATGCTTATACCTTGTACCTATACAGATTAGTATAAAGAGGGTGTTTTGTAAAGTAAATAGATTGGAGGAGGGTATATTATCAATTTGGATGTGTAGGAGGGTATATCCTAGATTTTCATCTATGAAGAGGGTATATGATGACTTTTCCCAGCATATATAAGTTTAGCCAAGCTGACATAAGCATGAACCAAGGCGCTTGACCAGCCAAGCCACTCTATAAAGGAAAGATAGCAGGCAGACGCCACAGCACATGCGCATTGCATGGCCTTAGTCACTCACGTCTCGTTCCCTCCCTCTTTCCCATCTCACATGAAAGCAAAATCCACCATCTCACTTGGTCACAGACTCACAGCCCCCGGTTGTCAGAGCCAGAGGACTAGGCCACAGCTCGCCGACCGCCACATCTCCTGGTCATCATCACCCATCGATCGTGTCATCGAGCACTTGGCGGTTTGAATTAAGTCCTGAATCGACGTAGGGCATTGCTAATTTTCTTCCGATTCTTTTGATTTCTTTAAGCAAATGGACTGAATTTATGAGTTATGGTTTGAATGTTATAATTGTTGGTTGATTTTTTTTGTCAAATTGTAGGGTTCGGAATTAGGGTTTCAATTTGTATTTGTGAAAAAAATAGAATATTCACCTACTTCATTGCATTTGCATATCAGAGGCAAAATTATACATGTAATTATATGTGTGATCAAGCAGTGAACCCCGGTCATTTTTGTTCTAGGTTTGCCCCTGTCGGTGGTGGCAATTTAGCATGGTGTTTCACCAGGTTAGGGTTCAGGGTTCACAGGGACCCGAATTTAGAGGAAGGCCGAGGCAATGGAGGACCGGTGGTGGGTAGTGCGATGGCGCCTCGGCCACAAGCTTAGGGGAGGGCGATGGACGTCGATAAGGATGACAACACCAATAGAATATTAGAAGGCGGTGGCGGTAGCCACCAGAGACGGGGAAGAAGGGCAATGCGGGGGAGATGGAAGCTGGCAATAATGGGAGATGAGGAGTCGGGCGGTGGCAGTGGGAGGGAAGGAGGCCGACGACGGAAGCAGGAAGGGGGCAAGGGTCACAGGAGGGCCTCGCTAGCGAGGTGGTGGGGTGGCAGTGCGAGGCAGTACGCTAGGTGGGAAGGAGACGGGAGCATGCTGGAGATTAGGGTTGTGCTTTAATAGGGAAGTTGGGGGAGGTAGATGGCCTTTGAAACTCAATCCTACAGATAAGAAATATAAATGATTTTAACAAAAAAATCAGTTAGATTAATCTGAATGATTGGTAGACAGACTCGAAAAAAATACTAGCTAGGTGCTTTATAACCAAGTCTGCCTTATGATTGGGAAGCCTTTGGATTTGTATTTTTCTTTGGTTAGAGGCTGTACTATATGACTCTGGCCATTATGAATGCCCGAAATTTTCTTGATTCCTACTAGAATTGAATTGTTTCCTATAAAATTCCTGCGTTCCAAACAATGCCTCAAGTGTTATTATTGATTATATCTTTGATCGCTTGTTTATGTATCTTTTGGGAATTTTTCTTTTCTTCTTCTTCTGGTTTCTAGGATTTGATTACATGATCTCGTTGTTGCTTGATTTAAAAAAACATAAGGCAACCCTTTTAAAGTTTAAAATTGGGTAGTATCAGTTCAGTTGGCAACATACACCTCATCTCATGCCGCACTAGAAACACCTAGACCATTGTATAAGCATGCAGTTGTGCAAGACACATAATAGAAAAGACCTTAATTATATGAGACACAAAATGCACATACCATTGCAGGGAACATGTTTTATTACAAGAAAGAGTAGTTCACACATGGCAAATTGAAACCTCTATTCAGAAGGGAAATGGAAAATGCACTTCTTTAGAGATGGTCTTAAGTTAGTTCCCTCATGTAAAACATTCAATATTAGAATAATGTACTTAATTTAAAGAAAATTGCCCCATGGCCTGATGTCCACCCCTTTTTATGTAGATGTAACTTTAACCATTAAAATGTTTAATTACTCTCCTTCCGGTTCTTACAAAAATGGGTAGGGAACTTTAACTAGTACTGCTTTGGAAGGAAAATAGGGCAAGCCGATGGTTCAGGGCCTGTTTGGAACAGAGGAATTTCACAGGAATTTTGCAGGAAACAGTTCAATTCTCGCAGGAATCGGGAAAAATTCCCGCATTCCAAACAGGCCTCAACCTTCAACCAAGGATCACGTTTATCCATGCATGAGCGTCTAGAAGCACAGCTTCCCTCAACGGTTGGCAGCAGTAGTGATAAGAAGTACGACTTAAATGACTGGCAGTTAAGTTTTGGATTCCAAATTAGGCCTATGTCGTATCAAGGGTGGTACATTTATGCCACAATGCTTGGTCGGAAGACTGTTTGAATAGAATAGGCTCGTTCCAATTTCAGTTTCTAACTTTTGAGTTTTAATTTATTATTATTTTTATTTTATTTTTGGTTTTTATCTTTTTTTCTCGTATTTCTACGCAATGTTTGCGATAGGCTAAATTGTTTTTGGTTTTTTTATCGTATTTTTATGCTTTGTTTGTGAGTTTGGTATATCATGGAGAGGACTAGATTTATAAAAACAGATACTCGACGACTAAATTTTTTTAAAAAAATCGTTACCGAGCCAGTTTTGTGCACAGTTGGTCTTACCACACAGGAGAATGGTACGGAACCATGGCAACGCAGTGAAAATCTGCGAGTAAAAGACCGAGACGAATGCCAGTGGTTGGACGACCCTTCAACGCGTGGAAGCTAGGGCTCGGGAGTAAACGTAATAAAAGAGCGACCGGTCAGGCTTGAAACCGCTGCCGCTGCACTGTATCCAGCGCGCCATGGCAACCAACCTTCTTTACTGCGAAGAGATCAGGAAGAAGATGAATAGGCTAGCCGGCCAATTCGTCCAGAGATTCACATGCACACGTTAACAGCAATAACCACCAATAAATGGATCCAACTCCTCCCTCTACCGAGGACCGAGCGTAGCTCGGGTGGTTGGCGTGCGACCGTGCGTGAACGCCTCATCCGTCTAGGTTTGATCCCAGATCGATTCTAATGTGTCTCACCAGAATAGAGATCTCTAGAAGGGAGGGTACATCGTGTATTCAGTGGTTAAGTAGTGTTTAAGTGAATATATAGGCCTCCGCTCTAGATAAATGTGTGATAGTAGATGTATCCATATATGTACTGTAAGTTCGAGATGCGTACATGGTGAGTATGTGTGCATCTATACTGTTGTACTCTTAGAAAAAAAAACTCCTCCCTCTGCCTCCCCCATCCAATTAAATCCATCCATCCACCGTGCCTCCATTCTGGTCACGCCATTGATGGATGGATCTTAATGTATCTTTTCCCTTTTGAGGAGAGCCTCGAAGCGCTTTCTTTCTTTTCTTTTATTCTTTTTCTTTTCTTTTTTAACAACGAAGCGCTTTCTTTCTACCAGCTAGGACTTCACAGGACACCACAGTATACTGCAGATCCGGCGAATACGACCTTTGATGGTCCAATGCACACAACATGCGCCGGTGCAGGGCGTACGGGAAAACAGATCAAGAATTAAACTCGCCATGGGCCACCGGAGTAACTCCGGTGCTCCTCCCGGCGGGCCGTGTTCCACAGTGAAGCTGACTAGGTTTTTTTTTTTTGGCGGGGAGAAGCCGAGTAGTTAATGTCGTTCTTACCATGATCTTGACCACATCTAGACCCCGTTTATTTCAGTTTTAACTTTTAGTTTTTGGCTTATTTTTATTATTAATAAATTTTGATTTTTTCTGAACTTTTGGCTTTTTTGAGCTTTTTGCCAGTTTTTTCTGTATTCGTTCGCGTTGTCCGTAATGAGCTAACATATTTTTCTATTTTTAAACTTTTTTAAATTTAATTACGCTAAATAAGCCGCCTTCAGCTACAGTAAAATTTCAGCCGCTACAGTATAATTTTAGCCATAAGATATAGGGCCTGTTCTTTAAGTCAAAAGCTGGCGGCTTTTAGTTTTTGCTACAGTATCTAACTTTCAAACGGAGTATTTTCTCAAGGCGGGGTCTACAAGTTAAACGATCTACACGTTAAAAGCCCAACATCTGTACCAGCCAAAATCACAAGTGAGTATCTGTCTCTCCGTAATTTGTACCATAAACAGTTAAAATTCAAACTTTCAGCCAAAAGTTATAAGCTGCAGCCGAAAACAAGAGGCTCATAGCTTTTCACTCTAATCGAACGGAGCCTGCACTGCACTACAGTTGTCAATTGCCATACTATACCACACTATGCAGTATAGTACGACCACTAGCCTACTGCACTACCTAGCTAAGCTAGCTAGTCCGGACCATAACACTAGCTAGGGCATGTCAGGTCAGGTTCATGCGTGTCACATCGCTTTGTCTGCCAGTCTGGTAGAGGGCGCCTGAGCCAGATGGAGTGCATGACCACCATGTTGATCACGTCGAACCGCTTCGCCGGGCGGTTGAGCCGGAACTGGCGCCGGACGCGCAGCACGGCGTACCGGCCGGCCGAGATCCCGAGGAGGATGTCCTTGATCGCCGGGATGCGGTCCACGGGGACGGCCACCGAGAACCGGCGCCAGTCCAGCACGTCGCTGAATGGCGCCTAGTTGGCGGAAACGAGCAAATTGGAATTAGGCCCTGTTTGGCATAGCTTCACCAACAGTTTCATGAACTGTTATGAGCTGTTTTTTGCCAAACATCCTTTTTACAAACAGTTTCATGGGTGAAGCTCCTTTTTTTCTGCTCTCACAAAGGAATGGGGAGATGTGAAGTTGAAAAAAGTAGCTTTTCACAGCTCTCTCCCTCGGGCCCGCAGTCCTAGGAACCCACTGCCCCTCTGGTTCACCAAAATTACACGCATTTGCCACTAGTCCATCCCGTTCACCTCTCCCGTTCACGAAACATAAACAAAACACTAATATTGCTTCCTAATGATTTTAATTTTTTATTATTATTTTATTTTAATGTTTTAATTCATACTCATTCAAATATATTATTTTTTAATTCATATGACCATATACAAACATACAACTCCAAATGTTAGAACAAATCAGGTAGGCAGGGGCATCTTGGACAATTGCCCTCTCTCAGCCATGCATGAAGCTGTTGGTGAAGCTGTTTTGTCAAACAGTTTTCCAAAACAGATTTAGCTTCATCGGTGAAGCTGCTCGTGAAGCTGAAACAAAAAAACAGCTTCACTAGTGAAGCTAAGCTGTGCCAAACGGGGCCTTAATCTTGTCAAAAATGCATCCGTATATATTTGTTTAGTTCATTTTTATGTAGTGAGCGTGTAGACCTTTGCATGGTGTCTGGGTGGCACGGGAAGAAGCTCACGGTGATACGTGTGAAATGAGCTATTTTTCTTTAGCTTAGGTTATTGTTTATAGTTTTATCTAAAATTTATGAATTTTAGGCTATTTGTGACAAAGATTATAGAGAGATACTCAGTTACGATTTTGACTGATACAGATGTTGGATTTTTAATGTGTACTAGTATAGTGTCCGTGCTAACACCACGGCGGCATTTTAAGGATGCACACGAAATCAACCAAACGAATTTTTGAATGGTCATACATGTTTTGTTCCCTGCTTTCAAAGCCAATTTTGGAAGGGTTGTTGCATGGTTAATGTCATCGAGTAGTATCCAAATGAGCTTGCCACAGGCATGGAATATAAACCCATTATCCTCGCTACAACAGTGGGGCCCCTCCTCACATGAGCTTAGTCATCAATTACTGAAGAATGAGAAACTATGCTCACTGCTTTCCTTCAAACTGGGCGCATCTTCTAGGATCTGCCAATATGCATAGCTTAACTCATCAAAAGGACAGTAAGCAAGAAACAAAATTACAAATAAAAAGATTACACACACAAACACGCACTGAATTTGACTGTGTGCTTGGTGTGCCGCCATCAGCTTCCTTAGATGTGATTTTAGAGTGAAGGAAATCATTGGATCAACGGGCTTGTTCCTTGAAATTTTTATGTTTTTTATTTCGCCGGGCCAAAAACTTTATGTTTTCCTCTATCAAAAAACAGAAGAATGTGCTATTAATAATGATAGGCATGCTAGCAACAAGCAGTAAGTGCCAATACCCTGCATAAAGTCCCCTCAACCAATATCTCTCCAGATAGAACAACCATCATAGAACCTTCCATTATAGAACCCATACATCTGAGTCCTAGATAGAACAACCAGCATGGAACCTTCCATTATAGTACCCATACATCTGAGTCCCAAGAGTTTGAAAAATATTTCCTTTTGTAGCAGTTGATGTCCAAGATTTTCAGGTGCCTTCGACTTGCATTCGTTGTTTCATGACTTCACAAGTCACTAAGATAAAAGATCCAGTGTATCTCCTAGAATGAACAATAAAAAATATATGTGGTATCAAGAAAGCAGCATAAGATTTTCTCGAGATGCTATGTATTCTAATGAAGAAGGCGAAATAGGTGTTTGTGAACTATATATGCCTATACCTACACAATTATTTCGTACTGGATATGCCTTGATAATGATAATGTGCTCAGTAGAAACACCATGGGTTCCCATAAATATGGTTTTTATTCTAATGCCAAATCAAACAAGCTTACCCTTGCAACAAATGAAATTTAAATAATAGACAATATGCTATACTTTCAAACACATCAGTTTTATCTGCATGCCCCAAGCTACAAAACTATAGAGCAATAGTAGAGTATTTGGTCCCATTTTCAAATGGTATCAGCGGGCAAAATGCCATAAAGGCATATCCCAAATCCGCCTTGTGCACAATATCAAATGAGAACTTATTTCATGAAAGATCTAACAAAGCATAAAAGAAGGAAGCTAATAGCCTTTTGTAAATGGTCTTGTTGGGTGAAAAATCATCCAACTTCTAGAATTAACTAATCTGCTTCAGAATCCCCCCTTTTTTTGCTTATCTAATACTATAGGTTATGAGTGAAAAAATAACCATGAATTGACAATCGTAATAAAAATTATCTTAGTTTTCCAAGAAGAAGAAGACACATAGTCAATTAGGGGTGCATCAGATCATTAAAACCACAAATATGAAACATGTTAACAGGAGCAGCATTTACCTTAGCACTATAATTTCCTAAGAGATTAGCACGATGTCATCAACAAGGATTATGTTAACTAAAATGTAAATAAACCAATACTGCTTATTATCATCTGAAAAATATTGAAAGACGAAAGCAAGGCAAACTACAAGAAGTGTGTATACTACATGTAAATGACACCACAGAATGTTCTATCAATAGCTAGCACATCATATACGATCTTAATAACTGGGAACATCCAAGATGTAAAAGTATCAACACACCTTTGCGCTTGGCCGTAGTGGCCAGTTCAACAATTCTCCGAAAGTTATCCCGGAGGTCTAGGAAGCTCTCCCTCACCATCACAGCGCACCGTCTCGTCTCCTGAAACTCCTTCATCATCCCTGCTGGCAATCCCTCTGGTAATATGGCCTTCCATTCATCCAAACTGAAATAAAGGCCATAAAAGCAGCAATCAATACCCCAAAATGATCTCAAGTAGCACCAGAAAACTCTATCATAATAAAATTTAATTTAATTTCCTAGATCCTAATCTCAGATGCCCAAGAATTAACTTATTATTGCAGCCTATGGTGGTACACTTTTAATCTTTTGCATATAGTGAAAGGAAACGGTATAACAGCTACAACAAAATATTACAAAAACATATCCTGCAGCTGAAGATCAAGACTAACAAAGTTGATACAAGGTTGCATTTCATTAAATAGATACACATGTTTAGGCTGTGGATCAGAACATTGTTCAATGTGGGAAAGCTAAGTTTGTGATTATGGCAACAATCTTTAAACTCGATAAAATCAAGGGAGTCTAAATGACAAGCAAGACCCATACTTCACCATTAGATTAGTGACGAGGCGATGAAGTGAACAGAAAAAATCAATAAGCCATACATAAATACTTGCATACAACATCACACCTAGTCACATTGATACACTTACCAAATCCCCTGCTATCTTTTCCTTACCAGTACAAAATTTAATACCACAGGTTAAGCAATGGTTCCTACCAAACAGCATTTTATTTGGCGCGATCAACACCAAAATTTTCACGAGAATGAGACCCAAGATCCGAACTTCGGGGGAGCGGCCTTCGGGGGAGGCGGAGGGAGGGGAGGCGCGGGGGAGTCGGCGGAGGCGGCGGCCTTCGGGGGAGGCGGCAGCCTTCGGGGGAGTCGGCGGCCTTCGGGGGAGGCGGCGGCCGGGAGTCGATTCGGCGGAGGCGGCGGCCTTCGGGGGAGGCGGCGGAGGCGGCGGCCTTCGGGGGTGGCGGCGGAGGCGGGGCCTTCGGGGGAGGCGGCGGCCGGGAGTCGATTCGGGGGAGGCGGGGGGAGGCGGCAGCCTTCGGGGTAGGCGGCGGAGGCGGGGCCTTCGGGGAAGGCGGCGGCCGGGAGTCGATTCGGGGGAGGCGGGGGGAGGCAGTCGATTCGGGGGAGGCGGGGGGAGGCGGCGGCCTTCGGGGGAGGCAGGGCGCGCGGAGGAGGCGCGGGGGAGGGGGCAGCGCAGGTCGAGCGGGGGCGCGGGGTGGAGGGGGATGTGCATACCCCACCAGCAAGCGGGGAGGAAGGGGGGAGGCGGAGGGAGGGGAGGCGCGGGGGAGGATGGGGGGAGGCGGAGGGAGGGGAGGCGCGGGGGAGGTGGGGGAGGCGGAGGGAGCGGAGGAGGCGCGGGGGAGGAGGGGGAGGCGCGGGGGAGGCGGAGGGAGGGAGCAGCGCAGGTCGAGCGGGGGCGCGGGGTGGAGGGGTACTGCAGATCCATTGAAGGATGATCGTCGGATACGGTTGAGTAAGGAGAGAGAATGGAGGAGAGTTAATCTGGTGCGCACGTTTTTATGATGGTGTATTTCTAGGTGCATATTGTGGTGTGGACGTAGTTAAGGTCATGACTGTGGAGCAGGTAATTATTGGGTGGATGTAAAATAATTTGAACTGGTGGTTTATTAGCCCCCGCGCCTGCCCTGATTGTAGCAGGTAATTCGTTTGGGAGCATATCTAGTAGTATGCCCGTGCTAACGCTACGGTAAAATACAAAACAATATAAAATTTGTAAAAAATAAAACGAACAATCAGATTCATTAATATTCACGTCTCATATATTGTATAACCAAATATTTTTGTCACAAAATGAATGTCACATAAATACGTGACCGGTCGAAACCACCCGACACGCAATGCTCAAAAGCCTACGACCGATTCCCAGGTCTTGCGACCGCTTCGCGAGACCATACGACCGGTTAACAGAAGCTACAACCGTTTATCACGTGATTTAAACACCTTCCCGACCACCTTCCCAACGTGGCCGTAAGCACCAAAGTATTCGTAAACGACACAATGTGGTCGTAAGCGCCAAAGTGGTCGAATTTCTCCAAACAGCACATCAACAATTAGGTTAATTTCACACATAACATTATACCAATCATCGAGTAACTACACTACACTTCACACTACTTGAATCGATTGGCAATCCACTCATTTGTTCTATGCGACATATGCCATCACATTGCCATTTGCCACAGAATGCAATCAAAACGACCTTGCTCTTTCCTCTTATCAGGGCATAGGATCCACACAGCTGAACACACATTCCGAATAGCTGGTCAAGCATACAAGATCGTGTTCGCTGCTGGCTCACTCGTAGCATTGTTATTATTACACAACTCGAGACCTGTATCAAATGGACCATACGAGTCTGCACGCTTACAGATATTTCACAGGGCGGAGACGAGAGCCCACCTACGGTGGGAAGCTTGCGGGCGCAATGAACTTAGAACAGGTTCTGATAGATCTTGTCTTGGTCGGATCTGTATACCTGCCGCTTGCTGTTGGTACAGCCTGAGGTAGGCTTGTGATGATCGGAGCTCTTCGACATTGGCCTGCCACGCGAACTGCAAGAGAGGTCCGGCCTTGCCTTACTGCTGCTGCTGCAATGAGAACTTATGGATTGCTCGTACTCCTGGCAAGTTCGAGGTTTAAGTGAGAACAATGCTCTTCCAATCTCTTCGCTTTGGCTTGAGGAAAAAACAAGGATAGGAGAAGGCCATTCATCTTGGCAAAAATGGATAGAAGAATGACAATTGCACTGAGACCAGACTCAATACCTCGGATTTGCTCTTGGAGATGCACGGGGTTAGGCAAGGATTGAGATCCTTGACAAACATTTCATCGGGGCTACCGTAGTTTGGTGTCTCCACTTCACCGATGCTACACTCCTGTGTTAACAGCAAACAGCAAGATCGAACATAATCACTCAAGTTGAATTGAATCTGTATGTTCAGTAACTTGGTATACACGGATAGGTGGCATGGCAGCATGCAGCCATATGTAGGCTTTGTGTTTCCAAAAGATCATTTGCAACAATGATAAAACTTAAAAGATTATGAATTGGAAGCCTGAAATCAAGTAACCAAATTAACCATGAGACTTAGGTAAAGAATTGTCTTTGCAAATTTGATTGTGTTAAGAGGAAGAATCCACAAAATATCACTTGAATAATTTGAAGAGAATGAACTGAAAATCTGAAATAACTGACTAAGTAATCATCACAACATGGTAAAGAATTATTGAAAAAATTAATAATGTTTTTAAGGTCTTTTTTAAGTTCGAATTTTTACAATGTAATGTGCCGATATCTGTCGCATTGCCCCAAGACGGAAAATGTTAAAACAAACAGGCCAAAACACGAGGCAGTTGAGACGAAAAAAATTCAATTTCTGCCATCTCTCTACCATATCTCCATTGGGATGTATAGGTGTACTTTTGATTAAGTCATCGAAGTG
Organism: Dendrocalamus latiflorus; assembly: GCA_017311315.1. NCBI lineage: Eukaryota > Viridiplantae > Streptophyta > Magnoliopsida > Poales > Poaceae > Dendrocalamus > Dendrocalamus latiflorus. The sequence goes on along the minus strand of CM029621.1, from coordinate 2,860,112 downwards.
ATTGTAAATGTATTGTTTGGTACATGAGAAAAGGAGAGCTTTCGTGTGAACTGTTAAGTGTTAAGATAGCTTTTTGTGAAAGTGTTAAGAGAGTTTCGCTGGTTTCTTTTTTGTCACAGTATCTTGCAAAACATTAGACTTTTACTTTTCAAAAGGAACTAATTGTTCTAATATGAAAAACAGGACAGGACGTTGCTCGACCAAGAGTTTGATTTAAGAAACGGCGTGAGTCAACACATTATAAGCGCCCATTCAAAAATATTATTAAGAAATGTGCCATTGTCCTGCCTTTGCCCTATGGAATCTCAAAAAAAGGTGAGACATGGTCGTAGACCATGCAATAAAATAATTATAATTTTTCTTTCACACACATATCAAGGAAAACACGACATGTCAATAAGTCAAACCTTCATGATTAGCTTTCTAGCCGGGGATGACATGCGTAGGTCGTAAAGTGTTATACTACGATCACTGCAAAATTGATACCATCCTGTTTTAGTCCAGTCAGAAGTTTTGGGCGACGCAAAACAACAAATTGCAACATTGAACATTCACAACCAGGAAATAACATTGACAGTGACAAATGGCATTACGGTCATTAAGCACAAAAATAAAACAATACGCACGCTGGAATTAAAGAAGACATTGGGGGGGTTAGAGATGTAAAGTATACCTAGCTGATGTAATTAAAACATCAGGTTCTCCAGGATTAAATCTTACAGAAAGAATTGTATCTTTACCCCCATTCGAAGCTATTTATTGGCTCTGACCTATACAAACGAAATTAGCATTGGTGCTGGTAACAAAACTGACAAAAAAATTGTTAGAAAATCAATCATCAATTATTCTACATGTTATGATCCCATATATCAACCTGAGCACCTACAGTTGCAAAAAGATTACCATCCCACTGGTGGTCAACGCCCCTAACAATTAATTAGAAGAGAAATAAATCTTTATGCAAAGAATGATGAAAAAATAAGGAAGAAGTCAAGACAGTACAGTACTGCTCTTACCAAAATGCATGCTTCCAGGTGTAGACTGCTGACGGCTGTAAACAGCATTGGTGAGCTAAACAAATGAGATATCATATAACAGGGATAGAGCACAACAAATGAAGATGCGCCCATCCAATGCATACCTGGGAAGCATCTCCAATAGCATCATTAGTGTCCACTATCTTAAGCATAGGAACTTTCCAGAGTTGAACACTACAAATCAGTGAAAAGGATAAGTGCACATCAAGATCACAGACACCGGCGGTTTTCGTTAACAGGATCAATTTTAATTATATATCCAACTATTTGAACCATTGGATGCATCGAGTGAGGTGAATTTTAACTATCTTTTCAAAAATTTGGTAAGCACAAGGGTGATTTCACATTTCAAAACTTGCACTTTAAAGAGCAGTACACAAAAAGAACTGTGCAGGAGACAAGTCGATCACTATTTGAAGAAAAAAAAGTTATATATCAACATAACATAGGGGGTGCATTCTGGACCTTATAGTGCATCAGCTAGTCTTATTTTCCCTATCAGTCACTCAGATATTTACTTTAGGATGGGTAACTTCTACTCTCTATATACTTCTCCTATGTGAAGAATTTCAAAATGGTAATCTCATGTCATCAGAATATCATTCTCCTGAATATTTGTGATCAAAAAGTTCAAAGTTGGACCCTTTATCAATTTTGTTACCACTGCTTTTTCAATATACACATCCTTTTTTAATATAACTAAAATATGTATCTTAATATCCACCAGAAATGTGTCTACAAATGGATAGCTCAAGCATATGCTAGTATAGTAGTATCAAATGGCAATCATAAATAAGAAAAAAATAGCACCCACAATCTGAAAACAATAGTCGGGGTGATCCACCTTCAACTTCAATTGCCTAAGAAGCTAGATTTCTAAAGTATCAACCACTGGTTTACGAATTACCATATCATCAAGAATATAACCTACCATTTTCCACATTAACCACCACTGGACGTGAGAACACGCAAAGTCGAAGCACATCATCAGCAAACATAAGTCGGGACAGAGATGCTGTAACATCCCAAAAATTTGGATGTTCAAAAATGTGGAGTTTTAAAATTTTTTCTTGCATTTTGTTGGTTTCCAAATCTTTTTCTGAGTGTTTAATTTGAATTTCTTCTAGAGTTCATGCTGTGCAAATTAATAGCCCAAGAATAATTCCAACTGCGAATAATGATCATATAAGTAATAAAAATAGAATATGACATTAACGATCATGAATCCAAAATACCAACAATTTGGAATTCAAATTTGGGCCAATAAAATAAAACTGAAAGGATATTAGACTTTACCTCCAAATAAGTAAAACAAAAATTCTTTTTAATTCAATTAGCATACAAAAAAATGGAATCAATAATCTCAAATAGGAAATAGAAGTTCAAAATTACAAATTTAAAAAAATCCAAAAGTTTCTCATTTTCTCTCTTTTCTATTTTTCCTCACTTACAGGTGGGCCCCCTTCTTATTTTTCTTCTCTCCCCTTCCCCTCTCTTTTCTTCCACTGCCTGTGGGCCCAGCCCATCCTCCTCTCTCTGCCGACGCAGCACGCAGCCCCCCTCTCTCTTTTCTCCTTCCTCCCCACGCTTCTTTCTTCTTTCCTTCCCCCTTTCTTTTCTTTTCCTGTTGCGCGGCAGAGCTAGCTCCACGTCCTCCCTCCCCGCGCCATCATGCGCCTGCTGCCGTGCTGCCTCATCCCTGCTCTGCAAGCGCCGAGCCCCGCGCCTTCTCGCCCCGAGCCCCGCGTCGGTCTCTGCCCCGCACATCGGGTCGCGTCGCCCGGTCCTTGCCCGGAGGACCATCCCCGCCGCGCCGGTATTTGCCCCGGTTCCACCCTCCCTCGTGCGCGCCCAGCTATAAGAGCCTCGCCACCACCCATTGCTCCCCACGCTATCCATTTCCCCCACCCCTTTTTCCTCCTCCGCCCGTGAGCAGTGCCGCCGCCGCCATTCCCGCCGCCAGCACCTCCCCGGGCCACCACCATCCGATTCCTCGCGGTGGGGGAGACTCCTCGGCGCCCCAAACTTCCTCCAATTGTCGGCCGAGTCTCCCGTCGCCCGAGCTCCCTCCCCCACGGCGACCCGGCTGCGCCACCGCCGGCTTCCGCCGCCGGCCCATCTCGGCTCCCCTCCGGCCACACCCGCCGCCTAGGTGAGTTCCCTTGGCCTCCCTCCCGCTTACTCCTTCGCCAATCGCCGCCCTCCTTCCCGTCGGCGCCGCCGCCCCGCTCCACCTCCGTCCCCGGTCGCTAAGCCTCGCCACCGGCCTACCCCGGTGATCCCCGACCCACGCCGCACCCTCACCAGGCGTCCTTACTTCGGGTACAACCCGTTTCGCCCGCTTGCTACCCCTCCGGCCGCCGGGAGCGCCGGCAAGCCCACCTGCCCCGACCGCCGTGCACTTCCTCTGTCTTCTTCGGCTTGGCTCCCAGCAAACCCCTACTACTTAGGACTAAATTTCCCCCCTTTTGTCACAAGGCGCAGCAGTCCAGCTGGTCATCCCCGCTGTGCGGTAATCCACAGGTTGCTGGTTCGATTCCAACTGGCCGCACCCCATTTTCCATTTTTGTCTCAATTTTTGTGACCCCCTTTTTAATTAGTAAAAATCAAGGAAAATTAGAGGATAGTTTTGAGAAGTTAATAAACTTTTACTAAGGTATAAATGAGATTATTCGAAACTTAAATTTGGGTTAGTTCATACGTGATTAACTAATTTGGTTTGGGAATAATTGCTTAAACGACTAAATATTAGTTCAAGACAATGATAAAGAAAACAACTTCGATTAAATGACCAAATTTAAGATTGTCTTAATCAAAATTAAGGTATATGTCAATAGTTAACATGCCACCATTAAATCTCAAAGGTAAATTTAATTAAAATAGCAATATTAAAATTATGACCCTGTACGATGAACTTTGCTTAAAAAAAATAAAATCAGCCAAGCAACATGAATTGATCAAAATATTAAAGGTATTTAAATAGGATGTCCATCTAAAATTTGAGGCTGTTCTAAGCAAATGTATATATAAATAAATAGTTAGAAGAATGCGAATGACAAGTATGCAGCCCACCTGTAGATATGTTAGTCCATTTTTTTATACACCATGGACCCTATTGAAAATATAAACCCTATCGTGAACATATTGCTGACTATAAAATCTTAAATGGTAGCTCTAAATTAGTAACGGTAACGAAATATAATCCTAGGCAGCATGCTCAATCAGCCATAAATAAAAAAAATTTAAATATGTCAAATGCCCAGGAATAAAATATCAGTATTAGTAAGTTTCAGGGAGCACTCAAATTAGAGGTCATAATAATGCACAGATGCTAAAATACAATCGCCCTAGGTCGTCAAGTATCCAACCAATCTCACGGATGTATAGATACTCTAAAGTAAATATGTAACCATTAGCACAAGTAATTAGGGTTACATAAAATAATACATACCAAGCTTTGCCCAGATAGCTAAATTAGAAATAAGCCTAAGACTAATAGTAGCTAAAGTATAAGCCGAATAAAAATAGTGTCATTAACCCAATCTTAACACTAGCTTTAGTGCATAGTAATATTGAGCCTAATTGTATATATAGCAAGCCGGAACCCGAATAATTAAGCCCTAATTCAAATTAAACATAGTCTAGTGATAAAAGGGAGGTACATAAAATATCATATCGCCCAATGCTAAAAACATAGACTATAAGATTAACATGATAAGCTAAAACTTGCAGACTTTACTTATATATGTATACCATATGCCCTCAACATAAGCACTCAACAAAATACACCAATACTTAGGTTTAACCTAGATCATGGAACTTCCTTGAAAAATACCAAAAATAATAAAAGAGGCCATTAATGAAAAGATCAGGTCATCGTAATTCAACCACCGACCTTGCCTCAAATCATCCGAATCACCCATTAACTCAAAATAAAACTAAATTGAGTTTACTCGGATTTATTTGGATCGCTTGAGTTATTTGCTTCTATTTGGATTCAGTCGTTTGTCGCGAAATTAGAAACCGGAGTCCTGAAGATTTCACGGATCCAGCGTGGTCAGAGCAAAATGAAGTTAAAGAGTTGAAGCTCAAGAGGAAGTATCGTGCGAGCTCAAGTCCGCGGTAAACCGCGCCAGGCGAGTCAATACTTTGATCATGTTGAACCTACTTTTTCTGCAAATTATTTTTGTTTAGATTATCGAATTGCATGCTGTTATTTTATAAGCAAATACATGCTTAATTTAAGATTCTAGTTATATGCCCATTATTGACTTGAATAATATTACATCTCCTTTGAAATATTTGAGTGTGTGAACCTTGTCGCCCTAGCAATATTATAATAGTAATCTTTCGAAAATAAGTCCCTAATTGTACGCCCTGCTTAGTACTGTATAGATAATCATGGGCGCTGAAATGTCCCAAACATCATGGTCATTTTTAATCATGAGAAACTGGTTTTGGACAGTCATGGTGGGAATGACTGGTATATTTTGACATGATTATTTTATACCCCCAAAATCCCCAACTTGCTTAAATATCTGGGCGGATTGGATCGAGGGTGTGAGTGTGGTGCAGTGGAAGCAGAAAGTGGGTAGTGGTAGACCGCCCAGATACCACTAAGGACCGAATCTTGTCATGACCTCCTGTGTAAAACAGTACAACCACAAGTCTGTAAAGTACAACTTGGCTAAGTAAATTTATCGAAATCCCCGGACTCATCTCACTGGTAGTGGATAGAAGTGGATATGCTATGGCAAGGGGGCCTGAAGGGACACCAGTGTAGGGTGAAGTTTTTCCCAGATGTTCTAAGTGTTGCGGGGACGAGAAGCCCGGCTGCGTTAGTAACTGTAGGGGAAAAACATCCCGCGCATAGATGGGACCCACCGCAAGTGGGCAGCTTCCCATAAGGTGAATGAGAAAAGGGACTAGATACTTTGAAAAGTCACTGTGATGGTCTGCTCAACCACATGACTATGGAATCGTGTGGGGCAACGAGTTGATTGTCTCTTGTGGTGAAAGTGTACAAACTCTGCAGAGTCAAAACTATTCGAATAGCTGTGCCCACGGTCATGGGCGGACATGGGAACTTAACTAGATATAGTTCTATTTCAAAATGCTTTATGAATGGGAATGGAAAAGTGGAGGGCAGTGGAAAGCCCTGATTTGAGTTGTCCTGGGTGTCGTCCCAGAGGTAATGTAAGCGGTTATAACGCTGAAATGTTAGCATATGGTGCGGATGCCATGTAACGGTGGATGGAATCTGGATCACTATTATTATCGCATTTTCTTGAACATTATGTGTTTGTACAAAATTGCTAGGTCTCAGGGAATTTTTATGTAATTGTATTCAAAAGCACTCTTTGCAAAATAAAATACAAGGGGAAAACAAATAGAGTCGTGAGTAAAGGAGATAGATGAATACATAAAAGTATTGGAGGATTTATGTCGATCATAAAAAGGACATGATAGATTGGATTCTGGGATAGATACATTAGTGGATCTTAAATGAATACATAAGCTAGGTAGATGATTTAAATGATTTTGGAGAATTAGGGAATGCAAGGATATTTGCTGGATTAGAGCACTGATAAGTAATATAAATTCTTGGGAAATGTTATTGATAATGGGATGACTTGGATTTGAACAAGTTCTGGATGGATGAATTGATCTTGGGAGTATGGGGTATGATAATAATTCCTGGAGTATAAACTTGATCAATAATATTCCTGGTGGCAGAATACTAGTGAATCATATACTTGGTCAATGATATTCTTGGTGGATACATACTAGTGAATCATATACTTGATCAATGATATTCTTGGTGGATACATACTAGTGAATCATATACTTGATCAATGATATTCTTGGTGGATGTATACTCAGGAATTAGTTAGAGATCGATAATAAAAAAATAAGATTGATTATTGAAGAAGCGAGTTATGGTGGTGGATCAATAACGAAAGGATTGGATTGTTAAGAATTTAGAATGCAAAAGATACTGGTGGATTAAATAAATGATATTAGATAAATGATGTCGATATCTGTTTGGAGTAAAAGGCAGTAATTGTTCAGTGGATTATTTAAGTTATGATACTCGCTGTTTAGGGATTTAGGTAGCAATGAAGGTATGATTGGTGGATTGCATAATTGATGATAATCGCTGTTTGGAGCCTTAAACAGCAATCAATAAAGAAAGTATATTTGGTGGATTAAGTCGATTATGGTAGTCACTAGGTGGTGTATAGGCAGTAACAATAACACTCTGATTAAATAATAACAAAGCTACTAAAAGCGATTTTTGGCAAATAAAATAACCCGAGCTTCTCCTTTGTTAAGCCATGCATACTATTTATTTGCATTCTGTGTATTGGCTCGCGGAGCACGGGGTTGGAGTGCTCACGCTCGCTTTTGCGACAAAATTCAGATTCAGGAATTAAATCACCTCGCCTCAGCAACAAGATTGGACAAGTTGGCAGAGAAGATGAAGATGTCAAGGGCTAGGTCGCGAACCTCCAGTTGGCTGCCTGTGGGCATGTCCTGAAGGTCCCACCTGTGTGCTTCGTTCTTCCGCTGCTGCAACTTTTTGAATTCGGTCTCATCGGCCCATGAGTAAGTTTTACTATTATATTTATTCTTCCGCATGATATGTATTTTGATGTCCATAACTGTAACTGTGTGCACTATCTACTGATCCAGGGAATAGTGCAGCTAAACACAGTAGAATCCGGATTATAAAATCTGGGTACTACAGATGCTCACATTGCCGCTGCGGTCGGGGATCTCCTGGGACACGAGGCGCGCCTTGTTGTACTCCGGGAATGCCTCCGCAGCTGCGGCTTCGTACACCACCTCGTCCCCAGCAACAATATATTCCTAACTGCAACATGAGATTTCAGGCGCAACCAAATTGCATTCAGAGGATAACACAAACTGTCAGGTAACCAAAAACCCGGCATACTGTAATATAAGCATCTCAGTGCAATTTATAAACTAATTTCATGTTTTAGATATCTGATGTATTACGCTAGGCTAGATTTCTGCACTTGCTTTCACATTTGGTCCCACCAGTTGACAGCACAAGCAGTCAAGCACAACACACAACCATTGTGCAGTAATGTTTCACCAAATTACGAGACAAGAAGCATAAACAGGGTATTTCAGTGTGATCATACAGCTTCCTGGATTAGTTTAGGTATATACCTAATTCATTGGATATGAAACTGTTGCTATCACGAGCGAAAATGGACGACATAAGGTTAACATAATGACATGAATTAAATAGCAAATTATAAAGATTAATGATAGTTGCATACATTGCTAGTCCTACCTCTTTTTTTTGCTCTTTTTAGAACTCTTCTACAAAGATTTTAAATTTATAGACTTCTTCATTTTTTTAAAGCTCAAATATCCACAAAATCAAACATACATTAGAGATTAGATACTTGAACCATTTGTTCACACCTGTGAAACCAAACATACATCAAACATCAGACACCTCCTATGAAAGCGGAAAATGAAATACCATTTCTCAGATATTCTATCTGGAGGTGTATATGCTTGATTTGTGCTATAACTTTTCCCATCCCTGCTATTTTTCATCAGACCAAAGCATGAGGGATCATCATTCTGCACTCAGAAAGTTCATTAGAAATTTTGCTTACAAACATGGTAATTGGTATAAAATGACATGTTCAACTGTTGAATGCAATCAGCATTATCTCTCAAAGCTTATTTGATGAAGTGGTTAACACGATAGAATCATAGAAAACAAACTTCACAGGTTGATCATTTACCTCATCAAAGACAAAGAGGACCCTGTATGCACTTAGGTCATGATATAAAGACTATTCCTTGTTGCTACAATATTCTACTGCTTCAGCAATGTAGTATGCAACCCTCATATGCATAGCCCATTCAATAGTTTGGTTTTCCCCTGCACAAGAGCAAAAACACGGTGAAGGCTAAAATTAACTTGGTTGTTCTTTACATTATAACTCTTCTAATGTCCACGAGAGCGACCTGAAATGGGAGCTGGAACCGGACCCTGAGCTGTCGCCGCTGCTACTCCGGCGGTGGTGGCCGTGCCCATGGCCGTCCCTGTTCCCGCGACCAAAGGATCGGTTGCGCTGGCCCACGACGCCGCCGCTGCCGCCCTTGTCGTCGAGCATGAGGATGGTCAGATCGGTGAGGGCCTTGCGGACGCGGCGGATCTGGCCCTCCCCGAGAGGCGCGGCGGGGGCAGGGGAGGCGAGCGCGGCGGCGGCGATGGCGAGGTGCTTGCGCCACTGGCGGATGAGGTCGAGGCCGTCGCGGAGGGCGTTGCAGAGGTCGAGCGCCTTGACGGCGCGGTCGAGGAAGTCGGCTAACAGGCGATCGAGCGGGGGGCGCGAGGAGGCGGCGGCTCCGCCGCCGAAGAGGATGGCGCGGAACTCCTCGAGGCAGATGAGGAAGGAGTCGAGGAGGCTACGCGTCCAGGCGAGGGAGAGGATCTCCGGGGTGGCGCGGTCGGAGGAGGAGTGGTCGGGGAGGAGGTCGGCGGCGTGGCGCTGGAAGGCGTCGATCTCGAGGTCGGAGGATGGGGGGAGGCGGAGGGAGGGGAGGCGCGGGGGAGGATGGGGGGAGGCGGAGGGAGGGGAGGCGCGGGGGAGGAGGGGGAGGCGTGGGGGAGGCGGAGGGAGCGGAGGAGGTGCGGGGGAGGCGGAGGGAGCGGAGGAGGCGCGGGGGAGGCGTGGGGGAGGCAGAGGGAGCGGAGGAGGCGCGGGGGAGGAGGCGAACCCTGCGGCGAAGGCGGCTGCGAGGAGGGGGAAGGGAGGGAAGCGGGAGAGGGAGAGAGTGGCGACGGGGAGGAGGAGCGTGAGCAGGGCAGGGGATTGTGAGAGTTGGAGAGGAGGGCGAAGGGGTACTGCAGATCCATTGAAGGATGATCGTCGGATATGGTTGAGTAAGGAGAGAGAATGAAGGAGAGTTAATCTGGTGCGCACGTTTTTAGGATGGTGTATTTCTGGGTGCATATTGTGGTGTGGACGTAGTTAAGGTTATGACTGTGGAGCAGGTAATTGTTGGGTGGATGTAGAATAATTTTAACTGGTGGTTTATTAGTTTAGACTATAATTAACTTGTAGATCCTATTTTAAGAAAATATTTTGTTTAAAAATTAGATACTATAACAAAAAACAAAAGTCACTTTTAAAAACCGCAAAGAATAGACCCATAGTCGCTTGAGCTGGAGAGCATACGGAGATGCCGTGAGAAGCGGATGAATTGCACGAAGAAGGCGCCAACATCTCTGAGGTGCACCGTAGTGTATGGATGGAGACATGGAGTTGTCTGCAGTGTGAGAGTCGTTACATACATGTAGCTGCATGTAATCTGTGGGCATATTCTTTTCAGTTTCTAAAAGCTATTTTTTGGTTTTTTTTACGGTAACTAGCTTTTAAACGGAGTATTTTTTTTAAGATATGGTCTACTAGTTAATTGTAGTACATATTTTACTGACTTCATTTATATCGGTAAAAACCACACGTGAGTTTGTGTTAATATGTATTCTCTCGTACAAATAGCCAAAAAGTCACAAGACACAGCCAAAAACCACAAACTGTAGCCAAAAAGAATAGGCCTGTTGAGTTTGTTGCATGGGATTAGAGTGAGTCTATTTTGTAATCTGCTAACTAGTTGGTTTTGTACTTACATATATTAACGAGAGAAAACAGAAAACAACGTGAGGGAGTTTTGCATGTCGCAAAAACACTTGTGTGATTTGTGCTCCTCCTCCTCCCAGAGGTACGCGTGTCTGCGTGCGTGAACCCCGGGGGGGGGGGGGGGGGGGGGGGGTCGCCTCCACCACGCGGGGGCTGGCCACCTCGTACCAGCTGGGGCAGAGAGGCAGAACCTCGCCCTGCCCATGAGCTCGTCGTAGTCAAGCCCCTCCGGCAGCCGCCTGTACACCAGCGCACCGGTCGTCCTTGGCCTCCCAGTGCGCCAGCAGCGCTTCCCGGATGGCGCCGGCGAGACCAGGAGGCAGGCCGCCGCCGTCCCTGACGTGGACCTCCGGCAGCGCCGCTTCCGTGGCGGGGTCGAAGCCCTCGGACATGTTGGCGCTGCACATGACCCGGATCGAATTCGCGCGCAGCTCCGCGTTGGCGGCGGACAGGATCGGGGCCTACATGCATGCAGTGTGCGCTGAATATGTCACGTACTGCCGCGTTTCCATAAACGTCATGAGCTCCTACTAATTAGCCGCAAGTCGATGCAACTATGCACATGATCCATGTCTCGTGTCATATCCTTGCCCATGCCATCATGTCTCACTTTGGTCCATGTATGACAGAGACGTCTTCCCTAGCTAAACTGCAAATATATATGAAGGTGTCTAGAAAATATTAAGTGTTTTTGGAGTTAAGAGCACTCAGGGTTTTTAGACGTTAGATATTCATCCAACATTCTGGATTCAGAGCACTCACTTTCTTTTTGAAGAGAGTGGGATATGGAGTGTTACAAATTTCTAATAATTCTTCGATCTCGAATCACGTCGCTCGACGACGTTCTGCCGTTGACGAAGCTTGCGTCGATACGACTCGCTTGGCCGCTGTACGCGAGACGTCGCGTCGCTCTACGCTCGGCGTCCCTCGCGTCGCTCTACGCTCAGATTCTGCTAACTTAATAGCTTCCAACTTACCAACTGCATGCAACAATCACCTCATACTCCTTTTCTCTACTCTTTATTTCTCTTTCAACTCTCACAACCTCACGTTTTCTTCTCACGCCTTACAAACTCACGTTGCATGGCTCTTTAAAGCCCATGCCAAACCCGACTCAGAATCTCATACGGCCATGCACACGGCAATACAAACTCCCACACGGACATGCATACGGCAATACGAACTCTACTCGGAAACCGATTTGTATACGACTCGTATACGTATACGGCAAACCGACGACTCGAATACGACTCGCAAACGTACTAGACTTCTACGTATACAACAGGTATACGTACACGTATACGACTCAAATACGTCTAAAAACAAGATTATACTTTAACAATCACCTCCTTAATCTTGATTTTCCTTCTTGATCATGTCGACATTCTCTCTTGCTGCCGCTTCTTCCTTGTATGTCTGCCTGGGCTGTAACGCTTGCTCCTGCTTCCTCCACGAGCACCTCCTCTCACTGCCGTGTGCCATTGTTTTCGACCATTGTCCTCCACGCTGTGCTTTCTCCCGCCGCCTCGGAACCCATCTCCAGCTTCCTTTCGCTGCCCGCGTGAGAGCTCCTCCTGAGCCTCTGCTCGCCACGACCATACCTGCTGCATGTGGTCGGTGCCGACCACTCGAACCATCACTCCGCTTCTCTCCACCTGCATGCGCTTGTTTGGAGTTGGCTGCATGCCTGTGCGCACCTCCTGAGCCGCTCGCTTCGACCATTGCGCCTTCTGCCTCTTCTTGCTTCTTTGCCGACTCGGTCTCCTTCCTTGTTACATCTTCTTGTGCGCTAGGCTTGCCTCCTGCTGCCTCTGCACCTCGTCCATCTGTGCCTCTCTCCACCCAAACCTGTTTACAAGTGTTCAAAGGAATCTTGTACAACCGATTTGGAGATCTCTTCGCCTTCATCAACAAATTTTTGTTCTTGTCATACACTCGCAAGAACTCATTCTCCAGCACCACCTTGCATCCTCTCTCCGTCATCTGCCCGAGACTTAGTTTGTTGTTGCATAGACTTGGTATATAATAGATTCCTGTCAACAACTTCTTATCTCCGTTCCTGCATTGTAGCATCATCGTCCCTTTGCCCTTTATCTCCACCGTGGAGCCGTCACCAAACTTGACCTTGCCCCAAACCTTCTCATCGAGCTTGTGGAACATGGAACGATCTCCCGTCATGTGGTTGCTTGCTCCATTATCCAAGTACCATTGATCCGTGTGATCATGGCTTCCTTCCTTCGTGCGTAGTTTTGGAACTACGTTCTCCTCATTCAGTTCCACCATGACCGACTCCTTTTCAATATATGAGGAGAGAAGTACTAGCTCGCCGTCATCTTCTTCTTCGTCTTTGGTAAGGTTCACTTCTCCGTCCTTCTTCTTGTTCTTGCAATCCAAAGCAAAGTGCCCAAGCTCGTTACATTTGAAGCACTTTTTGTTGCTACGGCATCTTATCGCGTAGTGCCCATATTCGCCACATTCAAAGCACTTGACATGTGACAAATCATAGGATCTCTCACCACCTCCTTGCCCAGCATTGTCTCCACGGCCACCCCTGCCGCCTCGACCACTCTGGCCACCACGACCATGCCACCTCCCGCGGTTGTATGAAGAGCCACGACCGTCTCTCTGATCTCCCCTTACTAGCAACGCCTGCTCGTTGTGAGATGCTTGCTCCTTGCGCGATTGAAACCCCTTCAGTAGCTCCTCATGCGCCTTGAGAGATCCGGTGATCTCCTCTATCTTCTTCTTGTCCAGATCGGAGGAGTACATAAGTGTTGTGACAACAGGTATGTACTTCTCCGGAAGCACGCGCAGGTACTTCTTCACCGCCACATATTCCTCCATCTTGTCGCCAAGAGAGTTAATCTGATTAAACAACGAACTCAGCTTACCGGCGAACTCGTCCACCGACTGGTTTTCTTCCATCTTCAGATTCTCGAACTCGCTCCGCAAATTCTGAAGCCGCACCTCCTTGACACGATCAACTCCTTCGTGCATCGTCTGAAGCGCCTCCCACGCTTCTCGTGCCGTCTCCTTGCCGATGAGCTGATGCATCATCGCGTCTGGCACCGCCTGGTAGATGAGGGCCAAAGCCGCTTGATCTACCTTGTCGTCCACCTCCTTGTCCTTCCCCTTCGGATCAACTGCGCACCAGACTCCCTGGGCGCGCATGTTCGCCTTCATCTTCATCGCCCACACCGGGTAGTTGTCGACCGTCAGGAGAGGGTACTGGAGGGAGATCAACCCACCCTGAGCCTTCCCCTTGTCACCCATGCTCTGATACCACTTGTTACTATTTTCTGTAATTCTTCGATCTCGAATCACGTCGCTCGACGACGTTCTGCCGTTGACGAAGCTTGCGTCGATACGACTCGCTTGGCCGCTGTACGCGAGACGTCGCGTCGCTCTACGCTCGGCGTCCCTCGCGTCGCTCTACGCTCAGATTCTGCTAACTTAATAGCTTCCAACTTACCAACTGCATGCAACAATCACCTCATACTCCTTTTCTCTACTCTTTATTTCTCTTTCAACTCTCACAACCTCACGTTTTCTTCTCACGCCTTACAAACTCACGTTGCATGGCTCTTTAAAGCCCATGCCAAACCCGACTCAGAATCTCATACGGCCATGCACACGGCAATACAAACTCCCACACGGACATGCATACGGCAATACGAACTCTACTCGGAAACCGATTTGTATACGACTCGTATACGTATACGGCAAACCGACGACTCGAATACGACTCGCAAACGTACTAGACTTCTACGTATACAACAGGTATACGTACACGTATACGACTCAAATACGTCTAAAAACAAGATTATACTTTAACATGGAGGATCCGTTATATGGAGATTTAACGTCCCAGATTCAATTTTTTGAGAGAGAGATACGAAGGATCCGTTAGATAAAAATGCAATGTCCCAAAATCTGAGTACTCATAACCTTAAAAAACACTCAAGTGTTCTTTAGCACTTCTCAATATATGTAACTCATGTAGCATCAGTACTCCGTGGTGTCCTTCAACTTAACTAACGAAAGCAACTGATCAACTGCCTAACGAAACATACTGTGTGCAAATATACTATCTTACCAGACATACGACCGGGGGGTTCGCGGCCGGCCAGCCCCTCCACGTCACCCCCCAGCGCTCCCTCGGCCGGCGCGTGGACGCAGTATTTGCGTACGGTCGGGGGAGCCATTTTCCCTGTACTTCCGAGAAATTACGTAAAGGTTCTTTTTCCTCGCGAACAGGTCCTGTCATTTTTTTACCCCTCCACTTTGCAGGATAGCGCCCCGCGTTTTCCTAAATTACGTACGGGTCCTCGTTTATTTACGCACAAGCCCGTTTATTTACGTACAGGTCCTCAATTTTTTACGGAAAACACCTTTAACTTTTTCGAAAATACACATTTGCCCTCGATTTTTTTAATAAAACTCCTCACGAATTATCGCCTCTTTTACTTCGGTACAACGGTGGCTGGCGCGGCGTGGCGCCGCGCCTACGAGGCTAGTATATATTACGCCCGGGGGGATTCCTGGCTCCTCCCCGCGCCACGTCATCATTTTTTGCGAAAAGCCCCCTGAGTTTTTAGAAATCGCGTAAAGGTCCTCGGTTCTCGCGAAAAGGTCCCTGCCAGGTTTTTTTCCTAAAAACACTCCTCCACTTCACCGAAATTTTGTATCCTTTGCAGGATAGCACCCTGCGGTTTTTGAAATTACGTACGGGTCCTTTTCTGTTATATATAGGCCCTTATGGGTCCTCGGTTTTTTACGAAAAAGACATTTGATTTTCTTGAAATTACGCATATGTCCTCATTTTTTTGAAAAACTTTTCTGCGAATTGTCCTCTCTTTCACTTCGGTCTACACGGTAGCTAGCGCGGCGTGACGCCGCGCTCATGCTGCTAGTAGAAACTAGGCCCCGTTTTGAACGCAAGATTTCTGCAAGAAATTGTATAGAACCTTACATTTAATGAGAGTAGATGTTTATTTTCTATGAAATTAGCAAGGTAGCCAGTATATTTACATGGCTAGATTTGATTTAATGTTTATAGTATCAAATAATATAACTTAGATTTTTGAGAATATATTTACGTATTTTGTAGGCTATTTAGATTTTTAAGATATCATAAATATTGTAAATGACAATAGAAACTTGAAAGAAAATACAACCTAAGGAACATACTTAAAGTATGAGTTTTGATAAGAAAAATCGTTGAGTGTGATAAGTTGTTGGGTTTTTAGAAATGTAACCATAATCTATTATGCATAGATCATGTAGCCGCATGCCCATATTTTTTCATATTAGTTACTCTTTTCTAAAAGTTATGTATGCACATATACCTCTATTTAATCTATGTAATACGTTGATTATGTTCACGGTAAATTATCTTATTAGTTTATATGGTATTAGACTACCTTATTCATACACCGATACACTATAAGTGACCTACCTCGAACTTATCTTCCCTCACATGACGGCTGCCCCACTGAAACATGTTTTTCTATCTCTTCTCATCGTCACAACTTTTCTGCTTCAACTCCCAATAGCAAGCCCAATTCTTGATTGATCTCTCTCAACTGCTACCCCTTCTAATGCAATACTCTATCGTATAGTCATCTACTTCTCTCTAATTATTATTGAATGCTAACCGCTGCAATATCAAACATGTACACGTGCAACCATCATTGATCCCTGCAGAGACACATGTCATGCTCTCTCGGGTGTCCCTGAGCCTATTCCCTACAACAGTGCTAATCTCTACCCCGATCTCCTTGGTTTTCTACTTCTGTACGTCCATGTTTCTATCCATATGGATGCATGCATGTATATACACATGCATGATGTTATAGATGTTTGATGTCCTCTTCTTCGACGTTGGTCAACTCAACGTTGTGGCTTCCTTACTAACCACAGCGATCTCCTATCTTTCCTAATGCTAGGATGTCTTCTTTAGTCATTGTCTAACAATATAGAGAATCATCTCACTATCACCATTGCTGGTGATGTCGTACGAGTTGCTACTAAGATCGAACGACGTCTGAGTAGTTGTTGGGATTGGACAGCGTCTGGGTGGCTTAAGAGCATCGGACAGTGTGCAAGTAGCTCAAGAGATCATCGAATAGTGTACGAGTGGCTTAGGGGCATCGGACGGTGTATGAGTGGCTTAAGAGCATCAGATGGTGTCCGAGTGGTGTTGCTTAGGACTCGAAGCGGTGTGGCCGAAGTTTTGATTACAAGGTGGTCGGAGATTTCAAGTGGTGGAGTAGTCGGAGAATTCAAGCGGTGGAGCGATCGGAGATTTCGTGGTCGAAACAACAATTGGCGATCACGGGTGGGTTCCTGGGGCTATAAGGATGCCATTTTTGGGCTCGGGAGCAGCTAAAAGTCAGGCGAGCATCGGTGGTGAGGTCTTCTCTTCTCAGGACTTTTGAATGGCACAGGGTTTAATGGCGGGTTGAGAGAATAATAGCGTTTGCGATAGAGCATCTCTAGGAGTAGGGGAAGCTTTAGGGTGTGGTGATTTGGGTTGGGGTTCACCAGGTTGAGCTGTCCACGACGAGGTCTCAAGGTCGAGCGGCGGCGCTAGTCGCCAGCGCAGTAAGGGGCTCGAGGAGCTAAGGCAGTGTTTTGGTGTTCTTGAGAGCATTAAGGTGCTACAGGTAAAAGAAACTGGGATGTAATCGACTGAATAAATAGAATCGAAACTTGGCTTACTTTGAGATCCTCAGGTGGTCGCCGGTGAGGCTCCAGTTGAGGGCTCAATTGGGGTGTACGGGTGGCTCACTAGACGCCTATGTGATGTCTGGGAGGAGATCTCAGGCTTTTATAGCCATCCCATGGCAATGGCGGTTTGACACAGGGGCAGGGCTAAGGCGGCTGCGGCGCGTGGTAGAGGTCGAGAAGATGCAGAAAGGCACAGCACTGCTGACAGAGGGGAGGTACAGGCTGTCTCGAGCGCAGCATTGCGGCGATAAAAAATGGTCAAAAGCGAAGATGAGAGCAGAGAGAGAGAGAGCGAAATGGACGGTGGCAGTGAAATTGCCATGACGACTCGACCAGGTGAGAGCTACGGTCATTAAGAAGTGTGTCAGGTGTTAGGGATGTCGTACATTGGCTTGGTAGTAGCTGGCTGGGTAGCAAGGCGGTTTGCGGCACGAAGCAGTCGGCGGAGAGAGAATAGAGAAAGCGGGAAGAGCTATGGAGGTGGCGAGCTTTGCTAGCTAGGCTGACGCATTGCCGGTGCAATTAAGAGGGTGTCAGAGGTGGGAGGGACAAGGTGGTATAGGCTTTGACCATGTGGCAGGGGTATGGCAGCGGCAAAAAGTAACGGGAAGGGGCGGCAGTGAAAAGATCAGGCGGCGGTAGGTAAACCAGAGGAGGCGGCGACCAATTCCAACTTAAAAGCTTCACCGTGAGTCTAGAGAGAGTTAATAGTCAAGGGCGGGGAAGGCGAAAGTACGGCCAGGGTGTGTGGCAGAGGTGTGGCAGCAGGGAAATGGATGGGACGAGTGTAAGTTACGGCGAGAGAGGTCGGCCAGGAGACAGAGGGAGAGGTGGTGGCATGGCAAAAACGAATGAGTTGGAACCGTGTGGCAAAAAAATAGAGCGGTAGTGAGATTTCAGATGATGAATAGTGTCAAAGGGCTTTGCCGTGCGCAAGCGAACGGAGGAGATGGGATGGCAGGGGAAAAGGAGGGCGGATGGGTGAAGAAGGTGCTGGATTTGGCCAAGAATCAATTGAACTCAAGATTTAAAGCAATTCGGTAAGGATTTGAAATTCGGGTTGTTTCAGCCCGGTAGTCGATCATGTCGTGGCGGTAGATATAGCTGATGATGTTGACGACGTTGATGGAGAGAAAGAAAGCGTGCGCCTCGCCGGGGTGCCGCACGGTACCGGCCGGCGGCGTCCTCCATCTCCGTGATGAAGTGGCCCTCGATGGCGTAGATGCTCGCGCCGGGCCCCTCGTGCACGATCGGCGGCTCGCCTTCCCTGTACGCCCACACCTTGAACCTCTTCTACATCTCAATGTATAGCTCCTGGTGATCATGTCAAATGTAAGAATTACTGTTACTTAATCATGATGTGTTCTAATTAAATTCCTAACCCCGCGCCACCCCAAAACGTTAGCCACTAGTTAAGACCGTGCAGCGTGCTGGTAAAGCACTTAGGTGCGCCGATTTAGATCACGAGTTCAATCCCCTTCCGTCATTTTTATTGAGTTGATTTAAAAGACATGCAATTCCTCATGTGCGTCCCTCAAATTTTATATTGGATTACCTCTTACATTACATCATGCATGATTACATGTACCTGTAACCCTATATTCTGAAAACTAAGGTGCCACTCATTTGTGCTGAAAAATAGTGGCTTATAACTGAAATTGCACTATAATTGACTGAAATTGTATTGTAGCTGAAGGTGGCCTATTTGACATAATTAATTTCTTTTTTAAAAAAATTAAAAATAGTAAAAAAACATGTTAGCTCATCACAAACAATATAAACGAATACGGAAAAAAGAACTGGCAAAAAAGCTAAAAAAACCAAAAACCTATAAAAAGACGAAATTTTTGAATAATGAAAAATAAACTAGAAGGCAGAAGTTTAAACCGAAATGAACGGGGCTACTAGCTAGCTAGTTTTGCTGTACTGTGAGTAGAGTCATCTACATAACTAAAGATGTACACTTGTACATGAAACGTACGTTAGGTCCACCGGATGTTCAGCAAGTCCACTCTAGATCCTCTAGAAGCCGGAGTTGATCATCAATTTATGAATCAATGTGGTCATGCTGCCTGTAAGATTAGGAAGCCGTGACAAGGGTGTTGCACCGAACAGGCAAGCACCGATCAACCAACACCTAAGAACCGATCGATGAAACGATCCATCCATCAATGTATTCCGTTGGCCGTTCAAATCATTGAGTAAGGCATGTTATGATGTTAATGCTCGCAACGCATGCACGGCCAAGCTACGACTATCCACTTGCTGCCGCAGCTATTTAGAGCATCTCTAAGAGATACTCTATATGGCTCTTAATATTTAGGTCTCGTTTGGCACAGCTCCACCACCAGCTCATGGAGCTGTTTGGAGCCGTTTTGTGCCAAACGGGATACAACAAAATAGCTCCACCCAAGGAGTCCCTTAAAACCTGCTGAGACAAAAGTAGCTCCTTGGGTGGAGCTGAAAAAAGTAGCTTCACCTAGCTCCACTTGTGAAGTAAAAAAAACAGCTTCACTTGTAAAGTGGAGCCGTGCCAAACGGGGCCTTAAATTTTAGAGTTGAAGGGTAAGAAGTAGCTCCAATAGATTCCCAAATAGATTCCAAAAAATAGAACACACCCAAATAGCTCTCGCTCTCTACTTATAGAGGATGATCTAGACTCCCAATACTGTTTTTCTGGTTTAAGGTATCTGTTGGAGGGAATGATTATTTTGGGACCTTATATCGTGGTTAGGATCTGTAAAAAGAGATTTAGGGTGTGAATTTATTGGGCATCTCTTGGAGATGCTCTTACACCTTACTCCCTGTATCCAGTAATATAAATCTTTATTTTTAGAAAACATTGTTTCATAATATAAGTTCACTGTGAAGATTAAATATATAATTATTATAATATTTTCATCGTGTACCTCTATTTTAATGCTGAAAAACGGACAAATAGTTTTAGAGCTTGTTCTTTTCGACTGAAGCTAGCGGCTTTTGGCTTTTGCTACAGTATCTAACTTTTAAACGGATTATTTTCTCAAGACGGAGTCTACAAGTTAATTGTAGTACATGTTAAAAGCCCAACATCTGTATCAACCAAAATCGCAAGCGAGTATCTCTCTCTCCATAATCTCTGTCGTAAACAGTTAAAATTCAAAAATTTCAGCCAAAAGCCAGAAACCGCAGCCGTACCAAACATGCCCTAATTAGTATGCCATTTAAAAGGAGTATATATGGTTCAATAGCATTAAATTTTTTTAGATTTAGTATTTCTTTGATCTGTACGTACGATATAATGAACGATTATATTGCGGAACGGAGAGAGTGCTGGCTTTGTACTCGAAGGTGTATGACTAATAAATGCAGAGATAGAGCAGTAGTAGTACTAGCAATGCGTGCTTTTAACTGGTGAAACGCGTAGGCGTCGCGGTACACGGCGCCCCTGGGGACGAAGACGCCGCGGCCGTCCGAGTCCGATGTGCAGTTGCGCGTGAGGATCGCGGGGCGGATGGACGCCCGCGGCTCGGCCAGCCCCGCCTCTATCCTCCCTTCACTCCCCTGCCTCTGCACCTGACACGCATGACACAAAACACCGCAGCGTAAACACCGAAACGCTGACGAGTTTGCCTGCAAGCCCTCCAGAACTGCATGCATGTGCATCAGAAAAATGTTTGCAGAATTTGTGTGCGGATGCGCACTTCATTGTTCACAAGTTCCCGGGGAGGAGGAGGCTGATGATGATGGTGAGAGAATGGTGATGGGCAGCGTCTCCGGCAGCTCCAGGTGTGCCGGGGGCACGGGGAGACCAGGTGCGGTCAACGGTGATGGGCGCGGCGAGGACGACGAGGAAGACGGCGGCGAGGACGAAGAGACATGCCGTCAATGGGGGGAGAGTAGGATAGCCACAGCTCTTCTTGGCAGCCATGGATGGCCAATTGATGATGGATGGATGCCTGCTGCATTCTGGATTATATGTAGTAGTAGTCAGTAGCCGGTCTATTGTCTACGTTAGAATCATCAAGGCTTGCGTGACCTGAGGTTGATGCGTGCCAGGGATCTGCGCAAGCGCAACGGCTTCGAATTCAGAATCGTATTCGCATCAATTATCAGCAGCTCTGGATCTGCAACTTGGCCCCGTTTGGCACAGCTCTAGCTCCGAGATCTATGCTGGATCTGTAGTTTGTTGACTAAATTAAAGTGATTTAAATATTTTTATTTAATATATAATATAAATGAAATGAGTCATGTAAATGCACTTAACATGCCTGCAACTCTAGATCCAGGATTTCTTAGAGCTCTGCCAAACGGGGTAGGGTTCGTGCCAAGGCATGTGGACTTGCATCGTCGGCATGGTCTGTATCTTCGATGCGTGCCTGGCCCAAGGCCATGTGCTACAGTGGTAAGAAAATGTCTTGTAGCCTTCTCCACACCAGACTGGTTCTAGCAAAATCTGTAGAACAACCAGGTAATGAAGTGCATGTACACCCCTTGTATGAATCCACACGCAAAATGGACACAAAAAAACAAAAAAAGGGGAGACAAGAGCTGCCTCTTGTTTACGTAGATAGTGGCAAAAGGAAATTGGCAAGTCTTCTAATCGAGAAGCAGTTTATGTAGTCTGAGACATGTACTGGCAAGTGCAGGAATCGAGCATAGTTTACACACAATTGCGCATAGGCACGAGTGTATGACTGCGTGAAGATCTATGAGCAAACAGAGAGGTAGCATCATAACAGATAGGCAGCATCATAACAGATAGCATCACAGGTAACTCTGCTTCAGAAGCCGTCAAGAAAGATGAGCAAGGCCTAACTCCCAAGGGACAGAACAACTGGCCTTGAAAGTACAGATCTCATTTTAGTGTCAGAAAGGGACTATTCTTACATCAGCAACAGCAACTTCAAGGAATTCACCTCCTAGAAAGGCAGTTTTCTGGATCGAGTTTGTCAAAATATTTTATTTTATGAGCATCCAGACATAAGGCATTGTGCTCAATGTGATTCAATGTGATCCCTAGGAGATAAGCAGTGTTTCAAAGGCGAAGAGAGATTCACTACGAAATAAACTAGCACACTTGTGGAGGATTGAGGTGCGGTTTACTCTAGCTTGACTTCCGCACTCTTTGGAGGATCCAGCCGCAGGTAAGCGTATGGTTCGGTTGGTTCCTCCCTGCAAATGATAGGTTCATACACGAACAACTTCGGGAGCAAGCGTAAGAGGTAATCTTCAGGGTCACCATGCACATTGCAATGTTCAAGTATGTGAAGAAGAAACTAGTTACTACTCACCCCCACGTAAATTCATCATAAGCATGCAGTCTACAATCCACACACATTCACACTTGAGTGGAGTCCTCAAGCAATTTGGCGTTTCAGAACGAAAACTTTCTGAAGTACAAAAGTCTTTTTTTAGGAACAAGTTACGTTAAATATGACATGTTAAATATACCGTGATCCATAGGGTTTTCCTCTGTTTTTACCCGGGATATAGCTTTGTTTTTTTGTTCGTTTCGGTGGCAATTGGTCACTTAAGTGGTTCTAGCATTGGCCCGTCTGAACTGGATGCTCCCAGCCAGGCAGCCTCAGTCCAACTTGCCCAAATGAACAAGCCAGATTGAGATAGACCATATTTTGGGTTTCCCTGGGCCAGGTTTGACAGCTACATCTTGCATCAAAAAGCCTGCCCCACCCAGGAAACCCAAGCAAGCAACCAAACCATCTTCCTCAAAGATAGTCATTGCGAATTATACGATTACGGCCCTGTTTGTTTTGGCTTTTTCAGTGGCTTATAAGCAAAAAAGCCTAAGCCTAAACAAACGACTGGCTTTTGTACTGGCCTTTTAAAAAGCCAAAAGCCACTGTATAACTAAAAGCCAAAAGCCAGTTGAAAGGAGCTTTTTTTTTGCTTTTGCGGAATAGAAATAATGTTTTGCCACTGAACTTCGAAAGATTTACACACAAATGCCATTGGTATATAAACCGTTGGCCGTTCGGCCGTTCACTCCCGATCCCGTTCGGCAGACCTCTCCCGATCCCCTCCCAAACCGAATTATGTGATTAGGGTTGCGGCATCGACGACCTGCGACACCACCGTCCTCCCGCGACCCGAGACCCCGCCGGCGACCCGCGACCCCGCTAGCCTCATCCGCCGTCCTCCGACAAATCCCGCCGGCGACCCGCGACTTCGCTGGTCTCATCCGCCGTCCTCCGACAAACCCCGCCAGCGACCGACGACCCGCGACCCCGCCGGCCTCCGACAAATCCCACCGGCGACCCGCGACCCTGCTGGCCTCATCCGTTGTCCTCCGACAAACCCCGCCAGTGACCGGCGACCCCGCCGGCCTCGTCTGCCATCCTCCGACAGATCTGCCGTCCTCCGGTGACCCCGCTGGCCTCCTCTTGAGTGCAACAATACATATAATAAGGGCATTTCAGACTTTCTGGTAATAAGCCACACCATTCAACCTATCAAAAAGTTAGTTTACCAAATAGTCTAACTTAGCTTAAAAGCTAACTGTTTTTAAGTTGCTTAAGCCAAAAAGCTGGTTTTAAGCTATAAGCCAAAAAGCCTAAGCCTAAACAAACAGGGCTACATGTGACGATCATAAATTGTTATTGCGAATCTAACAGATTTTGTACCATTCGTAATGTATGAAAATCATAAATGAATCATGCAACATTGTCTGCCGGTTATTTCCACAAAATACAAATCACAGACAAACTTCGGTAAATATCATCTGCCTACAACAATTGTCATTTACCCCCATACGCTGTCGGGGGTGCCAATTGCGCAAAAATGGGTTGAGATGGCAGTCGCCGACCGGTTGGTGATTAGACATGCACTCGCCCAACAGTTTGACGATAGGTTGCAGTCTCCCGACTGAATCATGTTGTCCAACGGTCCACCGACTGCATTCGTGTCATGCGGCCGTTGGACGACAGGTTCTAGCCACTCAACGATTGGACGACTGGAGCCCATTTCTGTAAAAAAAATTGTACAGGTATATTTATATAATTTTGAATAAAAAATAGATTATTTAAAAAAAACTCCACTAAACTACCTAAAAACATCGAAGCGCCTACTCAGATAGCTCTGAGTTGTGCGACAATCTCCATCACTCATTCATCAGTTGGAAGATACGGCAGATAAACAATGCTCAGGTAGTTAGATGGTACTAAGCTGATTTGATTAGGGAGTGAGGGTGGCAAGGGGGACCTGGACGACATCTTCGGCGCGGTCGTTGCAGCGGTGCGCCTTGGGCTCCCGCTTGTCGCCATCCGGCAAACTCCACGGGCTCTCCCGCCGCGGCACCGGCCTCTCTTCGCTCATCCTCCTCCTCCTCTTACCACCACTCTTCTAATCTATGTTCACTTCAAGAAGACAAAAAGGGCTCAAATCAACCAGCACGGCATATCCACCCATGAATCCCCAGATCATTGCAACACGACGGAGAGATCAGAGGAGACCGCCTCACCTTGCAACGACGGACGTGCGATCCCAAGAAGCGACGACGGCTGCTTCCCCTCACTGGTCGGAGTCCAAGAAGAGGCCACGGGAAGACGAGGAGGGCAGGAAAATGGGCTGGATAAAATGCAGCCCACTTAGACCTTCGGTGCCACGTCGGTCTAAAAAGCGCAACACCAACAGCCCGTTACGAGTCAAAACCGACAAATTACCAGCCCAGGACTTGAATAAAATATGGGGCCCACCTGCAGCGATAGAGGATAGAGGGTAAAATCGGGAATGGATCGTTGCTAGGTTAGGACTAAACCCTAACTGGCTGAGCACTCGTATATAAGCACGCTCCCCTGGGTCTCCGTCTGTGAGGTTTCGGCGGCGGCGGCGAACTCGTGATCTGACCCAGGCGCGCTCGGCTCTGAACCCTCCCCCTCCCCCCACCCCTGCTTCACGCAACCATGGTGAGTGTCTTGTCCTGTGCTAATGATTCGCACCGTGATCTTGGTAGAAGCCATCGGTCGGAGTAATTGCTTCGTGTTGAGCGATGGGTCCCTAAGAGCGTAGATTTGGCAGAAATTTTTGTTTGAGTTGAGCTTAGATTTTGTATACTCGTACATAACTCCTGCGTTCATTCTCTTGATAGATTGCAGTGCGCTAGAATGTTGCAGTGCGCTAGAATGATGTGCGGGGACAAAGGTAGTGCGAGTTTTCTCGGAGTTATTGTAGCTTGTGAGTACAAGATGGTGAACAGCAGTTGTAATCTGAAAGATGTTGATTATGTGGAGAGGATGGGAAGGGGGTTGAGTTGTTTTGGAGGTGGATAAATTTAGATCCTGAATGGCAATTTAGGAGCTTGGGTGAATTAAATTAAGTTGCTTGAATGACTAATGGGTTGGATGGATTATCTTTCGGCACCCACTGCCACGTGTTGGTTTGTATGCCATTCGAAAGCATGATATGCGTCTTAACTTCGAAAATACATTAATCTCCAATCTTCCGGGTTGGGACTGCACATGATTGTTCACAACATACAACTCGGATGCGCACTTGATCATTTGTACTAGAATTTACTGAAACAGTTCTCTCTGTTATACGAGTCCAATGGCAAGTAGTTTAGGATACCTTGCTGTGCTCTAATAGCGTCGTACAGTAGTCCACCTACGGCTACAACATGAATTTTAATATTAAGTGAGGTAAACTATATCATGTTCTGCGGAGCTGGAAATGTTACTGAATCTTTTCATGCAAGTCTAGTAGATACAAAGTCATCTAACAATGGTTTATTTTGGCAGTCGAAGAGGAAGACCAGGGAGCCCAAGGAGGAGAACGTCACTCTTGGACCCACTGTCCGTGAAGGAGAGTATGTCTTTGGTGTTGCTCGCATCTTTGCATCCTTCAATGACACCTTCATTGTAAGTCGTATTTCTTCTACACACCAATAGGCTTCTCATTAGCTTATCAATATTAACTGTATCAATCTCAATACACACAGCATGTGACTGACTTGTCTGGGAGGGAAACACTGGTTCGGATCACTGGTATGTATCTTTGTCTATGTCATTACTTGCATTGGCACTATTAATAATGGTACTTAATACCTATGTTACCCAGATACCCCGATACGGATACGGATACGCGATACGGCGATACCGCGATTCGCCATTTTTCTAAAAACACCGATACGGCGATACGTGTGTATATATATAATAAAAATAAAAATAAAAAATTAATGAATTCTTATAAAGAATTGAGAAACCGAGAATACCTTAATATTGATGTAGGCATGTAGCAACTTGCTTGGTACTTCAGTTCTCCTTCCTGGCCTCCTAATTGTTAGACTAATATAATGAACCATCCGTGAAGAATAACAGAATAGATAAGCACATGTACACAAATAATGAAATAAATAGCAGAATCACAAATCATGACAAATTGACAACAAATAATCCACCACCAGATGCCATGACAAATTGACAACAAATAATCTGATCACTGCCCCTACTGAGTCATCCAATACATTCAGACATTCAATCAACAAATAGCAACTAAATAATAAATAGCAGTATAGCAGTATAGCAGTACGCAGTAGCTAGCTAGCAGCAGAGCACATACGCAGTAGCAGCAGAGCAGGCGGCGACGGCTGATGTGCTAGGCGGAGGCGGCAGGCCGAGGCGACGGTTGGAGGCGGCGGCCGGCGAGTGTTGAGGCGATGGGCGGAGGCGGCCGGCAGAGGTGACGGGCGGAGGCGGCAGGCAGAGGTGACGGGCGGAGGCGGCCGGCAGATGCGACGGTCGACCGGCAGAGGTGACGGGCGGAGGCGGCCGGCGAATGCGACGGTCGGAGGCGGCCGGCAGAGGCGACGTGCGGAGGCGGCCGGCGGATGCGACGGTCGGAATAGATCTGGGTCGAGCGTTGGCGGCGGAGGCGGCGGGCGACCGGAGGCGGTGGTTGACCGGAGGCGGGGGTGAGCGGAGGCTTCTGCGCGCTGGCGGCGGGATGGGGGGAATAGAGCGGAGGCGGCGGGCGACCGGAGGCGGCAGGCGACCGGAGGCAGCGGGCGACCGGAATCTTTTCCGTGCAGGCGGTGGGAGGGGAATAGATCTGGGTTGTGGGGGTGGAGTGGGGTGGAGGGGGAAATATTAGGTTACAAGTATCGGGAAAGTATCGGGGAAGTATCGGGAATTATTTTTTTTTGAAAAATCAGTAAATCACCGATACGTGCAGGATACGTATCGGCGTGTATCGGGGCAGTATCCGTATCCGGTACAGTATCCGATACCGGTACGTGAGTTTTGTGAAGTGTCCGCGCAACGTAGCTTAATACTGACTGTGATGCGGTGAACCATGCAGGTGGCATGAAGGTCAAGGCTGATCGTGATGAATCATCACCTTATGCTGCTATGCTTGCAGCTCAAGATGTTGCTGCTCGTTGCAAGGTACGCATGGTGAATTTTTGCTTTCAAACGTTCCTACTAACATCTGTCTTGTACTCTTGTGTGGTATATTCACTGGACATGATTAGAATGAAATGTGTGACTTCAGGAGCTTGGTATTACCGCGTTGCATATTAAGCTCCGTGCCACTGGAGGCAACAAGACCAAGACACCTGGACCTGGTGCTCAGTCTGCTCTTAGGGCTCTTGCTCGTTCTGGGATGAAAATTGGGCGCATTGGTAAAGACTTACTTTTGCTATAGTTGTACAAGTTATTTTGACAGAATTTGTTATGTCATTATGATCCAGCTTGTGCATAATTGTAATATTTTTGTTCTTTTGTTGCAGAGGACGTGACTCCGGTTCCCACTGACAGCACTCGCAGAAAGGGTGGACGGAGGGGAAGGAGGCTGTAGATGTCTTCTTCAGGCTATCTGACTTCCCTTGTGGTGGCAATCAAGAACTTACTCCTCTGGCTAGTCCTGTTATCTTTATCAAGAGGAGCTTTAATTTTGCTCTATGTCGAGGATCATTTGCTGTTAGTCGAATCTATGATGTTGCATGGATCCTATTTTGGTTAAGGGATTTCCTTTTCATATTTATGCGAAAACAAGGTTTGCAGTTATAGGACCTTGCAATGGAGTATGTTGTCTTCCAATCAATTGCTAGTTTGCTTCTCTCCAGACCTGATGTTCCGTGGTTTTGCTTGATGCTGAACGGGAACATGCTTTCTGAAGAGCAGTTTCAGCATCTGTTTTTTACTGGGTGGTGGTTTTGACAGCTAGTTATATCAAGGTAATATTGCGTTATTGTTTGCTTGCTTGCCTCTGAACATACCTATGCATATTAAGCTTGTGAAATGTAAGTTGTTCGGCAAAGATACAAGCTCAATCTTGTGTTTATTTGTTTATTATTTTTACACCAATGTAAAAAACAAATACAAGGATAAATCCTCTTCACACTGCACAAAAGAACACATCGCTGCGGAACGCTTCAGATAGCGAGCATGGCGTAGCCAATGCACGCTCCCAGCGAGGTGACGAAGCCTGCCACCATCGGAGCAGCTCCGCTCTGACCGTTGGCAGAAGGCGGCGTCGGTGTGGTCGCGTTCGCCCCCTCAGCGCCTGGTGCGTTGCCCGGAGCTGACGGTGGCTGCGGCACGCCTCCAGGGGTAGTGGGGGAAGACGCCGGCGACGGAGCCAGAGACGACGGCGACGGTGGCGAGCTCGGAGTTGTCGTGGGAGCAGGGGCAGGAGCCGAAGCTGTCGGAGATGGTGCTGAGCTCGGAGTGGCTGCAGGCGCGGGCATAGGAGCCGCCGAGGGAGGCGATGACGACGGGCTCGGCATCGGCGCTGAAGTCGGCGGCGGCATGGAAGAAGGCGCCGGGGCGACGGCCGGCGGGGCGCGGCCGCTGCGGTCGGCGAGGACGACGACGACGAGCTTCTCGTTTGCCCGGCAGTTTGCCTCGTTGCCGCTGATGAAGAAGAAGGGGCCGGAGCGGTCGAACGTGAAGACGGTGCTGCCGTCGTCGAACTTCTGGGCGTACGACGACGTGTTGCACGCGTTGTACGCGCTCGGTTCCACGAGCAGCACCGAGTCCGTCTCCTTGGGATACACGAACACTGCAAAAACCAACCAAAAACACGCAAATTATCAACGCCATGACGAGATGTTCCACCACTAGCTCAAGGGCGCGTGAAAAAACTTACAGAGCTGGTCTCCTCGCTGAAACCTCATCCTCCCAGCCCACGCGTTGTATGGCTCAACGTTCGTACCAGGCACGCTCCAGCCTCTCTGCCCTCCAACTCTGAACTGCGTCGCGCTAGCCGCTGCAACGAGCAGAGCAAAGCATGCAAATCCTAGACCATAAGATCCTGCCATGTCTGGAACACAAGCTGTCTATCTCGCTATGACGAACGCTGCAGCCTGCAACGTCGTGCTTGTGCCCGATCGGTGAGAGCTTTGGGGGAGGAGTCAAGGGTAGTTGGGTATTTGTAGGGGTCCGGCGTGATCTGAATGCAGGGGACTGATATTTGTAAGCCTAGTTTATGGTCTGAGTGCAAGGGACTTGTCCCTTTACAAGGTGTCAGATTCGTTGCTTTTAAGCTTGCAGGGGTATGCATATGGCCATGGGAATCACCTGATGGATTACCACCTTTTCATGTGATTGGATCGAGGCGTCAGGAGGACCTATCCTGGTTGGCTTGTGCTTGGCATTGGCGTTGTAGCTCCAAATGCACAGCGCAGTTGATCATCTGACGAGTGTCCCTGGAATTCACGGTTTCTTTGTTTCGATTTCGTTACGTAGTCAGCGTCGTTTTCTGAGGAGTGATGAGCTGTGATGCTATCCACACACATGGCGGAACCCGATGCCCTGGTCACCAGCTTCACTGGAAAGTTCCTGGGCTGGCAGAGATCTATCGGTCCAATCGAGTTGATCCAGAGAGAGAGACCAGAAAGAAGAATTGAGTTCGTCAGTTGTCCATGAAGAGACAAACTAACGGTACAAGGTAGTCCATTTTTTGGCGCAAAGTACAGAAGTTTCTTGTCTTAACCTTGGTGCTGAAGTAATTCGTGACTTTACCCTGCTGCGAGGAAAACGAACTGCACCTGCAGGCACGAGGGGTCGTCCTGCAGGATCTTTGTTGCCACACGTGAGTGCGTGAGCAGGCTTATGGGGGTCTGAAATTTGGGGGCTAAGTTTCGCGTGTGCCTGGCACTCGGGTTGAGTAATCTCGGGATAAAGTCTCGGATGAGCAGTAGTTTTTCCAGTGAAAATCCTTTGATTTAGTAGGAGCTCTGACGTCTTCCTAGAATGCTCGGAGACGATGCGAAGTTTCAGATGTCGATTGGTCGAAGGTAGGAGCCCAGAACCATGAATCGGATGATTCAGTCTTCTGAAGAACCACTCAAGACGACGTGGAGCGTATTCGCAATTCGTCAGTCCCAAGAAAAATCAAATATTCTGGCCGATTTAACATGTTCTTCGCGTCTCAGTTCAGTAGCAGTTTACAAAACCTTTCGAGCTTCACTAAATGACCAAAACACAACATAAAAAAGAACCAATTTCCAGCAGTACAATGTCCGCTGGTTGCTAGTATTGCAGGACGCGAAGCATCAATTTCCAGCACCAGACTCCTGTGCTTAGAAAGTCCCTAAGGTACCTTCTCTCTAAAAAAGATCAACCTTTGATTTATATATGGACAATTTAAGAATATTTTTTTGTAAATATAGGTAAATTTACTTATTGTTCTTTGACTTAACCCTCTCTTTGCCCTAACCGTTGTCTCCTACTCGCCCGTCGCCATGTTGATCTGCTACGGTGGCTCCTCCAAACCAACTACAATCAGTCGCTCTCTGCACCGTTCCCCTCTCCATTGGGCCTCTTCCATACTGCCCCCCTTTGTCTCGACCCTCCTTTCCATTCTTCCAAAGTTAGATCCAGGATGAGAGTATATCTGACTCTTGCATACGAGCGCGGAGAGTCGCCGTGTCAATTTCCCACTACCTCCTTAGTAATCAATAAGTCATGAAAAAAATATGTACTCTATGTTAAATCACTTCGTCTAGTTTTCAGTTACTCACCTCTATGTCAATTTCCTTTCATGATCAGCAGAGGCATAGCCAGCCCAAGGATGGGCCCGAGGCCCAGCCCACTGGAAGTTCATGGAAAAAATGTAATCTCTACCCCTAAAATCCACCAGTTCAGTTCTTTCCTACGACCACCCAAAATTGTGCCCCTAGCAGTCATGAGTTTTCCTGCGTCCACACCAATTCATGTCCCCAGGAAAATCAACCAGTGAAATCAACGATCAAGGATCAATTCCCACCTTTCTCTCCCCTTACCCACTCATATCCAACCATCCAAATCCAAATCCACCATCGCCCGCTCTCTCTGATCCCCCACCTCGCGAAAATTCCCCCCGATACGCTGCTCACCCCGCCCCCTCCGCTGCACTCCGCCCTCGCTCCTCCTCCCCCGCTCCGCCGCCGTCTCCTCCTCCCCCCACCTGTCCGCTCCGCCGCCGCCTCCTCCTCCTCCCCACCCCGCGCCGCCGCCGCCTCCCACCTCCCACCCCGCGCTCGAAGAAGCAGACAGTTTTAGATCTGAGCGGACGGTTCTTGTTTTTGGCGTTCTTCCTTGTGGGCGCCGTACCGGCGCTGCGCGATTCTTGATTTGTGCCGCCGCTTTACGATTCAGTGAAGGATTGGGGCCGCCCTGGCCTGCGATTTCTCGGTCAATCGCTGCCTTTCTTTCCCCTTTGGGCTTAATCCCAATTTTATCCCCCTCCTGCTTGCCTCGGTTGTGGCAGATGGAGCTGCTGCCTCACTCGGCGGGGGAGTTCTCGATGGCGGCCGCACAGGCGAACCTGGCCATGGAGGACCAGGCGCAGGTGCTCGCCTTCCCCGCCGCCACGCTCGTCGGTGTCTACGACGGTCACGGCGGCCCCGACGCCTCCCTATTCCTCCGTTCTCGCCTCTTCCCCCATGTCCAACGTACGTGTTCTATCTATTTGCCTTCTCCTTGTCTCTTTCTTGTCTCAGTCGTGCGCGCGATACTGATTTTGCGATCCTTGCTTTCTTGGCGGCGGCGGCAAAGACAGGCTTCGCGACGGAGCAGGGGGGCATGAGCACGGAGGTGATCCGGAGGGCATTCGGTGCGGCGGAGGAGGAGTTCCTGCAGCAGGTGAGGCAGGCGTGGCCGATGCGGCCGCGGATGGCTGCCGTGGGCTCCTGCTGCCTGCTCGAGGCCATCTCCGAGGACACGCTGTACGTGGCCAACCTCGGCGACTCCCGCGCCATGCTCGGCCGCCGCGTGGTCGGGGGCGGGGTGGCCGTCGCCGAGCGGCTCTCTGCCGAGCATAACGTGGCTTCCGAGGAGGTGCGGCGGGAGCTCGCCGCGCTCCACCCGGACGACGAGCAGATCGTGGTGCACACCAGGGGTGCGTGGAGGGTGAAGGGGATAATTCAGGTGAGAACGTGATGAGGGTGAAGGGGCTAAAGACAGCTGCTTGCTGATAAAATTTGCAGGTTTTGGTTGCGCGTTGGTGTGTTTGCGTTAGAATTTTGGGTAGTTTGTTTGCACATTCAGATATGATATAGTAGTGCTTGTAATGAAACTGTATCAGAGATTCAGAGTTCCCTAATTTATAGCGAAAAGCCAAGTAGATCCCAAAACATGAAGATTAACCTATCTCCTTGATCTTCAGTGGATTTCCATGTAGCAGGTGAAAGAAATTGCTCCCTTTCGTTGATTGTTCTGCTATCTTCGTTTTAGCTAGATTGTTATGCAGTTGACGATGTTTAAGAGGTTAAAGATGTCACTAAGTGAGAAATGATAAGCTTTCCACCACGTTTTCAGAAAACCGACTGGCCATAATTAATATTTTTTCCCTCCATTTTTTAGAGGGAATACTGAAATGACAAAGTTTAGCCTTTTATGTTCTTATTTTGCAGTGATTATTCTGTGTCCATTCTTATAGCTACAACTTTGCATACTATACTGGATTCCTGGGATTATAACCTATATATTTGAGCTATCTCTTTTGGTTATAAGCTGCTCTATTTATCTTTGGAGGTATGAACTTGGACATTGTTTGATCATTATCTTGTGCTTTTGGTCTTTTGGTCATCACTCATCAGTTATCTTAGGAGAACTTATGATGCTTGTTATGAAATTTCATAGAAGCAGAGCAAACAGAAGTAACACGAGCTAATATTTGACTGCTGTACTATCAGGTGTCGAGATCCATTGGTGATGTTTACTTGAAGAAACCGGAGTATAGCATGGACCCCTTGTTTCGCCAAATTGGTCCCCCTATTACACTGAAGAGGCCTGCGCTCAAGTGGGCCATGTCGCAACCGTCCCTGCGGAGCGGGGAGGACGTGCAGCTCCGCGTGTTCCTATCCGGCGACAGCTCGGGCGGCAACATCGCCCACCACGCGGCCCTCCGCGCCGCCGACGAGGGGATCAATATTTGCGGCAACATCCTGCTGAACGCCATGTTTGGCGGCAACGAGCATATATTGACAATTGCTTCTGATGTTAAATGTTTTGTCTTTTTTAATATACCAGTGGCAATTCAAAGGAGGAGCCAGGTGCAATTGTTTGCCGTGTAGAACCGTCCTTCTTATGTTTTGGCTCATACCAGATACATGCTTCAAGGGGCAAAGAAGACCTTGAAATTGTTCGTCGTTTGGCAGACTACACAATACGTTATCACTACCCACATCTTGAAAATATTAAAAAGAGTGAAGGTTTATCTTTCGAGGCTGCTATAGGGGACTCTCCAGCAATAGATCTTACTTCCAACAAATATGCAGGCAAAATTCCTTATATGTTATTTTCTTTCAGTTTCCTCATTGATGCTATGAAGATCTAATTTTTTTCCCTTGCAATCCTTGGTAACAGCCTGGGCAGTTGAGGTTGCAGAGCGCACTGCTTTCTTGATAGCAAGGTGGCAAGGTGTTGGTTTCACCCATGGTGTGCTCAACACCGACAATATGAGTGTGTTGGGCCTAACTATTGATTATGGACCCTTTGGCTTCTTGGATGCTTTTGATCCTAGCTACACTCCAAATACCACTGACCTCCCTGGGAAGAGATACTGTTTTGCAAATCAACCTGATGTTGGCTTGTGGAATATTGCTCACTTTACTGCACCACTGTCATCTGCTGAGCTTA
This sequence comes from Dendrocalamus latiflorus, assembly GCA_017311315.1. NCBI lineage: Eukaryota > Viridiplantae > Streptophyta > Magnoliopsida > Poales > Poaceae > Dendrocalamus > Dendrocalamus latiflorus. The sequence continues at coordinate 2,825,585 of CM029621.1, read as the reverse complement.
TCAGTAAAGATGAGGCAAATTATGTAATGGAGAGGTGAATTGGTTGTTCCAATCTATACTGATTATGTGCAATAATAATCTCATTTACAGTAGCATTTTGTTTTTTTGTATATTGCAGGTATGGGACAAAGTTCATGGATGAGTATCAATCTGTAATGACCAGGAAACTTGGTCTAGCTAAGTATAATAAGCAGCTAATTAGCAGGCTGTTTAATAACTTGGCTGTTGATAAGGTTGACTACACAAATTTTTTCCGTCGTCTTTCAAATGTCAAAGCGGACCGTGGCATTCCAGAGAACGAGCTGCTTGTTCCACTAAAAGCTGCACTCCTGGATATTGGAAAAGAAAGGAAGGAAGCATGGATTAGTTGGGTGCAGACATATATCGAAGAGGTAGGAATTCATTTTGGTAATTGTTCTCTTTCTCTAGCTCTATTTTATAAGTGAAGATCTAAAACTGACATAATACATGAATGCTTTTATTATCATTGGTCGCCCAAGTCTTATGGTGCTTGGATGTTTCTCAATCCCTGCCATTTTGTGCAGTTGGAATATTCATTTGGAAACTAAAACATGTTATCACGAAGACAGAAATGACTTTAATCTCTGGCTGTTGCAATCCATTACGGCATTATGTGCTTCAGGAAGTTTACCAGCATTTTGCACATTTGATGTTATCGTATGAAAATTACATTAAATGCTATCGTATGAAAATAGCGTCAAGTACATATTCGTGAATATATCATACATTGTAAATTTGCTATCTGCGTGGTGGAAGATCCAATAAGATTTTGCTATTTGCTGCATTCCACTCCTGTTGCCATACTGTTTTACAATAATCTCCTTGAATTTTTTACTGTTCTACCACCATTCAAGAATTTTGTGCTAATATTTTGGTAAAACCTCTAACCATGCTTCAATAATATATCTGTGGAATAATTTATGAAATAACAATATACTGTAAGAGCTTATTTAAATATGTTTAATCTAATGATATATTCATCCTTTGTGAAGCTGGTGGCAAGTGGCATTCCTGATGAAGAAAGGAAAGCTGCAATGAACTCCGTCAATCCGAAGTATGTTCTTCAGAACTATCTCTGCTAGACTGCGATTGACGCCGCTGAGCAAGGTGATTATGAGGAAGTTTGTCGGCTATTGAAAGTTATGGAACATCCATATGATGAGCATCCTGGAATGGAGAAATACGCACGATTGCCACCAGCCTGGGCATACAGGCCTGGAGTGGGCATGCTGTCCTGCTCGTCATGAACCCAACACCAGCTATGACCAATATGCTACGTTGTATTTTTTTTCTTTTGGCTGTATAGGAGGTTTACCTTTAAGCTATAGTGTTTGAAGCATCACCTGTTATTTTACTGGTGTGCCAGGAACATAGTTGTGATATTATCCTCTTGTTGACAGTAGCAGAGTTCAGCAGCAGATGGGAATTGCAGCGCCCGACCACACCCAATTTTCTGAGATGGTGACTTGTCAGTGGAAGCCACTTGTTTTCAGATTTTCACACGCATATGAACACGAGACGTTTTCAGCTGTCAAACTGATGTGTCCGATCTTGGGGTGCCGATCGCCTACCGCCTTCCCAGTCCCACCCAAGGTGACGTGGTGGAGAATGGAGACGTTGTCGCCAACGACGGCGGTCTCGCCGATGACGACGCCAGTGGCATGGTCGAGGAGGATGCCCTTGCCGACGACGGCGGCGGGGTGGATGTCGACCGCGAAGACGTCGGCGACGCGGGACTGGAGCGCTAGCGCGAGAGGGCGGCGGTGCTGGGCCCAGAGGACGTGAGCGACGCGGTGGGCCTGGATGGCGAGGAACCCCTTGAAGTTGAGGAGGCACTGGGAGAATCCGACGCAGGCCGGGTCGCGCGAGCGCGCGGCGAGGAGGTCGGCTACGACGGCGACGCGGAGGGATGGGTGGGCGGTGAGGGAGGCGAGGAAGAGGTCGTAGAGGAGGGTGGAGGAGCAGAGCTTGTTGGCGAGGTGGAAGGAGAGGGAGCGCAGCAGGGAGGGGTGGGAGAGCACGGTGGCGTAGAGGAAGGAGGCGAGGGTCGACATTTTGAAGTGCAGTGCAAATGAATGTAAAGACATTATCCCTGCAGAACTCCACGACCTACTTAAGCAAATCAGAAATTAGATGGTTGAGGCGAGACATGACTTATTATTGCCTTGTTATTTATGCATTATATTTTGTTATACAATATATGAGACGTGAATCTTAATGAATTTGATTGTTCGTTTTATTTTTTACAAATTTTATCTTATTTTATATTTTACCGTAGCGTTAGCACGGGCACACTCCAGTATTCAATTATATCAGCATCTACCGCAACGCCGACTTCCGACCGCAGTGGTTGTGGCTTCGACTTACGACTTCCGACCACAGCCAAGGTGGTCGTAGCTGCATTCGACCACGACCAACGTGGTCGTAGCTGCGTTTGACCACGGCCAGAGTGGTCGTAAACGACACTACGTGGTCGTAAACGGTCCTGATGCCCTTCGACCACGTCCAGAGTGGTCATAAACCTCTCAGATGACCTTCGACCACGCCCAATGTAGTCGTAAACAATTCTGGTGGCCTTCGACCACGGCCAAAGTGGTCATAAACGCCACAATGTGGTCGTAAACTACTCTGAGAGCTTTCGACCATGGCCAACGTGGTTGTAAACGACCTGGTTGGCTTCCGACCAGTGACTACGTGGTCATAAACGACTCTGGTGGCTTTTGACCACGGCCAACGTGGTCATAAACGACCTGGCTGGCTTCCGACCAGTGACTACGTGGTCGTAAATGACTCTGGGGGCTTTCGAGCACGGCCAACAAGGTCATAGAGATCTTTCAACCACCCAAAATGGGCTACGACTTTGCAGAAAATGTTCAAACCAAACTCAAACTTTCCAAAATAATTGTCAATTGTGAGTGTAAGTTGACAGGTTTTTTTGTTATCAACTTTATGCGCTTGTGGAATGGTATTAGATTACCATTGTTTTCAATTGTGAGTAAATAATCTTTTGTGTACTTGGTAAAAATATTCTACAATTAATTGTTATTTTATGATATTCAAGTGTAATAATTCGTACAGGATGGGAATGCACTGAGGACCAAATTCTTGGTAGAGATGTTGAAGTACAAGGACAACGAATCTAAAGACAACATTCCTGAAGATATACAAGAACTTATTAGGCGTGTGAGGATTTAGGTGGCTTCAAAAGATGTAATAGCTGTGATGTTATTTGTTGGCAATGTTGCTCTTTAAGCATAATTGCTATGGACTCAACAATATGATAACTCATCATGAATCTCTTTTGGCATGAGTCTTAATCTATCTCACTATTTACTTCATTTTTAAGAAACATAGTCTTAATAAGTGTGACTTGAGGTAGTCTTCTGCTGCTGAGCAACTAGAGGTAGTCTTCACTGCAAGGTTGTCATTTGGTTGTTTTCATGTGCATCCCTCAAATGCCGCTGTAGCGTTAGCACGGGCACTCTACTAGTCTATGTTAAATCACTTAGTCTAGTATTCAGTTACTCACTCATATGTCAATTTCCCTTCATGATCAGCAGGGGCATAGCCAACCCGAAGCTAGGCCTCGGGCCCAGCTCACTGGAAATAAAGACACTAAGAAATTTCTTAGCTGGGCCTATAGTAAAACACTAATAAATTTCTCAATTAGGCCTACAGTAAAACACTAAGGAATTTTCAGCTGGGTCTCGGGTCATTGCCTCAGTGGCCTGAGTCCCAGCTCTGTCTCTGACGATCAGTAAGTCATAAAAAAAATTATGTAAATATATATTATATATATTTACTTAGTCTAATAGTCTGTCACTCCCGTGGAAATTATGCCCCAATGCGCGTGCCTGCTTCTCCCTCTCCCAGAGCAGTCACCTCCCATGCAAAAGGAAGTTTCAATTTGCAAACGATAATCACCAGGGTTTGCATGATTGGAGAGACATGCTTTTACTAATTTACCCTTCTTATGATTTGATAAGGATAATAAATTACTTATCTAACCTTTCGTCTAATCTTTAAGTTAATAACTGGTTCACGGTTTAAGTATCTTTGTATATGTATCTTTAACTGTGGATGAATTACAACTAATAAACGGCTCACGCACATTCCAAGCACCTGAGAGAAAGTCTCTTCCAATATACATCTGATTCTCTCAGGTTGCCGAGCCCAAATGCTTGTATTGCGCAAGAAAGGCACAGCACCAGCTCATTCCAGCGATAGTTACTCGCCGATCCCCATTACCACGAGAGGCCAATTCTTGCCAAACGCCGTCATCAGTCGCACTAGACGCAGTAATTAACCACTCTTATTCTACACCGCAAGATCATGCGAAAATGAGTCACCATTATGCATTATTCACCATCTTTCACTCGATGATCTAGCTTCAGTTCCAACGTCGCAACATGCATGTACATATATAGAGACGCAGAGACGGCTAGGCTACTCGGAGCCCGGTCTGCAGCTCGTTGAGGTTGAAATCGCCGCATGCTGTCGCGAAAGAGGCCCTAGACCTCGCGGAGGACGAAGGCGATGACGATGCCCTGGGTTTCTTCTTCCTCCTAGCCTTCTTGGGGCCTCTCGGGATGTCGTGGAAGGAGGTGGCCTCCTGGCCGGAGCTGTCCGGGTAGAATTCTACGGGGAAGGAGGTGGCCGCCTCCTGGCCGGAGCTGTCCAGGTAGAATTCTATGGGAAGCGTTGATCTCGGTGGCTGCTCAAAATCTGTAGCAACGGAACAAATGAACATGAGTATTAGCAGTTACAAACGCCTACCTGCAGGGTTTTTTTTCGCTTACTACAGTTGGGGCAGAAATGACAGCCATGCACAAAAAGAGTGAATGACCCCGCGGGGGTGGGCGAGTCGCAGCGGACGTCCCAGAATTGAAAAGTCAACGAAAAATGCACGGCCCATGAGGTTATTCTTTTTTAGCTTTTGACTTTTACTTTTAATTTTTTTATAGTAATTAGCTTTTAAACGAAATATATTTTCAAGATAAGATCTACTAGTTAATTGTAGTACATACTGTATCGACTTTATTTATATCAGCAAAAAATACATGTGAGTTTTTGTTACTCTGTAATCTTCCGCATGGAGTGCGGTGCGGTGCGGCCGAGCCAACCGAGTGGAGTGTGGAGGCCCAGGCCGGCAGCAGGTGAACCGGCCCGCGTGGGAAGCCTTGCTACAGCAGACGCCGATTGGGGCAGTAGTTCGGCGCGGCGGCCGGCCCATAAGGCGGTGAAAGCGTCAGAATGCACCGACGATGAGGAGGGTCGATCGGGCGGGCAAGGGGAGCGGACAGCAAGCAAGCGCGCGGCGGAGAAGCGTGACGGGACACTGCGATGGTTATGGAGAGAGGCGAGTCACCTCACCCCGCGCGTCTGGTCTTTGTGACGATGCTAGAATTCAACGGAAAAGATCCAAGATTCCACTCCGGACTTTGCAGGATGCATGGGGGATGTAGGTTGTAAAACGTAGCATTCCAGCTCGACCGAAGTGGCTGAAAAGGTGATATGCTACTCTCAAGAAAGAAAAGACGAAAGAATTTTAGCTCCTGGATTCTTAAAAAAAAAGGAAGAAAGAAATGGCTGAAAATGCTACTGTTGACACCAGTCATGCTTTTTGACATCTAGTATGCCATTGTGGTGTCTATGAAGCAATTTTATGGCTTTTGTCTGCTGCACTGAATCATGTGATATCTCTGTAGACTGAAGTTCCAGAACTAGCATAATTGGAGAAGACAGAATAGACGGTTGTATGCCACTACTGCCACTAGAAAATTGCTCAAAAGAAGATTCTCACGCTTGCAAGTCTGAATGAATAGATGTGTAGATTTTGCATCAACTAAACTAATGATTGCTTGACATTCTGTTCTCATACGCACCATGGCACGTTTTTGTTTTCAAATGACACTAGCATCGCAGAAAATTACATAGCTTTTAGCTATCTATCATTGTTTTCCATTTAGTTTGTTGGCTCAACTGAATCCATGAAGCGTGAAAACAAGTGATAAATAGAAAGAGAGGGAGCTACTTGCCTAGAGAGGCCCAGGAGGTCTGCCTTGACTGCGCAACGGAGCTCATGGACCCTGCTGATAACTCTTCCAATCCTCTGAATTCACTCATCTGGTATAATGGTCAAGCAGGAAGGAAATCAGTAAATCACAACCGGAAACTATGAATGTAGCTGCTTGCCAAGAAGATTACTTCAAAGTCATCCAGTTACGATTTTCTTACCCAGCTTGGACATGTATCAGTAGTGCCTAAACCTATGTGAGACACATGTCTCACATCTGTAGGGTAACCAATTTCCATCTCATGCTCCTTGTGCAATGCTAAATAACAAAACCAATATGTGTAAGCAGAGATTTGTGGCAATGCCCAGTTTATTAACTGAATATATTTATTACATATAACCTATCTTCTATTGCATGTAAACTATCTTCTTGCTGTAGGTTCACCATTTTTAGATGAGTCAATCTGACTGATAAGCAATAGCCTAGTAATTGTGCATTACTCTTCCGGTGCAGTTAATTCAGCGAAACCATGCAGGGGATTAATTGAAAGCAGATGCAAGAAACTCGAATGATTTGTTTCTCTTACCGAATAGTTGAGAGATTATCTTCAACCCTTTGAAAATTCCCTTCATCTTTATCACCATGGATGAGATCCCTCCAGTCTCCAGAAAAAAAATTGCCTCTAGCATGACGACAACCAACAATAAGAACGGGCATAAGAATGTTGGAGGAAATGCTCGCATGCTAATTTACCATGTACTACATAACTAAGCGTTAGGTCTTTTTCAGAATTTGGGGTAGTAGAGCTCTTGCTATGGAGGCCAAGATCACACACTGCATGAATTTGTGCATGAAAGATGATTAGAAGAGAGAGCAAAGTAGGTGTACCTCCGCTGAAAAGCTTTCTTGACTATGAACAAGAACTTGTCGGCAGGCAGCTACTTTTGTCCCCCACACTGTTCTTGCAATCTTCTCCTATCACAAAAGCAAGCAGCCCTGTTTCCAAATTATTGGACGAGGTACACACCAGAAAGAGGGAAGGGAGATCTTTATATGCAGAAATTTTGGTTCAGAGATAAGCGGAACAGAAGGTAAGAAAGAACAGAGAGAGAATCTCTGTGGATCAGAGGAAGTGTGAGAAGATGAAAGAGAGCACAATGCTGCTTAAATAAAAGTGACAAATTAGTTGGCGTCTCCTATTCTACTCTCACCTCTCTCGGGCCATTTCTTAAGACAGGTGTCTAGTTGATAAATAACTTGTGTTGTTCTAGGCGAACCTTGAGTTTAATGTTCCAGCCGTACTTTACTGTGATCTTAAGAGTGTCATTGTCTCCCGTAATCTTTTCTTGTTAGCGACTAATGTTCTGCACGATCTGCTTCCAAAAAAAAAGATAATTGTATATTACCAATGCAAAAGATTTGTTGCATAGTCTCTTTCTCATATGTTGTGTTTCACAAAAGGGTACACTTTCTTTACATCTTAACCTAACACAAGCCATAATAGGTTTACAGAATAAAATGAAAACAAGTGTTGGATCTATGTGATAAAGATTTACATTTTACATGCACAGTTGCTGGATCTACCTTGTGCCCTCCAGTGACATTGACGTCTTTTACACCGAAGTATCCAAGCAAGCAAGCATGCACATTACCCAGGTTAACATATTAGAACTAACAGGTGAGACAATATCTGCCTACTTTTCACTGGTCATGCAAATAGTACATGGCCTCACTTGAGTAGAGTAGAGCTTTAAAGGCTGAATTGTCGCATAAATCTGCCATCCATTAACGCATGGGGTCTGATGGTCCTATTGCTTTTTAATCAACACAACAGCAAATGTTTGGTTGTAATGGATAGAAATGATCTAGAACAGTAAAAGATATAACCAATAAGCTGCATACTTGGGCATGCCCAATTGTTTTGACTAGCATCTACTGGAATGGCGCATGTTATCTTGTACTCCCTCCGGTCAAAAAAGAGTGAAATTCTTTTTTTTACTTTTTAAAGTCAACAAGATGCTCCTTTGACCACTAATTTCTCTTACCATATATTTGAGCAAAGTTGTAAAAGTGCAACATTATGAAAGTATGTTTTATGGCAAATTCACTAGTGTAATTTTTATATATTCAAACCATATGTATTAAACAATATCTTTGGTCAAAATTAATAGAGTTTGACTGCATGTATTCTAGGACGTCACTCTTTTGTGACAAGAGGGAGTAGTAGGTTAACAATGAAGATAACACTTGTAAAAAAGCAAATGACAGTCATTGATGGTTAAACAAGAAATATGTCCATGCAATTCCAAAGTAATTACTGAACAAGTATAGCTTTCAGTTAAGATCTCTTACATCCCAAAACACAGGCCTTCCATACTTCTTGCTGATCTGTCCTAGTACGTTCATAAGTAATAGAGTTGTCCTTTGAGTTTAATTTTCTATGTACAATTGTTTATTCTTACTTTCTTAGCTGAGAGTTCAACATCAGTGACCCATTCCTTGGGTTTTACTTCTCTGAATTTTGCCTATTTAAATTAGTACTCATCGAAATATTTAAGGTACAGCAGTGAGAACCTCGCAAGCAATCAAACTAAAAAAGACAGGAAATAGAACAAAATGGAACTTCACCATCATTCTTTAAGGACTCGTGCAATTGCTTGTCTTCATCTGTACTTTTCTTGATGACTTCAGATTTCAGATATTGCTGGTTTATCTTGCGTAAATAACAGTTCCCAACATACATAAAAGGTTTCAGGAATTCAGGCTTCCCTCATTCCCCTAAGTTTTAGATGTTGCCAAATCGACAACATAAAACGCGTAAATGTACCATGAAACATTGAAGACCACCCTTTTATCATGAATATAAAAGAGCAAACCTAAAAATATTTGGCAGACGAACATTGTATAAACTAGTTTTGTTGCAGAGTAGTGAGTACACAGTTAAGCTTCTTTTCTACATTTTCATTCTATCAATATAGATATACGTACGCAGATTCTTGTAGGCTACATCAGAGCTGTTGGGATATGCTCATAAGCAGGAGATCCACAAACAAATGTAGATAGGAGGGAAGAGCAGATCATCGATATGGCACAGATTTTGATAGGATGGCATCAACAAACCAAGCAAGATATTGTCATTTAAAAAAAACTGAAAACAATATCTTATCTGAATGATCATGCCTTGCAACTACCCACCCACCGACGCTGCTCGCGAGTTATGACGTGGGCAGCATACTTCGTTAGCCCTAGGATGGACGCCTGGACCGAAATCCTTGTAGATCTGGTCGCACCACATCCAGTTACAGTAGCCATCTTCAGATGTAAAACTAGAATGTGACAGTGTTCACCATTTACCAATCACCATACTGTGTAGAACAAAGATAATATAAAGAAAAGGAGAACTGTACCTTTACGACTAAAAAAAGATGCTAGATTAAGATGATATACCTAGGTGACCATTCTTCTTAATAATAACTGAGTATAATAGATGATAAATAACTGAGTATAATAGATGATACCTAGGTGACCATTCTTCTTCTTTTCTTTTTGAGAACAAATAACTGAGCATAATCTGGGTAGTACCTGCCTGCCTTCTTCAGAGCAAAGATTCTTCTGCTGCAAACTGGCCCTTTGAGGTACTTTGCGGCAGATCTGCAGAAGAATAGAGAATGAACGCATTGCTTGAAAATTCTACGGCTCGCCGGCATATTCGCCATTGCCGTTGTCCTCCGCCGTGCAGCCATCAGAACCAGCAGTGTCAAAACGAGGAGGAAAGAAGCAGCCGGCGGTCCCATGAGAACGGCGTCGGCGTCGAGGGCATCTTGCCGAACTCGATGGCGCCGGCCAGGCCTGGAGTTGGGCAACCTCCACGGCAGCGCGAGGACGGTGGCTGAAGCGGCAAGGTCTGGGGGAGGCGCGGGTCGACGGCGGCGGGAGGCCCGGCCGGGCAAGGGCCCACGCCGTAGTTCTGTCGTCCCCCGCTGCTGCAGTAGGGTTAATCTGGACCGCTTAAGTGTGATCTGACGGTTAACGGTGACCGTGATGGATCTCAGGGGCGACGGCCACGTACTGACGTAGTTAGGTAACCCGAGGGGCGCGCGCCGGGTGCAGCGGTGCCTTCACCGCCGACGTGTGTGGCCAGCGTCGGGGTACGTAGAGGGAGAAGGGAATGCGATGGAGATGGAGGAGGAGCAAGGGAATGAGATGGTTAGCCGTTCTTGATCAAGCAGAGGAATTGCAAAAGAATTCTCGTGATCAGAAAGTGTTTAGTGTTGAATCTTCCAGTGTTGCAACTACTGATTTCCCAAAGTTAATTTCCTGATAATGTATACTACTTTCTGAAGGATTACTACGAGATTAGGGTACTGGTTTCCAATTAAGAATGTGTGTGTATCTGTTAGTGATAATTTGTCATGATCTTGCCTGTTGCAAAAGGGCCACTCTATTTTCTGGCAGGGTAGACATTCGTCAAGAGTTTCTGTAATTCTGTAAGACAATATCAGCTGGATTCCAGAAAAGAAGTACTAATTGATTTCAACTCCATGTATATGGTACATCATTTGCAACAGCCAAACGATAGGTAAACATTGTCTCAAGTTCAAGAATCATTTTATAACCTTAGCATTCAGACAAGACTATTATTCACTGGGTTAGGCTACCTCACTTGAAATCACATTCCAGTTCACAGGCCAAAACAACATAAGACTTTGCTAATTCTCAGCAAGAAAGGCTGCTATTTGGGATCTTCCTGTGATGGCTGTCACTATGCTAAGGGTTGAAATGATTCAAGCTTCGAAGATGCTTCTGAGCAGACAAAAGTCGCAGGCCACGCAAGCAGCTGGGCAGTGGCAGTTCAAAATGTGTATATCATGCATCGCACACCAAGTATCCATAAGACATCTTGCCCCATAAAGAAGGAATGGTTCCTTTGTTGTGGATATTAGTTGCTCCATTTCGGACCCTTTTTTTTCCTTCGTATCAATTGTGTTACTGAAAATTCTTTTTTTTCTCGAAAATGCAGAAGAGTTGTGTTTCAATCATTAAGGAGAAAAAGATTAGTGGTACAAAGGTGGACTAATGGCCGAAGAAGGAAACAACAATATAAAGAGAAAACGACTAGAAGAAGACCTGCGCTAGAGTTGCAAAGATCATAGCCAATCTCTAAGGGTTGCCAATTTTGAATTGGCAGATGAGGACCAAGCGAAGAATTCCTGCTTGATCCGGAGAACGCACTCATCAATGTTTAATCTGCCCTGATCATGGTGGAGCATATTTCTTTCTTTCTAAATCATCCACACAATGAGGGTGACAAAGGAGTCGACAGCTTTGCGAAGGACCTTGGGGGGCATCGCCCTTACAGCGACCCAACAGTCACAAAAGGCTGAATCCGATAATTGGTATGAAGGGCAAATCGCTAACCAAGACAGGGTACGAAACCAAAAAAACTTAGCCACTAAACAGGCGATGAGCAGGTGGTCAGTCGTCTTGGTCTCTTGGTCGTAAAACAGACAAGCTGAAGGGGCTTGAATGTTGTGCTTTCGAAGCCTCACGAATGTCCAAACCCTTCGCTTGAGAGCTAACCAGGTGAACATTTTGCCTTCAAGGGTGTTGAGCTCTTCCACAGCTGCTTGGTGCACGGTAGGAGCAAAGTATCCTGGCATAGGGCGAGATAAGCTGATTTGGAAGAGAATTGGCCATCGGAAGTCTACCGCTAGATGACCATATCCCTGGTCCCATGTTGCAAATGAATCTGGTCAAGCAGTGAGCATAAGTTGACCACCTCAAAGATTGCCTGCACGGAGAGGGGCCCCTGGATATGCGTCATCCAAATCCGGTTGTGCAAAACATCCTTCACCAAGGACCTCTCTTTATGACGGCTCTTAACCATTGTCCAAATCACCGGTGCAACCTCGAGTATTGTCTGACGCTGCAGCCACCTATCTACCCAAAAGTGGGCCAGCGAGCCATCTCCCGTCTGAATGACTGCTGATGCCTCAAAAAAGCTCTGAACAGTATGATCCTCTTTTTACTAGACAGGCTTCCTCAGATGGTTTTGCTCAGAGCGCGCCATCCATTCCCAACTGGATCGAAGGGCAATACTAACGAGTCTGAGGTCTGTTATTCCGAGGCCACCATGCGTGAAGGGGTAGCAGGTTTGGTGTCAACTGACGAGACATTTCCCTGAGTTGCATAAACTATCTCCAACCCAAAGAAATGCTCTTCATCCCTTGTCGATTGCTTTCACAGCCCAGTCCGATAGCTTGAGACAAAGAGGGTAGATGACCATGGAGGAGAGTACTGCTTTGACAACCATTCTCCCTGCCCGTGAGAGCAGCTACGCCTTTCGTGTGGGCAGTCTTGCATGGAGTTTACCAATGAGGGGTTGCAGGTCAGATCTTCGCAGCTTGCCAAAGGATAAAGGCATACCCAGGTAATTAATTCGCAGCGTAGCCGTATTGCAGGTGAGAATTTCCTTGGCAGTCTGGAGCTCATCTTGGGAGCAGAGGATTGGAATGATCAGCGACTTCTAAAAATTTGGGTGAAGTCCTGTAACAGATCCGAAAAGCGACAGTATCTCCTTGATCACAATCAGATCATTGGCCGTCGGGCAAATGAAAAGCATGACATCGTCGGCTTAAAGGGAACATTGTGTTGGCAAGGAAGATGAAGCCGTCGGTATGGCAGTTATCAGAATCTTGTTCAACACCTCCATGGCAATGACAAATAACAAGGGTGATAAGAGATCCCTTTGCCGCAGCCCCCTGCGGTTGAAGATGGGTTTGCCCATGCAAAATACTTGTGCTTTTGGTCTTTGTTTCCTCTTCCTGCAGTAGATGATTACATGCAAACCTTTTCTAAAAGGGAAAGAATGTGCGCAGATGTAATTGCTAACACACAAAATCCATGTTGCCTTCCGACACCAAAGATTTACATCATGTGTACTTTTGTCTTTAGCAAGAGAACCCCTTTCTATGCTGACAACAGAAGCTAAACTAAGACGTCCATGAAAACTGAAGCTAAGAGGCATATTCAGTTGTCGCAACTTTCAGCTTAAAAAGCCGAGTTGGGCATGCAATATCTACTGAAATTCTAAATAATTTGAGCACGAAAGTTTTAAGACCGATACGTGCATAAGTTCAAAGGTCAGGTAGCAGTTCGCTTCAAACAGAACATTCTAGATTATTATGGAATGGGATGATCAATGAATAAGACCTGAACTTGACGGAAAACAGCATCAGAAACATCCACACATTTCCAGCTTGGAGGCTTAATACAATAGTCCTATACAATCGGTATGTGCCGTGGAATTAGTTAGAACAACCCAACGGAAGGTGTTCTGATTTTCTGACCACCTGCCCAGTCATCTTATGCTCAACTTTTTCTTGTCATCATACTATCATAGTTATAATCGCCAAGCATTAACTATCAGTGCTACGATTAGTTTAACTGCCCATGTCGTTCATGCCGTCAATGGTTTGGCATTAGGAGCGGAGTCGTTTTCCAACCCGATGAAATGCATTATCATTGTTCCGCGCTATTAATCTAAACATGCGAGCTCTATGATCCTACCAAGTCAAAGATGCATTGCGTGTTTGTTTACTTGTATGTGTTTGCGAAGCAACTGCTTGCTGATTTAAGAATCGACATGAATACGCTGCCCTGATAACTGATATGCTCCATAAACCAAGGGCTTTCAGCAAGCAGTTCCGGCCTTAACTTGCACACGTAGCACAATGGCACTAGAATCTTGGAGTTCTTGCAGGAAGAAGATGACCTCAAATTACAGCGAAACAAGCTTTCTTGTTGCTTGATGGTTGCCGTTGTTTTCTTTTTATTAACTTCATTCAGTCAGGCGAGTCAATTGAAATACTGAGTACCTTGCCTGTGTCACAATTTAACTGAATCCGGCACGCCAAGTTAACATCAACAAGAGTAGTACAAAGCTGCTAGCAATCCATCCCCTCCGATAGGAAACACGACGTCTACAACTACAAGGAAACACCCTGTTCTTGACGCAGCCCAACGCAAGGGAGCCCAGCTGCTACGTACAACCATTCAGAAACGCTCATAAACTAATAAAAAAAAGCTCATAAACTGAACATTTTTCGCAACGGAAGTTACAAGGCGTGAAGATTCCATACACATTTACCAACGAGTTCACGAGGGGAAAACCGCTTTTGCAAAACCAGAGCACGGTTGCCTCAGATGAGAAGAAAACGGCATCCTTTTTTTTATTTTACCAAGAATGGTCCTGGTACGAGCGTTTTGTCTTAGGGCGTTGCTATCGCCCGTAAGTTCGATAAAAGTATTTGTATTAGACGTTTTCATATAATATTTTTAGATAATATGTGTAATAATTTTAATCACCGTTTACAATAAAAAATTGATAAAAATCTCAATATTGCACGTATGAAATCAAAATATTATATACATAAAATTAAAATGTTCACACATAAAATAAAAAAATATTGTACATATAAAAACGAACCGCTGCAACAAAAATAACTATCTTCCATAGAAGACGGAGCATGAGGCCTCGGGTAAGACAACGGCGAGAAGGCGACGTGCGCAACGTGAATCCGATGCCAGGAGAAGGTACCCTGCGTCCTTGCGGCATACGGACAGGCTCCCTCTCGAAGCACGATATATGGTGGTAGCTCACAGAGGCCATGGTGACTGCCGTGGCGGAGCTTAGGGCATCTATAGTGTATATAACTCAGGGGGTCTTAAGGTGAGTCATATCTAAACCTTAAGGCCGACTCCATAGTGTATATAACCCAAGGGGCCTTAAGACGGTCCCACTCGGCAGATAAAGAAAAATTGTATTTTAATGCTTGTGGCCAGGTCTTTAGCTTGAGGACCAACCTTAAGCCTTTTTTGCTTATAGCCTGCTTAAGGTCACCCCTGTAATGTATAATGTTGACCTTAAGGTGGTTTAAGACCCTCTATTTTCATACATTACAGATGCCTTTAGACACCGTGCGGGATGCTACAGGAGCCCAACGAAGCCATTGGTGGAGCTTGCGCAGGCCAAGGCTGCCTCAATGGCCGTTTCTTGATGGATCCATGGGCGTGAGCCTCGTCTTGGACTCTGGTATAAACAAATTTTGCATCTGGGATGACGCGTCGTGAGAACAAAAACTGGATGGAAAACATTGTGACCGGTTAGATTAGCATGAGACGGTGGATGCGCCGACCGAGGTGAAAACCGTCCTGGGAAGTGAGGTAGGTCCAGAGCAATACCGTCCTGTTTTATTTTTTCCCCCTGTTTCAAATATCACACGCCTAAAAAAGAAATTGCGAGGAAAAATTGTGGAGTAGGAAAGAAAGCACGTCTCCTCCGTTACTCGCCGTTATCACGTCGGCATACGAACATTGCGCGCGAGGAGACGCACAGAAACGCTGGGAATGCCGACATGTGATTGTTGATCTTTTTTTTTTTTGTTTCGGTCGAATTTGGTAGCTAGCGAGCTACACAGTGTCAGAGACGGGCCGGCTTTTTTTGGCTTTTTTATTTTTTTATTATCTGTGATGATGTAATATTTTTTTAAAAATTTAAATTTAATTATACTAAAAACTAATAATAGCTATAATATAAAAATAAAATTTAAACAATACCAAACAGTGAAATAAGCTGAAGCGGGGCCACGTATTCTCACCGATGACAAGTGAGAACTTGTTTCTTAAGTGTTAAGCGTAATCCAACATTCAACTATAAAAACTTTTACGATTTCAGACGAATTTTGAACACACGAATACGTTCGAATGAATTTTTGTGTGCGAGGCTACACCTCACCTCCCCATTTGTCTTCTGCGTGCTCACGAGTGCCACTGTCCCAGCTAGCGCTATGGTTTTAAAAATATTATATTGCCTTGATTAAAAAATAAATTTTATTGACTATTATATAGACAATGCAAAAGCATAATAATATTTAATTGTATGCTATGTAACCAATGAGACGATATTTGTTAGATGATCTTATTGCGCAACTAATATGCAAGACAATCAATTGACTTAATAAATAATATAATGAGGTGCCTACACATATGTGCGTCTAACTAGTAATCGCAAAAAGACAAAAGAATCTATAACTGATATCAACACATACGTTTTGAATACATGCCAGAAAATTGGAGCGATCTAGCCTTATCATGGCAAAAAAGAAAAGAGTTGTATCGTGTTCAGGGGCGACCCAACATTCGAGTGAACCTAGGCGGCCACTTGAGCTACCCCATCGGCCACACCCCTCCCCCTTTTGTCATGGTCTAAAAGCTCTGCTGTTTGCCTATCTCGACGAAGAAAGAAGAAGCAGCAGCGTGCTGCCGTGTGCACTAGGCTTAGCGAGATGGCTCGCTCCTTGGGGCGATGCCTCATAAGACGGCCCACTGGACCAGCCCACTAAGCTGCTAAGGCACAACAATTAAGGGAGCTCCTATATATTGCTTGGGCGCCCCTGCCGCCGAGGTGGCAGGTGAGCCTGGTGCTACTCGTGTGCTTTACTTTTTGTTATTTTTTTTATGTTTTAAAGAGTGAGAGTAGGCCATAGGTTGCAGAGCGAGAAGCGCTTGGCTCCCTGCCACATGTGCGACATATAGGAATCATGCAACAATCAAACATTTACCATACGAACACCCCATTTGACCCTAGGTCATCTTATTGTTTTGAAGTCTGGTGGTGGGGTTGAGGGGGGCGCACGAATGCAGCACAACGCAGCTAGCGAGCTGGTGAGAAGCGAGAAAGACGCGACATGGACGTGAGCCGGTAGAGAGACTGTTGTGGGCGCTGGGCCATAGGGCGCGGCTACATAGGCATCACAACGAGGCGTTAGCCGGCATCAACAAGGCAAGCGGGGAGCGAGCAAGGTAGCAAAACTGGGATCTAGGTGGTTTTGTTCACATACAAATACATATAAAACATACCTTTATTCTTACATGTTTACATGTAAATTATTTTGTTGGATTTACATTTAGTGTCATATGCTCTTATTAGTGTGATTACAATATTAATTATGCATATTGTGTTTTATTATTAGATAATTCTTTAGGTACATGATGTCCGACCTAAATTGTACTCCTGAGTTCGCTAATAATTGTGTTCATACATCTCCTAGAACAATTGGACTTCAGGTACCCAACAAAACCCTAGGGATGGGTTCTTTTTCACTTATGACTTATGTACATCGCTACAATAACTAGCTTTTAAATTTTGTGTTTTTTGATGTGGGGTCTACTAATCAATTGTAGTATATATTGTACTGACTTTAGCTGTACCGGCTAAAATCGTATGTAATTGTCTCCGTCTTCATAATCTCTCTCACGAACAGCCAAAATTGAAAAGTTATAAGCCACAACTTAAGAACCTACCCTAGATATGATGAAGTCTAAAGACATGTACAATGGTATAGATAGCTGTTGTCTATAATATCATCAATATCATCTATAGGCACTAAAGATAGCTCCTACAGTGGATTATTTTTTGTATATATCTCTATAGATAGCTTATCCAACATGTAATGTGCATTATTTCTCGTGTTATAATTATTTGTTGTATAAGAGAGGCCTAAGTCTCTATGTTTTTTTCTCTCCTTGATATTATTTCTTATTCTATATAGTAAGATTTATAGATAATTGTTGTTACACTGTTCGACATGCTCTGATTAGAAACCAACTGGTCAGACTCTGCACCAAAAATTCGTGACAAACTCATCGTACGCGTATAGCGATGCACGCAACAAAAGATCACTGGACACTAACGGCGTAGCCGGCGTTTAATGGCCACCAAACGCAGGAGCAAACGGCGTCCTCCTCGATATCTCCGCGGCGCCGTCTCGCCTGGCTTTTTCCCCGGAATTGCGTGGTGGGGACGGACTCCTCCGCAACCGCGCCGTAGCCTCACGGGATTCTTCCTCCTCCCCACTATAAATCCCACCCCCTCCTCGCCTCCTCCCCACACATCCAATCCCCTCAAACCCATCCCCCCAAAAAATCTACGACCGAAGCGAAGGCTCTTCCAATCCCCCTCTCAAGGTACGCGTGTTTCCGATCGATCCCTCTCGACTTCGCCTTCTCCTCCTGTTCGCTGTGTTCGTGTTCTATTACCCGGTTGGTTCCGATCTAGCTGTGTCGCGCTAGGGTTTGTGGTCATATCGACCGATTCATGTTTAGGTCTTTTTTTTGTTGGCCCGCGTGATGGTACGTGGGTGTTAACTTAGAATACTGTTGATTCGGTTCGTCCAGGCGCATTTCAGGTGTATTCCGCTCGATTGTTGTATAATCTGGGTATTTTTCTTATAGATTTATTATTTCATAGCGCTCAGATTGTGTTCTGTTACGACCATGCTCAGATTTAACTTCGATGAGGTTACTGGTTGGTGTTGAGTCTGCTAATGTTTTTGTGGTCTGGATTTGTGTTAAAATTTAGCACTGTAATCTGTGTAAACATGATACGCTGAGTCGTTTGTTTCAACTTCTTCCTAAGAGTTCGTTGATTGTTGGTTCATATTTCATCACCTTTTAGACCGTGGCCTTATTCATGTATTTTATGGTGACTAACTCTGGATTTGTTGTACTTCGTATGTACAGATGCAGATCTTTGTGAAAACCCTCACCGGTAAGACCATCACCCTCGAGGTTGAGTCCTCGGATACCATTGACAACGTCAAGGCTAAGATCCAGGACAAGGAGGGCATCCCCCCGGACCAGCAGCGTCTCATCTTCGCCGGCAAGCAGCTCGAGGACGGCCGCACCCTTGCCGACTACAACATCCAGAAGGAGTCGACCCTCCACCTCGTGCTGAGGCTCAGGGGAGGCATGCAGATCTTCGTCAAGACCCTCACTGGCAAGACCATTACGCTTGAAGTCGAGTCCTCGGACACGATCGACAACGTCAAGGCCAAGATCCAGGACAAGGAGGGCATCCCCCCGGACCAGCAGCGTCTCATCTTTGCCGGCAAGCAGCTCGAGGATGGCCGCACCCTGGCCGACTACAACATCCAGAAGGAGTCCACTCTCCACCTGGTGCTCAGGCTCAGGGGTGGCATGCAGATCTTCGTCAAGACCCTCACTGGGAAGACGATCACGCTTGAGGTTGAGTCCTCGGATACGATTGACAACGTGAAGGCCAAAATCCAAGACAAGGAGGGCATCCCCCCGGACCAGCAGCGTTTGATCTTTGCCGGCAAGCAGCTTGAGGATGGCCGCACCCTTGCGGATTACAACATCCAGAAGGAGTCTACCCTTCATTTGGTGCTTCGCCTCCGTGGTGGCCAGTAAGCTCTTCGGCCATGGAGCTGCTGCTGTCCCCGGGTTCACAAGTCTGATGCCTGTGCCTCAGGTGTCCTCTAACGGAGTTGTCTGTGTGGTCTGGTCCGTGTCCTTAGATTCTGATTGTGTCTGCCCGTGGTTTACCTGTAACGTGAGTCATGTGTCATGTTTGGTTGTGCCTGAAAACGTTTCCTGCGGTACAACAGCTCGGATGAACTATAATGAATAAGTGAACCCTGAACTTTATGCGCAATTTTTCTGTTACTAGCTATTGTTGTTAATGTTCCTGTTTAACTCTGCTGCTGTTCTTTAATCTCAATTCTACCGATCTGATTTTGTATGTACTTTTGCTACTTGTTTACTCTTTTTCAGTTCTCGTTTAAGCCTTAGGTTTTGCTCAGGCATCTATATGATTTTGGATTATTGCCTCCACCTTAAGCGACAAAGCTTTCTCGCACATAACCTTAACTTGGGAGTTGATTTTTTCCATCTCACACATAACCTTAACTTAGGAGTTGATTTCTTTCAGCTCAAGATCTGTTCATTTAGACATGATAATCAATAAAAAATACTAAGAAAAAGAAAAATAATACACTTATGAACACGAGTTCAAGTATCACTTATCTAAATAAATTTTTATAATATTAATAATTTTTATATGACTAATCTAAATAATTTTTTATAATATTAATAGTTAAAGTTAAGAAAGTTTGACTTCACATTTTCTAAAACACCTTATGTTTATAAATTGAGGGAGTAGTTTTCCCACTCTTTCGAGCATTTGGTTATTTCATTCTCTTACCATCTCAAAGCTTTAGGCCAGTCTCAGTGGAGGTTTCATGTCCCAGTTTCCAACACACCCATATTTTGGAAACAGTGCAGAAGAGTTTCATCCCCATGAAACTCTCTCTACTCCCATGAAACTTTTATCATCTCTCTCTTCATCAATACAGTGCCATGTCAGCGTATTTAATGCCCATGAAACTCCATGAAACCCCCACTGAGACTGGCCTTATAACCATTATTTAGTTGCTTCCTTAGCCTAAGAGAGCATCTCGACTCATAGAAAAGAACCTTAGAACATGTACAATGGTATAGACAATGGCTGTCTATGATATTCTTCATGTATCTATAGACGACACTAAAGACAGCTTGTACAACATGTTATCTTTTTACACGTGTCTACTGTCAGACCCAGATTTTATAATCCGGAATCTACTGTGTTTCACTGCACTAATCCCTGGATCAGTAGTTAGTGCACACAGGTTACAGTTCTGAATATCAAAGATCATATCATGCGGAAGCGTAAATGTAAAATAGTAAACTTACACATGGGCCAATTAGGCCGAAATCATTAATTTGCAGCAGCGGAAGAACGAAGCACACAGGTGGGACCTTCAGGACATGCCCACAGGCAGCCAACTGGAGGTTCGCGACCTAGCCCTTGACATCTTCATCTTCTCTGTCAGCTTGTCCAATCTTGTTGCTGAGACGAGGTGATTGGATTCCTGATTCTGAATTTTATCGCAAAAGCGAGTGTGAGCACTCCAACCCCGTGCTCCGCGAGCCAATACACAGAATGCAAATAAATAGTATGCATGGCTTAACAAAGGAGAGGCTCGGGTTATTTTATTTGCCAAAAATCGCTTTTAGTAGCATTACTACTATTATTTAATCAAAGTGTTACTATTGCTACCTAACTCCATACTACAATAGCCAAAATTGACTTAATCCACCGAAAATGCACTTTCTTTATTGACTGCTGTCTACAACTCCAAACAGCAAGTGTCATCATTTATTTAATCCACCGATCTTACTTTGTATTTTGGTTTACTAATAATCCAATCCTGTCAATACTATTCATCAGCCCCTTACCTCTGAACTCTAATGATTCTCTAATATAATTACTTTCAAATCCACCGATATCATTCGTATTCAATCATTTTTGTCATTGATTCCAACCCATAATCCATCCCATTTTCCATTATCTATCACTGACTAATCCTCAAATATACTTCCACCGAAAATTCAATTTACTAAGATTGTAATCCACTAATTGTTATGAATCCTCCAATCTTCTCAGAAATCCAAATCATCCACCCAGTAATTGATCAACTCCTATTAATTCCCCATATTGTCAACATCTTCCAAGAATTAATAAACATCAGTAGTGTAGTAATCCAGCAATGTACCTTTGCACTCCCTATTTCTCCGAAATCGATTCACTATTATATATCCCCCAAGAATATCATTGATCAATTCTACGACTCACTAGTATCCTCCCACCAAGTAAATCACTAATCAGGAACTATAATCCAATACTTGTATTACTCCTCCAAATTCCCAAAAATGCAATTGATTCATCTAGTAACCGAATCTATTAATTCCAATATTGTCATCTCCCAAGAATTTATTTATCAGTGTCGTAATCCAATATTTATCTGTGCAATATCTAAATCTCCAAAAATCATTTAAATCATCTATCTAGCCTATCTATTCAGCTAGACTCCACCAATTTATTTCTCCCAGAACCTACACTATCATTTCCTGTTTAAGATCGACATGAATCCACCAATACCTTTATGTGTACACTACAAACATCTATTTCCTTTACTCACGACTCTATTTACCCTTTCCATATTTAATTTTGTAAGAATAGAAATGCCACTAATTGAAATACGATACATAAAATTTCCTGAGACTTAGCAGCTTTGGAACAAAACATAATGTTCAAGGAATACTAACATGATTTTCCATACATATGGCATCACACCATATGCCTAATATCACCATAATTTCTCCATGCATACGGCATCACACCGTCTAACATCTTTCAGCGTTATAGCCGCTTAACTTATCACTGGGACGACACCCAGGACAACTCAAATCAGGGGCCTTTCACTGCCCTCCACTTTTCCATCCCTCCCACAAAACATTTTGAAATAGAACTATATCTGGTTAAGTTCCCATGTCCGCCCTTGACCGTGGGCACGGCTATTCGAATAGTTTTGACTCTGCAGAGTTTGTACACTTTCACCACAAGAGACACTCAACTCATTGCCCCACACGATTCCTTAGAAGTGTGGTTGAGCAGACTATCACAGTGACTTTTCAAAGTATCTAGTCCCTTTTGTCATCTCACCCTATGGGCCGTTCCCACTTGCGGTGGGTCCCATACGTTGCACGGGATGTTCCCCACGGCTACTAGCGTACGGGCTCCACTCCCCTCTGCGCTAGTACGACTGGGAAACTTCACCCTCCACTCGGTGTCCCTTTAGGCCTCCCCTTGCCCTTGCATATCCACTCCTGTCCACTACCAGTGAGATGAGTCCGGGGGTTTCGATAAATTTACTTAGCCAAGTTGTATTTTACAGACTTGTGGTTGTACTGTTTTACACAGGAGGTCATGACAAGATTCAGTCCTTAGTGGTATCTGAGCGGTTCTACCACACTCCATAATTTGTGCTCCCACCGCACCACATACCAGCCCCCAAACCATCCGCTCAGATATTTAAGCAAGTTAGGATTTTTGGGGAGCATAAAATAATCATGTCAAAACATACCAGTCATTCCCACCATGACTGCCCAAACCAGTTTCTCATGATTTAAAATGACAATGATGTTTGGGGCATTTCAGTGCCCCTGAGTATTTATGCAGTACTAAGCATGGCATATAATTAGGGACTTATTTTCAAAAGTTACAATTCTAATTTTGCTAGGGCGACAAGGTTCACATATTCAAGTATTCCAAAGGAGGTGTAATATTAATCAAGCAAACAATGGGCATATAACTAAAATCTTAAATTAAACATGTATTTGCATATAAAATATCAGCTAGCAATTTGATAATTTAAACAAATATAATTTGCAGAAAATGTAGGTTCAACATGATCAAAGTATTGACTCGCCTGGCGCGGTTTACCGCGGTCTTGAGCTCACACAAAGTTGTCTCATGCGATGATCTTTAATCTTTGGTCTTCATCGATCTTGGTCTCGCTTTATCCATAGAATCTTCAGGACTCCAATTTCTAACTACGGGGTAAACGACGAAATTCAAATAAAAGCAAATAACTCTAAAGATCCAAATAATTCCAAATAAACTCGATTTAGTTTTTATTACGAGTTAATGGGTGATTTGAGTGATTTGAGGAAAGGCCGGTGGTAGATACGTTAACTTGATCTTTTTGTTAATAATATCTTTTATTATTTTTATATTTATCAAGGAAGTTCCATGAGTCAAGTTAGACATATACTCTGGTGTAAGAGTTTAGCTGAGTATTATTTCGTCGAGCGATAATATTCAAGGCATATGTTATACATGCGATGTGTACAATTTTTATTTGTTTTGAATCAATCTTAAGGTCTGGGTTTATAGCATTTTGGGGTACAATATTTTATGTTCCCTCGGTTATTACTAGTCATTTTTTTTTGAATTAGGATGGATTTATACGGGTCCTAGCTCGGTATATATATATATATTTATGCTCAATATTATTATTCATTTAAAACTAACGTTCAGATTTAATCAATGGCGCTAGTATTATCTTGCACCTACTTTAGCTGTTATTATTGGGTTCAGATCTATTTTTATTTATCCACCAAGGCTTGTTGTACGGTCACATTAATTAATTATCATGATAACTAACCAAAGTTTAATTCATACACAAATTCTTTAAAGCCTTATTTAAATTTTATTAGTTTCCATAGATCATCCCTAATTTTTTTTCCTAAGTTTTTCCTTTAATTTAGGATTAGATTTAAAATAAATGCTAAAGGCATGCTAATCATACATACATGATAATAACTAATCCATGTTTTGTCATTTATTAAGCTCATGTATATCCTAATAAATTTTGTATCTTCTATGGATGCATCTTTAATTAGAATTTTTATTAACTTTGGGTTTTAAGCTATACTATGTTTTACTCATACCTTTGATTGATATTTAGTCCTTGAGTTATTTATTCAAATAGTATTACTTATTCATATATAACAACTATTCCACATTTAAATATTAAGCAATATGGTTTTATGGCCTAATTAAATGTATTAGCTTTTCTATGTTATTCCTAGTTATGCCTAGTACCACTGACACCCTATTACATATTAGCGAGACTATTTTGGTTGTGGATGACCCATGGCCATTATGTTTATACATATATATTTTGGAAGCCTTCTAATTTAGATGGAAACTCTATCCGGATGCTGTTAATATTTTGTTTAATGAGTATATAAATTTTGGTGATCCCAAATTAATAATCAAGCTCCCTTGATTTATTTCCTACATATTTCTTTAATTGAAATGAGCTAAATAAATGGATGGCAAAAATGGGCAAAAAGGGGAGTTCGAACCCAAGATTTATCAACTAATGCACGCTCGGTTAACCACTTGGCCATTGCCCATCTACCGATTGCCTAACGGGAGACCAATACCTGTATGCTTCGTACGGCCTGGGGCAAACAGGGCATCCCGGCGCCGGAGGAGAGCGGCCTCGCCGGCGAGGGGTGGCTGATGAGGGCCGGGTGAGGGCTAAAACGCGTCGTGCGCGCCGAGGTGAGGCCGGTGGAGGCGGTTGCGGGGGCCGAAGACCTCCGGAGCGGGCCGGCGGCGTGAGGCGGTGTTGGGCGGCGGTGGCGCACGGTGAGGAGGGAGCTCGGGTGGCGGGGGCTACGATTGGTGGTAGAGGCAGGTTGAGGGCGCTGAGATGGGGCTTCCCCAGCTAGGAATTGGAGAATGGCGGACTGAGGAGGGGGCGGTGGTGGATATGGCGGCGGCGGCTGTTTTTGGGGAAGAAGGGGGGAGGAGAGGAAATAGTGCGGGGCAAACAGAGGGGACCTGGCTATTTGTAGGCGGGGAGGCGCGGTGGCTGAAGGACTGGTCGACGACGGGAGACCGGGCAGTGGCGGCGGACCACCGGGCAAAACCCGGCGCGGGGCTCGGCGCGGCGCATGGCAGGTAGGAGCGGCGCGGGGCTCGGCGCACGGATTGACTAGGCGAGCGGCGCGCGTCAGGGGCTGTGCAGAGGGGGCGGCGATGCGACGGGGCAGGCGCGCGTGACTGGGCGCGCGGAAGAATCACGGGGAGCACAGCTGCAGCTCACGGGAGAGAGAAGAAAGAGTGGAAAGGAGAGATGCGGGCGGAGCGAGGAGAAGGAGCGAGCGGGGCACAGGTTCACGAGCCAGAGGGCGAGGACGCGGGGCCACGGGCAGAGGGAGAGGAAAGGGCTGGCGCGGGGGCCCTGCTGGTCGGTGGGTCAAGGCGGGAGGGGAAGGAGAAGTGGGCCGGCGGGCGGAAGAGGCTATTGGGCCGTTCGGCCGAAAAGAGGGAAGGGGCAACTTGGCTTTTATATATATATTTGTATTTTCCCTTTTTTTTTTGCCTGCATGTATATATCTTCCTTATGCCTATTTTTTTGTATAATACATTTTAGGCCTTGCTCATCTTTCTAGGTCCTTGTGTGCATACTTGCATAGGTTCTATTTATTTTTGTTTCCCTTTATATACTATTATCTTCAAAATGATATTTCATCTTTTATTAACTCAAATTTCTCTCCCCTTATACTGGATCATCTTTTCATATTCCCATTTAAAATTTTGAGTTTCCTTTATTTGCATATTCCCCATGTATAGCATTACTAATATTGATTTTGTTTTTGGTCTTTCTTGAATTTCTTTATCTTTTGGGAGCTCAATCAAAATTTAAGAACACCATGAAAATCCAAACTCAAATATAATATTTGATAAAAATAACTCAAGGGCTTCATATTTTCAAATTTAAAATTTTCAGGATGTTACAAATCTACCCCCCTTAAATGAATCTCGACCCCGAGATTTCGGTAGAGTAGAAGGAAGCAGATAAGGTTTTATTGGCTAGCAATGGGTTTCGGGGTGTTGCTCGACGTTTAGTTCTTTAGCTCCACAGAGAGATGAAAATCTGCACAATAGGGGTTAGCACTTGGAGAAATCAAAAGGACAGAGGGAAACCTTGTTCTCCTGGATAGGTCATAGACTTCCAACTACTTGCTCTTTGACGTTGTTGGCTTCATGTCATCGTAGAATGGAGTAGTTGCATCGTCTATTAGACATATGGTTGTAGAATTTCATATTGATAGGTGGGTAGCAATGGTCTGTGCCCTAGGGGTAGTGGGCCTTGGAAATTAAAGAGGTGACGATGGACCATTCTATATGGTGGTCTTTTACTTCTACGAGGATCTCGTTCTTGCTCCTTAGCTTTGCTAAGCACGTCGACCTTAGCTGAAGGTATGTCTTATAATCCTCTTCACCAAAAGATTTCTGGTCTTGCGAATCTCCTTGTACTAGTTTGATTAGCCCTAAGTCCAGGTTGTTGCAGCTCCAAATATACATCGCCGTAGTTCTTCGACATTTCTGAATCATAGTGCTACCCCCCTTAAATAAATGACAAGTGTCATTATTCGCCTCTTCTAGTTCCAGGCATGATAGGTCTTGCGGCGATCATCACCTTTCTTCAGTGGATTTGACCGGGTTTGTAGCAAACGGGGTGAGGGGGAATAGCATGAGGTAAGGATAGAATCATGGGGATAAGGTAATCCAATCCCATTCTAATTTTAAAAGAGCACATCCAGGAAACTGGAGTGATACTGAGCTACACAAATTTTTAAAAGCAAGCTTTTCTTGTGACTGCAAAATAGGGCGCTCGAGGGCAAGAAGACAGTACACAGGGACCAACGAAAATCTTGTGACAATACAACGTCTACTCGGAAAAGCACACACAAGGGCACATGGTTCATCTGCATAGTTCTTTTAGAACGAATCTATCTTATCTTCATAAATATCTTCGACATTCCTAGCCTTAGAATTTGAGTAGGGGTATGAGAGGAGGAACAAAATTTTCCTTTTGAAATCAATAGAAGGAAGAGGAAAGTGTTCTGAGGTATTTTAATCGATATCAACACACACTCTTGTGTTATTGTTTTGAATACGGGGTAAGAGAGTTCTAGAAGTAAAAATTGGCTAGGGCAGCTTTTGGATAAGAGAGAATCATCTAAGAGAGATAAGAATGAGCAATATGAATCATCTAAGAGAGATAAGAATGAGCAATATATATATATATATATATATATTCAAGTAGTATTTGAAAGAAAATATTTCTAGTCATGAACTAACGACCAGGCTAACTAGGTCACGACCTGCAGTCGATATGCTCTGATACCATCCCTGTCAGACCCAGATTTTATAATCCGGAATCTACTGTGTTTCACTGCACTAATCCCTGGATCAGTAGTTAGTGCACACAGGTTACAGTTCTGAATATCAAAGATCATATCATGCGGAAGCGTAAATGTAAAATAGTAAACTTACACATGGGCCAATTAGGCCGAAATCATTAATTTGCAGCAGCGGAAGAACGAAGCACACAGGTGGGACATTCAGGACATGCCCACAGGCAGCCAACTGGAGGTTCGCGACCTAGCCCTTGACATCTTCATCTTCTCTGTCAGCTTGTCCAATCTTGTTGCTGAGACGAGGTGATTGGATTCCTGATTCTGAATTTTATCGCAAAAGCGAGTGTGAGCACTCCAACCCCGTGCTCCGCGAGCCAATACACAGAATGCAAATAAATAGTATGCATGGCTTAACAAAGGAGAGGCTCGGGTTATTTTATTTGCCAAAAATCGCTTTTAGTAGCATTACTACTATTATTTAATCAAAGTGTTACTATTGCTACCTAACTCCATACTACAATAGCCAAAATTGACTTAATCCACCGAAAATGCACTTTCTTTATTGACTGCTGTCTACAACTCCAAACAGCAAGTGTCATCATTTATTTAATCCACCGATCTTACTTTGTATTTTGGTTTACTAATAATCCAATCCTGTCAATACTATTCATCAGCCCCTTACCTCTGAACTCTAATGATTCTCTAATATAATTACTTTCAAATCCACCGATATCATTCGTATTCAATCATTTTTGTCATTGATTCCAACCCATAATCCATCCCATTTTCCATTATCTATCACTGACTAATCCTCAAATATACTTCCACCGAAAATTCAATTTACTAAGATTGTAATCCACTAATTGTTATGAATCCTCCAATCTTCTCAGAAATCCAAATCATCCACCCAGTAATTGATCAACTCCTATTAATTCCCCATATTGTCAACATCTTCCAAGAATTAATAAACATCAGTAGTGTAG
The DNA here is from genome assembly GCA_017311315.1 of Dendrocalamus latiflorus. NCBI lineage: Eukaryota > Viridiplantae > Streptophyta > Magnoliopsida > Poales > Poaceae > Dendrocalamus > Dendrocalamus latiflorus. Next base: position 2,797,096 of record CM029621.1, on the reverse strand, counting down.
TAATCCAGCAATGTACCTTTGCACTCCCTATTTCTCCGAAATCGATTCACTATTATATATCCCCCAAGAATATCATTGATCAATTCTACGACTCACTAGTATCCTCCCACCAAGTAAATCACTAATCAGGAACTATAATCCAATACTTGTATTACTCCTCCAAATTCCCAAAAATGCAATTGATTCATCTAGTAACCGAATCTATTAATTCCAATATTGTCATCTCCCAAGAATTTATTTATCAGTGTCGTAATCCAATATTTATCTGTGCAATATCTAAATCTCCAAAAATCATTTAAATCATCTATCTAGCCTATCTATTCAGCTAGACTCCACCAATTTATTTCTCCCAGAACCTACACTATCATTTCCTGTTTAAGATCGACATGAATCCACCAATACCTTTATGTGTACACTACAAACATCTATTTCCTTTACTCACGACTCTATTTACCCTTTCCATATTTAATTTTGTAAGAATAGAAATGCCACTAATTGAAATACGATACATAAAATTTCCTGAGACTTAGCAGCTTTGGAACAAAACATAATGTTCAAGGAATACTAACATGATTTTCCATACATATGGCATCACACCATATGCCTAATATCACCATAATTTCTCCATGCATACGGCATCACACCGTCTAACATCTTTCAGCGTTATAGCCGCTTAACTTATCACTGGGACGACACCCAGGACAACTCAAATCAGGGGCCTTTCACTGCCCTCCACTTTTCCATCCCTCCCACAAAACATTTTGAAATAGAACTATATCTGGTTAAGTTCCCATGTCCGCCCTTGACCGTGGGCACGGCTATTCGAATAGTTTTGACTCTGCAGAGTTTGTACACTTTCACCACAAGAGACACTCAACTCATTGCCCCACACGATTCCTTAGAAGTGTGGTTGAGCAGACTATCACAGTGACTTTTCAAAGTATCTAGTCCCTTTTGTCATCTCACCCTATGGGCCGTTCCCACTTGCGGTGGGTCCCATACGTTGCACGGGATGTTCCCCACGGCTACTAGCGTACGGGCTCCACTCCCCTCTGCGCTAGTACGACTGGGAAACTTCACCCTCCACTCGGTGTCCCTTTAGGCCTCCCCTTGCCCTTGCATATCCACTCCTGTCCACTACCAGTGAGATGAGTCCGGGGGTTTCGATAAATTTACTTAGCCAAGTTGTATTTTACAGACTTGTGGTTGTACTGTTTTACACAGGAGGTCATGACAAGATTCAGTCCTTAGTGGTATCTGAGCGGTTCTACCACACTCCATAATTTGTGCTCCCACCGCACCACATACCAGCCCCCAAACCATCCGCTCAGATATTTAAGCAAGTTAGGATTTTTGGGGAGCATAAAATAATCATGTCAAAACATACCAGTCATTCCCACCATGACTGCCCAAACCAGTTTCTCATGATTTAAAATGACAATGATGTTTGGGGCATTTCAGTGCCCCTGAGTATTTATGCAGTACTAAGCATGGCATATAATTAGGGACTTATTTTCAAAAGTTACAATTCTAATTTTGCTAGGGCGACAAGGTTCACATATTCAAGTATTCCAAAGAAGGTGTAATATTAATCAAGCAAACAATGGGCATATAACTAAAATCTTAAATTAAACATGTATTTGCATATAAAATATCAGCTAGCAATTTGATAATTTAAACAAATATAATTTGCAGAAAATGTAGGTTCAACATGATCAAAGTATTGACTCGCCTGGCGCGGTTTACCGCGGTCTTGAGCTCACACAAAGTTGTCTCATGCGATGATCTTTAATCTTTGGTCTTCATCGATCTTGGTCTCGCTTTATCCATAGAATCTTCAGGACTCCAATTTCTAACTACGGGGTAAACGACGAAATTCAAATAAAAGCAAATAACTCTAAAGATCCAAATAATTCCAAATAAACTCGATTTAGTTTTTATTACGAGTTAATGGGTGATTTGAGTGATTTGAGGAAAGGCCGGTGGTAGATACGTTAACTTGATCTTTTTGTTAATAATATCTTTTATTATTTTTATATTTATCAAGGAAGTTCCATGAGTCAAGTTAGACATATACTCTGGTGTAAGAGTTTAGCTGAGTATTATTTCGTCGAGCGATAATATTCAAGGCATATGTTATACATGCGATGTGTACAATTTTTATTTGTTTTGAATCAATCTTAAGGTCTGGGTTTATAGCATTTTGGGGTACAATATTTTATGTTCCCTCGGTTATTACTAGTCATTTTTTTTTGAATTAGGATGGATTTATACGGGTCCTAGCTCGGTATATATATATATATATATTTATGCTCAATATTATTATTCATTTAAAACTAACGTTCAGATTTAATCAATGGCGCTAGTATTATCTTGCACCTACTTTAGCTGTTATTATTGGGTTCAGATCTATTTTTATTTATCCACCAAGGCTTGTTGTACGGTCACATTAATTAATTATCATGATAACTAACCAAAGTTTAATTCATACACAAATTCTTTAAAGCCTTATTTAAATTTTATTAGTTTCCATAGATCATCCCTAATTTTTTTTCCTAAGTTTTTCCTTTAATTTAGGATTAGATTTAAAATAAATGCTAAAGGCATGCTAATCATACATACATGATAATAACTAATCCATGTTTTGTCATTTATTAAGCTCATGTATATCCTAATAAATTTTGTATCTTCTATGGATGCATCTTTAATTAGAATTTTTATTAACTTTGGGTTTTAAGCTATACTATGTTTTACTCATACCTTTGATTGATATTTAGTCCTTGAGTTATTTATTCAAATAGTATTACTTATTCATATATAACAACTATTCCACATTTAAATATTAAGCAATATGGTTTTATGGCCTAATTAAATGTATTAGCTTTTCTATGTTATTCCTAGTTATGCCTAGTACCACTGACACCCTATTACATATTAGCGAGACTATTTTGGTTGTGGATGACCCATGGCCATTATGTTTATACATATATATTTTGGAAGCCTTCTAATTTAGATGGAAACTCTATCCGGATGCTGTTAATATTTTGTTTAATGAGTATATAAATTTTGGTGATCCCAAATTAATAATCAAGCTCCCTTGATTTATTTCCTACATATTTCTTTAATTGAAATGAGCTAAATAAATGGATGGCAAAAATGGGCAAAAAGGGGAGTTCGAACCCAAGATTTATCAACTAATGCACGCTCGGTTAACCACTTGGCCATTGCCCATCTACCGATTGCCTAACGGGAGACCAATACCTGTATGCTTCGTACGGCCTGGGGCAAACAGGGCATCCCGGCGCCGGAGGAGAGCGGCCTCGCCGGCGAGGGGTGGCTGATGAGGGCCGGGTGAGGGCTAAAACGCGTCGTGCGCGCCGAGGTGAGGCCGGTGGAGGCGGTTGCGGGGGCCGAAGACCTCCGGAGCGGGCCGGCGGCGTGAGGCGGTGTTGGGCGGCGGTGGCGCACGGTGAGGAGGGAGCTCGGGTGGCGGGGGCTACGATTGGTGGTAGAGGCAGGTTGAGGGCGCTGAGATGGGGCTTCCCCAGCTAGGAATTGGAGAATGGCGGACTGAGGAGGGGGCGGTGGTGGATATGGCGGCGGCGGCTGTTTTTGGGGAAGAAGGGGGGAGGAGAGGAAATAGTGCGGGGCAAACAGAGGGGACCTGGCTATTTGTAGGCGGGGAGGCGCGGTGGCTGAAGGACTGGTCGACGACGGGAGACCGGGCAGTGGCGGCGGACCACCGGGCAAAACCCGGCGCGGGGCTCGGCGCGGCGCATGGCAGGTAGGAGCGGCGCGGGGCTCGGCGCACGGATTGACTAGGCGAGCGGCGCGCGTCAGGGGCTGTGCAGAGGGGGCGGCGATGCGACGGGGCAGGCGCGCGTGATTGGGCGCGCGGAAGAATCACGGGGAGCACAGCTGCAGCTCACGGGAGAGAGAAGAAAGAGTGGAAAGGAGAGATGCGGGCGGAGCGAGGAGAAGGAGCGAGCGGGGCACAGGTTCACGAGCCAGAGGGCGAGGACGCGGGGCCACGGGCAGAGGGAGAGGAAAGGGCTGGCGCGGGGGCCCTGCTGGTCGGTGGGTCAAGGCGGGAGGGGAAGGAGAAGTGGGCCGGCGGGCGGAAGAGGCTATTGGGCCGTTCGGCCGAAAAGAGGGAAGGGGCAACTTGGCTTTTATATATATATTTGTATTTTCCCTTTTTTTTTTGCCTGCATGTATATATCTTCCTTATGCCTATTTTTTTGTATAATACATTTTAGGCCTTGCTCATCTTTCTAGGTCCTTGTGTGCATACTTGCATAGGTTCTATTTATTTTTGTTTCCCTTTATATACTATTATCTTCAAAATGATATTTCATCTTTTATTAACTCAAATTTCTCTCCCCTTATACTGGATCATCTTTTCATATTCCCATTTAAAATTTTGAGTTTCCTTTATTTGCATATTCCCCATGTATAGCATTACTAATATTGATTTTGTTTTTGGTCTTTCTTGAATTTCTTTATCTTTTGGGAGCTCAATCAAAATTTAAGAACACCATGAAAATCCAAACTCAAATATAATATTTGATAAAAATAACTCAAGGGCTTCATATTTTCAAATTTAAAATTTTCAGGATGTTACATCTACAGACAGCTTCTTCATGACATAATGCCTTTTGTTTCTTATGTTATAGTCAACTGTTACATGAGAGACAATACAATTCTCTATGGCTCTCTTTCCTTCACATCATCTTGTATCTTATGTGATAAGATTTACGAATAGCTCATGTCATGTCATTCTACACAGCCTCATGGAAAGGAACGGGAGGATCCATCATCGAAAACAAGGACGAGCCAATCAAAATATACTGGGAGTTATTAGTGTCCGGATGTCCGATCCGGACGCTAGTGCCATACGATCGGCCGCAACATTCATTTCTCATGTATGCAACAATTTTTGGACTTGTATGCAACAAAATATTTTGATAAAAAACTCGATGTTGCAACGGTTATTACTTATTATTGCATGTATGAACTCAGAATGTTACAATAAAAACCAAACACTTACTTCCATGGCATGCGACCGCGAGCTCTGATTGCCACGAAAGCTGAGACGGCTAGGGCGGTGGGGGTCGAGGCAGGCAGCAGAGGGCCCAGATCCGGCGGATCCGGCGGTGAGGAGGCTGGCTGAGGCGGTGGCGGCTGGATCCAACAACGAGGAAGCTGGATCCGGTACAGGCGGCGATGGCCTGACGGACGAGCCATCGGATCCAACGATGATGGAGGCGAGAAGGCGAGAGGGAGCTAGATCCGGCCAGATCTGGCTGGAGGTGGCGGCCGGAGAAGAGGATGTGTTGGCCAATGCGGTATGGGAGGCAGGCGGCGATGGAGACAGGGTTGGGCGCTTTGGCGAGGTCGTCGTAGTTGAGGCCAGGTGAGGTGGAAGATCTCGGAGGCTAGGAAGTAGGAGGCAAGGGGGTGGTGATGTGGGAAGGAGATGAAGAGAGAAGGAAACGGATGGGCATGCGCTGTGGAGAAATGAGCAGCTAAGGCAGGAGAGGGGGAATGAGTGTATGTGTAGCAGAAGAACAGAAAAACGTCCAATCTATTTGTTACCCATCGGACGTATGAGGCTATCATTTCTAAATAAGGGGGTGCTCAAAAGGGTTTTTTGAGTGGTTTATGGTTAAAAAGTACTATAGCTAGCTGAAATTGCACTGTAGTTGATGGTGGCTTATTTGGTGTAATTAAATTTTTAAAAAAATAAAAAAAATAGAAAAACATATTAGCTCATTACGGACAAGTGCAAACGAATACCCAAAAAAGAACCTAAAAAACCAAAAAAAGATAAAATTATTAAATAGTGAAAATAAATCAGAAGTCTAAGCCGTTTTGAGGGGTCGCTAAATTTGCTTTTCTTAGAGCAACTCCAGCAGTAGCCCTCAAAACAGAGCCCCTACTTTTCATTTGAGGGCCCCCCTACTTTTGAGGGCCCAGTTTTTTTGCATCTACTCCAACAGCACCCCTCAAATCTAAGCCCTCAAATACATTCCACTGCACACTGACACATGGGACCCACTCCTCAAATCTGTCCGCCATGGTCATCGACCCTCCTGGCCGCAAGCTTGACGCCGCCGAAGGCAGGGGCGGGGTCATCGCCGGGATCCGGCCGCCTCCGCTCTCCGCCGCTGGATCCGGCGACCCCGCACCAGATCCGGCCGCTTCCCGCCCGGATCCGTTCGCCGCTGCGCCTTCGCAGCTCGGATCCGGCCTCGCCCCTCCTAGATCTCGCCGCCGCGCGCCCGGGGCCGCCTGCTGCCTCCGCCCGGGGCCGCCGCCGGCTTCTTCTCCTCGCCTTTCCCTGCCGAGGCCTTCTCCGCCTTGTCGGCAGGCTCCTCCTCCACGGGCTTCTCCGCCTTCTCTTCGCCGCCAGCTTGGGTCGCCGCCCGGGGCCGTCGCTCGCCGAGGTCGCTGGGGAGTCGAGGTCGCGGAGGAGACCGGCGATGCGGAGGAGAGCGAGGTCGCGGAGGAGGCGGCGTCGGCGGAGGAGAGTGAGGTCGCGGCGGATGCGGCGAAACGCGCGGCCGAGGGGACCCGCAGAAGTCGCTCGCGGGGGAGAGAAGGAAGTCGCGCACCGGCGACGCTCGCGGGCGGGCTGCGGGCTTCGCGTGCGGGGAGGGGAACCGGCGGCGCGCACGGGAGGGGAAGAGGCGGGCGGGGAAAGAGGCGAGGGGAAAGAGCCGGGCGGGCGGGCAGAAAACGGACTCAACAGAAATTTGAGGGCTTGGCCTAGAACCCCAGGAATGAGGGCTGAAGGGGGGATTTGAGGAGCTCCTCAAATTTGAGGGTTCTAGTAGGGGCCCTGCTAGACCTCTATTTTTACCTCAAGCCCTCAAATATGAGGTTTGAGGGCTCAAGTAGGGGCCCTGCTGTAGTTGCTCTTACCAGACAATCGGGAGGTCCATTGTCACGTGTTCACGACATTGGTTTATGAAATAAAGAAAAAAAATAGTTAGGCGTGTGGCGTCAGACTGACATTGGGACCCACAGCGCGGAAAGCGATCGAGCCACTGTCCTGCGGCTGCGACCGGGAACCACACGACAATCCACGCCCCTCCCCCAAATCTGGCCGCGATTCCATCCATATTCACCGTCGTTCCCAAACCCGTCAACGGCCGGCCTCTCTCCATCGAGCAGGGCCTCCCACCATCCCACGTGCCCCCGCCGTCGAGCAGCAGCACCGTTATCCCCTCGCCGCCGGCGCTGTGAGTCCGGTCACAGCGGTGGTGGGCCGGTCTCTGCGCGGCCTAAGCTTTCACGCGCCGCCGCAGCGCCGGTCTCTCAAAGCGAAACCCAACGTCTCGTCGCCAGCAGCAGCAGAAGGCAAGTGAGAAGCCGGGCAGCGGGCGCCGATCCAGCGCCGCCGCACCGCACCGCACCGGCGCATCGCAACCGCTCGTCGCCTCCGCGGCTCCGCCGTCTCAGATCTGCGCCGCCTCGTCGCCTCCCTCCGCCGTCTCAGCTCGTCGCCTCCCTCCGCCGTCTCAGCTCGTCGCCAGCACCGCCTCGTCGCCTCCGCCGTCTCCCCGCCTCCCGGCGCCGCCCGCCCCACCTCCCGACCCGTCTCGGCGCCGCCCCGCCTCCCAACCCGTCTCTTTGATTCAGGTGCTCCTCATGGTGCAATCCTTTTTTTTTTGTATGCAGTTGATGCTTTAGATGTCATGTTGCAATTATAGTTCCATTTGATTGAGATGCTCATCTCTTTCAAAAACTTATTTATCAGTTTTTCCTCTGATTATGACAGACTCAGTGCATATAAACTTCTTGATTGGGTTTAATTAATTATAAGTATACTTTGCATGTTTTTACTAGGATTCATGTTTCTGGTTCTAAATTTCTAGTATGCACTTCAAGATATTTAGGAGCTGCCCTTGGTTGATAGTGCTGCCCTTGATCTGCTGGGTGTGTTTTGGGATTGAAATATCTGAAAATATTTGTCATGCACTAGTGAACCCACAAGGATCATCCCACGGAATTCTTGTCGCAAGAAAGGGATTAGTTATCCTAAAGTAGGACACTCGATCTAATTGAAGTGGCCACTGGGCATCTAGTAGACATGCATTAATCTTTATATGACAGGAGAACTGTTTAATGCAAAGTTTTAAAGAACTGCTTTCTCGCAGAAAGGTCATCACATGAAGAATCTTCAGATAAACACATTATGCAATTGGCTCGTCTCTGCAGCACGCCTGAAAAAGTGTTTACAGATAAATTAGCCATGAAAATAGATCTGATTTCAGTTAACCTCATTAGCATTTCTCTTATTACGTTGTATGTTGGAGCATTGAGCTAAAGTTTCATGTCAATGATATATTTGCGACATACTTTTGTTACGCTGTTGTGTGGGTAAAAATTGGTGTTACTTCTAGGCTGTTAACCTTTTAGCATTCAGCCCGGGGCACGGCGAAATCCTGGATCCGCCATTGGTGGTGGCCATACGCGCGCTGCCTTTCTCGATAAGATCGCAAGGGCCCGTCTGCATCTCCATCGTTTGTTGCCCGACGACGTGGCGATCTCCATAGAGATCGGATCCATGGGCTCGTCCGTCCAGCGCGATTCCATCTCCGCACAAGGTAACTCAGCTCTCGCTACTCCTCCATGTTTCTGGCGATTTTTACATCATTTTACCCTATTCAATTGCCATTGTTCGACACAGTATCGTAATATGTGGATGTGGATGTAGAAATTTGCTGATTTGCGATTGCTGGAACTGGGTTGCTTGATTCTTTCGTTGTCTCTTTCTCGCTTTTCTAGTGATTTGGGATTGATGCCAAATTTGTGGGACTGAAGGCACGGGTCTAGTTAGGCATGGTTTCTTGCCATGGTTGAGTTCGCCGTGAGTTGGGTACTTGGGTACGCTTCTTGCGCAGAACAATTAACTAGGAATAGCTTACTGATTTTAGGGCATGAAGCCGGTATAGATGGAGGTTGTTGGATCGGTTATTGTAGGTTATCCAAACTTTCCTACTTCAAATTATGTCTATGGTTTATCTGTTCTTTCAGCAATCCAAGTTCCTTTCGGGATTAGATTGCTAAAGTCGAACTGTTATCAGCGAATTGCTGTTTATCGTTTCATGCTAAATGTAATATTTTTTTTTGTTCATTTTTACCTTAGCAGGGAGTATGGAGGGTGTTGATTGTCCTGGCAGCAGCAGGTGGGCCAGAATGATGAGCACAGACTCGTGGAGGTGGTGTTTAGGCTTAATTTACATCGTTGCTGTTGCGAGTATCTGGATTGCTGCAAGCTACATTGTGCAGTCTGTTGTGGATGCCGGTGTTTCTCCGTTCTTGATTACCTACATATGCAATTCTCTGTTTGTTATTTACATCCCCATAGTTGAGGTTGCTCGATACTTCGAGGATTCTATCAACAACTTTTGGACAAAGTTGAAGGGCAAGAATGGTGCAAATCTGCAGCTGTCCGCTGATCTGGAGAGTGTGAATCTTCTACAAAGAAGTGAGGTAGAGGGCAATGCAACCTCGGATCAACCATTAAGGTTACCTGAAGACACTTTGGCTCCAGATGCGAACTTCCCTGGCCAGACAGAGCTAACTGTCGCAGACTGCAGCAAAGGGTTGGATGCAAAAGGGCGCTGGACGCGTGCTCGTGTTGCCAGAGTCAGCATGGTAGTCTGCCCTTTTTGGTTTCTTGCACAGCTTACATTCAATCTGTCTCTAAGATACACCACTGTTACAGTAAGTGCTACTAAGCAGCACTGTATAGTACTTCCATATCAACATCTATTTTACCTCACTCCTGTCACTAGTTGGTCTATAATATGTCCTTGTTTCTTTGTACTTGCAGTCAAACACGATCTTGAGCAGCACATCTAGCCTCTTCACTTTCTTGGTTGCATTAGTATTTCTTGGAGAAACATTCACATGGTTGAAGCTAATCAGTGTGCTTCTCTGCATGGGAGGAACAATAATTGTTAGCCTGGCCGATTCAAGTAGTACAGTGAATGCTATTGCCACAAATCCTCTTCTTGGAGACATCCTTTCTATTGTTTCAGCTGGCTTATATGCTGTGTATATCACCTTGATACGGAAAAAGTTTCCTGATGAGAAAGAAGGTCAAGGCCAAGTGAGTATGGCTCAATTTCTGGGATTCCTGGGACTGTTTAATATGTTGTTTTTCCTTCCTGTTGCATTGGTGCTGAATTTCGCCAAACTGGAGCCATTCCACAGGTTGACATGGGAGCAAGTCGGTCTGATTGTTGGAAAAGGTAGGTTTTCTCTTTACACATTAACATTATGTTGCTTTTTTTCAGAAGCATGAGGTGCTCATTCATAATGTGGGCTATAACAGAGCATCATGTTTGTAGGGTTAAAACTTTGCCTTCTATATACATGACATGGCAACAAACCATATTGTAATGAGTAAGGATCACAAAATAAGTCACTGACTGGGAATTGCCACTAATTTATGATCTGTTACCTTCTTTACAGGTTTGTTAGACAATGTTTTGAGTGACTACTTGTGGGCACAAGCAATCCTTCTCACAACAACTACGGTCGCTACGGCTGGTCTTACAATTCAAGTTCCAATTGCTGCCATTGTGGACACACTCACTGGTCATGCTCCTCATCTATTGAACTATATTGGAGCTGCTGCCGTATTAGTCGGTTTTGCTGGCATCAACATCCCATCCGATACGCCGCAGGCTTCTCAGCAAGAGCAGGAAACTCCTATTGTCAGCATGGTTGATGACCCGCTTCACTTCCCTGGTGATAGAAATTCCACTGATGCTGTTTCACAGTAACAGCCTGGTTTGTTCAGTTGTTCGGAGTTTTTGTCACACAGTGTAATGATCAAGCAATGTATACAGGGATTGACCAGACCAGTACAGTCACTGTAATTGTTTCCCCTTGCCATGACACCACAACAGAAGAGATGGACATGGATTGAACATTGAAGTTAGACTAGCTTGTTTGGTTTGTTCTGAACTATGAGCAACTAGCGTTTTGCGCTTTGCGCTTTGCGCTTTGTATTGCCCTTGTAATGCTCTACATATAGTACATGTGTAGCAAATCATGTATGTCATGTACTCATGTCTCATACGGAAGGAAGTGAAATTCATTTGTAATTTTTATTGGGCGTTGTGTGGCTTTGAGGATAGGTATTCATAGCTAAAATTTTATGTACATGGTGAAAGGATGTTATTTTTAATGGCAACTGAACTAATGTCGGCACACGATTTTTACACTGCATTCATGTTCATAATGTTCACTTGTAAGTTCAAAATTTTTTGCTTTTTTTCTTGCAAAAATTAACACATGTGCCTTTAAAAAAAAGTTATAGTTTCACATCAAACTACCCTTTCCGTTTCGCTATATTCGTCACTTGCCTTAGGAGTATCTGTTTTAATATATTTATCTATTGAGATAGTCTAAAGTGTAGTTACAGCAATTTTTCCATTCTTTACCCTACTTAAAAGCTTTGGAATTGTATATTTATTTATCGTTAAGTATTTTTTTAGATTTATTGTTTCCTTGGTACGTGCGTACGGTGAGCTGTGGACAAATACTGGGAAACAGGGGAGTACATCGCGTGAGGGGGTCAATTCTCAATTGGCACATTTTGGAAGCATAAATGTTAATTTACAAGTAAGAATTTTGACAAAGCAAAAACAACGACGGCAACCCTCTATTGGAATGAAATCTGGACACATTTGGACCCCTAAACACCCGAAATTCCACTTTTGGCCCCTAAATCAAAAAAATTCCGTTTCTGGACCCCTCCCGACCGCGCGTTCGCGAGCTGGTGCCACGTGTCCCGGACGCGCGGTCGGCGGCGCGGTCGCGCGGACGGGCGGGCGGACGCGCGGTCGGGAGCGCGCGATCGCGCGGGCGGGCGGCGGTCGCGCGGTGGAGCGGGCGGTCGCGCGGCCGGCCGGGACACGTGGCGCCATCTCGCGAAACGCGCGGTCGGAAGGGGTCCAGAAACGGAATTTTTTTGGTTTAGGGGCCAAAAGCGGAATTTTCGGGTGTTTAGAGGTCCACATGTGTCCAGATTTCTATTGGAATCAATCACCGGTGAACCAATGGGTTGGCCCGGCCCATTAGCATCCCTACTACTAGAAACCCTAGAAACGTTGCCGCCTCTATAAAACCCTACGAGCGCCGGGTCGGCGACTCCTAACCCCACAGTTCTTCAGCCTGCGGCTCTCTCCTCTTCCTTTCCCTCCTCCATTTCTGTCTCTCTTTAGATTGCTCTTGTTTTTAGATTTAGCCTATAGATTTTCTTCTTGTTTGTTGCGATTGTTGATTAGAGGTTGGAGCTGTGATGAGCAATTTTTTGTGGACTAGAGTTTCTGATACTACTACTTCGTAGTATTTGAAGACCAAACCCTTGGCTGTCTGAGCTTCCAAAACTCAAATCTGTTTTGTTTCGATTAGGTTAGCGTTTGTTTTTGTTTGCAACTGTTGTTTAGGGATTGGAGTGGTGATGAGCAATTTTTATGTGGACTAGAGTTTCTGATACTGCTACTTTTGTGGTAGTTGAAGACCAAACCCTTGGCTGTCTGAGCTCCCAAATCTCACAATTCAAATCTCTTTTCGTTAGATCTGGTTTTTAGCTCTATCGATTGGATGCGTCCATTACCAATTCTGGAGGATGATTCGGTTCCTCACGGTATAATGGCTCGGGCGCTACATGCTATTCTATGATGTGTGGTCATATCCTGATTGGTGGCGTTCTTGGTGCCAATCTGATCTTGGAAACGCCACATATATATTCACTTATAGTTTGTCATTGTTTGTTCTTGTCTTTCCTTGCATGCGTTTTTTGGGATCTAAATGATGCGAAACTCTGAAAGGAAAATCGTCCAATCCGTTGGATTGTGCCGTACCATGACAGTTCTTTCATATTGAATAGGAAGATCTGATAGATTCCTCAAACGGTCGATTCTTTCTTCATTTTTTTTGCTTTGTTTTTTTTATCTTTTCTTTGTGCTGTTGTTTTTGAGATGTGGATGATGAGAACACAAGTAAAATACAGTTATCCCTGTCTTACTATTTAGGGTGCTGAGAATACTTTTAATTCTGACACATTTGCCTTTTATTCAGCATCCCGTTTGTCCAGTGCAGCATTTTTTCAGATTAGCGTTTTTATCTCTGTGTATTGTTAGAACTTGGCCTTTGATGACATGATGGTTGCAGAACAGGCACACTGTTGCCTGCATCCTGTTGATATTGCTCATGAACTAGGACGGTCTGAGGCTATTTTGTTCACTAAGCTAAATTTGCTGTTTTTAAGTTTGTATTATTTCTGTAGTTGGTCGATTCTGCGTCTGATGTTCGTGATGCAGTGTTGTTCTCGTAATGGTTGCAACAACAGTGGAGGAAACGGAACAACAGCTCTCAGATGGGATCTGGTCAGTGGAAAACCAAGAACGAAAATTGTGTATCTTCTAAGATGCATTGTAAATTGTATGCATTCCAATGATGCGTTAATTGTAACTTCTAAGAACATCAATGTACTGATGGCTTGCTCGATTAAATTAAATAGAATGCTTTTTATCTTACTGTTGGTGTCTTAATGTTCGTCTACAATAATTTCTCAAATTACTGTACTGGTGAAACTGTTAAAGAGAACCAAAGGTCGAATGCCATAACACTGGACCAGGGAAAATTGTATCGGTGAAATTGCAGTTACCGGCAGGCCCCATAAAATTTTGTATCATGTAAAAAATTTCGGATTTAACAAAATTCATCTAAAAACTTCAAAACAATTTAAATTTTTGGTCGAAAAAATTCGAAATTTCTTGTAATCGGCGGTTACCGGCTGTATCGCTGCCAGATATAATTTTCCCTGCACCGGACAATACTAAAGTCTCTTATACGAATTTCGGTATACAGGACATGTCATGACATAAAATTTCCGGCCTGCGCAATTTCAGGACTCTGTATGATGGTCTTGAAACGAAAAGGGTGAATTGCATGTTGAATTTCCTCTAAAAATTATCACGAACATATTTACTGAGCTGCAATCCTGCCCCAATGACTGAAATTACCTGTTGAGGACCAAGGAAGCTGGAAAAATTATCTCAATGACTGAAACTACCTGTTGAGAACCAAGGAAGCTGGAAAAATTATCTCAATGACTGAAACTACCTGTTGAGAACTAAGAAGCTGGAAAAATAGTCAATTCAAGTATTTAACTCCAAATTTGAACTAAATCCAAAACAAATCCCCTTATCTAAAAACCACCCTTCAAACGTAAATAAATAAACAACAAATCTCTGGAGCAAACATCATTTGCTGTTGGCAAACTACTCGATTTTAAGAAGCTATTGTTCACATTTTTCGCGACAATACAAAGTAGCATCTTACAATCATTTGATAGGATAATTCAGTCCGCTCAGGTACAGCCAAACAGAGAGCCACCTTTCACCGCAAGCACAAAGAAATTGAAAGGGGTGCTTGTGATATTTGTTCCGTTTTCACCTTGATGTTGATGAGCGAGCACTGATGGAAGTATGGTATGTACTGCTCCTCTGTTTGCGATATGAAGAATAAACATCATCATACTGGCTCACCTCATTTGGATCGGCTGAAGCTCCAAGACCCAATCGGCCGGTTGAACCTGGTTTGCTATCAACCGAACCATCAGCACGCATCCCCGTCTCAGGGTTTACAAGCAAGTTAGACGGGGGAGGAATACATGCGCCTCCCTTGCGAGCAGGAAGGTCCCTCTCATAGTCATCATAATCATCAGGCTCACTTTGCTTCATTGGACCTTCTGACGGGTTTACCTCCCCAATCTCCTTGAAGAACTTCGATACACGCTCAAGGATCTCAGACTCTGGAACAGTGGATGGTGGGATGATCGTGGGGATGTCAAGCGGGCTCAAGGGAGAGTATGGCACCCCACTCCCGATTTGCATCTTGCGGACCATTCCTGGAATAAGGCCAGGGGGGAATAGTGGATAAGGAGGTGGATTTGGATCATTTGCAGTAGCTGGAGCAGCGCTTTGAGGGAGCGCAGAGGGAGGTAAAGATGATTGCACTGGCAAAGATCCTGGAAAAGTAGTTTGGCCTAGTGGAGGGTAAGCACCAGCAGGAAGTTGATTTGCTAGAAATTGTGCAGAAGACACAGGTTGGGGTGGAGCAGAAATAGGATGGATTGCCTTCTCCTTCTCTTGTGGCTCCGAGGACCATTTTGAGGGCAGCTGCGCTGATCCTGAAAAGATATCCATCAACAGTATTTAGGTTTACCGCCAAAAAGCAAAACTTCCATGCAATACATCTTAAAAGCTATTGCAAGGGGATAGTGTAACACCAGAGAATCAATTCATAGAATGATTTAATTAAGAAAAAAGTAATCAAGCAGTGAATAAATTATTTTTTCTAGCTATATAAACATAGCAATGATTGTGGAACTGACAGGTTAAAGGATTTAAGTCCAGAAAATTACTGAATCACTTTCAGTGGTGAGTGATTGACATATAGTAACTGTGGTATTTGCTTTCCTGCATAGCTTGGCAAACTTTTTACATATTTCAAAGCTATCAGCCTATAAAATTTATTGGCATCAGCATATTACAGTCACAGCCATGATAATTATCACATCAAAATGATACAACTACAAGGTTGGAAATCCATAGGTTAAGTACGCAAAAATTACAAGAAAATTCTTATATCAAAGATAACACCCTAAAAGTTTCTAAACTCAGATGAAAAAATAATAATGAGCGCCTAGACAGGATGGTACAAACAGAGGTAGTACGCGTGGGGGGGGGGGGGGGGCACCTGAAAAAGCGGAGGGATCTGGCGAAACATGTCGTGGTGCCAAAGGATATGACACCCCACCTTTCATCTCTCTTTCAAGGTTAGCAATGGTTTCCTGGTCGTAAACTTCCTTTGATCCCCAGAACTGCAGGATTTTCTCAAGGCGAGTCTGGTTGTCATCTTTGCTCTGCGGATTATTATAAATCCTTGCAAGCATGGAGCCAAGCACAGATTTAAAAGCAAGAGCCTCATTGTCAAGGTCCCAAATATTAGTTCGTCTTTGTAAGCTGTAGCATATGGAATAAGGTTAGCAAAGCACCAGCAATACATTACACACAGAGAAGGTCATGTACAGTATGAAACTGTAAGATACTAGATTCGAGCAATCAAGGGTTCATGCATTAGCAGGCTTTCCAGATCAAATGTGCTGAAGGCCCTAATCAAACAGAACATGAGTGTTATGGTCTGGTCTAATATTGAGGAAAAGTACTGTAGCACATGTACTGTAGCAAGCGACACTGTTCACCATGGCACAGTGTATCGCATGTACTGTTTACGTAGAGTACTATAGCGCCGCCTGTATTAGGTATAATTTGTTATTTATGAATCTATCTATTAGGTATTCAGTATTATCTATTAGTTAGGTAAGTTATTATTAGATTGGATTGTTAGAAATAAGTTTATAGATTATTTCTTAGAATTCAAGTTGGATCGTCCCTATGAAAGGGATAGCATGTATTCATTATGAATCAGGTAAAGATGAATAAACAACTCTTTCGTTCCTGAAGTCCAGTTGTGATCGTTCTCTTGATCAACTATTCTAGATCTATTCCTTTCTCAATCGATGCCCTCTTCACCTAGCGTCGTTTTACTTCAAGTCGTCGCCATCCGACCTTTCTCCGACGGATGATTACTCCCTTGTTGTGTTAGTTCAAAATAATTAGTATCAGAACCACTCACCATGACTTCCGGTGACGCACCATCTCATCAACCGTGGCCATCACCACAGCTCGAGGACAAGCTGCCTCACCACGAGAGATGTAATATTATGGTCTAATATTCAGAAAAAATATTGTAGCACGTGTACTGTAGCAAACAACACTGTTCACCACGGCGCATTGTAGCACCGGTTACTGTAGCGTGCGTATTGTTCATATGAGAGTACTGTAGAGCCACGTGTATTAGGCATGGTGTGTTATTTAGGAATCTATTTATTAGATGTTTAGTATTATCTATTAGTTAGACAAGTTATTATTAGATTGAATTGTTAGAGATAAGTTTCTCTATAGATTATTTCTTAAGAGTCAAGTCCAGTCATCCCTATAAAAGGGATAACATGTATCCATTATGAATAAAAAAAGATGAATAAATAAGTCCCCAGTCCCTAATATCCAGCTGTGGTCGTTCCCTTGACGACTATTCTAGATTATTCCTCCATCAATCGGTACCCTCTTCACCTAGCGCCGTTCTACTTCAAGTCATCACCGTCCGACCTCTCTCTGATGGATGATTACCCCTTTATTGTGCTAATTCACAGCATGAGGGCCTGTTTGGATAGAGGGATTATGGATTTGAATCCTTAAGATTTACTCCCAAAGACCCCCACCAAAATACCCCTAGTGATACACAGCGTATAGCACATTTGCCATCATCCATGCATTGAGTTTTTCCCTGATGTGCTAAGCTGCAATAACGTTGTCTGCAACAAATGCAATGTCTCAATGAATTATTTCCATCCTATGTTCTAATGTTTATTTGTATTACGAAGCTAATATCTGACTACGGACCCTCCTAAGAGATGGATACAGGCAAAAGCTAAAACAGAATAACTTTCAGAAAAAACACATCACAACTTTGTTAAGTGCCAACTTTAGCGTACCACAAAGTTTCTCAATGACTAAATGCTTTGACTTGGCAATAACACGTTCATCTCCATATGAGAAAAATCCTAAAAAAGTAGCTATGTTGCCCTAAGTCATAGACATGAACTACCATCCTAGTAAGAAGAACACAACACGATTTAATTTCTATATGGTCACATCAGATGGTTGATCTTCATTTTATTTTTTCTTGAAGGCCCTCTAGTTGTGAAGGAACAACCATTTCATTGTTTATATTTTTGGTCTTCATGTAGTACAATGATCTTTGAAATGAAATAGGGCGAACTAAGGTCATGTCAAATACCACTCATTTGTTAACATGCTGATGCTATCATTGATACTGAAAAATTGAAAGGGTATTCTCTATGTTGCTTTGTTGCAACTAAGATGACAAGAAGATTTGCCAATTAGCTAATACTTCATACGTTGGTATTTCAGCCGTGTCAAGCTGAAGCAACCGATTAATTATGTTAGCATCAGCATGAACACTTGAACAAACAGAAAATAGATCAAATCAACAATTACACTCAGTTGACAAGCCATAAGATGAGCAATTCTATTCAGAAAACAAATATTAAATTCAAACCATACCTTTCAAAAAGAATATCGTTCACCAGGAAAATAATGTGCAGCTGACTCTCCGAATCCTCAAGAGCAAATACTCTCTCCCTAAGAGCTTCAGCCATAGCCGGCGCAAATGGCGACCTTTGCATAAACCATGTCTTGGCTCCCTTTATTGACTCCTTGGTGCCATTAAGATTGATAAGCATCTCGTTAAGCTCAGCAGCGACATCCGCTGGGAGCGGCCCGGAAAGGCCCTTGAAGGATTTCGCCGCAGCTTCATACTCCCCATAACCGGGAGCACCAAAATGCTGGTGCTGGTCGTAGAACGGCGGGTACGCCGGCTGGTGCATCGGAGGTCCCCGCATCATCGGACCCAGCGGTGGCATCATATGCATGGACCCCGGCGGGTACGGCGCCACCGGCGGCCGCGGCGAGACCCAAAGCTTGTACCTGTAGTAGGCGTGCCCTTCCCCGCCGAAGACGAAAGCGTAGTCCGGGTTGTCGTGCTGCTTGTCGCGGATCACGACCTCGAACTCCGGCCCGTTCTTGGCGATGTACTCGACGAGCTTGTCGATGCGCTTCTGGAGCTCCGGGTCGGACGGCGGCGGGGCCGGCGGCGGCGGCCCGGAGTCGAACGGCGGGTGCATGTAGGGGTGAGGCGGTGGGGAGGGCGTCGACATGACGTGCGGCGGGTGAGCCGCGAAGGGGGGAGGCTGCTGGTGCGGCGGGAGGTGCGGGTAGAGCTGCTGGGCCTGCGGGGGCGGCATGGCGCGCGGGTAGGGCGCGTACTGCGGATGCGGCGCGGCGAACGGCGGCGCAGCGTGCGGGTGGTGCGGGTACTGCGCCTGCGCCTGCGGGTGGAAGCCGTACTGCGGTGGCGGCGGCTGCTGCGCCTGCGCCTGCGCGTGCGCGTACGCCATGGCCGCCGCCGCGTAGTCTTGGGGTTGCCGGTCCATGATACGGCTGGTCTTGGTGAGAGGAAAGATTGGGCTCGGAGCGCCGGTGATGGCGGCGGCGGAGAGGTGAGGAGGACCGAAAGGTCAAGAGCTTGTGCCCTCTCTCTTCTTTGGGTGGAAATTATAGAAATAACCCTTGTAAGTAGAATTTTATGGAAATGCTCTTGAAGATTTTTTTTTAACTTCGTCTTCGGTTCTCCGGAAGAGAAATGGTTTTATACACTCAAATGATTCTCAACCGTTCAATAAAGCTCATCCAATGGTTATCATGGCTTGGACACCTACAATGTTTGTAAGTGGTGTACAGGGATGGTGTTAACGAAATGGGTAAAAGAGTAATTTTGTGTGGAAACTCACTGTCTTACAACTGTCCCGCATGCGCACCACTTTCCTCCCTCACGCCAAGCACGAAAGCAGAGAGAGTTTCGGGGAGTCGAAGGTGAGGCGAGGCGATCTCCTCTACGACTTCACCGTCGACGATGATAGAGGCGACGAACACCTCGCCGGCGGAGGAGACGCGGCCGTCCCCTCCTCCCCCTGGGCGCCGGTGACGGCGAATGGAGGATGGGATTTTCCCCCCGTGCCCCGGCGTCATGAGTCCTCCAGGCGGCGGTCGCGGTGGCCGTGCGCGGGGACGGCCGCGGCAGCCGCCGCGCGGCCAGGTGGGCCGCCGCCAACCTTGCCCCCGGCCCAGGCCGCGTCACGCTCGTCCACGTCATCCTGCCCGTCTCGTTCGTCCCCTCCCCCTGTAAGCTCGCTGCTTCTCTCCGTCTCCTCCTCCTCCGAGGGCTTCTCTTCGATTCGGTTCGCCGGGTGGTGTGGTGCGGTTCAGTGCGAATCAACAGCGAGCTGATGGGGTTTCCTTTTTTATGGTGTGGCCGTGCGGCGAAGCGGGGGAGCGGGTGCCGGTGGAGAAGATGGAGCGGGAGGTGGTCGAGATGTACGCGCAGGACCGGAAGGCGCGCCCAGGAGGTCTTCCTCCCCTTCTGCCACCTCTGCGGCCGCAGAAGCGTCAGTACTCTTTTGAAATGCCATTTTCTCCGCGTAATTTTGCTACCCTCTTGTTTTGATCGATCGATTGGTGCTTCCAATTCGAGCGTGCAGGTGGAGACGGTGGTTCTTGAGGGGGACAACGTCGCGGAGGCGCTGGTGAGGTACACAGTGGAGTCCGGCGTCCGCAACCTGGTGCTTGGATCCGCCTCCCTGAGCTGGTTACGGGGTTACGGGGATGATGAGATGTGGCTGATTCTCTCTCGCTACGCATTTGGTCTTTTTCTCTCATTTATGTTTTTGAACAAAGGTATTGATAAATATCATCCGGATGTTTTCTTTCTAACTATCATCCAGATTTGTGTCCGTTGGATTAGAGATCTAACGGTCACGAATTCTCCCCGCCCCCTCCAAAAAAAAACAATCTCCCCCTCCAAAAATGAGAGGCCGTTGGATCTCTAATTCAACGGTCCGAGATTTGGATGATTGTTAGGAATAAAACATCCGGGTGATACCTATATACACCCTTTGAACAAAATATAGTAGGACTAACTTAGCTTGCAAAGTGTATCTTGGTGAGGTTAGCAGCAACAGCAATAGACCTGTTGATGCTGATCTGTCCCTGTTATGTACCAAGTAGATTGTCAGCATATGCAGCTGGTTTTGGTTTATATTATATAAGTTGATGCACTATTTGGTCCCAATGGTTTCATCTCTTAGGAGCAGTTGGTGGGGGGGGGGAGTTTCTAGCTGGGAAGGGTACGGTGAAAAGGGTCCATTTTCGGATAGTTTTCCACACAAATTAAGTCTCAGACTTAACTTTGTTCTCATCCTCTTTTCTGAGGTTGGCAGTAGCTCCAAAAGACGCTCATGTTCCTACCTCTTATCTCATAAAATATTTCTAAAACAAAATAGCAGATGTCAGATGCCCATTCCATGACCAGCAGCTGGTTTCTGTTTATGTTGTAGAGCTTGATGCAATCAGTATATGCCTCAACTGTCACATTTGCTATTGTCATTGTTCCAACTCGATTAAGGGCTTAAAGCTTTTTTCTTGTTTCCATAAATTTATCTTCTATCAACTTCAAATGCATAACCAAAATTTATGAGCCTCTCTGTTTATGTACTGAGTTTTTGCCATATTGGTTGATAGCTAGCTATCCCAAATCTACTGTTGGTAAATGGTATCACTGTTACCTTTTCAGGATATTTCGTCTCCGAGATGTGCCTGCTACTGTCCTGAAAGCTATGCCCTGTTCCTGCAATGTATTCATTGTGTCCCGGTACATATTAACTATAAAATTCGCAAATCAGGCTCGAACAGGCAGTATGTTGTGACCAATTTCTCTTCATTGTTAGTTTTGTCTTTGTTTACTTTTAGTACCACAATAGTGATACACTCATTTTGTCTTAACCAAACGTTTTTCAGAGTCAAACGCGTGTGTAAGGATTCAGTCAATTAGTCATAAAGCATTTGCCCGAATACAGAGGAACTGGTTGCAGGACAAACAATCATTGCACGGCCTCCCTGATGATGAGACACCAAAATCTTCTGTAGATACTAGTTCTGATTCGTGTTCTCAAGCCTGCAGTTCTCTTAGCACTTCTACGAATGCTGGTAAAAGTTCAGAAAGTTATGGAAGAGGCCCTTTAGGACGCTTAGGTCGAAAGACACCAGGGAGAGAAGGGAACAAAGATTTAGATGCTATTGGCCGATTGAAGGAAGTTCCTTATGTTGCCTTAAGCTCAATTGACGAGGTCAGAGTTCCGGCCTGGAGAATATTCTGACTAATGTATAGGTTGATATAGCCTAACGGTGTACACACTACCTTCCATGATTTCTTATGCACAGTACGGAATTCTCTCTCTCTCTCTCACAAACCATTTGTATGAAAGATGTCATTCACGGAAAGTCACTTGCCTACTTGCAACTGGAACTGAAAGGTTGATTCAGCAGTTTTTAGTGAGAGGCTGATTATTTTTTTAATTAAGATTGATTGCTGGCGGAGTAACATGTCGGCCACAATTAGATTGATTTTGAATGTATTTTGACCTGTGTACTTAATCAAAACGTACTGTGTACCCATTCATTACCTCTCTCTAGATTGTTCTGATTATATGCTATCTCAAACTTGCAATATTTTGTGACAACACTTGGTTCACAATACACAGGAAGCTGCTTGTGGCTGGAATAGTAGCGTATATCTTTTGAGCACACAACCAAATTTCGCTTTTTTCCATATCAACACTTAACAGTTCAAATGTGTAATCGTAGTATCATACAAGCACCTATAATTCCGTACTTCAAGAAGGTGCAAACACCAAGCCTGCCTTGTCGCAAGCTGTAATACAGAATGAACTCTGGCGTTGAATTGCAATGACATGTTAGCGGTACAAGGGGGAGTCTAATGTGGCATTTTCAACTCGACAAATTAAAGATGTATCAACTCAGCTTATATTTTTACTTGTGTTTTTGTCAGCTTCTATTTTTACATGCGTATTTTTCATGTGTAGCGGTGCTATAGCTGTGCACATCTGTTCAGACAAGATACAATCTATTCAGTTTCTATTTATATTCAGTACAAGTACATGAGATGAGATACAATCTATTACAACAGACAATCCTTGGATTCGTAAACATGTTGTCTCGGATATGCTACAATACCAGCATTAGATAAGCTACAACAAACATTAGCTACCAGCCTGAAACTTTGATACAAACCCAACATCAGCTTTGTCAATATAATTAGCAGTTAGAGTTACAAACAAGCATTCTTTTGAGTTCCACCAGGTTGAATGGTATGTACTAATGTATGATTCCTTGGCCTTGTTCTTGTATTTGCCGATATATACCCTGATCGAGAAACCTTAAACAAACAATATTTTGTTAAATGTGCTGCAGGTCCTAGTGTAATGAAAGTTCGGCAGGTCCTAGTATTTGACAGTTCATAGCTGATTGAGAACCCAATTCACCTCCATCTACAAATATATTACGAGGATGAGACATATCATCTAACGTGATAAAAAACCAGACAACGAAAGACCCTAACATATGAACTCAACATATTAACACAATCTAAACGTAAGAGATGACCGTTGAGCTGCCCTAAGGCATGCATGTCTAATGCAACTCTTCCCTTTTGTACTGAAAGGCAAATAGCAATACACAGCAGATGATGAAGATCCATTTCTTCCTCTCACGTGATACGTTAACACATAACAATGAATGGCTGGAAACCTCTCTGTGAATCAATGCTGGCCTACACACAACGTGCAGATACTCCAGGCGTACGATAAAGTAAATACTAATTTTTGTAACAATGTACAGGAATAAAGGAAATATCAGAAAGTAGTAGATGGTTAGGTCCTAACCTTGTGCAACATCAAGGGAGATCTGAATACGTTGCTCCCAAGCGAGTGGTTTACTAGTAGAAGTGGCTTGCCGTGTCAACAGAAATTGAACTTAGTTAGTTCAAATAATATTTTGGAGAAAATGTAGTATTCCTCTGTAATCTGAATATCAAGATATAGCACACAGATGATCTAACCTAGGACACCTAAAAAACTTGGATTAGTTTTTTTCTTAGAATAAGAAAGGCAGAACCCTTTGATTTCCATTATGAGAAACCGCCTGGTTCAAAAAAACTTGGATTAGTTCATTTAAGCACCTAAGCTGGAATACAAATAGAAATATACAGCAGATGGTGAAGATCCACACAAAAGCTAACACCAGACCTGGTTGTGGAGCGAGAGTAGGTTCCTGCTTAACGGAGGTGGACCAGGAGATGGTGAGGCCCAGGAAAACAATGAGGAAGAATGACCCTAGAGGTCCCAATCCCTGACAGCTTGCCGGGGTCCTTGCTGTAGGGGTTGGGGAAGACGGCAAGCTTGAAGTTGATGATGATGCAGGCGAGGTCATGCTTGATGGTGTCCTAGATGGGCTCGGTGAGCGTGTTGGGCGATGGCGCTGGAGGCGACACGGGCGGGGCAGCGGGCGGCGTATTCGGGGAGGGGGCTTAGTGGGAGCAGGAAGTGAGGGTGGAGATGGCCGAGGATGGAGGTGCGCGGCAGGAGGGTGGCCGTGCGGGGAGGACGGTGGCAGAGGGCGCCGCGTAGACCGACGAGGATGTGGTGTCGGCAATCTGAACTGTCTAGGCTATGCAGGCTACAAACATTCAGAACGTGGAGTCTTTCTTTAAACATAACAGACATAAAAATACGGTTATACCCCTCTTTCATGGACGGTCAGATGTACCGGAGGTGTGGACACCTCCAACACCACCAGATGGACCAAACCAAAACTCTCTCTGGAAACCCAAGGTTCCGGACGAAGTACAACTACAGAACACATATAAACAGAATTCTCTCTAAAAAAAGGAACGCATATGAACATAATTTACATGAAACTTAACATAAAAACTCAAGTACAACTAGGTATCAAAATTCCGATCATAAGACAATTCAGAGATTAAAACAATCGTGGATGGTTATAATTTACAAGGACGGTATGCTTCAAACAGATGGAATAACAGATTCTTTTTGCCTCTTAATCAAATAAGTACTTGAAAAATAAAACAACAAGCACAAAACTTCTCAATCAAAGAAGTAACTGGAAAATAAAAGGACAAGCACAAATAGAGTAGTAAACCCCGGTGCAGACTATAGACAGGTATGGTTAAATTCAACAACTTGTCCATTCAGTTTCGGCATAGTTCAATAAGTTATGTTTGGTACACGGAAATTTAGTAGAATCATGCAGTAATTGCGAAATCGCTGTTTTCCAAACGAGCCTGATAGCTGTCCTCGTGGCTTTCACAAACAATCCATAAAAATAGCTCTATTATCGCAAGGTTTTCATGCCCCAACATGTTCAACAAATGATAGACAGGTCACATTTTTTTGGTGCACACAACGAATAGCAGAAGTGTATGCGCACCACAGCGAATCAAAAAATCTCAAAACAATACTCGAAAGGCCTGCCGCACAGAATACCCAAACAAGTTGAGCTTACACTGGAGGTTTGTTGTACAGACAGGTAGCTAGTTGAAGAGTCTTTTTTGAGGGGAGTCCAGTTAATATTAAGAAGCAACAACTTACACAAATGTAAGCATGATGAGTTTGACAACAGTGCAACTCGTTTTCACAGAAATTACTACAGAAGATAAATATGCTGGACTCCTATTGCCCAATGTATAAAGCATACAATAAAACAACAAGCAATAGTTTCAGAAGCTGCTGGACTCCAAAGGCGCAACGAGTATCAGAAGCACCGAATCCAAAATTTCCTTTAACCAAGCTTCCTTACTGTTGAAGTCTTTGTCAATCACGTCGGTGTCTACTTACTAGTCCACAAGAACATCCTCATCACCACCCTTGTACTGCGAGCAAAAACAAAGGGCACAAAATGTCAGGATGATGTTTGACGAACTGCAGAAGCATAATATCAGTGGGAATTAGCCAGTCCTTGTGATGCATTTCAATTTAAACCTTCCAAATTTGAAAAATGAAAGAACTTTTTATAGAAGAAACAAAAGTAGGGACAAAACTTTAAAGCATGGAAAAATCGTGAATACGGTCAATTCATGCAAAACTATGACATATTGTCGCTGAGTGCTGTTCAAGATTTCAAACTTGAATGGCAAAGACTCAAAACAGGAAAGAAAAAAATACTGCAAGAACCAATTGGCAACTAGAGGAATACTGCAAAATTCTTGCAAAATGACAAAGATACAAAATTACAGAAATCTTGTTATTAGCTGTCAATAACCAAAAGCTGGGGAACTAAATCATCACAAGATTTAACAGACACTAGCAAAATACTGGGGTTCGTATTACAGTAATGGCAAGCTTTGCAAATGCATATGATTGAACAAATTTTTAGAAGACATGCTGAAATTAAGTTTCTGAGCTGACAGATTCATCGTATGAAATTAGAGTACAAGACTAAAAAGAAAATTTCTGTTATAGTAAACCAGCCTTTGGAAACTACTTGGGTCTACAATATAGATAAATTAAGTTTGTCACTGCTTGGAAGATGAAAATTTCTATCATCTACTAGTAAGCATTTTTGAACCATTGGTGGTGGCGCTGTGTACAGATATTTAGTCCTATAACACACATTGTTTTGTACCAAAATAGACATCAATTCGTTCACATTTATAATCCATTTCAACAACTTTAATAAAATCATCTACAACTTTAATAAAATCATCTACAGCATGAGCAGCTATACTAGTGGATGACAAAACATGTTTCACTCTAAAACATTTTACATGTAAGTGGCAAGGTATTAGCCGAATCCCTATGTTGATATGGTGATGACCAGATAAGTCTAGCCAAATGAAACCTAGATGAGCTACCACCTACCGGACTTGAAGACAACTGGAACAATCAAGTTCGAGCACTACCTAACTTTCAACAAGAAAAAAAAACAGGAGCAACCACTAGAATTTACAAAATTAAAGTAACCATGGAGAAACAAAAGGGTATAGAGAGAACAGGATAATAAGTAATGAAGTATCAACAGATTATTTCTGCTTAACTGCACTTATAAATGATTGAGAAACAGTTTGCTGAGAACATGAATTGTTGCAAGAAAGACAACTCAGATCTCACCCTGTCTGCAAAAGCATTGCTAGAAGAAAAAACATTTCCTTCCTCGTTATTGTCACCTTCCCCTAACTTCTTCACAGATAACAATTTTGGTGTATCAGTTCCCTTGCTGTTTCTCAGAGATTCTAGAGCATCTTCTGGTCTATATTTCTTTGACACAGGAAACATATCATCATTACTCACTCTCCTTTTCTTCCCTGAAAAAGAAACCACAGTTTGGGCATGAAAATAGTAATACATAGGTGTCTCTCTTTTTGGCACATATGCCCCCAAGAAGACGGTCCTAACAAGAGACGTACATATCCAAGACAACAACAGCCCATGTGTTCAAACAGGAAATATAACATGTTATAAAGGACAAATGAGTTCAATGTCTTAACAATATTTAACTGAGAGTGCCATTTAATTTCGATACCTTGAGGGAACACGAGACTCTATTAGCTTCTACAATGACATTAAAAACTAAATAGATGTAGAGCATTTCTATGCCAATGAGAGGAAAATCATAGACACTAGATAATAACTAGGTTGGCAGTGTTAAGATAGATATGGATAAACGATGCTATTCCAGACTAAAGTTGATGTCTCCAAAAATCTCATCAAGGTGTTACCAGTTTTTCCTTCTTCGCTTGTTGAGAGGGCGATAGACCTTCTTCTAGCTGTTGAAACATGATTGTGTCGTTGATCACTTGGGCTCATTTCATAATCATTATATAGATCTTCATTACCAGCATTCCCACTGGAGCCTTGTTCCTTGGTACCAGACTTCAAGGTATCTGAAGCAAGCAAATCAGCAAACCTCTCAAAACGAGCTTGAGACCTGCAGACCTTGAATGTGTCAATAGCTATACAACTAAAAATAGGAGCGCAAATATGTGCTGATTCAGACCAAATAGAAATTCAAGAGTGGTTCATATAAAAGAAACATGCCTTTTTAAATCATCCTGTGCTTTCACATAACGCCCATGTGCTCTGATGAGTTTCTTTACTTTTGAGGTCATCCTATACCGAAAGAGAAGTATTATGAAGAACCAAATACTTGGGAATTTTTGTTTATATTGAAGTAACCCACCAAGAATCTTTGTTTATACTGAAGTAACCCACCAACTGACATTAAAAAATAAACAGTAGTGTGCTCATGTGTCATAGAAATAGAAAACCTTCGGTAATCTTCTTTCTCTTTTTTCAATTGTGATTCAAGATCATCTATTCTGGTAGAAAGTACACGTGCTTCATCAATCTTCTTGTCCAATATCATCTATGATACAAGGAACCATAAAATAGAGTAAAATATTCAGATATAGATAAAAATGAGCAGGCTATTGCAGGAAGAAAATCAGAGACACCTTAAGAACAAGCATACGCAAGTACAAAATGACAACTCAGAGAAGTTTAAAAAGGCATCTTACTGGGCAACTTATGACGAGCTAACTAGTCATCCTATTGTTCGATTAGAACACGATTCCATGTCAATATTTGCCCAATCATGGATGATTACACTCATCAATATTTGGCATCATAGTTTACGCAAAACATTAGCAGTTCCTCTGGCATGAATGCATGATTACAATGGAGTAAATCTCACAAAAACTTGAAAATTTTATATTTCCCCAACAGAAAGTTTCCCATACAAAACCATATTGATTAAGGCAGGCCAAAATAACAAAAAAAGAACAATGCAAATAATATATGCAACTAAACATAAATTGCAATCAAGTAGCTGCCTGCCCAAGACAACAGCCTCAATTAGGCATCAGCTTTTCAATTCATCTATACACATATTTCTAACTCAATAACTGATAAGTGTGCCATATGTACTAGATGCATTAAGACATTTATAACTGACCTCCAGTTTAGATTTATCTTCTCGTAATGTTTCCATATCCAGTTGAATTTGTTTCAGCTACAGAGCATACGTAAGTACATAACATAGGTCCAGGAATATGGAGAGAGCTAGACCTATATGTGGATGAGATGGATTGCACAGACTGCACAGTCCATACCTGTGCTTCATTATCATCTTTGTCATCACTGCTGGAGAATCTGTCATCCTTTTTTCTGTCTTCTTTATCAGATGTGTCCAAACTTCCTGATGAATCAGTCTTTCCACCATCAAGCTTCTTCCTTTCCCTTCTCTCACTGAAAGGTCGACAGAAGCATTCAAAAGACAAAAGTAATTGCAGAAATTACCAAATTGCAAGAATAACATATGCGAAGGTTACATTTTTAACATAAGGATAGAACAACAAACCCAAAGGGCTCCCTCCATAAAGTAGAAATAGATAAGAAATTAAACTCAATGGTAGGTTGCAGTATAAATAATAGAACAAAGAGCGTGACAAACAATAATCTACTTGGAAAAATTGAAGAATCAATTGGTAGAGGCTTAATACTTGCAAATCTTTGGAATAAAATGGGCCTGTCAAGAATGATTAACAACTATGCCAGAGAATAATAAAACTCACATAGTCTCTTACATGTCTGTGTAACTAAGAGCAAGCACGCTTATTTTTGTCTGATGTCTATGTACATTATAATCATACACAATAAAACTGGCAGTAAGTATGATCGACATGCAAAAGTAAAAAAATGACCCGACCACTGCCATGGCAGAGTCTTTAATGTATGATAAAAAAAATTTAGCTGAATTAGAACTAAAGCTTTTACTTTAGTGATAACTCCCCAGGAGAATAAACATGTCCCTGCTAGTAAATTACGCAGCATCAAACCCCTTGCTATATATTGCATTGCAACTCGCACACATGGCAAACAAAAAAGATAACCAATACAAAAGAACCAAGTCATAAGGTGATACGAAGATAGACTATATGCCCAATAAAATGGGCAAAATTAAGCAATAGCACAATACATAAGCAAACAAAAAATGGACAAAATTACAGAGATGCATGTACTCAGAAGTATATCTAGAGTTAGCTGACTACACAACAAAGGCAATGTGCTGAGGTGAATCCCTTCAGAGAATCCTTGTTACATACCCCTTCCTGGTAGGAGATCTTGAATGACTGGATTCTGCAAGTAAAATTTCAAGGCATAGGAGTTTAGAAATAGAATGGACTAAATCAACTACAGTAACCCCCACCAACCCAGAGAGAGAGAGAGAGAGATTACCCCTTTCTTTAGATCTTGGTCTCTGATCACGAAACAAATGACCCCTGGTATCTCTTCCAGGGGAATACCTCCCATGGGGTGAGTATCTTCTCTCAGCCCTGCCTCTTAAGTCATGATTTCTATGATCTCGTCCCCCTACAGTCAGTAAGGTGGAAGTTTTATACAAAGAAACACTATGTCACTAAAAAACAGTGGGTGGGGGCTATACAGAGACAAGGCAACACACAAACCCATTAAGCTTACCACAACCTTGAGCCATATGATTATTCGATTAGCAATAAGAAGCAGAGGTTCCAGGATAACACCATTGGCTAAAACAGCAGAGCCAATAAGAGTAATGCAAGAGGAGATACCAATACACAATTACGCATCATGATGCACCACTTATAATAGATCCAGCTATTGTGGTACGGGTTGGTTGGGTACAAGTCCGAAGACCGAGGGTAGGACACTCACCCTTAAACGGCTGGGCATACCTCAGCCAAGGCTCTGAGGCTTAGTTGAAGAAGAGGGGTAGAGACTAGGAACTTTGTTTATTCATTGCTTGTCTTCAACGATTACAATAGGCCCTCTTATATAGAAAGCTCTTCTAACAATTATTGATAAGATCAAACTAAATCATTACCTTCCTAACTAATAGATAGCCTTCCTAACTGACAAATAATATACCAATTAACTAATCTCTGTCCTAGGAAACTAATTAATTATTTAGGAAAATAGAGAATTCTTATTTAGGAAGGTAATCCCTTCCTAATCCCAATGCCACAGCACACAGGTACTATTCACGCGTGCAGTACCAGCGACCATAATACCAGCACTTGTAATATCAGCCATTAAATGCGTCAGTAAGGTGGAAGTTTTATAGAAAGAAGTACTATGTCACTAAAAAGAAAAGTGGGTGGGGCTATACAGAGACAAGGCAACACACAAACCCATTAAGCTTACCACAACCTTGAGCCATATGATTATTCGATTAGCAATAAGAAGCAGAGGTTCCAGGATAACCCCATTGCCATAAAACAGCAGAGCCAATAAGAGTAACGCAAGAGGAGATACCAATACACAATTACGCATCATGATGCACCACTTAAAATAGATCCAGAATAAAATAGATCCAGAACTTGTAATATCAGTCATCTGAAGTGAAATTGATGAAATCTCCCAAAATTTGATATCATGTTGTGATTATCATATCACAAAGAAAGATCTTTCCATATCACCCAATAAATTTAATTTCACTTCTGCAGATATCATCCATATCGACTTCAAAAATTATTCTGAGATAATACTTTGGCATGACAGACAAGAATAAAGCCCAACAAGAATACTCGATGCAGCATATTGCCATGTTCAAAGGACTTGTTTCAATTAGTTGCAAAAGCTGCTGACAACACGGTTTCAGCACAGGGAGCATAA
The DNA here is from genome assembly GCA_017311315.1 of Dendrocalamus latiflorus. NCBI lineage: Eukaryota > Viridiplantae > Streptophyta > Magnoliopsida > Poales > Poaceae > Dendrocalamus > Dendrocalamus latiflorus. The sequence goes on along the minus strand of CM029621.1, from coordinate 2,765,775 downwards.
CATGCATCTGATCGAGAAGAGGAACCACATGATATCCCTCAATAAAGTTCTTCTTTAACAAGATAAGCATTCGAGTGACCATAACATGCCTGATTACCAACTGAAACGGCAAGTGATGAAAATAGGACATGTCATCCTCTGGACGCAGTCAATTCTAACAAATCTGCTCAGGAGAGAGCTCATTTAAACAGTAGTACAATCAAAATAATACCAGCAAGGATGCCAGTATGCCACATTGTTCTGCAAGAAGCTTTGGCCAGTTGGTAGTTATTCTGTATTGCAGCAACCGGCATTCAGTTGATGAACTATATGGAAAAGATAGTAGATCATATATGCACGATAAGACAAGAAGATATATTTCCGAAGTTTCTGCGGAAAGCATGCAGTTCAGATGGCATTGGTATCTCTTGTTCTTTACTGTCCACCATGTTCCCCATGAAAAAGAGATAGCAATCGTCTGAAGATCTAACTCAATCCAACGAACAGACAAAAGGCGAAATCTTTTAGAAAGAACACATTCTTCCTATCTTGGTAGATCGAAGCCAAGCCATCCATTTAAACCTAAATCTGCCGAAAAATTCGTAATCTCTCGAGTGTAACACATTCATAGTCTCGATTACTTTTTATACTGAATAGAAGAACGACCCCAGTTAACTACCACTCTGCACTCTTCGTTTGCACATAATCTCCTACCTTGCATACAACAAAATCACGCAGCAGACAATAGGAGAGAGGGAGGGGGAGAGGGGGATATGGGTGTATACCAGGTCGAGGGCGAGGCTGGAAGGAGGAATGGGAGGGCGGCCTGCGGAGCTCGCCGTCGCCGTGGGCGAAGCTGCATGAGGCGCGCGAGCAGCTGCCGCGCTTCCACAGCGCGCACAGCTTCGTCTTGTACGCCGGACCACGACGAGGAGGACCCAACATCTCTCTCCCTCTCCGGACTCCCCGACGGCAACTCCACGAGGCGGCGGCGGAAGGGGAAGAAGAGTTACTGCGGGGAAGGGACGACGACGACTCGACTAGCCATACAGGGCCAGGAGAAGCTCGTACGATCTGCGAACCAACAACGGCCCAACTAATTCTAACGGGCCGGCCCAGCTTTTGCGCTAGTTCAATTGCCCGCACCAAACAAGCAGCGGTCTCGGATCGGCTTCTTTTATGTTGTGACTATGATTTTTAACTTATAACTTTTAAATTTTAGTTATTTATAAAAAAGAATATAAAAAAAGAGAAATAGTTGTATATAATGGTATAGCTGAAGTCAGCATAGTGTCTACTATAATAAACTTATAGATTATATCTTAAAAAGACATATCGTTTAAAAACTAGTTACTGTATAGTTTTTATAAGTAGCAAATATAAAAGAACCCAGCACATTCGGATGCTCTTTCGAGTTTCCCCAGGAAATGGTTCAATTCCGGCAGGATCTCGTGAAAATTCCAGCCTCCAGCCCAACAATCCCAAGGTGGTGCGCGGCATGCGAGGTACATAAGCATTGTAAGCCAAGAGAAAGATCAAGCAAAAGGGCAAGACAGATTTCCATAGATTTAGCACAGCAGCAGCACGGTAACATGAACATCACCTAGTACTACGCATCATCCAGATCCAGCTATTACTGCAAGTCACCAACACCCAAACACGCTTGCCTTGCCTCGGTTCCTCGACCCGATAACGGGCCTGTTTTTTTCAGGTTTTGGTTGCTGTTTTTAACTTTTATATAGTAATTAACTTTTAAATGAAATATCTTTTTAAGATAGGATCTACTGGTTAATTATAGTACGTACTATACCAACATCATTTATATCGGCAAAAATCGCATGTGAGTTTCTGTTACTTTGTAATTTCTCACGCGAACAGCCCAAAAATCATAAGCCACAATCAAAAGCCATAAACCTCAAACAAAAAAGAACATGCCCAATATTCTCTGCGACAAAGGTGCTGGGCTTTACTCCATCCATAGACATATCGATCAGGTCTCGCTTCAAAGTGGTCGTTACATCAGGAAGAAGGGTGATGCGAGCAAGGACGGGTTGCCTTTGCGCATGTTGAAGCCTCGGAGACGCTCCAAGTTCATCACCTCGGAGTGGTCCACGAAGAGATTTACCTGCATCCACACAAACCAATATGGCAAGAGGATCAGATGACGAACACAGCATGCAAAATGGTCCATCAATGTTTTTCAGCATGCATCACAATAACCACCAAACTTTTGCACAAAAAAAGAAATCAGAATTATGTTGCCCGTATTGTTACACCGTTGCTTAAGAAGGTACAAGAAAAAAATTTAAGTTAGGACCTCTAAATTATAAGTTATATTTATAGCTCAATACTTTATTTTAGCTTCAAACTAATCAAACGTAGAAAAGAAAAAAATAACAACAGACACATCCATTTTCATTTCACGATACAAAAAAATTACAAAAATTAAGTAACACGTGCAATGTTATTTGACATTTTAAGATCAGACTTTTTAACATGAGAAATATGTTTGCTCTCTTTTTCTTTTACATGTTATCCTATCATTCACACAAGTCATAATACACAACTCCAACCACGAACTAATAAACAAGAAACAGAGTAGATACATCAAATAAGATGTAATAGAGTCTAATGTTGATAACACACGCAGGGCCAAAGACATAGCAAGGCAAACTAAGGAGGATTTGTTGTAAATAGTACGTAATTAGCAAATATTCGTTTTCAGCATAAAATATAAATACACAAGCATGACATAAATGGCATAGAAATGACTTAATCAACATATAAACATATGAATCTTTTACGTCATTGCAAAAAGAAATATATGCCCAATATAAATGCCATATAAGAGTTCAAGATTAGCATAACCTCATGTAAACAAGTGCATTAAAACGCTAATCTCAACAAAAGCTTAACAAATATGACCAAATTCAGCATGTTATCAACAAGTCGAATTTTATTAGTTGATCTCAGAAGGCTAATTGCACAAGACTTAATCTTGGCCATCTTCGCCATAACAAAATCTAACCTTGATTATATATGCCAATTATATATTAGATCTTGAGCTAAAATTAAATCTTGCTATTAACAAAGACTAACAGATCATGAAAATAGCTTGCTGGACAGTGCAGAAGGATCCTTAAAAAATCAATCTTTCATTCATTCAAAGAGAATTCTATTGATTCAACAGGATAACAAGGTTCGACAAAGATCAGAAATGATCAAAGCTAACCACTGCACAGATCTAACACAGAGATCAACAAGAAATGAACAGCAAACTCAATGATTAATAAAATAACAGATTTAACCTATGGCTCAAGACCAATCTACCATCACATTCACATATAATCTCAGTATTATGTCATTTCATCACAGAGTGTTCAGTCCACAAAAAGTTCTTTGCAATTTTCAAGCTATTGAAGTAGATCACAAGATTCCAAAGAGTTAACAGCTAATGTACTCACAACAGCGGTGATACTCAAAATCACCGTGACGAAACCGAATGAGGCAAGGCACGCACGCATTGATGTCCCAGAAAACTTAGCACCCCTCTATGCTACCACTGAAAAAGATTGTGGTTGATGGAGATACAATGCCCACTCCAACCTCGGGTAGCCGACGTAGGAGTCGAAGGTCGGGGTTAATGCCGCACAAGACCAACGAGAGCTCTGGCCGAGAACGCTCATGAACACCAAGAACAAGTCACAAACCTCCCTCAAACTCAGTACAAGTCCAAGCCAAATCAACCTCTATAGGTAAACCCCACACATTTTCTCTCAGCCAGATCCAAGAAAAGGCTCAAGGAAACCGCATAGGGAAAACCCTAGAACGACGATTTGAGCTCCTCAGCCGACGGCGATAGGAAGAAATCTGGTCGGTGGCTCTCAAGGCTCAAGATCAAAGAACTATTGAGGGAGATTTGAGATCAAGAGAGGAGAGAACTCACTGCTTCACCGGGTCACCAAAGAGAGGGGAGTTGCAATATATAGGGGAGCGAGGCGGAGGCTAACGAGCTGCAGCCACGGCTGGCGCCGAAGCGCCCGCACCGGTGACGCCTCCATCGCCGCCGCCACTGCTTGACTCGACCGCCCCCGGACGACGCAGTCGAAGCCGCTCCACGCCGCACGCGAGAAGCCAGCCGAACTCGCAAGCACACTGGAACGGGAGGAGACGTAGTCTCCTCCCTTTATCTCTTTCGTCTGGTCTACTGACAGGTGGGCCCCCTCTCTTTCTTTTTTTATTTTATTTTTAAATTGGGAAATTACCAAAATACCCTCAGGAGTTCAACAGGATTACCTGGTGTGGAGTTGATGGAAATGCTTGCTAGAAGATATGTCACCATGGTGTCTGCTCTTTTTTTTATTGAACTCATTGCATCCCTTACTGCATATAGCGCTCTTTTCTCTGCACCAAGAGGAATTAAACAACATGAAAGGAAAATTTTCTCCAAAGTAATTATAAAATGTTATCCCATTGTTTTAGCCTGCCATAAAAGAGGGATGGCAGAATGATCACCATTTATATAACAAACATAATCATTTCTTAATTAGAAAATAAAATGCCAATGCAAAGTTACTCGATTAAATTCTTCGGGTAATTAGGACATTGCAGGTAAAAAAGCAAAATAATAAGTAATGCAAACTAATTGCTTTGTAAGAAACATAAGCTGAGAACAAAAAAAGATGGAACTGATTTTTACTGACTACGTCAAGCAAAATGAAAATAGATGAAAGGTTTCATACCCTCACTGCATTCACCTCCCCCACTTGCTGAACAATCTAAAACAAGCAAGGAAGAAAAGGTGCAAAGTAGGCTAATGTTGTTTCAATTGCTTACCTAGAAGTGCTCTTACATGCATGAGATGGGGCAGGAGCATCTTGAGGTTGTTTTAACCATACGAAAAGATGCTCTGCAATGTTACGAGATATAAGCAAACACAGCAAAGAAAGATACCATACCAAAACATGACAGTCTAACCATTGCAGTTCAGGCAGTTAACGCAGTTCATCTTTTTTTGTATAACCTCCAAGGGAGAGCTATGAGATACACAAAGCATATCCAGCAAACTATTATGTTCCCTAAGTAAATGTGGTCAATAGGGTGTTTTTTCTTGCTTCCAGTTGTTCAAAGTAATAAGCACACACAACCATTGAAATTTAAAGGAGAGCATCATCGTGTAAATTGTTTTGTGTTCTTTAATGTCTTGTAAACTCAGTAGTAATAACCATGGAGGCTAGAACCATTACAGAAGAGACAAAAAGCATATTTTGCAACCTGCAATTACTCCTTGTAGCACAGCCCACTGCAACAAATAATTAGAATCTATTTTAGTTTTACAAGCTACCAAACATGCTAGGCCATAATCCACACTAAATCACACAAAACTACCCAGATAAAAAGAGAAAAGTTAGTATTTACATATGACAATGCACTGCATTTAGGAGCTGCTTTGTTCGTTGTCGCTCAAATAAAGCATGCCATGACCACAAAAAGTAAGGCAAAAGGCCCTCGGTGTGGACTGCACAATTTTGCCTAAGAATATTGTTCAGGAAACATGGTTGAGCATGTTAGCTTGCTCGATTTACATGTATATTCAAAGATTTCACATCAGAACCATAACAGTGACACCAAGTGGCTCATGCTCGGAATTTGAAAGGTAAAAGTAACCTAAAATGTGATGGTGTGAGGGGAGCATGCAAACAATATACACAGTTGATATATCGTAATAGTGAGATCAGCATAAAAATATACTCTCAAGTCAGGCATGATAAATAGTTAAGAGCTTCAAATTGATGGGTGTATCTTGGAAGTAATCAAGTTACCTAGAATGATTCCATGAGCACCTAGGTAGTAAGAGCTAGTGATTGACCTGAACCTTTCCTGGCCAACTGCAAACAATGAAAAAAGAGGTGCTCAAGCACTTGAAATCTTAGGAACGCCACTACATGATATAGGTTGAACAAGGATACAATGCAAGTATTGTACAGAAAGAGTAATTATTCAGTATAGGAGGAAACACCTCATTTATAATTATTCACTATATTTATCTCTATTCAATCTATAATTTCTATATGAATTTGAAATTTTATAAGAGTAAAAGACTAATTTTGTGTTAACTTAATTTAAATTTATAAATAGTTTATTCTTAATTTTATTCTTGACTTCGTCACTGACGGGAAAGGAAAGAGGTGGAAGCTTGCAGCTGCTTCTGGAAGAGGGTGGCACCATCATGACCGTGGCCTGACGGGTGGGACCGGCCATCTCTCCCTTATCCGTTCCCTGAGCTGTGTTGGGTCGGACTGATTTGTCGCAGACATGTTCGGATGTGGGCCCCTGTACGAGGAAAGGCCCAGCCAATTGAATATTTACGAGCTTGACATCCATGAGGCCCATTTTATTAGGGTAAAGGCCCATTTGTTTGGGAGAAGCAACGACAAGTTTGATGTCTCACTGCACACCCCGTGTGACCCTGTAGCCTGTATAAAATTTCAAACGTGTGTACATACACCCGTGTGGTATAAGTTAGATGTACGATGTTGTGCATTCTCTTTGTACCCTCTAAAAATAATTCGCATGTTTATGATTTGTTCCCCTCTGTAACAAGAATCCTCAATCCTTTGATTTGCAGCAGAGTTGGAATATCAAGTTTTTCCCGCTCCAAATAGTTTTAGCTTCTGATTTATTTTGGTTTTTGATTTATTTAAGTAAGAAGCCATTTGAAACACGTCGACTTCTAATTTTGACTTATTTTAGATTTTTAGGGTTTTTTTTGTTTTATTACCTTTTCCTTTTTCTTCATTTCTTTGTATTGTCCGTGATGATATAACGGATTTTTATTTTTTCTCAGAAAAAACTAACAAGCTCTATAATATAATTTTAGCTATAAACCAAAAACCACTTTAAAAAATTTAAACCATAAGTTTGTTGGAGCGGGGCAACCGTAAAGCTTGGAAACCGTATCGAAAACCAAAGCCCGTTCGGCTGTTCCATAAATTCCCCATTTTCACAATCTGGTTTGCATGGCAGCAACCGTTACTGAAATGACCAATAGTTTGCTCCTCCTAGTTTTTTTAATTACTCCCAAAATTCGTGGTGCTCAAAGATTAGACCAATGGTGCATTGTATCAAGTGCCAAAAAGATTCCCCGAATCTGCACGCCCATCTGTTTCGTCAGTTTCTGGTCCCCTTAGGAAGTAGGAAAACGCCTGGAGTGTAGCCAGACCGCTGACCCACACTCCATGCATAAAACCAAAGAACAACTCCAGAGGCAAGCCAGCCTCAATTATTTATCAGTTACTACAAAACAATGCTAGGCTCTGCCTCTGGCTAGCTGCATGTGCCAGTGCGACCTCATCGATTTGAACTTTGAATTGAACTAATCCATGGAGTCTAGTCTATGGCCCTACGCAGCGTGCAGTCTGCCTCAAGCTAGGCCTGTTTATTTGAGTTTGCCAGCTTGATGGTAGAAGGCAATGGAGAGGAATGCGATTGACTGAGATTATCATGTGCTAGCGTTGCAGTGAGCTGCACACAGTCATCGGCTTCTTCAGGTTCTTCTCCTATGCTCATCTTGTACATAATCTCGCAATCTCTCTTGCTTATCTGTTTCTTTTTGTATCCTGTGCATTTGCCTTAAATGTGTGGTGTATATCTTGTTGATAAATAAATGGAGTACTTAGCACGAGCAATCTAATCATCAAGCAAGAAAAGGAGAGGGAACAGAGAGGAGGGGAAGATGCCCACGGTGTGGATGGCGCTCAAGAAGTCTCTCAGCTGCAAGTCGGAGGATTCTTGCTGTGTGATTAAGTGGGAGGAATCCCACAGCGCCAGAGGCGTCAAGAAGTCGGCGGCGGCGTCGCTGCGCAGGTCAGGTTGCTCGCGGTCCATCGCCAACCTGCGGGACGTGATCCACAGCCAGTATGGTAGCAGCCGGCGGCAAGAGCGGGAGGGGGTCGGAGCCGCTGCCGCCTCCGGCTGCGGCAGCCCGAGGTCGATCGGGAGTAACGACGTCCTGAACCCAGTCACCCACGAGGTGATGCTCGCGGCCGGGCCGGCCGCGAGGTGCGAGCTCCGGATCAGAACCCCCGGCGGCGGCGTGTGGGCCGGCGGCGGGGTGCCGTTCCCGCACAGTCCGCTCCTGCTGCGGTGCAGCACCACGCCTGTCTCCATGAGGAAGTCCCCGTCCGCAATGTCGCCGCTCCACGGCGACGACGAAGAGGCCGAGGCGCCGTCGCCCGCTCCCGCCAGGGCCTCCTGCGAGGTCGGCGTCCGGTGCCACCGCTGCGGCGACCGCTTCGCCAACCACGACGCCCTGGAGTCGCATCACCTCTCCAACCATGCCGGTAAGCACCACCATTTTATCCATTTCTCCCCTCCATGCGTCAAGTACTCGAAATAAGTAGTGCTCTGTTTCATCATCCATGGCTCCGGTTCTTGCAGTCACCGAGTTGGTGGAAGGCGACTCGTCGAGAAGGGTGGTGGAGATCATCTGCAAGGCCGGGTGGCCAAAGTCGGAGAACGCGCTGGGCCGCATCGAGAGGGTCCTCAAGGTTCACAACGTGGAGAGATCGGTGACGCGGTTCGAGGAGTTCAGGGAGGCGGTGAAGGGTAGGGCGGCCAAGCTGCCCAAGAAGCACCCGCGCTGCCTCGCCGACGGCAACGAGCTGCTCCGGTTCCACGGCACGACCCTCTCCTGCTCCCTCGGCGCCGGCGACTCGTCCAGCCTCTGCACGTCGGGCAGGTGCAGCGTCTGCCGCATCATCCGGCACGGCTTCTCGGCGACCAGGGAGGTCAAGGACGGCGTTGGCGTGTTCACGACGTCGACGACCAAACGAGCGTTAGAATGCATCCAAGAAACCGGCGCTGGAGGCGAGGCCGAGACGGCGAGCGTGAAGAAGGCGTTGCTCGTGTGCAGGGTGATCGCCGGGAGGATTCACCGGCCACTGGAGAACCTTCAGGACGTCGCCGCGCAGCCGGGGTTCGACTCGGTCGCCGGCAAAGTGGGAGCCTACGCCAGCATCGAGGAGCTGTACCTGCTCAACCCGAGAGCTCTTCTCCCGTGCTTCGTGGTGATATGTAAATCTTGATTTTGCAAATGGGTTTAGCGATCATCGATAAAGATCAGATTCGACTTTGATCCTGGATTTCACAGTGTTTTGGCCGGTTTATTTAGGGTTAAGTTTTTTTGCTTATAGTTGAAAGCCAATTTTTTGGTTTAATTAGCTTACAAGAAGGGTGCTTTTAAACTTAAATCAGATTGTTTGGTAGTCCGGTTGTTTTAGAGATTGTTGGCCTGTTGAGATACAGGTGAAGGATAAAAAAACTGAATTACCCTTGAGGGTTTTAATTAACTGTTGAGCATATAAATAGAGCAATGACCAATATACGGATGTTGTACGTGCAAGCCGAATACAAAGTCAAGTAAGATATTATACCTCCTACATGTATAAATGAAAAAAGAAGCACATACCTGATGCGGGTACAGACATACTTAACATTTTTCAGTTAAATATATTTATGGTAATATTCGGACCAAGCCGAATGATTCCACCGTTGGATTGGCTGGAGACGCCTGCAGCCGTTCGATTGACTTGAATGTGTTCAGAACAGTATGATCGTATCTCTGATCGTATACCTGATATATAAACGCAATAACTTTCACATATGAGGTCCGATTGAAGTGATTTTGGATTCATTGGAAAGCTTATTTCAAGAACTACGTAATGGAAGAGGATATATCTTCCATTACAGATTTGCTCAGATTTCATGCCAATATTCACTAATGTAAAATTACTGTACAAAGAAATCTTATGTTGAAAAGAACAAGATATATGAATAGAGGTTGAAATTCAAGATAAATATGATCGATCTTCTAAAGAGCATTCAAGATCATGTATAATTCAAACAATGGTAGATCGAATATGAATATAGGCTGAAATTAGATCATGTTCCATCTAATTAATCAAATAATTGCACTAATAGAGCCTGAAGAACTTTGTAGAATGCCACCACTAATTGAGATTCTAATTATACATAATTTACTTGTATTGCTTCAGACATTCCTTCAGAAAGTTCGTAATGATGAGTTCCTTCATTAGTTGAATGCTCACAATGTCTGTACATCCAAAAGCATAATTGTTCATATGCATATTTTGTGCAATATTCTCAGACTTCAGATTTTGCATGTAATAACCACAAAAATTGGGGGTAAAGGAGCAAGTGAGCAGCAATACCAAGATGACAACGACGGATCTAGGTTGAAGTGGACGACGTTGAGAAGGATCTCGTGAGGAAGAAGACGGGACGACAGCGGGATGGATGTCGGCGATGAGGAGGCCTGCAGCGTTGACAGCAGTGGGATGGATGTTGGCGGTGTTGGGGACGGGGAAGTGGAATCCAGAGACGCGGGAGGGTGGCGGGGCTCTGGGGACACGGAAGGGCGGCGGGGCTCTGGGGACAGGGAAGAGGACTTCAGGGACCGGAGGGCGGGGCTCAGGAGAGATCGAGTGCTGCATGTAGTACTGTACTGTGCCCTACGCACCCAGCCGATGGGCTTCATGCTGTAGACGTCGTTGAGGTCTCGCATGTTGGAACTAATCTTGTTGTATTGTATTGTACTCGGTGTCGTGTACTGTATAGTGGTCGTAGTCAAAATTGTACTCGTGTGTCGAGTACTGTATAGTAGTTGTAGCCAGAGACATAGCCAGAGAAGAGAAGGCATACTCGACAAGCTGTGGTCAATGCCATGGTCGAAGATGCAATCGATAAGCCGTGGCCGATGCCATGATCAGAGGTGTCGTCGACAAGCCGTGGTCGATGGTCGGTAGTCGGAGTTGCCGTGGTCGATGGTCAGTAGTCGTAGCTACTGTGGTCGATGGTCGGTAGTCGTAGCTATCGTGGTCGATTGTCGGTAGTCGGAGCCGCCGTAGTCGATGGTCCTTAGTTGGAGCTGCTGTGGTCGATGGTCGGTAGTCATAGCTACCATTGTCGATGGTCGGTAGTCAGAGCTGGCGTGGTCGATAGTTGGTGGTCAGAGCTGCCGTGGTCGATGGTCGGCAGTCGTAGCTACCGTAGTCGATAATTAGTAGTCGGAGCTGTCGTAGTTGATAGTCCGTAGTCGGAGCTACTGTGGTTGAGCGGCCGTAGAAGCCATGGTCGTTATGACCACATTGCGCGTGGTCAGTTACGACCACGTTGTGTGGTTGTCATAACGACCAGCGTCGCAGTCGCTGGTGTCGTGCTTGAAGCTCCAATACAGTGGTCGAAGATAAGCCGAGGATGAAACCAGCGATCGTGGTCGTACGTCGATCACTATAGCAGTTGGTAGCATGTGTCAACACGGGCGGTCGTTGGTGATGTAGGTCGTCCTCGATCGGCTAACTGCTTGGTATGGGCAGACGGTTGGTCACTGTAGTGGTCGGCATGGGCTGAGCAGGTGGCTGAGTGGACGGTATGGGCAGGCGACTAAGACCGGTCAGCACAGCAGGTGGCTGAGCGGAGCGGCATGGGCAGCCGTCAGAGTTGTAGCAGTAGAGAGTATGTGCGGACGTGCAGTGGTGTAAATGCATATGTGTGAGGCCTATTTATAGGCATGTAAATTCTGTATAGCTCTTAGATAATACAACAAATAGAAGTCGTGGATGGTGTGTGTTGCCGGAGACAAAGAAAAAAAGTTCCTCTGTATTGCGCTTGTTCTTTCTCTACTCAGTACTCACCCCTGCGCTTCTCCTCACGTCGGACATGGGCCAACATCGCAGGCACGACTCATAGACGACCGCCTTGCGCCGGCTGTCCGCACCCGTCGCCGTCATCGTGCTGATGGTGGGCGTGAAGACGACCCTCTGTATGGTTCCCCGCGTCGCCGGCTCCAGTACATGCGACCTTACATGCTCCTCTTCAACATGAAGGATATATACGAGTAGTGTGAGTGCCAAGCTGTGTTGCCTTGTTTGGCCAAAACAGAATCCAAGAAGTACTAAGAATACCATAAAAAAAAAGGTACTAAGAAAGAGTACTGCTGTACATAACTGAATTTTGCATGCTAAACACGTACTATTTTGGTTAAATAGTGCACATCAAGATTAGCGTACTGACCAACTAGTAGAGTTTGACCGTACTCATCTCAATCGCGCAAAGCTTTTCGCTAGCATGCTTTTGATCAACGAGGTTTATACGAAGAATCAAATACGGTAAGTGTACCGCGGCTTACCAACGATGTCCCTCTCCATGGAGGAGTGCCACGCAGCCCCTGACGGCGTCATCGAAGCTCCCTTAGTTTCCTCGCCCATGTCCGCCCGGAACATCCTGACCCGCTCCTTGCCCTCCACCGCGGACGAGCCACGAGCCGACGTAGCCGGCGACCTGCTCCTGATCCGGCGAGCCGCGCGCCGGTGCTGCACCCCCCCCCCCCCCCCCCACCGTTGTTTCTTCGGCTGTTCGGCAGTGCTGTGTGCTGACAGCAGCAAAATGGATCGATCGAGGTGGTGCTGTCAGTCCATAATTTCTAGACCTGTACGTTCAAGCTTAGGGCTACTTGTGGGAAGCCAGCTAATAGGTTGTTACTATTCTACATGGAAACATCGCTATCAATGAGTTGTGTCTATGCTTACATGCATAGGACCAAGGATTTATAGGATTATTTTTCGGCAAATTACCCCGAAAACTCACCTCGGTAACTTGGCTGAAACCGGAACTAGTTCAGTATCAAGACACGACACATATACTGCCTTGATCACGCAGAGTCGTCATAGGATGGCAGAAACATCGGACAAGTATACATCACCGATGGGCTTTTTGATCGTGAGTTCTCCGGGCGCAAATGGATGGCATCTGGATGTGAGTGCAATCCGCGCGCAGCCGGCCGGATCCGCCGCTTAAGATATTGCCTTTCCCACTCACGAGCACACCACACCAACCTCACCGGCAATGCAAGCGCCGGAAGGCGCACGAGAGCAATGCCCTCTCCTCCAGATTAGCAGAACAATGGTGCTATATTTCCAGGTGACAATTGGCAAAACTGGTCAATGATCATAAAACAATAATTCTGGACAGTAACAGCCAACAGCGTTACGATTCATGAAAATGACCGAAATGTGCCAGAGCCAATCTAGCTGGTAAAAAGACAAGCATGTCATGCGTCGCAAAAATGGTGACAACTGTGTAGTAATTTACAAGACTGAATCAAAAAATAAAAAAAAAGAGCAACAGCAGCAGCAGAATAAACATCAACTCATTTGGGCATGCAAGAAGTAGCCAGAGTTAAGAGCATGTGCATCCTTTTCATAGTACGATGGTTACTCTGAATTTCCTTCCTTAAACACCTTCACCCAGTTCTCAACGCTGTCAATTATTTCACCGGTCTTGATCAGGTAGCGAACCTTCGTTCCATCATCAAGGAATTTGTGCCCAACCCTGCTTGCCACATTCTTTTCCTTCGAGTAGAGCATCACATCTGAGCTATGAATGGGGCCTTCAATCTGATCAAAGGAAATTCCAAGTCTCATGAGGAGATAACACTTAGGCATCTGAAATTATGTTCTTCCATGAATATATGAAAGTGTGCAAGAAAAGAGGCACAAAAACAAGTCTCATGAGGAGATAACACTTAGGCATATGAAATTATGTTCTTCCATGAATATATGAAAGTGTGCAAGAAAAGAGGCACAAAAAGAAGTTTCAATAGAAATATTGCTGACCATCACAATTTCACCTGGTTCATCTTCTGTGCCTTTCTTGTGCTTCGACTTCAAGTTCATATCCTTCACTATCACAGTGCTGTTGTGTTTGTAAAGCCGTGTTACTTCCCCAACTTTACCTTTCTCACGGCCTGCAATGATTTGTATTGTATCGCCGACCTTTACATGCATCTTGTGCAGCACAGGAAGGCTGTTTGGTTTACACTTCTTCCGTTCCCATTGCTTAAGCTACAATGGAAAAGGAAAAATTCAGAAATTTAACACTAGATAACAGGGTGCGAGACATGTTGGACCCAAAGAATCATACTCACCCTCATTTCAATTGGGCATGTCTTGATCATAAATTTAATCTGCATATCAAATTATGTACAGCTTGTCAGAGTTCCGTATGAAAATAACATAATCATTCATTTCAAAGAAAAGAGAAAAATACATAATAATTATCTGCCTTTGAGATATGGCACAAACCTGACATAGCGGTCTTGACGGTCTAATCACGAAACTGTAGGATCATTGGGTGATCTTTTAGTACGAGTTTCCCCCCTTTTTGGGAGAAGTAATTTAGTACGAGTTATAAAAGAAGTACAATAGTTCTATAACTTCATTCAGCAACAATTATCTGGCCTCATTATTTTCTACTCGTCATTTTTCGGGTAGCTCAGTTGGTTACTTGGTTTTATCCCCTCCCTTTCTTATTTGTTAGTAATTAGCTACGAGTGAGTTTCTCTACAAGGAAGAGGGGTACAGTGGGCAATAAGACACACCGAAGACAATATATAAGGATGACACGAGTTCAGTATAATCAGTAATTGTAACGACCCACGTCGTTAATTAACCCTAATTAGCAAATTAGGACATTAAGTAGGATTAATTACTTAAATGATAATATAAAAATACGAGGGAATTTAAAATTTTCTACGTAATCGTATAAATTGGAATCAATGAGCGATAACGTAATGCGTTGTTTTTTTTTCCATTTCATTAACGAGGATGAATATCAAACTGTATGGACTGAAATAAGGAACAAAAATTCAATTACTCGACAAATAGAAACTTTCAAGTCAATTAAAATATATATAACAGTCCGTAGTACACCAGTAGTTAATTACAATGGTGTAGGGTAAAATCAATAACATACATTGATCGATAATGAGAACTCATATCAAGTCCAATAAAAATATTACAATTTGCATTACATAATAGCGACAATCCGTATTACAACAAATATACAATTCCATATCTCAACCAAATAACCATCTCAACAATTAAGAGTTTGCAATACAATGGTATTCCGTCAGAAAGTATATTTATACAAACCAGTTCTGAACATAGGAATCCAACCAAGGCAAAGACCAGGTGAGCACAAATCATTCCAGCCAAACCCACAACAGAGAAACCACCTGTCAAAGCCCTCACCATGCAAATATCCACCGCAGTGAACCAGATAGCACCGGGCCAGAGCAGCCACGCCCAGAGGGCATCAACAGCCAACAAAGCCTCACAGGCAAGCCATCCAAACAAATATCCCACATAGCATACCAGTAGTCAAACCGAGAGAATAGAGCACAGAGGGACAAAGCTAGGTAAGGTAACATTCCCCAACTCTTCCAGCCAATCCCCAGACCGCGAAGGAGTCCCAGCCGAGTGGAGCCGAAGGTCCAGGGAGTGAAGCAGCGACAAGCCGAAGGAAGATGGGGACATGACGGCCACGGGAGAACCGCAAGCCAGCAACCATCATCCACCACGCCAGCCAGCATCAAGCATCAATCACAGCCAACCGGCCACCACCCCAACCCCAGACCCTAGCATCCCGCACAAGCACCAGTGCAGGTAAACCCCAAAAGCCCAACATCTATGCAATGCCATTATCCCATTCCATCCAACATAGGTTAGCGAGTAGCAACCATAAGCATTCATCCACAATAGAACACATGAACCATAAGCATATCACCGGAAGTAGCAGAGGAGAGAAGAGGGTTACCGCGAGGGCGGCGGCTGCGGGAGTCACGGCCGAGCCACCGGTTCACCGCCGCCAGTACTCCCCCGGCGCATGGCGACGGCTCACCGGCGAGGACGGCCACGGTCACCCGCCTCCCAAAACTAAACCCTAGGCAAACCTCAAAATGTTAGTAAATTACAAAAGTAAATCAAGCTAGAAATGGGGAAAAGAAAGAAGGGGCTGAGGCGTCGGCCGAAGGCCAGGGAAAAAGGGGGCCCAGATAGAAGAGAAGAATAGGAAAAGAAAGGAAAAGGGAGAAGAAGAGGAAGAAGAAAAGGAAAAAGAGAGAAAAATAAAAAGGTGAAAGATTAAAATGTGCATTTAGGAATTTTGTATTCGACTATTAATTGTATAAACTTGATAGAGATTCTTTTAGGACTTAAATGAAAGCCTAGAAAGTCGCAAGTATATCTAGCAAGATTAGTTTAATTACTTAAACAATAGCATCTCTTCGACGCCATAGATTAAGTTAGAAGTCTAGGATAATTCTTAAGTTCTTATAATAAATGTAATACTGTCGATGGATTAAAACTGGTACGCAGGTGGATTAAAATTTGTGTATCGTCGTTTAAACTATTTTAAGGTAAATTTAACTATTCGGACAATTTGATTAATAGCATTTAAATTATAGAAATCCACCTTTGGTTATTTAAGGTCATTGGAACAAGTTAACCGGGTCCGATGATTTAAAAAGAAGCGAGTCGATTAAACTCATACGCATACGGATTTAATTAGAGTACTATAGTCTAAGACCATTTTGATTGCAGATTTAAATACCCAGATAAATTGATTAGGTCCATCTAAATAGTAGAAGACCAGTAATCAATATTTACGATGATTAGAATAAATGTATTGCCATCTGTAAAATAAAGTTGTAGCATGTACCAATTTAATTGATGCATTGTTAATTAAATCATTCAAGATTATAGCTAAATACTTAATTAGCCGGGATAGTGTTAAATCATAGAATTTTCCTAGTAAACATTATTGGATCCTAAAAATAAACTAATTGATGCCGTGGCTGAAAATTGCACGCATGCGGAGCAAACGATCATAATATCATTTAGATCATTATATTACGCGTTTAAATGCCCAGCTAAATTTTGTTAGTCGAATATAAACTGTGGAAATCCACTAATAACTATTCTAAATTATTAGAATAAATTAATAGCTGTTAGAAGATTTAGAACTGGTCATGACGACTAGAATAACCTGTACCAAATTAAAATAGTAAGCCATGATTTAGAAGTTGTGCCGCCAATTAAACTGGTACGTAGTAATTTAAATAGCATAAGCCGTAGCAATTCGCATCTAGCTAAAATAAAACTTGGAGATCGTGCGAAGACGCTTTAGTATAATTTAATTAATAGTACTAGGATTTAATAAAAACGTTGGGCATGCCTACTAGATCAACCATATCTCAGGACGCTAGTGCGATGATGTCGAGTGACGAGTAGTGTACCGAAATTAACCTTGATTACCACGATCGGATTAAATTAATCAAAGTCTTACCTTAGGAGCACAAGCACATCGACACCTCACATGTTATTATATTTTCGTAAATTAAGTCGTAGTCGACGTATTTAATTGCAGGCAACAACCAAGCTACGGGAACGACTTCACCTGATCCTAATTGAATCCGAATATATGGTTAAAGTTCAGGCAAGCATTCCTTTGATCAAAGCTTCTGAGTATATTTCGTAAAATAAGTATTTTGTATTAATCTAGTATCACCCTGCATGAAATAAATAAAAGATTATTTAAATCGAGAATTGGCAAGAGATAAGAGAAAAGAAATGAATGGCAACTGATGGAGCAGTTGGCCATTAAAGTTAAGTAAGAAGGTGGGCAGAGGTTGCCAGGGCAGGTCATGAGTGGGAATGTGTGGGACCTCTGCATAAGCATAGAATATAAGGAATTACCAACTTCGTCCGTGTGAACAGACCGTACCAAACCGTATCAGCCAACATCCCGTTTTTACGGACAGATTAGTAGCTCTATCAAAGTGTTATATTCTCCACATGGGTAAGTATTTATTAAGCCGTTGGGAGAACCCACACGATCCGGGCCAGCACTTGGGTGCCGGGTGGGGGACCCCGTGGAGGAACCCACAAGATCCGGGCCAGCAACTGGGTGCCGGGTGGGGACCTCCACCACCGCAGGAACCCACACGATCCGGGCCAGAACTGGGGTGCCGGGTGGGGGATGCAAGGCGCATATATTAGCGCGGGTGGAGGTTGGGGTAGGACGAGGTCCGTGGGCGCCGAGCGAGGGTGAGAAACCATCTCGGGCCGCCCCAACCAACAACTATATCGAAGTCGGTGGGCGCCAGGCGAGGGTGAGAAACCACCCTGGGCTGCCGGCTAAGAATAGTTGGGTGGAGATATAATTACTGAGATAGATGCAAACGTACTGTACTCTGGTCTGGGCGCCGCATATAAGGAATTGCGGAAATCCCTAAGCCACCAGGATCAAGAGTGGTGTTGGGTAAAGTGATACAAGCTTGCGCAATGCTATCCAAATCATGAATTCATGCCTGTCTCCGGGAAAGGAGAATTACGGAAACTTATGGGGGGGGTTTTGCTGTTCATGCGTATGTTCAGTAGTTTTCTAATTAATAAATCGGACTGCTTTTAAAACCAACAAACCTTATTTGCTATAAGTCATGGAAATGACAGGGATGATGAAAAAAAAAAGAGTGTTAAGAATGAACACGAGACTAAAGAGAGGAATTGAGATTCCTACACGTGTAAATGATGGGCATTTTATGCATTTTGTATTATAACGCTTGCTGAGTACGTCTGTACTCACCGTTGCTATAATCCCCCCTTTGCTTAGGAGCATGTCAGATCAGAGGATGGCTAAGATCAGGAGAAAGCTACCTGGATGGAATACTGGGGACTCGGAGTACAATGGGTATAAGGTGGACATTCCGTGTGATCGTTATTGAATAGGAAGTAGTTAGAATATTTTGTCTAAAGATTGTAATATTTAAGCCCTTGAGGCTTTGTAATAACTTTAGCCCTGCGTGGCGATATTCTTGTAATATCATATTGTGTCTCTAATTATTGTTCTGCTGCAATACTCTGATAGGCTTATTATTCGTTAGAGCGATGTTTTATCGGCTAAAACGAATAATAATCCGTTGACTAGCGTTTTTACCCCATGGTAGAAATGCGGGTCGTCACAGTAATATGCTTAAGATATACTATTGAGTGTGCCAGGTAATTTTCTATAGGCTATTGCTTGAGTCAAGTGAAAAGAGAATACAATAGCAGAAATAAACTTGAAAATTGTTTGTCTGTTTAACCTTTTTCTAAAAAAAATCATAGTCCTTATAAGCCTGAGTGTAGGAGTTTCATCATTTATACTGCCCTCAGCATATTTTCGTGCAACAAAATAAACTGAATTACTAAACCTTAATGCACGGTTCATTGGAGACCGCATAATTTCCTCGATTGGCATACTCAATCTGGGGAGTTCGAACAATCTTTACTCCCATCCAACCATCCTTATACAGTTAATTACACTAGTGTCCGAGGTTCGAGCGAACAATCTTTACTTCCATCCAATCCATCCTTATACAGTTAATTACACTAGTGTCCGAGGTTCAAGCAGACCAGCGAATTTCGCAAGAAGAGGTGTTGGTTGGTTGAAGCCTAGGAGGCAACAACGAGCAAGGCAGGTGGACATGACCAATATACCATTGCAACGCTACACTGTTAGTGAGCTCTAGAATTCTAATTCCAAGGTACAGCAGCGTTGTCCTTTGTGCAATTTGCACTTCGGCACGCTACTCCAGTCCAACCTGTACCTGAACAGCTCCTTACCAAATGACCGGAACTACAGAAAGCTACGCCTGTTTCGTTCGGCACAGCGAGTCAAAATAGTAGAGCAACAGAAGGGGGGAAAAAGAAGAAGAAGAGACGGAATTGGGAGGCGGCACAAACCCCCGCCGGCGCGGCGGAGAAGGCGGCGAGCGGGTGGCCCCAGAAGCTGCTAGTGCTCGCCGCGCCGGGTGCAGAGATGGAGAGGGACGCCACGGAGCCCTGCAACGCTGCCATCCCAGCCATCCTCGCCGTCCTCCTCGCTCCCTCACCCACCCAAATCGCAAACCGCAGAGAAGAAGCAGAGGATAACGCCTTTGTGTTTCCGGACAGGATAATGGACACGCTGTTCTATTTTCTGACGGCGATTTATATTACAGGTGGGCCTCGAGGCGAAACGAGCTGGGCCTCTCGTAAAACTCATATGGGCCTAATAATGGGCGGCAATGAACCGAATATATCCAGCTAGGGCCCATACCATCGCCTACTCGCCTTCTTCCTCGGGTCTCCTCGTGGCTTCGTCTCCACATCACGGCACGCACGCATCAGCACCAGCAGCACGAGAAGGACGGGCTCTCCCCCTCATCTCACATGCCACGCGCCGCGAGATGCTTGCGTCCCTCGCTGGGAGAGGCAGGCGCTTCCGGTACACATCCCTCTCATCAGCGCCGAAGCGCGCAAGCTAAGCGACTGTTGCCGAGGCAAGCAAGCCAAACCCCCGCCTCCACTTTTACTTGATTTTTTTTGGGTGAGATTGCCGAATTGCTGATACTGCCGATGCGCCTGCGCATGAGGCGGTTCTTTCCCATCACGCTGCGTGGGGATTGTGATGTTGCAATTCTTCCAGCATTTTTTTCTCTGTAGCAATCGCATTGCAGTGCTGTTTTGGGCGGTGGGGGTGGGTGGGTGGGTGGATATCAGCATTGTGTATCAAGCTTCGCCTTTTGTAAATTGTAATTGCAGGCACCAATATGTGTCTAGAGAGCCAGTTTGAGATGTCATATCTGCATTCTCTACTTCTAATCATGGTACTAGTCATTACAAGTTCTAAGCCTTTCTCCAAAGATTCTGAGACATCGAGCATCTGTCGCAAACTAACATACCCTGGCTCCCTCAAAGGCTACGGTTTCTTTGCATTCTCCAGTACTCCTGTAGTCCTGTACTTGTGATAAATCATAGGATATATATGACGGATGGCCATGGACAACACGTGCACTGCATTCTTGGGCAGTTGGGCCCTTGCAGCTGCCTGCTCCTCTGGATCACTATCACCAAATCGCTCCCGTCCCTTTCCTGTAACTACCATCGGAGTTATTCAATTGATTCTTGAAAACGCCTTGCCGTGCAAGCAAGCCATTATCTTTCCCATGGGATAAGTGTGTGACTGTGCGAATCTCAGTACAAATTAAGTCCCTAATACTTTCTCGGAGTCTTGGTTCTTTCCCTTTCTTTAATTTGTCATTTTGTCCATTCTTTAAATCAATTCTGAGTATATACATGTTGTTGTCATCAACATGTAAATGATTACTTCTTATTTCGTTTGTATACAATGCTGCCAAACAAAATGGATAACAAAAGGTCTTAACAAAATGGATAACAAAAGGTCTTCTATGTTGTTAGGATAACTAGTGGATTTACTTGCGCTATTGTGCGGTTAGATATTACGATATTGTTGTCTTTGTTATATAACTCTATTGCCTATAATTAAAATACAATTGTATTTGCTATACAACTCTAATATACATATATGATTAATCCGTACCGTTATAATCTAGCCTCACCAAACTAAGTAGTGGAGATGCTTCTCTTTTTCTCGATTAATGTGAGAATTTTTAGGATTTTTTCTTTTTAGGATTATTGTAGGATTTTTTTGCCCTCAAAACGAAGAAGGTGACTTCAGTCTCACCAGCTGTTTTTATTTATATAGATTGCCACAGTTTCCTTGTCATCGTTATCACTTAGCATTATGTTAATAATAAGAAGATAACAACTATGGTCAATACTTTACACGATGGTACTTTAGAAAGAAAACACGTTGTCTTTGCTAATAATATGGCCTTCTCTCCATGTGGCTAATTATATAAGAACTTAGCACTCCCCTCCAACTTGAGTAGCTTCCAAATAGACTAAGGCTTAGCTATGCAGATACAATCCATGAACGCTGGAGTTCTGGGAAATCCCTAATCAGTCTGGAATTGTTGTACACAAGCAAAGCTTGACTTTGCTTCACTCATGGCACTTCGGAGTTGGACATGTGAAGGGGTTTCCTTGCCTTGTTTATCAAATGTCCAATGTGACAGAGATATTGCACCCTGCGGCTTCCAAGAGTTAATTAGCAGAGACACACGTCGAAAGGGTTTCCAAGATAAGTGAAGCTCAGCCTTCAGTTGCTTCCCACACTCCACCTACTCAGCAAGGTTTATATATTATGATCCTGTCTAATACTTATTCATGGAATAAGGACATTTGCAGTTAGTGCTGCAAACTGAAGGAAACGCCATGGGTGTCTTAACACTGGTTCATATCCTTATCAGCTTTGCTGCCTCTGCTGAAGCTATAAGGAGAGCAGACTTCCCTCCCGGTTTTATCTTTGGCACTGCTTCTTCAGCTTACCAGGTCCAGTATTCAATCTCTTTGGTTTCAGCTGGTGTGCTTTTAGTTGGATGTCTGATAGATGTTTCTGGTCAATATGTTACCAGTATGAAGGTGCTGTCAATGAGGGCCAACGTGGACCTACAATATGGGATACTCTTACGAGACGACCGGGTACAGTAATGAGAATTTGTTGCAAAAAATACTTTAGTCTGATGTGCCAGTTTGGTCCAAATTATGACTGAATGCTTCTTTTTTGCAGGGCGGGTGATAGATTTCAGCACTGCAGATATTGCTGTTGATCACTACCATCGTTACAAGGTGAGTTATCTGTAATTGATGAATCCCTCGTTATCTTTTTTATGTGATTTAGTTCATTTGTTTGTGCTATGTAAGCTAGAGCTTGAGCTCTACCTTTACCAATTACTTTGAGATTTGAACATCTTGATGATCCACTGACACCTGAATTGATATCAAACCTATTAGAGAATTCATTTATCAAGGCATGAGCATGTCCCTGCATTCATGGCAGTTGTATCAAAAGTTTGCCTACCTGTCATTTGACCGACTTATAGTAATTTGTAAAAACTGAAATGACTTGTGCATTTGCCTGTTCATTCCATGCTTCTTAGCATCAATGCATTATCATTTCATATAATTATCCTGGTGCCAGTTCCATCTGGTCCTTTTCCATTTTTAGTGTGTAGACAGTATGTACACTTATTTACTATATCAAACTGAAAGTCCGCTTCTCTGGCATGCTGCTTCCAAAATTAAGACAGCGGGAAGATTATTCCTGAGGTTTTTCCAAGTATGGGGTGACATTTGAGATCAGCAAAAAGGCTTTCTGAAATAGAGCATTTCTTATTTTTGTCCAATCAATTTTAAACTTCTTAGACTAAATTGCTAATGCAATAAGATATCAGCAACACTGATAAAGTATCCAGAATTGACAAACCCAACCCTGACTGGCAGGAAGATGTGGACTTGATGAAGGACATCGGCATGGATGCATACAGATTCTCTATCTCATGGTCGCGCATCTTCCCAAGTATGTATTAAGTAAATTCTGTGCAAAGTATTTTATTATCGTTTTTTAAAACCAAGAGCAGGAGCTCTGCCATTCATTTCAAGAAGGAGATAATGCAGACACCGGTGTATTTTATTATTTTTGTCTCTGTCCATTAAGTAGATATATGATATTCTTGCCAGATGGAACGGGCGAACCTAATGAAGAAGGATTGAGTTACTATAACAGCCTCATAGATGCTCTATTAGATAAAGGTCTTCTGTTTTCTACATTTCGGTATCTACATAATGCAAACTGTTACCAACTGCCATTTTATGATCGTCTTTCTTTGGTGTTCTCTACATTTGTGGATCAGGTATTCAACCATATGTAACACTCTTCCACTGGGACCTTCCCCAAGCTCTAGAAGACAGATATGGCGGCTGGTTAAACTCGCAAATCGTGTAAGGAAGAATACTACATCATCCTGTTTTAGATTAAACTGTTGCTTACAGAATCTATATAGCATCCAAATTTCTTCCTTTTCAAGAAAACAGACTTGATTTATTCTAACAGCTAAATAATTCAGGGATGATTTTGTTCACTATGCCTTTACCTGCTTCAAGGAATTCGGAGATAGAGTGAAGCACTGGATCACTTTTAATGAGCCCCATAACTTTGCAATTGAAGGCTATGACCTTGGCATCCAAGCACCCGGGAGATGTTCCATTCTGTCACATTTGTTCTGTAGGGAGGGTAAATCATCAACCGAACCATACATTGTAGCTCACAACATACTTTTAGCGCATGCTGGCGCTTTTCATACTTACAAACTACATTTCAAGGTAATCCATTGTAAACAAATTTTCTAGTAATGTTTCTCGAAAAGATTATAAACAATGAAGGCAGAAACATGCATGGCTTTTATGTATTATTTGCAGAAAGAACAAGGAGGCCTCATTGGAATTGCACTTGATTCCAAGTGGTATGAGCCATTGTCAGATGCCGATGAAGACAGAGAAGCAGCAGCACGAGCAATGGACTTTGAGCTTGGATGGTGATACATTAGCTACCATCTTGATATATCAACTTAAGTTCAATTCCTATTTAATTACAGTAAATAGACATTGTAATATTAATTAGGAAATTTTGCAAGTGTGAATACAGGTTCTTGGATCCCTTAATGTTTGGCCGCTATCCTCCTTCTATGCTGAAACTTGCAGGCAACAGGCTGCCTCAATTTTCAACTCAGGCATCAAAGCTAGTATCTGGTTCGCTAGATTTTGTTGGAATAAACCACTACACTACATTATATGCTAGGAACGACCGGATGCGGATGAGGAAACTTGTACTGAATGATGCTTCAACCGATGCTGCTGTCATACCAACTGGTCAGTCTTCATAAATGAATAAATTCTTAAACCTCCTAATCCATATTCAGTATTACTGATTCCTTAACTGCATGCACTATGACAGCTTATAGGCATGGACAGAAAATAGGAGAAAGGGTACAATTTGCAGAGCTGTTTCTTCCATTGCTTCAGCCTTGTTCTATCTTTTCATTTATCGTCTTTTTTAGCCAAATGTTTGATTGAGGAAAATATGTATTTATCAACTTTCAGGCAGCATCAAGTTGGCTGCACATAGTTCCTTGGGGCATGTTCAACCTGATGAAATATGTCAAAGAAAAGTATGGAAATCCGCCTGTGATCATTACCGAAAATGGTAGGTGACTGAAGATTCTACTGTTGACACTCGATAAGAATGATTGCCTTGACAGAGTTGAAAAGAAATAACTGACACAAGAAGTTGTTTATGGCAGGTATGGATGATGCAAACAGCCCATTTTCAAGATTAGAAACTGTCCTGCAAGATGATAAAAGGATACAGTACCACAATGACTACATGTCTAACCTCCTAGATGCTATAAGGTGAAGTTTTACTTCTCTGCACATACATCTGAACGGAACCATCAACACCATGCATCATCCATGTGTACCACTGTGATCACCTGCTCTTCTTGGTACCTACAAACTCTGCGAAATGAATTACTGCAGGAAGGAAGGTTGCAACGTCCATGGTTACTTCGTATGGTCACTGCTCGATAACTGGGAGTGGAACTCAGGGTACACGGTGCGGTTCGGACTTTATTACATTGACTACAAAAACAACCTGACGAGGATACCCAAAGCATCAGTCGAATGGTTCAGTCAGGTTCTAGCCCAGAAGACGGCTATCATGTAGATAAGAACGCAGTGATTCTGCAATGGCCATTTTAAGTGTACATAACTACCATTTATAATCCATACATATCTTCGATATAAATTGTAGCTTGATAGTCTCCTATTCGACCGCCAACCACGCTGTTGAATGTGTCGCTATACTTGTACAGTGATGTTACAGAAATCAACACGAGAATTGTTATGAATAGCGCTTGTATTCAATATGAGGCTAATGGGCCGGTATATATACACAAAGTACATGTGGTAAATATGCAAAGAACCCCTCATAACAATGGGGAATAATAAACTATACATATATCTCTAACACCCCCCCTCAAACTCATGTTGGATCAACAACACTGAGTTTGGAGAGGTAGAAGCTGTGCTGTGCTCGAGTCTGGGCCTTCGTGAAGAAATCCGCTATTTGAAGCTCCGAAGGCACATACTGAAGAGTAATCACCTGATCATGCACACAAGACCTCATGAAAGAAGCATCAACACCAATATGCTTGGTGAGCTCATGCTTCACAGGATCACGAGCAATACTGATAGCACCTGTACTGTCTGACAAGAGAGGGGTCGGTGTAGTGACAGAAACACCAAAATCCTCAAGTAACCACCGTAGCCAAGTAATCTCTGCTGTCAAGAAAGTCATAGCTCGCAACTCAGCCTCTGCACTCGAACGGGACACTGCAGTCTGTTTCTTCGTCTTCCAGGCAATAAGAGAACCCCCAAGAAAAACACAGTAAGCAGAGATAGACCGGCGATCAGAGGGATCGCTGGCCCAAGTAGCATCCGAATAGGCCTGAAGCTGTAACGAGCTGGAACGTGGAAAGAAGAGACGGCGAGAGATAGTCCCGCGAAGGTATCGCAGAACTCGAAGAAGGTGGCTGTAGTGGACCTGAGTGGGAGCTGAAACAAACTGACTCAGAATATGAACTGGATAAGTGATATCCGGACGAGTAACAACAAGGTAGACAAGACTCCCAACAAGATGACGATAGCGAGTCGGATCAGAAAGAGACTCGCCATCAGAGAGTCGGAGATGAACATTGAGCTCCATGGGAGTCTCAACAGTACGCTGATCAGTGAGAGAGGCGCGATCAAGAAGATCCTGAATATATTTCTCTTGGGACATAAAGAAACCATCTGGAGTGGAAGTAACCTCAATCCCAAGGAAGTAACGAAGAGGACCAAGATCCGACATAAGAAACTGCTCACTAAGACGAGCCTTGACAAAGGCAATGTACTCAGAATCATCTCCCGTAATGATCATATCATCAACATACAGAAGAAGAAGAGTCCGACCACGAGACGAAGTGTGGATAAAGAGCGCATGATCATGATCACTAGCTGAAAAGCCAGCAGCAGTGACCACAGAGGAGAAGCGCTCAAACCAAGCACGAGGGGCTTGCTTAAGGCCATAGAGAGAGCGACGAAGGCGACAGACCATGCCCTCAGGAACAGAATACCCGGGTGGCGGATGCATGTAGACCTCCTCACGCAACTCGCCATTAAGAAAGGCATTCTTGACATCAAGCTGAGAAACAGACCAGTGGCGAACAGACGCCACCGAAAGAAGAGTGCGAACAGTGATCATGTGGGCCACAGGAGCAAAAGTCTCATCGTAGTCAACACCATACTCCTGCTGGAAGCCACGAGCAACAAGACGCGCCTTATAGCGCTCAAGAGAGCCATCAGAGCGAGTCTTAATCTTATAGACCCACTTACACGTGATGGGATGAGAATGAGATGGAAAAGGAACAAGATCCCAAGTACCAGTACGCTCGAGGGCAGCAATCTCCTCGGCCATGGCAAGCTGCCACTTAGGATGAGTAACAGTATCCCGGTAGGAGACAGGCTCACGAGTAGCTACGCCAGCAAAGGCAAAACGGGCAGGAAGCCGAATCGACTGGCGATCGCGGAGAGCGTAGCGAGGAGAAAATGACCCATCAGGGGAAAATGGAGCATCAGAAGAAGATGGAACATCAGGAGAAGATGACTCATCTAGAAGATCCTCAATACGAGGTCGACGAGTGTAGAAGATAAGAGGAAAAGGTACTGTAGTGGGAGGAGCCTGGGGAGTCGTAGGAGACGACACAGGCGGCGACAACGGCGGAGAGGCCACAGGGGGAATATGTGGAGACTCAGTGGGACAGGTGGACGAGGGCAAAACAGATATAGGTGTATCTGAAAAGGTCAAGAAAGACAGAGACTCCACAGAGGAAACCGAAGGAGAGGCAGGACGTGGGTAGAATGGACGAGACTCGTCGAAAGTCACATCCCGAGAAACCCGCATCCGACGACCAACAGGATCCCAGCACCGATAGCCTTTGTGCTCGACACTGTATCCCAGAAAGACACACTCAACAGACTGAGCGGTCAGTTTGGTGCGTTCTCGAGGGGCGAGGAGAACGGAGCAAACGCAGCCAAACAGATGAAGGGTAGAGTAGTCAGGAAGAAGACCACAGAGACGCTCAACAGGGATCGCTCCCTGAAGAGCAGAAGAGGGCTGGATGTTGACGAGATAGGTGGTAGTGGAAACAGCCTCGGCCCAAAAGTGAGGTGGAATAGAGGCGGCGATCATCAGAGCACGAGCCGTCTCAAGGAGGTGACGATGCTTGCGCTCAGCGACACCATTCTGAGCATGAGCACCAGGACAAGAGAACTGAGCGAGAGTGCCTTGCTCAGCAAGGAAGCTGCGCAGGTAACGAGAGAGGTACTCGCCAGCAGAATCATCACGAAAGATACGAATAGGAGTGGAGAACTGTGTGTGAATCATAGTGGCAAATTGTTTATAGATAGACAAGACCTCACTACGAGAAGACATGAAATATATCCAAGTGTGGCGAGAGAAATCATCTATAAATATGATATAATATCGATGACCCCCTTTCGAAACGAAGGGAGCCGGACCCCAAACATCTGAATGAACAAGATCAAAAGGGCGCTGAGATACAGACTCACTATGAGGATAAGGAAGCTGAATCTGTTTACCTAACTTACAGCCCTGACAATCTAAAGACACGTCTCCTGAGACAGACCCCAGAAGACCACGACGAACTAAGGACGACAGATGAGATCCACACAGATGACCAAGACGGTGATGCCACTGCTGGAAAGAGCCGGTAGACGAAGTGGCAGAAGCGGAGAAACTGCCGGCGATGGTGGCAGCGGAAGGAAGGTGAAGCCAGTCAAGCTCCCAGAGACGCTGTGAGTCACGGCGCCGAGGGCCAGAACCAACCAGAGCTCCCGTGTGGCGGTCCTGAACACAACAAGAGTCAGAGTCGAGAATGACTCGATAACCAAGGTCAGTAATCTGCCCAGCAGAAAGAAGCTGCATGGTAAGGCGAGGAACATGAGCAACAGAGGAAACATGAAAGGATGAGTTGCTAAGAGATCCTCGACCAGAGACAGAAAGAGATGTACCATCAGCAGTAAGAACACTGACAGGAGAATCAAGAGGTGTAATAAAAGACAGAGTGGAAGGATCAGGAGTCATGTGAAAAGATACTCCAGAATCAAGAATCCACGGGGATGTACCTGACTGTGTAGGGGGTGGTTTCTCAGTGCCCGAAGAGTCAGTAGCAGAACCTGCAGAACCTGTCAAGGGAGAACCGGAAGCGGCAAGCAGGCGTCGAAGTCTGGCTATCTCCTGCTCGGTGAGAGAAACTGCTGAAGAAGTCGATGTAGAAGCACTAGTGCCAGTAGAAGAACGGCGTGAAAGATGCCGCTTCTTCTTATAGCACTGGGACTCAATGTGGCCGACCTTGTCGCAGTAGGGACAGTGAGGACGGCCACCTCCAGACGGAGGGCGGCCACCACCACCTGTGACAGCCTCTGGAGGAGGCAGTGTAGCAGGTAGACGAGCGGCGAGCACAGAGGGGAGTGGCATGAGACCAGCACCACTCAGGCGAGTCTCCTCCGCACGTATCTCGGTAAGAGCCTCACGAGGGTGGCGTGCAAGTAGCTGGGCACGCCGTTGCTCGAACTCAGGACGAAGGCGAGTAAGAAACTCGTAGACCCGCTGAAACTCCAGGTCAGCACGTATATCCAGGCAGCACGGACAGGAACGGCAGCCAGCAGTGCGGAGAGAGTCCAACTGATGCCAGACAGCAGAGCTCTGGGCGTAAAAAGCGTCAACAGTAGCATCACCCTGCTGAAGAGAGTGCTCCTGGCGGACCACGGACAGGTACAGGGCATCACCAGAGGGCTCGTAGCGCTGACGAAGATGAGTCCACATCTGAAAAGCCGAAGGGAGTCCCACAACCTCAGAAGAGAAATGAGGCTGGACACTGGCGATGAAGACAGCAGCAGCCCGAGCGTCGTCATCGTACCACTGAGTGTAGGCGGTTAGACGATCCTTGTAGGAATCCAGAGCCTCCTGGTAGGCAGAGGCAGTTTCATCATCAGCAAGGCGAGCGGCCTCAGCAGCAGCCTTATCGGCTGTCGGGGGCAATGCAACAGGCGTAGGCTTCGTCGGAGGAATAGGGCAAGGCGGGCAGGTGACATCACCAGAGAGGACGCCCCAGATACGAAGACCACGCATGTGGATGCGCATGTGAGACACGAAGTCGGTGTAATTAACACCATCAAAGATCACCGGGCAGCGAGGGAGGGAAACGATGCCCATTGGTAGGCGGCGCTGGACGGCGCGGCGACCAAGGCAACGAAGTCTAACAGGCGGCGCTGGACGACGCGGCGGTTAGAACGACGTTTTTTTTCTGGTCGGTCTACAAGACAGACCAAGCCGACCGAGCCGCAGTCGGACTCGGGCGCAGTGGCGGCAGCGGCGACGGGGGAGTCGGCGGCGGTGACGGCGACGGGGGAGTCGGCGGCGGACGCGAGCGGGCGGAGTCGGGCGGGGCCGACGACGGCGGGCTCGAGCGGGCGGCCTCGGGCAGAGCCAACGAGGCGGCGACCAGCGGGCGGAGCCGGCGACGGGGGAGTCGGCGGTGGCGACGGCGACGGGGGAGTCGGCGGTGGCGACGGCGACGGGGGATTCGGCGACGGGGGAGTCGGCGGCGGATGCGAGCGGGCGGAGTCGGGCGGGGCCGACGACGGCGGGCTCGAGCGGGCGGCCTCGGGCGGAGCCAACAAGGCAGCGACCAGCGGGCGGAGCCGGCGACGACCAGCGGGCGACGAGTCAGGTGCCGGCGGCAGATGGCAGCGGATGGAGCCGCTCCGAGCGACGGCGGCGACGGCAACGTCAAGGATGACGACGAGACGGCGACCTCCAGATTGGATCTAAGAGGCGACGGCGAGGCGACAAGCGAAGCGACGGGAAACCCTAGGTACGCTCTGATACCATGTTATGAATAGCGCTTGTATTCAATATGAGGCCAATGGGCCGATATATATACACAAAGTACAGGTGGTAAATATGCAAAGAACTCCTCATAACAATAGGGAATAACAAACTATATATATATATATCTAACAAGAATTACAGTTCTTAAACATCCCATCATCTCTGTTAATGTACTCCATGTTGATGCTGCTTTTTTTTCCTCCCAAAAGTTGAGATGACAGTGAGATGCTCCAAGAAGCTATTGTTGATTGAGCTATAGCGCATGATCGGTAGAACAAGTGAGGACAAATCCTTACAAGACGAGGCTTTCAGAACAGGAAGGTTGGATGGCATTGGGCTGGCCCCAGCAACTTCAGGTCAGAATGGTCCCCTCCCCTGAAATTTCCAGCTCCAAACTTTGTGCTTACGAGTAAAATGCTGAGGTGCCTCGAGATGATGTCCATCCATCTCAATGCAATTTCACAGCAAGCTTTGCCTAGCCTGCCTGACTTCTTTTGCAGTATGCTACCTAAATCCCTCTGTTGCTTTTGAGTGCCATGCTGCAGTCAGATGTGCAAATTTGGACATAGCTATCAACATGCTTTATGCCACTTGTGTTGATATTCAGTGGGGAAAGGGAAAGCCTCAGCATAAGAGATAACTGGAGAGGAAGAACGCATGGAAAATATGGAGACGGAGACGAGATGTGAAAGGACAGACAATGAAGTGAGATTTTGTATGTCATAACCGGCCAAGCCATTCAAATTCCATCAAAAGGGCCATTTGGACAAGAGGGATTCAAACTAAATCTCGGTCTAAACCCCTCGTCAAATCAGACGCTAGGCATGCTTAAAACACGTTGGTAATTTCATACGAATTTTGTATGGGAAAAAAGGGTGTAAACTCCGTGAAAATTTGGCACCGCACACGCGCACGTGACCCCCATCCACCGTCCCACCCCTCCCCCTCCTTCCCGCGTGGCCGCCGCACCTTCTCTGAAGCCCACCACTCCCTCCCCCTCCCTACTTATTCCCTCCCTCCCCACCCCCTCCCCCCCAACCTATCCAGCGTTCCAGCTCCGTTCCATTCGATTCGTTTCCTCTCGTCGTGTGCACGGATCAAGAAACCGTCAGAGTTCGGAAGCGGCGGCGGCGGTATCTTTCTACGCCGGTCGATGGCGGCGCAGCAGAGGCAGATGCAGCAGGCGGGGGCTGGGGCGGTGGGGTTCGAGGACTACCTGCCGGTGATGGCGGAGCGGCTGGGGGAGGAAGGGCTGATGCAGGAGCTGGCCAGCGGGTTCCGCCTGCTCATGGACCCGGCCGCCGGCCTCATCACCTTCGACAGCCTCCGCCGCAACGCGCCGCTGCTGGGGCTCGGCGGCATGTCCGACGACGACCTCCGCGGGATGCTCGCCGAGGGCGACTTCGACGGCGACGGCGCGCTCAGCGAGATGGAGTTCTGCGTCCTCATGGTCAGGCTCAGCCCCGAGCTAATGGACGAGCCGCGGCGGTGGCTCGACGACGCCGTCGCGCAGGCCTCCCAGTTCCTCTTCTCCAGCTAGAAGATCGATCGAGAACTCGAGATGGATCGCAATCTTATTTTTCTTTTATTCTTCCTTCCCTTGTTCATAGCGTCAGGATTCAACAAGGCACTGCTGATTGGTTGATGGATTCCATGTGTACTCATGTAGCTCGCTCTCTCTCTCTCTCTCTCTCTCTCGCTCTCTCTCTCTCTCTCTCTCTCTGCCCATTTGTTCCTTCAAGTGGAATCTGAATTAATCAACAAGCTTCTTTTATCCACCACGCATACATACATTGTCCCTTCTCTGCTACACACACTCCATTTTTGCAAAATCGTTATGAACTGTGATCGACAAGATATGCAATCCTGCGTTTTTCTCGTAAAACGCCATAATCGATCGATCGATTTAAGATTAAGCATCCGGCAAATGTGTGCAAAAGTCCCCTTGGATCATCGATTCTCCTTCCGTTTCTCTTGATGCGTCGAATTGTAAGAGTAAGACACGAACGAGAGTTACGAGACTAGAGGAATACGCTAGTAAAGTGTTAGCAGCCTGGCTGCTACTGGCTGCCTCCGGCGGTTCCGAGGCCAACAAACGAAACCACCCAACGGTCGTACGCGGACGTCTGAGAAACGAGCGATCCAAACACCCAATTCAACACGGCGTACGTACCACGTACGTACGTGCTGCCGAGGCGATGTCAAGTTTTACTAGCGCTTTTGCTTCAGTGCGCGTTTACCCGGTCTGAGTCCTCAATCCCATCCCAGAGGAATCCTCCAAGGACCATTCTAAACGGCGATTGTTTCTGGCCAAAAGACGTTTAAAATGCATTGATTTTTAAACTATTTTTTATATTATTTATGAACATATAACGGTATTTTTTATTTTTTAATTAAATATATCAGAAAAAACTATCCGACATACTTTTAAAAAAAGCTTAAAGGACAATACTGTAAATTAGGGCCTTAGCCCTCCGTACCGGAGTCGTGGCCTCGCTTTCCTCCGCTTTGCCTCGTCTGACCAACCGCGAGGAACGAAACGTGGTGATGTTAAGTAAGCCGGACCGGGAGCTTCCGAAAAGGTGCCCGGAAGCTTCAAAAGCAGCCGAAAGCGACGCCTGCGGCAGTCAAAACCGTTCACGCCGTGCTACAACTCACCGTCCGATTACTCTATCTGGACCGCGCCGTCGACTATACTGCCAGTACTATATGCCTGTCCAACTTTGCCAAGAGCTTGTGAGCTTCACACCGAACTTCGCGATTGACTTTCGCTACTGCCGTTGCTTCCCCCTCTTTGTACGGCTTCTTGGTGCGCCGGTGAGGTCAGATCGGACGCACTGTTCTGTTTGTTGATTTGGTGCCGCGTCAACCTGGCCGCCGGTTTGGTCCAACGCCGACGGAGACTTGGAGATCAAATCAGAGAGGTGCCATGAACCGGGAAATTCATTCCGAGTTGACAATTTGTGCCCGGTGCGATGAACCGGCGTTGCCCCTGCCCCCGCCCACAGCAAATCAATCGGGGATTCGGGGTCAGTGATCAGTAAGTCTAACACATGATTCCTCGCCAAAAAAAAAAAAAAGAGTCTTAACGCATTAGTGTCCTCTGCGATTTGCTGGTGAATCGCACTGTTCAGTGCGCACATAAGATTCTTGGTAGATGCTAGCTGAGGCACCGATCGCGATCTGTCGCCAGGTCATGGCCGAGCTGCAGCCTGTAGGCTCTCCCTGCCTGCCTCTCCTAGCTTCTTTATGGCTCGGCATTTGCAGCACATTGATCTGCCACGCCTTCAAATGATTGGTATATTTAATTGGATGATTGGCACTGAGCTGTAAACTTAATGCCTACCTACTACACAAAGTCGCACACTCTCAACCTCCACGGCCAAGACTAGAACTGCCTGCGCGCGTGCTGTCCCTTTGCTGCGCCTAGGATTCTCAACATGTTGTTTTCCTGCCGGTCGCGGCCACGGCGTCGGCGGAACCCCCGCGGTGGGAGGCGGCGGCGGCATCTGCTCTCACCAAATCGACCGGATGATTCCATGTACGCCGAGGAGGGGTCACGGCCCAGATAAAAACTCAACTGGTCAATCCAGTTGCACGCTAGTCTTGATCTCCCTGTCGGTTTTATATCTCTCTCCAGGCTACGATCTATGGACGATGCACACGTGAGTCTTAGCCTGCTCCCTGAAAGATTAGCAGTTTAATCTGCTGCAAATTGAGCAGGGAGACACATTGGAATCAGTCATGTGTGTGTGGCTCAGTGGCTGCAGGCTGAGATGAGCTGTCCAACGTGCGGAGTCACAGCTGTGCCTGTGCGGCTGGTACACACTGACATTATTCATTTATATGGGTTCTGTATGAGCGCTAGCTTCTCGGATTCTTCTCATCAACGTGCTTCCGTCGCCATTGCTACTGTATTTAATTAAGCAGTGGTGCCGGATCACGAGCTCCCTAGGACAGCCTGCATGCATGTCACAGCTAGTCTCTCCATGTTCTCGATTAGCAGCAGTAGTACCAGTACTGTATTTCGAATTGAGCAAACAAAAATATGGCATGCCATGGTGCGCCTCGGCCAGTTAAGAGCTGGTGACACACGGTATTTTCAGTTTTGCTCTGTTGATTAGCGGCAGTAGGTGTTGGCTGCACAACTTGTGTCATTGTTCCCACGTACTTACTATCATTGTGCAGATACTAGCAGGCACAGCACAGCAATGTGCTTCGCTTCGAAATTAGCAAGGTCCATATACACTAGCATGTGTGGCGAATCTGATTCCAGGTAGATGATCTGTTTAGGTTTGGAGACTGACAGCATCGCTAACTTGGTATTATCCTCAAGATCGATCATCTGATGCTCAGTGCTTGTTCATAAACAAATCATTAAGAGAGAAATCTCTCTCTCTCTCTCTCTCTCTCTCTCTCTCTCTCTCTCTCTCTCTCTCTCTCTCTCTCTCTCTCTGTGACACTGTACTAGGCTGCTTGACCCGGCCCCGAAAAGGTGAGGAAATTAGATGGCGGAGGCCCGGTAGCTTCCCGTCATGTTTGCATTGTCGTAAGTTTGTAAACTCACCGCGCTGCAAAAAAAGTTGCTTTGCTACCAGGTTGAAGTTGCCCATGCCGCCATGCCGGCCGGGTCCGACGACTTCTGAATCCTGATTCCTCCGCTCTAAGTCGTAATGCGCACACAATCTGCACCGTTCCGGGTTACGACTTCTTCTGAAGTTTTTTTTTAAAAAAACCATTTTTATTTAAAATTCTAGAAATATACCCACGCAAATTTTTTTTACAAGAGCGGAAAGCGATTGGAACTTGTCGCCCAACCATTTGAGCGATTGAAACCTCTTTTTAAGAAGTAAAGATGATGTTCTTGCCGGTGTTAACCGGGTGGAGGACCCATTGATTTTCCATAAGTAACTTTAAAATTCCTTAGTTTCTTCTGTTTTTCCTTCCTAGATTAAATTTTCTAGTTTTATTTTCTTTAGCGAGTCCTTAGCTAAATTTTATTTAATAGGTTTCATCGGACCGACTTATCTGGACAACGATCACAATGTCTACATCAGAAATAGACACTAGGTCCATAAATATGAAAATAGGACTCAAGCCTAATAAGATAAACCCAATAACGGCCTGCGTCAGGCCCAATAAATTTGAAGTTCAGCCCACTACGGCCATGCCAGAACTGATAGTTTCAATTTCGGCCCATGCCAGGCCTGACGATAACTTCCAAATTTGGGCCACCAACGCCCATGTTAGTAACTTTCAAATTTGGCCTATTAACCTTCAGGCCCAAATTCGGTCCAAACTGCGCATAACAAAGCTTAAGTTCAGCATACTTACGGCCCAAATCATCCACTATCTGCCCATTACGGTCAATTGGACGTCCCAGAGCTATCGTCTTAGAGCAACTCCAGCTAGGGGTGGATATCGAGCCGGCTCGGCTCGGCTCGACTCGGTAAGGCTCGTTTAAAAAGCGGCTCGGCTCGGCTCGGCTCGTTAGACTAACGAGCTAAAAAACAGGCTCGGCTCGGCTCGGTAAAAAGCTCGGGCTCGGCTCGATAGGCTCGTTAGGCTCGTTAAAACCAATCCACAATTGCCAATCTAAGGCTAAAAAGTTCCCCTAACAATGTGCACTGAGCTTAACGCCACTTGTATGCTAGTTCTTAAAGGCATTCAAACCTTTTATGCTACGTACCAGTATCCCAATTCCAAAAATCCACATCACACATGTAATCAGACTGCACACGGGTTAAGAAACTAAACTAATTTGCATCACGGAAATAAACTAGAAGAAAAAGGGATGGGGATGGCGCAGGAGGAGCTCACGGAAGGACATGTGGATCTTGACGAGGCGGAACTCCTTGGACGCGATGCCCCGCTCCCGGTCCGCCGCCGGCACCACGTCCACCTCCTCCGGGTCCAGCAGCTGCTTGCTGCTCCCATCGGATCATGCACACACCCCCAGATTAGCAGCTCGGTTCACTCCATCTCGGACAAAATCTAATCGATCCCACGGCGGCGGACGAGGTCCATCAGACGCGGACGGAGGTGACGGAGAAGATGAAGCTGGCGAACTCCAGCGGGGGACGCACCACGGTCCAGTTCTTGGACTTGACGTCGAACACCTAGAGCGCGTGCCGCCCGCCGCCCTCGCCATCGATAGCGCCGGTCATCACCACGCACTCGCCGCCGCCGACGCAGGCCGCGCGCGCCGTGCCGGCCTTGAGCCTCGGCGGGGAGGGCCCCACCTCGTGCCACCTGCGCCGTTCCCCGAGCCATTCCATCACCGCCAGGAACTTGTCGAGCGACTACGCAAGAGATGGGCTGAGCGGCGCGCCGAGAAATGGACGAGCAGCGCCGGATCTAGGGTTGAGAAGGGGATTTTCTAGCGCATCGCGCCGTCGCGGGAGTGCGTCGAGTGTGTCGATGTGTGTCGGGTGTGTGGGGGAGCCGAATGGACGTAGCGTCGAATGGATGGTAGGATGGGCCGAGCGTCGGACGTGAATCGTGATGGGCTGAGCGTCCCGCCCGAGCGAGCCAACCGAGCCAGCCGAGCGGCTCGCGAGCCGGCTCGTTAAGAAACCGAGCTAAATCCCTGGCTCGGCTCGGCTCGAAAATTCGACGAGCCAAGCCAAGCCGAGCCGAGCCTGTATCGAGCCGAGCCGAGCCGCGAGCCACGAGCTTTTTGTCCACCCCTAACTCCAGCAGTAGCTCTCAAAACAGGGCCCCTACTTTTTATTTGGAGGCTCTCCCTACTTTTGAGGGCTCTATTTTTTGGGCTACACTTCAGCAGGAGCCCTCAAAACAGGACCCTCAAATTCATTCTTAGAGGGGATGACACATAGGACTCACCCTCATCCTCATCCTACTTTTGAGGGCCGAGGGGCAAAAAACTCACTCCAGCAGGGCCCCTACTTGAGCCCTCAAAAGTAGGGGCTCCCTCCAGACCCCCCAGGAATAAGGGCTCGAGGGGGAGATTTGAGGGCCCCATACTTTTGAGGGCTCAAGTAGGGGCTCTGCTGGAGTGAGTTTTTTACCTCTCGTCCCTCAAAAGTAGGATGATGGCTCAAGTAGAGGCCCTGCTGAAGTTGCTCTTACACCACATTATGCTAGAATTACAAACTCTCTCCATGGGGCTGTAAACGAATCAGTGGGGGTCATGTAAATGTTATCGGTGATTCTAATTTGGTGGCATCATCTCACGTCAGCAATTTAGCAGCACACCATAAAAATAACGCCAGAAATAAAACAAAAGGAAAAGAAGCACCACATACAAGCATAGTAACACCCACCACAGCAAGCAATGTCCTGATGCAGTCTCTCCTACCTATCTCCAACCTATCTATACAAAAATATTGAACAAATTATCAAACATTTCCTATCCCACAAATAAAAATGGTAGTTCTCTTCAGCATATTCTTCCAAGGATGCAACTACAGCGCTTTCAGATGCGCTATAGGCTCTACTCAAAAGGGCTTATTTTGAGTGACTTTTGGCTGAAAATCACTGTAGCTGGCTAAAAAAACATTGTGGCTGATGGTGGCTTATTTAGCGTAATTAAATTTAAAAAAATGGTTAGCCCGTCACGGACAGTACAAACGAATACGGAAAAAATTAGAACCGTCAAAAACCCTTAAAAAATCAGAAAAAAACGAAATTATTGAATAGTGAAAAATAAAACAGAAACCAGAAATCTAAACCGAAACGAACAGAGCTAGGCTTTTTTTGGTGGCTTATGGCTGAAAAGCACTGTAGCTGACAGATGCTTATTTAGCATAATTAAATTTAAAAAATTTAAAAATATGTTAGCCTATTACATATAATACAAACAAATACAGGAAAAAAAGAACAGGCAAAAAAGCTCAACAAAAAACCAAAAGTTCAGAAAAAAAGACGAAATTTATAAATAGTAAAAAATAAATCAAAATCAGAAAACTGAAACTCTTTTGATCTATCACCCCCCGCGCCACGTGCGGCACACCCGTTTCGCAAT
This sequence comes from Dendrocalamus latiflorus, assembly GCA_017311315.1. Taxonomy (NCBI): domain Eukaryota; kingdom Viridiplantae; phylum Streptophyta; class Magnoliopsida; order Poales; family Poaceae; genus Dendrocalamus; species Dendrocalamus latiflorus. Next base: position 2,727,155 of record CM029621.1, on the reverse strand, counting down.
GCTTCTCTCGTTGGTGCACACGGCCCGGACCTTATATAAATCGTAGCCCAAAGCACGCGCGGCACGAGCACCCACCTCGCTCTTCCTTTTTACCGAGCGTGCACCGCCCAACCCTCCATTTAGCTTATGTGGGTTGCCTGCCCTTTTACAGCCCAAGCACATGGCCTATATGGACCCATCACTTATTATCTTTCCTGGGACGTTTTTACGGCCCAAAAAAACATGGCCCATGCAACGCATCCATGGTGCATGTCTCTACATGCCCCCAGGTGAATGAAAGTTGCAATTTACCATCAATAATCAAGTCAACATTCAGTAGCACACTAAGTCATCATTATTCGCACACTAAAATTCACCATAAGCTGGTAAATTTACTATAAATAGCACACTAAGTTCAGCATATTTTATCATCATTAGCACACCGAGTCACCATCTCCAGTTCGAGAAATTATCACCCTAAAGTTTGAAAAAATACACCATTCAAATGTATTTGTTTAACACACATGCATGGCATCCTTCATGAGAATGTAACAAAAAGTTACCATCAGTTGTACACTAAGTTATCGTATACAATCTGGACAAATTATCAGCCTAAATTTCAAAAGATACCATCCGTTTTGTGAATTTCAAACTAAGATGTTCAAAAGTTATCATCAGCTGCAAGCTAAATTATCATGTACAATTTTAAAAAAAATTACCAACCTAAAATTCAAAGGATACCATCAGTTTTGTGATTTTGAAAAATTAAAGGCTAAAATTTATCATCAATTGCACCCTTAGTTACCATTTGCATTATTAACAAATTACCACCCAACATTTTATAAACATTCATTTGTCTGCAGTTCTCGTGTGTATACCTATGTGTAAAAAGGTAGCATATGCTTTTCAATAGAAAAAGATGACACATGTGTCATTAGTGTCTCCCATACCGATTTATGTGTAGCACACTTTTAACATATTACCATCCCAATTTCTAAATTTGCCATCATTTTTTGGTACCATCACATTTTTTAAACAAAGTTCAAATATTCAATACTTACCATTAGTTGGATCCTAAATTATTATGTGCAGCTTTAACAAAGTACCACCCTAAAGTTCAAATATTATCATTTTTTAATTTAAAAGAAAATTAAAAATTACTATCGGTTGCAACCTGTTATCATCTACAATTTGTAACAAATTGCTAGCCAAAGTTCTAAATTACCATCAGTTTTAGGAATTTGAAAAGTTCAAAAATTATCTTCGGTTGCACCCGAAGTTACCATCTATAATTTTTATCAAATTACCATCCTAAATATAAATAAATATCACTAATTTTGTGATTTTAAGAAGGTAAAAAAAATTATCATCAATTGCATCTTAAGTTACCATCTGCTATTTTATCAAATTACTAGCATAAGATCGAAAGCTACTATTAGTTGCACCGTAAGTCATCATAGGCATTTTTAATAAATTACCACCTTTAAATTTCAAAATTACCATATGTTTGTTCTAGCAAATTACTAGCCTAAGATCAAAATGTTACCATCAATTGTACCATAAGTTATCATATGCATATTTAAAAATTACCCCCCTATGTTTCAAAATTATCACACGCAACATATTACCACATGCAAAATGTACCGAAGGAACTGCAAAAAAAGGCGAGGCCTTTTGAATGCTCCACAGCTGGTCTGCATCAAGTGGACAAAAACCGACGTACAAAACTTGCATGCGATTTTAACGTATAGTTCGGCCTTCTCCTGCATGCAGTGCTGCCAAGGAGACAAAAGACCAAGGGAGCAACACATGTATACCACGGCTAGGTGCAACCGGTTTACGAGCCCTATTTTTGTTCCGGTCCTGCCCGTCACCTTATCCTTATGGCAGGAGGAAAGAAACCAACTTTTATGCCCATAACATGAACAAATGAAATAGCTTGGAGCCATCCAACGAAACGAGGCTTACCTAACAAGGATGGTCTCGTTGATGGTATAAGTAAGACTGTTTCGGTCTTTCAGATGCATGGTACCTAGCTAAGGCGCGTGTCGTAAAATATAGATGGTTACCGCGTTAACGAAGCCCGTAGAATGCACGGTTCGATCGACGGCTGAAAAAACGACGCACCGTAACGCTGGCGCGTCGCGCGGTAAAATTTCCGTTCTTTCAAAGGTGGGCTTATTCCGTACATCTTAGTCTCCTTCCTTTCTGAAACAGGAACAAAGGGAATTAGTGGAAGAAACCATTTATAAAAAAATTAGATTGTTCAATAAAGATGCACAACATACTTCCAAACAGCCCCTAAAGTGGCGCCGCTTACACTGACACTGACACGCAGTTCTGAAGAAATTTTATGCGTACACTGACACGCACTGACTGCACAGTGAACAAGTCGATCTCCAACGCGGTGGACACGGCCCAAGCTTAACTTACCGCCAAATTAAGGGCTTTGCAACTTGGAGTAGCCGTCCGACAAGTACGCGTGCTCCACAGCATCGGCATCCTCGGCGTAAGACTGCATCGACGCCGGAATCGGTGGCACATCGACGCTCACAACGCCTTCGAGCGCCTGAACCACCTGCTCCATCGTCGGCCGGTGAGCCTCATCGTCCTGCACGCACCAGCAAGCCACCCTACACGCGCGCTCGAGCTCCCGCGCGTCCGCGTCGCCGTTCAGCCGCGGGTCCAGCAGCCCGACGACATCCCCCTCGTGCACCTTCCTCGCGGCTACCAGCGGGAAGTAGCTCGAGTACGTGCCTTGCTCCCCCGCCGCCGCCGACGTGTTCCTCCTGCCGGATACGATCTCCAGCAGCACCATCCCGTAGCTGTACACGTCCGCCTTGGTGGTGATCGGCACGCCGGAGATCCACTCCGGCGCGAGGTACCCGATGGTGCCCCGCACTGTGGTGAGCACTCTGCTGAAGTCCCTCCCCACCAGCTTCGCGAGGCCAAAGTCGGCGACTTTGGCCACGAAATCCCCATCCAGCAGTATGTTCTCCGGCTTGACGTCGCAGTGGATGATGCAGTCTCTGCAACCTTGGTGCAGATACAGGAAGCCCCGCGCCGCGCCGAGCGCGATCTGGTACCTTGCGCTCCAGCTCAACACGGCGGGGGATTTCTCCCCGAAGAGCACCTTGTCCAATGAGCCGTTCGGCATGTAGTCGTAGACGAGCAGCCGGTCGCCGCCGCGGGAGCAGAAGCCACGGAGGCGGACGAGGTTGACGTGGTGGATCGTGCCGATGGTGCGCACCTCGTTCCGGAACTGCTTGTCGCCCACGTGGAGGAGGCCTTCGAGCTTCTTCACCGCGACGGCGGCGCCGGCGCCGGGAAACGCTCCCTTGTACACCGACCCGAAGCTGCCGGCGCCGAGCTTCTCCGAGAAGTTCTTGGTCGCCCTCCTCACGTCGCTGTACTTGAACGGCACCAGGTTGCCACCTTCTGACGCTTGCATTAGTCTCATGTTGTGTCTTCTCTTGAACATCCAAACCAGCACGGACACAATGGCGGACAAAGCTAGGATTGACGCGACTGAGGCGATACAAGCCAGAACAATTTTTTTCTTTCTAGTTTTCGAAGCCACGTCCATGGCGGACAAACGGATGTAAAGATTGTTCGCGCCGGCCGCCTCATCGCCGGCCAGTCGCTGCAAGTTAGGCAAATCACCATGCCACAGAGCACAGCCATCGCCGTAAGAGTAGGCGTTGCAGTCGCAGCTCCTCAAGCAAGCCAACCTGCAGTCTTGAGGCCCAGATTCTTGTGCAAAAGATGGGTTTTTTGGCAGTGAAACGCCAGGCATTAGCAAGAAGGCGTCGTCCTTGCCGTTCGACGAAACGTTCGTGCTCTGACACCGCAAGGGAGTGTTCCGGCGGCAACCCTGCGTGTGATCTCCTTGCTCCCAGTCTCCGGCAGAGGCGGCATGGAAGCCGGCGAGGCAGCTACAGAAGGGCTCGCTCTTCTCGTCGCAGACGGCGAACGCGCCGCAGACGGAGTGGACATCGCACAGGTGGTGCGGCTCCGTCCAGATGAGGATCCACTCGTCGGCGGCCGGCACCCACGTGAGCTGCGTCACCTGGCCGGAGACGTCCAAGACGAGCCTGGAGATGACCGTGGGGTCCTGCAGCGAGTAGGTGAAGTAGCTGACGCTGGCATTGGAGACGAACTCGAAGTTAAAGATATAGTGCGACGTCATCTCCGGGATGCCGGTGAATATGTCGCCGTTCCACTCGCCACTGCTCCAGTACCTCACCGTCCTGTTCCAGAATATGAAGTATTGGTTGGTCCCGTCCGGGTCGATCCCGAAAGAGTACACGCCGGGAGCCGGATCGCCGGAGTTCTTCCAAGCGACCAGCCTCTGCACGTCGCCGGTGACCTTGTTCAGCCCGAGCCGTGCTCCAGGAAGCCACGTGTCGGTGGGGTGATCCATGCTCTGCCACAACAGCTCGCCATTCTTCTCACGCCGGAGCACGAGGTTTCCGGTGTCCAAGATGACGGCAACGGTGCCATTCGAGCCGACGGAACTGATGTTCGTGGACCAGACGAGCTTGTTGGCTTCGTTGGTGAGCACGAGGTTGCCGTCGGCCGCTATGGCGAGCCGAGAGGACGCCGGGTAGGACACCGGCGCGGCTCTGTTAGCGATCCAGACGGGCGTGCACTGCAACACGACCTTCTTGTACCAGATCCCAACGTAGTAGTTGTTGCGAGAGGAGGACGCGTGGCTGTTGCCTGCAGGGCGGAAGAAGCCGAGCTCAAAGCTGCCGCCTTTCGACACGACGGTCCGGCTGCCGGAGATGGCGGAGTTGGCGGAGATGGTATCCGATGCGAAGCACCGTGCGGCGCAGAGGATGGCCGTGAGGAGGAGTGGTGCAACTGAAGCCATGGCCATGGAATGAGACCAAGATGGAGAGGAGCTAGAAATAAGTGTGTATTGTGTAATGAATTCGAGATATACTGATAGGGCTGCACGTTTTCTTTTGTGCAGGGAGGAAGGTTCAAGATTGGTCACCTCCCCTTGGCTTAAATGCTGCGCCTGTGCTGTGCTGTGCCAAATTGATCGAAGCATTGCGACAGTGCATGCATATGTATCGCATTCAATAAGCCATGTACAGAATGCTGCTGGTGCCTCTCAGAGCAAGGCTAATAATACAGCTTTCAGCTATCTGTATGGATATTTACAGTCCACTTATCAGCCCATTCATATACTCCCTCCGGTTTCCAAATACTTGACGTTTTAGACAAGATCTCACATACCAAGAAAGGGTTAATTAGCATGCCTATTTCCTGTTTTACCCATATTAAATAGCATTGCGTGATGCTTTGAAACACAACTAGCATCTAGGCTGTGTGGCTAGGGCTGCCAGCTTGAAGCCAGAGGTTGGGGGTTCGACTCATGTAGCCTTTGTTTTTATGTGTGATTTTTGCATTGCTCTGTGTTACGAAATCTTCTAATTTCTTCTCTGTCAACACGTCGTAACAGAATCCGCTTGGTCCTTCACGAGACGTGATTCTCCGCCTGTCTTCGCGTGAAAAAAAAACTTCGTCGCTGCTGTCCTCCCGTGGAAGCAGCACCTCTTGCTACTCTCAAGCTTCACGTGAACATGCACGTAACACACAGATTCCTACCTCTATCTCTCTCGTTTCTTTCTTTCTTCTCACGCCTCTTACAGAATCTCTAACCTGCCTTATAAAGGCCACATATTGGACTAGCAAACGGACTCCACAAAAGACACGGAAACAAACTCATCTCACACGCACACACGGCAACAATCGCAGCGTATACGGACTCGTATACGTATTCGTATACTCGGACTCATACTCGAATACGACAAGAAAACAAAAACCAATATTACTTCTAACACTCTGTGACTTGCATGGCTCCATATATATGCATTCAGCTCACGTGAGCGGAGACGCGAGCCGCGGCGAGCGGCGACGCAAGCAGCAAGCAGTACTAGAGCCGTGACTTCTCTTAGCTTTGATTGCATGCATGCAGGGGCCGTGATACGGGGGTGACGTGATGAACTTTGTTTAATGCGGCTGCGCCTCATTTCCAGATGCACTAGAGCCGAAGCGACGTCTCTTAGCTTTGATTGCATGCATGCAGGGGCAGTCTAGTACCAAGTGACTTCTCAAATGCAAAACGTCAACAATTAGGTTACTTTGCTTCTAAGCCTAGAACGTCAAGTATTTAGAAACCGGAGGGAGTAGTAGTTTACAGCCAGCTGAAAGCTGTATGACTCACCCCCTTCTCTCATAAAGTTTCTTGGTTCTTGTGCTTCAGCTAGCTGTAAACTTACAGCCCACCTCTCTTCTCTCTCCTCCTCTCTCTCCTCCACCTCAGCATACAGCCTACTAACAGCCTCTTATTATACTTGCTCTCAGGATGGAGATGGCTGCTAAGACGACAACATTCTAGGAGGATGCATTTGTTTCTCGAAAGATTCTTCTGTGATAATTGTAAGTGTTGGAAAACTTTGTTGCCTACTAGCTACTGCAACAGAACGCTGGTGCCTCTCAGGACAGAGATGGCTGCTAAGACAACGTTTTAGGAGGACATATTGTCCCTTTGTTTCTCGAAAGATTCTCCTGTGATAATTGTAAGTGTTGGGAAACTTTGTTGCCTACTAGCTAGTGCAATAATGTTTAAGACGAGCGTCTCATTTCAATATTGGGCACGACTATTGCGCTTCTATGCATAGTATAGTCTAAACGCGCACCTACCTTTCTTTTGGACTGGCAACATAGGTGTGGCCCACTTTTCCGAGGAAAAAAAAACTGTTATCTTGTGGTCTCATGGATGACTTGGCCTATCTTTTCACGCGCTCATGTAGAACTTGTGCTTCCCACAACCACATAGTACACCCCCTCTTCTCGTGTAAGCAAAAATATTGTAGACAAAAAAGACGAAATAAAAAGAGAAGTATCAACAAAAGAATTGTGTAACAAACCAACTTGTGTCTTGGCCATCATACGTCGTTCCAGTTTACTCTCTCGTTCTTTACCCTACTTTACCCATTCTAAATGGGGTAAGTTGCAAACTCTTGCATCCCCTTTGTATATATAGTTATGCAAACTCTTGCATCCCCTTTGTATATATAGTTCATACAGATTGCCAAGAAAATTCCTATATTTTCCTTGGCAGACTCTACAAATCATGCAGATGTGACTGCTACACAAAAAACACTAGCATTTTCCTCTACATATTCTACAGACTATATAAATTCATGAACAAAGAATATTTTGCCAATGACAAGCATTTTTCTCTCCCTAATTAGATTCTTTTTCTCATTAGTATTTTGTCCCACCACTTATCTCCTTTGTTATGTACTTGCAAAATTAATTCATATTCAGGAGTGTTTAGAAAAGCATCATTTCATAAAAAATTAAGTGTGAGAAAATGCATAAAATTGTCTTGATACACTAAATCACTTCCTGTTATCAATTTAGACCATATAACTACCTGTTCCATCCTATAATGAACACAAGTTAATTTTGACTACATAATGATCGGATTGTACATCATTTGTTTAGTGAGTTAGCAAATGCATATAGTTTCCAAAACCTAGAACGTGCCTTCCATAAGCTACCACCTCATGATCAAACCATTACATCATTATGCTTTGTAAGTTATCAAGTATATATGATTTACAACTAACATGTGTCTTCTAGAAGTTACCACCTCATGATCAAATTGTTACCTCGTTGTGCGTGGTAAGTTATCAAGTGTATATAATATCTAAAAACTTGTATGCGCCTTCTAGAAATTACCACCTCATGGCCAGGTTGTCATCTCATTGTGCTTGATAAGTTATGAAATGCAAAAAATTACATTTACCTTGGTTTTCTTACTATCATAATTTGCAAAATTTTTGTGCCCAACATAAGTTGCAACTCAAGAAAATTAAAAAAGAGTTTGCCATGGTAAAAATTCAAAAATTAGTATCAATTGCACCCTAAGTTGTCATCAGTAATTTTAACATATTACCACTCTAAGTTTGAAATTACAGTTAACTTGTGAGTTTGTTAAAGTTAAAAAATTATTATTAGTTGCACTGTAAGTTACGATGTGCTTTTAGAACAAATACTACCCTAAGTTCAAAAGAAATTGGTGACGTCGTAAAAGTTCACAAAATATCATCAGTTGGACTCTAAGTTACCATTTGTAGTTTTAACAAATTGCCACCCTTTAAGTTCAATAATTACAGTTAGTCTGTGAGTTTCTGTTCAAAATTAGTATCCATCACAATCCTAAGTAATCATATGCAATTTTAGTAAATTATAACCCTAACTTCAAAATTTTATAATTAATGTGTTCATAGGTTCAAAGTTAACATTACCTACACTGTAAACGGTTTTTGATACAACAATTATTACCTCACGGTTTTTGATAAGTCATCTTCTAAGCTACTTAAGTTATCACTAAAATGAAGATAAACTCAATAATTGAACAATACAAACAAAACAAGCATAAGGTATTTTCTTACTAACAACTGTCATCTCATGGTTTTTGGTATGTTATCTTCTGAATTGCTTAAGTTATCACTAAACTAAAAATAAACTTAAATCCAATGATTGAACACTACGGGCAAAACAAGCATAAGTTATCTTAACAACAATTGTTACCTCAAGGTTTGTGGTAAGTTATATTCTAAGTTGCTTAGGTTATCACTAAACTAAAAATAAACCCAACAATTGAACAATACTTACAAAACAAGCATAAGTTATCTTCTTAACAACAATTGTTACCTCACAATTTTTGATAAGGCACCGCTACACTGGCTCTACGGGGGTGAGCTTGCCAATGACACCACGCTTCCCTTGCCACCTAAATAAGTATTCTGCATCCATTGGTAAACTTCAGTGTTCAGAGGGTGGATTTCACTGCTTAAATGCACAAGTCTGTCTACGTACCTAGGACAACACGAAGCAGATAAATGAACATTGGCGCCTGATGAACAATATTAAACATGTCCAAGTTTAACATATTCACAATGTGAAGGTGAAAGCATCTAGGTCCCTAAAATTAGTTTTGGTAATTAATGAATTTATGTGAATAAGGGACTGACATGTTTATTAAGTGTTTAAAAGACTTAGTCCCTAAAATGGTGATGAGACGCATGCTAAGGATCAACATGAAGATCAAAGTGGCTCAAGGCAAAGGTATATGTAGACTAGGATCTTTTTTATTTTTACCGGTCTTAGAAGAAAGGATAGAAGACCGGATTGTAGGCTAAATGTCATACTATTAAGAGGGATCATGGCAAGTAGCTTGATAGTATATTCTTGTGCCATTTGGATCAATTTAGGATCATACATTCATTGAAAAATAAATTTGATAGCTAAATCTGTGCTCTGTCTGAAAAAACGAGAGTGCCGGAGTTTCAACGACGGAACTACCGTAGAGCGGTAGTACCACAGCCCAAACGGTACTTCCGGCACTCGAAAGCTCCGAAAAACCGAGCGGAGCCTTTTTTTTCCAGAGAGCACCCTCGGAATCGATTGGTGCTTTGTCCGGACAACCGGAAGTACTGGTGTGCAAACCGTGATACTTCTGCTTCCTGGAAGCTTCGTTAAAACCGAGCGAATTTTTTTTCCAGAAAGCACCCTCGGAATGAATTTGTCTGTGGCAAATAAAAGTACCGGAGTTTCAACGGCGGAACTACCGTAGAGCGGTAATATCGTAGCCTTAAACGGTACTTCCGGAGTATGGAAGCTCCGAATAAGCCAGGCAAAACCTTTTTTCCAGAGAGCGCCAACTCTCGGCCTCAAATCAAATGGAAGTACCGCGCCGACTTCTCGGAACTTCCGGTTAATGGAACTACCGGATTTACAACGACGTTAGTTCCGTGCCGACTTCCAACAGCTAGCTCAGTAGCTCTGATATAGCCATTACTGTCATGTCAGAACATGTGCGAAAGTACCGACCATTGGCCTGCGGTACTTCCGCTCGCCCTGAATTTTTCTAGAATTTCCTTGTAACGGTTAGTTTTAGTTGGTGAGGGTATAAATACCCATCCACCTGTTCAAGGACAGTAAGAAGAGACCCTATTGAATATCTTTGAGTATAGAGCATTCACTCCACATCTCTTTTTCTCATCGTGTATTTATTTGAGGTGGTTGAGCTAAACAAGTGCATTGCATCTTTAAATTGATCCTCTGGCACTTGATTGTCGTCAAGTGAAGTTTGTGATCTTTTACTCTTGGTGTTTGCCAACACCTGGACGACTTGGTGGAGTTTGCACGGTGACTTCTTCAAGAAGGTTGTGAAGAAGTCTGACATTGACTTGTGAGTGGTTTGGTGTCTACCATTTTTAATTGAGAAGAGAAGATAATGCTTATTAAGAAACAAATCATAAACTTGGCTTTTATTATAGTAATAACATGTAGCTTATGGCTTTTGACTTAAACAAATCTTAAACTTGGCCCTGGTAAATCTCTACAACTATAGTAAATTATATATGTATTACTAAGTTATTTAAATATATTTTAAAAATGATGCCCGTACAAGTGTCAGGCCACCTTGCTAGTTTTATATGTAGTTCAATTCTTGTAGAAATCAGAAAAAATTCTCGTGTTTCAAAAAAGGCCTCGCTTTATGTAGAGCTTGGGCTGGAACAGGTTTTTCCACATCCTAAAAATAGCAATCAACTTTGTCCATGCCAGTCATCCTTATTTTTGCTGCGGCATATTCCTCATGGCAGTTGACACAAGTCATGATTTGAACGCATAAGGAAAATTCGCCCACGCTACAAGCATGGAGGTCATGGAAACATCTGTTTTTAGGAACCCAAAGGCAACAAAGCGCTCACCAATTTTGAGGCAGCAAGCAACCTGTACTACGGTTGCTTCCCCCGCAGGCAATTTTAGGAAACAAGGCAAGCATATGCACACCTTTCCTCGGCAAATTAACGCAAGACACCAGCATATGCTTAGCTCGCGCGTCGAACCATTTCAAACAAAATCCATCTTTTTCTCGCTTGATTGTTCCATTCCGTACCATCTCTTCCTTCCCTGGCCTTTCTCCTAATCCCTCGATCTCGATCTGTTCTGCGCCTGCACGCCTTGCCATTCCACGGTCAAGTGCTAGCTAGCTCAATCCATGCGTGTTACGTGAACGTGATCGGTAGCTTCAAGAAAGCGCGCGCGCAAACGCTAAATACATGTAAAGATCGCGCACGTTTCGGCAAGCATGCTGCGCGTGCACCGTCCTCTGAGCATGCTGCTGTGCAACCCCGTATCGGCCTGCCTCGTCGTCGCCGGCTGCAAGGCGACGCCTCCGGTGGCGCCGAGAGGGGGCGGGCGGCGGAGCCTGCACACCGACTCGGCGAGAGCGTGGAGGAAGCCGGAGGAGGGGCGGCTGAAGCTCAACTTCGACGGGTCGTCCAAGCTCGCGTCCGGGAGCGCGAGCATCGGCGGCGTATACCGCGACCACGAGGGTGAGTTCGTGCTCGGCTACGCGGAGCGCATCGGCACGGCGACGAGCTCCGTGGCAGAGCTCGTCGCGCTCAAGCGCGGGCTCGAGCTGGCGCTGCAGAACGGATGGCACAGCATCTGGATCGAGGGCGACGCCAAGACGGTGGTCGACGTCCTGCGGAACCGCGCGCAGGTAAGGTCGGAGGAGGACCTGAGGCAGTGCAGGGAGATCGCCGCGCTGCTGCCGCTGCTCGACGACATGAGCGCGTCGCACGTGCGCCGGGGAGGGAACAAGGTGGCGCACGGCTTCGCCAAGCTCGGGCACAAGGCGGCGCGGCCGCGCGTGTGGCGCGACGTGCCGCCCGACGAAGTGCTCAGGTTCCTCCGGCGAGACGCCGAGGGGAAGTAGCGCGCGCGTGGCTGCTCGTGGAAATGTGTGTGCATATGTTGATTTGGACGTGATCTCTCGTACAGTTCGATTGGTGACAGATCACGCAGATGCTAACTAGCTACGTGATACTGATCTGTACAGGATTGTATCTGTACGTGCATTTGTTCATAGTACAGCTCGACCCGCCAAAAAAATAAGGACAAAATTACGTACGTGTGGCAAACTAGCTTATCTTTGACTCGTCCAGATTTGCTTTCTTTCGTGCATTGCTCTCCACATCTGCCGTTTGTCGTGCAGAGCACTAGATGTTTGCTTCCCTCTCTCGCTCCCTGATTCTCTTCCAGCCCAAGCACAATACGTATATTGTTCGCCATCCCTCATTCGATCTCCAAAGCCCAACCCCAAAATGCTAACATGTGGCCAGACTGCCTGTGGATGCATGCTTCTCTTCGTCCCAAATTCCTGTGACAATCGTATGGGTGATGTTTGACAGAAAATAGGAGAGAATGATGCTTGCTGATGAAGATCTTCAAGGATTCAGCTCTTCTCCACAAACGGCCCTAACTGTCGACAATCAAGTCGCCAATCTTATGAATAATATGAGTCTTACGAATAATATGAGGAAGTATGCTATTTCCTTGGAAGTATTTTAGCAAGAGAAAGGGATGATCTTTATTGCTTATGAACTAGTTACAAAGAGGTTTACAAAGCGGAATTAGCTAGCCCTGATCTATAATCTCCCATTGCTTGGAAGATATTGGTTGCCTTGACTTGCTTTAATTCGGGATCGATTGACTGTGCGCTAGAGTGATTGTGTGTCGATCCATCTCTTGTCCTTCCGTCTTCTCTCATCAATCTTTAAATACCGTTGAAGGGGGCGTTGGTTACGCGTCGGATGAGACGTCTCATGGAATCAATGCATCCGATCAGAGGGGAGGTTACTATCAGAGAGATACCCGATGATAACTGATCTTTGGTTGTTGTCAGTGATAATACATGGCTGAAACGTCGTGCCTTTTGGGAAGGATAAAGTACATGTCTTATCCATCGCACGGGAGGAGTCCCTCAGGAGCAGGTCTTTATACCAGTTCACGAACATTGCGAGTGGTCTATTGGTCAGGGAAAATGTACAGTAACTCTTTGACCAGGGTACTCGATAAATAACTTTAGGAATCTTACGACCACATAAGCCTTATGGTTTTAATTAAGTATTAAAGTTGTGTTTAAGGGAGTATTCAATCCTCATCGGTGTATATATACATATGTCATACATATGTATATATACGTACATGTATGCATGCATGCGCGCATCAACATAGGCTTCGATGTTCCGTCCCAACAGTGACGTAAGGATGAGTGTGATGAGCCTAGTGAATGTGGCTCTGGCGTTCTTTAACCAAAGGGCATCCGAACGAAGTAATATGTGCCACCTGGGATAATGAAGCTGCTATTCGCCTCGTCCTCCTTTGCATGAGCACCTAGTGGTATCCGGAGTACATATATAGGAAACTCATCATTTCACATCTAGCCGTCGCATCGACCAACTGATCGATTCGCGGCAGTGGGTAGTTACCCTTTAGACACGTCTTGTTGAGATTGGTGAAGTTGACGCACATGCGCCAGACCCTATTGGACTTCTTTACTAGCACCATGTTGGCCAACCATTCCGCATGGACTACTTCTTTGATGACGCCGGAAGCCTTCAACTTTGGCCACCTTCGCCTTGGCAGCCTCCTGGCGGTCAAGGGACATCTGCCTCATTCTTGGCTTGACTGGCTTTGCATCAGGGTGCACCGTCAACTTGTGCTCGATGATGGAGCGCTGACTCCTCCGATATCATTGGACGACCGCACGAAGATATTTGCATTCTTACGAAGTACGGCCATGAGTCTTTGTTCTGCCTTGGGGTGAGACCCGCTCCAATCGATACTCGCTTTACTGGGTCTTCTGAGTAGAGCGGGATTATATTTACATCACCCCCGGCTTCATCTTGGGCGTTCATCCGGAGGCCGCGAGTAGGATCTAGCCCTCGCTGATGGCGTGGACCTTCCGGTGCGGGCCCTGTGCTCCTACCTCAATTTGCCATATAAGATCTTAGGGCATGTTCTTTTCGGCTACGGCTTATAGCTTTTGGTTGAAATTTTTGAATTTTGGTTGTTTACGGTACAGATTACGGAGAGACAGATACTCACTTACGATTTTGGCTGGTACATATATTGGGCTTTTAACGTGTAGATAGTCACCCCACACAGTGACGACTCCATGGGGCTCAAGAATTTCATGCAAAGGTAGTTCCATGACACTGGTTGTGTCTGGTTGGCTGGCGGGCTGCCTTCGGTGATCGCCTCCTTTCCATGTTCCAACGATGCCCCCGCCGCACGGCACGCACCCACTGGTTTCAGCGGTTTCCGTTCGGCGTTCGTTGGGTTCGTGCTGTCTTGGTCTTTTCTAGCCGGCCGCATGGGCCAAAACGGCGACGCTCCCATCCCCTCACCGTTTCCCGCTCGCACCGCACCGCACCGCCCCGCCCCAACCGCACGTTACCCGGTCGGGCACGAAAACCCACACGCGAACGCCCGTCAAGACGCGCCTCACCCGTTGCGGAGCCGGGTTTCGTTCGTGAGAACGTGTGCCCGTTCCACAGCGTTTCGCTGAGAGAATTAGGCAGGCCGGCCGGCTCTATAATAAATCAGAAGATTTCAGCTCATAAGCTAGGTAGCCTATTAGGCTGTTAGTACAGGAAAGAAACCACCTCAGGTCAGGCGGTGGACGTACGTCGGCGGGCGGGCGGCCGGGCATGTGCAACGGGCGGGAGTCCGCCTTCCGCACATCGCTGCACGACACCAAGCCGCAGCAGCAGCATCCGCGTCACGCTGCAGCTGATACGGTGAGCGCGTGGGACGCGGAGCGGGAGCTCGAGCAGCCGCGGCGGACGGGGGATGAGGCGGAAGCTGGGATCCAGAAGACGGAGAAGCTCGTGCACCTGCTCCTCCGGCGGCCCAACTGACCCGGTCTGGCACGTCTCCATAGTCCATACAACACAGCTTGCATCAAACTGTTTAGGTGGTATTTATTTAAGTTTATAAGTCGAGGCTTCTAGTCTTTTTTTTATAGCTTGTAGTTATTGTTAGTTTTTTCAGTGTAATTAGATTTATTTTTTAGAATATTAAAAAAAATCTAAAACGCAAAATAAAAGAGACGAAATTAAAAGTTAAAAGCCAGAAACTCATTAGAGGAGGGCACCATTCCGTGCGTGTATGATCGGCAAGCTGCTCATTTTTTTTTTTGACTTCTCTTGCATGTATCACAAGCTGGATTTCTAAGGTCCAGATGGGTCTCGGGCCACATGCATTAGTTTTCATTTTTCATTTCTTTATACTTTCCTCTGGGATTTATGTAGGGGCCAGGCATTCTTGACCATCTCATTCTCATGTACATGTGTTGCGTGCTACTGAAGGAAAGTAAAACACCACATTGGGCTGGAAAGAGAGAAGAGATGGCTTATCAAGCTTGGGCTCCTGTTGTTCTCCTCGGGCCATATTGTGCAAGATCGGTTTGTTTACAAGGCCCATTAGTCTCGTTGAAGAGGGAAAAAAACTTGTTAAGAGTAGTAGGGCAAGCCACCGTCGTTCTCTACTGGAAAAGCGAAGCGTGTCTTCTCATGTAAATTTTGTAAGAAATTTCTCATGTAAATTTGAAAAACGGACAGGAAAGGCCATTTGTTGCTTCAGAGCAACTCCAACCGGTTCTTTATCCTGCTCTTCATTGTATATTTACCTAATATGACTCAAGAAATGGACTCCAACCGGTTCTTTATCCTCCTCTTCATTTTTATTGAGTCGCTATTTTCTCCCGGCCGCTAGCTAGATTTGGCGAGCGCCTCCTCACTCGCTTCTCAAATAGCTAGGCCATTGGAATGCTAACTCAAATAGAGAGCTGAAAATAATAGCTAGCCTCTTCATCCTAGGAAATAGAGAGGGAGAAATGACTAATGGGATGGAGTTGCTCTCACACGGTATTGCGAAAATGATGCTTCTTTTTATATGATGTGACTTGCGAAGAGGGCAACTCTGCCTACTTTTGCGTGGAACTGTGGATACGTGCAATCTACGGCGCTAATTTCGTATGCATGCAGCTTTCAATGGCTCGGCTCAAGGATATACTATGCACATTTTCCCCGAGAAATGAGCTGAACATATGAGTACACGTGGCTTAGCAAATGGATGGATAATTTACGAACAGAAATGCAAGATGCGTGTAAGATGAAATCTTCAATAAAAAGATCAACATGGAAACGGCACTGATGAACAGTCAAACGCGGAAGCAACGAGGTTTCTATCTTTCTGATGATGGAGAGAGATGGAGCAGAGTTTGGTGGGTGCGCACTTGCTACAACGGCTGTATTCTTTTCAGTTATGGTATTGGTGTGATTGATGATTTTTATTTTTAGTGTGAGTGTTCGTGCGAATGAACGAAATATTGATAAATTGATAAGCCACTTTAAAAAAATTATCTTAATAAACTATTTTAAAATAGTAACAAAAAATCATCTCATTTGATTGTTTGAGACAAGCCGTATTCCTACGTCCAGTGATCTCAGAGTCATCCGCTACCACTAGCATTCCAGGTATTGAGATCCTCTGCCTTCAAAGTCACTGACTTTGGGTCACTGACGCATGGGCCCCACGAGCCATGGGCCCCACACGTCAGTGACCCAAAGTCAGTGACTTTGAAGACAGAGGATACGCATCCGCATTCCAGATCCACTGGGTCTGATCGAAATAGTTTTTTTTTCTTTTAGCTTTTAGAAACTATTTTTTAATAGAGTGGCTTCTCAAGATAGTTTTTATAAGTTTTTTTGTACGAATCACTATAAAAGGCATTTTGAACGGAGTAACTTCTCTATACGAGTGTTTCTTGATTCTTACTCCTTCAATCTCTCTTGCAATCAATTAAAAAAATAAAAACCAAAAGATACGCTGAGAATCAAAAGATATAATCAAAAGGTCCAAAGCGCAAAATACGCAGCACTGAATAGGACGTAAGTGACGCGCCCCCCTTCCGCTCCAGAGTCCCAACGGTCGAGTGAGACCTGGCTCTTAACCCCTCTCCCTCCCCGCACCGCATCCCACCATCTCACACCGCAAATTTCAAAAAAAAAAAAAAAATCACCACCGAATCCAATCTAATAAGGAGGAATCCACTCGCCGTCTTCACCAATCGATCGATCGATTCAGGTATCCATCGATTTGCTTTCTCTCTCCATTTCGATTTGTTCATCACCAGCTTGCCCCTGATCTCCGCTTGTGCGGTCGCCGAAGGCAAAGGGTTCTCCGGCGACGGCGATGGAGGAGGACCCCCTCATCCCGCTGGTCCACGTCTGGAACAACGCCGCCTTCGACGATTTCTCGTCTTCCGCATCCGCTTGGCAGACCCACACGGCCGCCGCGGCCATCAGCAAGGGCGACAAGGAGAACCATCGCCCGGAGCCTGACGACATCGGCGCCGGTTTCTATGTGGACGCCGAGATCGGCCACATCGAGGCCGAGATCCTTCGCCTCTCCACCCGCCTCCACCACCTCCGTACCTCCAGGCAGTCGGAGCCGAAGCGCGACGCCGACGCCGCGACGGGAGAGGTCGCCGCGAAGGTGCGTCCGCGGCTGAGACGGCTTAGCCTCGGCTCCCTCGACGTCATCTCCGACGCCAACCCTAACCTGCTGTCTGAGAAGCAGCCGCCGCCCGCCGCCCAGAGGCTGAACCCCATCAACCAGCCTCCGGTGTCGCGGGGCAGGGGGCTCAGACTCGGCCCCCTCGACATCGCCGCCGCGAACCCTAAGGTGCCTGCGGCGCAGCAGCAGAAGCAGGGCGCGGGCACCGCTCGGATCCTGAAGCCAATCAAGGAGCCTCCGGTGCAGCGTCGCAGGGGCGTCAGCCTCGGGCCATTGGAGATCCACCACGGCGTCGGCAGCAAGCCGGCTGCGGCGGCGGCGCGGGTCGAGCCGTTCTCCAATAAGCTCAACGGCACCAGAGAAGGCCAGATTTCCAAGCAACCCACCGTCCCTGCCAAGCCATGGCCATCAAGCAATACCAGACATCCACTGGACGCTAAGCAGGGAGCAGCAGCAGGTCGAGCGAAGGCGAGAAGCTCGAGCATGAGCCCCAGGTCCAGGAGGCAGTCCATTGCCAAGGGTACTGACACAAGGGGAGGCATTGCGGCAGTCGGGGGTAACAAGGTGGTTGATGAGCTCAAGCCAAAAGGTGTGTTCAGCCACACCGGCAATGCAGCCATTGGGAGGAGGCCGGCGGGGAGCTCCAAGGTCAGGGTCGTCCCGAGCCGCTACAGCCTCACGCCTGGTGCGTCCCTCGGAGCTGGAACACAAGAGAAGCGGCGCATGCAGTCTCTCCAGGGATCGGCAGGGGGTGCAAACCAGATGGAGGAAATCAGAGCGAAGGTTATCGAGCCCTCCAATGATCAGCTGTCTCCTCAGACAATTGCCAAGGTTGCTGAATTGCTCCCAAGGATCAGGACCATGCTGCCTTGTGATGAGAGTCCCCGTGACTCGGGGTGCGCAAAGCGGGTTGCTGATTTGGTCGGGAAGCCGTCTTTCTTTGCGGCTGCTGCGGGCGCCGGCAATGCCGTTTCGTCCTACCAGGCACGGGTCCTCGAAGTCGAAGCACCAGAGGCAGCCGCAGCAGAAACTTGAGCAGTAGTATGGCTTCAATCCATTCCTTCCATCAGCTCAGCTCCCCTTCTTCATTATTGTTCAAAGTGCCTGCTTAACTTGAGCTAGCATTTGGGTGAGGCTTTTTGCAGTGTGTTTGCATGGTCTACTGTTACATTCATATCTCATACTTTATTTCCCATTCCTTTTGTTAAGGCCTTGCTAGTCAATGTGTGAAAAGAGAGAGTGAAGAGTCCTTTCTATGGGTGCTTGTTCTGAATTGTATCTTGTGTGTTCTATGCTGAGTAAGTACAGGATCATGGTGTAGTCTCTTATATCCCCACCTTTTGTCCTATTTTGCCTCATTTTGTTTGGAAATGCAAGAGGATATCCTGCTCCAAAGATTGCTGAAATGTTGCCCTTTATATGTAAAATAGCTGATCAGTAACACCTATTTTTTCTCACAAATTCACTTCAACAAACAGAGAAACCATGTATTGTGGATCTCCGATAGGCTGTAGTTCATCCATAGTAGCTCAAGTGTTCTCATTAACAACAGAGATCACTTTGGCTGTTAGGAAAAAATACTGACGATGCTGGTTAATTTGGCCCACAAACATAAGCCTGGATCAGTCATTGATGGGGATTCACGTGCCCATCTTCAAGTATCACGGGGTGCCAAAATGGAGATGGGAAGATAAAGAAACTCAACAAGATAGGACATGTTCTTGTCGATCATTGTTTGGTAGGAAAGAGATACCAGTTGCCTAATCCATTTCACTTTTTTTTCAGTAATGAAGTAACAATAAAAGGTTAATCCGTTGGTTTGGCTTCTTGCTAACATCCACTTGCTCCTGCTAGTCTTAACAAATTGGTGACATGCCTATGCTGTGTTTGGATTACCTGCCATTGTAGTACAGAGGATGCGCTGGACTTTTCCAGTTGACAGTTCGGCGTACATAATATGTGAGAGAAGTATTGCTGTTTACAAGTATTTTGGGTATTATTGCTTGACAAAGGAAATCAAAATGATAACAGAGACCAATAAATGAGTTGCTCTCTGATCAGAATATCATACACTCCTAGGCTTCTTGGCTCGTGATAAATTGATAATGGTGACCAATAGTTTGATGTAGTTCCTTAGCTGTGTGTGAGAGGCCATGTGATGGTCATGCATATTGTTGATGATGAATAATTAACATTTGGTTTTATTAAAATTTATATTTGTGAAAATTCTGATCGATACACTTCTGTGCTTGAGTTTTCAGGATGGCAAAACGACCACGTATGGTTTCGACCACGGATGGTAGTCCAATTGGCCTTATGATGGCTGGTCCGATCAGCCTTGTGATAAATGGTCCAATCGGTAGGTTCGAACGACAGATCAATTGTTTTGGATGACAGCTACTCCTGAGAATTTTGGCTTTTTGATTTACCGGAAACCCACCGGAGTCCCTTGGCACCACCGTGAAGGCCGCTGCCTTCTCTCCTGTCGCCAGCCACCACCGTTCATCTCCTCGCCTCCCAAAACCCCAAAATGGATTCCTAAGCTCAAACCGCTCCCTTTTGCACCATCAATCTCCCCGAAGATGCTTTGCTGACGCCACTTCGTCAGAGCCGTTGTGCTCTGTTTTCCTGCCGGAGAGAGGAGACGGAGGCTGAAGACAACCCCTTGGGGTGACGTGGCTCCATCGTGGTCATCCATGCTACTGCTACTGTCTCATCTGAAGCGTCGGTGTCTTTTGAATTTGGGCTGTCTGCGCCGTCCGCGCGTCGCCCATCGGGCGTGAATGCTTGCACCGCTGGGCTTCACGGCCGCTCGTGAAGCGGGCCGTAGGCCGGTCGGCCTGCTCGGCCGTACCGGTGAAAACCCGGCCGGGCTGCACTATGCGGGTGGGCCAGCCCATCACTGTTCACCTGAGGGAAAATTCAGAAAAATAATTAAAAATCCTAGAAAATTCTAGAAAATTCCAAAATCCCAAAAATACACCATTTTGATCGTCTCGCCACAGTGAATCCATTTTTGACCTCCATTTCATCAAATTCAATTCCAAATAAATTCAAACCCACCATTTGAGTTTTATTGCATTGTACTCTTTCTAAATTAGTTTATTTTTCTTAGCTTGATTAAATTCAAGTGTAGACTTATATTATTATTTTATGTGTTTGCGCTAGCTTCCGATTTCTTTGAGGCGACAGTTCAAGGTTTAGACCCGAGCACCGAAGTTTATGAGCTTGTTGAAGTGTCAGAGCAACAAAGCAAGTTACAAGTTTTTGATCATATTAAATCCCATAAAATTTTCATTATTTAATTAATGTATTTTCATTATTGTAATTGTGAAATGTTAATTGATTAAAACAAATATTTAGAATGACATGCTAATTAGTTAAATCCTACAACTGATAAATGCCCTATTTAATTTGAGGCCACATTCACCTTGATGGCCTTAGCAATAGCTAAAATACTGTATAAATAATTGTAGATTACCTTATCCAAAATCTTGAACTACTAAGTGACTTGGCCGTTGGCCAGTAGGGTTTATAAAATTGGTACTAGGGTAAGGGTGTGCTGTGGAAAACCACGAGATGACCTTCGTTCACGGCCTTACCCTAGGATGGAGGTTGATTTGGAAAGGTGATAGTGCTGTTGAGCACAGATGGAAACGTGGTTGGTGCCTCGTGTGAAAAATTAAGGACGAGAACCTTATACTAAGTAAAAAACACAATGAACACTCAACCACAGGAGTTGACTTGTCAACCTTGGTTTAGAAGCTACTCAACTCGATTGAATCTCTACAGGATGTGGGTGTGTTGATGATGAGGAGTTAGGTATGCGGAACGGTAAAACCATACCTAACAACGATAGAGGTCACTCAGAGCGGGCAGAGGAGTTTAGGGTTAGCTTGTGAACTATGTCTGAGTGATTCTATCGGGTAGAGTCTATATAAAGAATTGAGCAGTAAAACGACCTGATTTTCTTAACTCTGTCGCGGGAGTTAAGAAATCATGTGGGTAAAACTGAGCAACTCTGCAGAGTGAAATTAATGGTATTCGAATATGCCGTGCTTCCGGTCAATGAAGCTGTGTTAATTGAGTGATTCCAGCAACAAAGCATAAGTAGATTTTATAATATTTTAAATGGTGTAATTATGAATTAACTGTTAAAAGAAAACCACTTTACTCTTAAGGAGGATTGTTTTAATTTCTCATGTTTGTAAATAAAACTGCATCCACCCAAATTAAGAGAACCAGTATACTCCCTCCGTTGATTATCCCTGTAAGTAGTAAATTCGGGTTTACTCTTGTGACTTGCTGGGTACGGTTGTACTCATAACTTGCTAAACAACAACAGAAGACCAATGGACTCAAGAAGCCCCAGTCGAAGATGAAGTTCCCAAAGAGCCTTTCTTTCCTGAGGATGAGTGGTTTTAGGTCTCAGCTATGCTCAGGTCGCCTGGGAAATCTTTATGTTGTAAAGTAGTTTTGGGCGTGCACGCCCGTTGTGGAAGAAAACTGGTTGTTAAACCATATGTTGTAATAAAAATTGATCCTTTTGTTGTAAGCATATGCTGGTGTGATGTTCACTCATGTTCAGTACTCCGCAACCGTTCAGTTTGGATGGTTGCAGGGATTACTAGCGCCTTCAAAAATGAGGGCGTTACAAAATGCATGATAAATTGAGTATGCAAGAAATTCCCCTCGGCTTGCTTGCTCCTTACGAGAGCAAGTTGTTCACACTCGACCTTCCTAGAAGTATGAACCCAAATGATCCACATAACAAGAAGAATAGAGGAAGGGATGTCTTCTATGTTTTTCTCAATAGTGATTTGTACAATTTTTAAAGTATGATGAATGATTGATAGATGTTATTTATCTCTTTGTTTGCTTTAAGATTGGTGATACTCTTATTAGAGAGAAAAGCATTGAAGCACTGCTCATAGAGGAAAGCTTGTTGTCAAGTCGACATTTGATCCCCTTAGAGATGACAATAGCAGGATCGGTGTGATTTCAATGGTGAAGGCAATGTCAGTTTAAGAAAGGACCTCTCATCCAGTGGTGGGTTGCTGTTGGTTTCAGTAGAAAATGCAGAAGGCGTTGAAGGGAAGCATCACACTATCCGTATGCTGTGGTTCTTTTTAGAGGAGAAACGAAGGAAACTAAGGCTAGTTTTAATTATATTTCTTTCATAACTATTTCATTTTATTTTCAGAATTACGATTGTGAAACATAGCAAGGTTGCCTTCTTAATTTCAACCATATCTGAGTTGTTTTGCATGCTGTAAAGTTCTATTTTTTTTCACAAGGTTAGGTTACAGTGATAATTTGTCCTCTTCATACTTCCTTTACCTTTCATATGTCATGGTTGCCATTTTACTAATTTGGTGAACTGACCGCATTAGTTGTTGCCCCAGAGCAAGTAGGTACCTTTACTAGTACTCGGTAAGGATAATAACAAATCCAGTTCTTTAACCAAAAGAGACTTTGCCAATTCATTTAGCTAAAAATACTATCTCATTATCTACGGCTGAATGGGAGCTGGGTTTTGATACTTGAGACTAGCACTGCAGATTAACTTGCACAAAACTGAACTGTCAAATTTATTCACCAGTTTTGAATTGAGAAGCGGTAACGTCTGGAGTAGGTTGTAGAGTAAGTTCACTGTCATGAACAAATGTCCAGGTTCCTGCCCTGCTAAGCTGCTGAGTGCTGACAGTTAAGTGAAAGAGTGCACCAAGTTGCTAGTAGTGACTTGTCTGTGCAACTTGAAGTTACATTCAGAGAGCTGAACCAGAATTTCTCTGACATGACGATACCTGCTCCTGCTTTCATACAAAGACATGTCAATTTTACAGTCTAGTTCATTCTAGGAAGAGTGCGTCTTCTGAATAGAAACCTGCAGCATGATCCCATCAACGGTGACAAAAGAACTGGAACAGCACTTGGAGTTGATTAAACAGCCATACACGAGATGTTGCATCTTATTGCTTCACGTCTCATGCAACTAAACTAAAATTAATACTCTCTGAACCTAAAATCTTGAGCTTCGGAAACCAAACTCACTGGTATGCTTCATTGAAAAATAGCTGGTTCCTCCTAGGTATTCTTGTTTCAAACTCACTGGTATGCAGTCTAGCTACCAAAATCCGTGCTGCATCAACTGGCCAATTCATGGTCTCATGTACCTTGCGGGTAATCAGGAAAACAAGAGATCCAAGATGGAGTGAAGAGTTTCAGTTAATGGTTAGACGAGGCTCCCGTGGATGATAAGATCCACATCGAAGAGAGAAGCAAACGCCGCGGGCTTCCCTTCCACAATAATGTCCATCATTCGGTCATGCTTGTTACTTGCAGGTTTGTATAACAGCTTTTCTTTTGGTGATCATCATGCCCTCTAAAATCAATCTCTGTCAATCTTTCAGGAATCACTGGGGCATGTGGACGTAAATCTAGTGGATGCTGTGAACAATGGTCGGATCAACGAAAAATACCATCTCATCAACTCAAGAAACGGCACGATACACGTCGAAATCAAATGGAGCACCGTATGGTACACCAAATTTATAGTCGCCATACTCCTTGTGGGCCTGTATGTTTGTAACTTTAATCCCTATATATCTTTTGCTCGCTTTTAGCGTGTTGCAGCATCAACGAACAGCGCTGGTAGTCATGTGGATTGTTTGTAACATAAAAGCGCTGCCTTTATATCACTGCTTGGGTCACATTTGTCACGCGGCATCTTTTCGCTTTTGGTTGCATGAATAGCATGAGTGGCACAGATTTCTTCTATGGAGTGCAATAAAATGTAGCCGTGTTGCTTGTCGGCCTGGCTAATGGAAACTCCCAGTGTCTGTTTAGTCTGACGGTGTGGCACCCAGGTGTCTGACTACCTCCAATCGTATGGTAGGTAGCTAGCTTATAATTTCTTGATCTTATATGATTCGATCCCGAACCTTCTGTGTCACATAGACTTTCTGGGACTTAACACTGCTGTTGAGTTAGAGGAGTAGCTGGAGGCATTCGGGCAACCAACCAGGCACCCCAAAAAGGCCGAGACACCTCCTGCTCCAGGTGTTTCCAATCACACCACATGTCGGAGCCGGAGCCTGTGGACGCGCGGAAAGGGAACAGGCAACGTCGCTGCGCGCTGATCATGCGTTCTGGGCAGAGCTGACCCCTCGCCTGGCAGCCACCATCACACCAGAGCAGAGCACAGTCCGCTCCACCACCGCGCGCGCGGGGGGCCGCCTGCCATGCCAACGCCGTGGATCGACGGGTCGATGAGCGCTGGTGCGGCGCGCGCGGAGCATTTTTTTCTTCTTCCAAGATTCCTGCGGGTTTCGGCGTCGCGGCGCGCAATCGTTTCCGGAGCTGCACGCACGCGGGGGTTGTAGCTGCAGCCCTCCGTTTAGGGTGTGTTTTCCACGTTTTTCAGCTCCACTTTATGTTTTCTAGCCAAACAGGTTCAGCTTCACACACTCTGTTCGAGAAAAAAAGGTGGAGTTGTGAAAGCACCTAAAGGGGTGCTCCACAAACTCTAGGTTTTTTGTGGAGCTGCTCCACGGTAGAATTCGTGGAGCAGTCCCATCGTGCTGGCGGGACCTAGACGCATCAAAACGCACGGTCGAGGCAACGGAATAGCGATACGCTCCATCAAATTTTAGAAAGTTCTATAAAAATATTTAAAGCGGTTTCATGTTTTAGTGAGTTTTATATATTTCTACAAATTTTTAGAAAACTAACGAAGTTCCAAGAGCAAGTTTGAACAAGTTTTAGAATTTTGGAAGTCAAATTTCTCCCAAAGAATATCAAGAAGTTTCAGTAAATTTCAACCTAAAAGTTTCATCAAGTTTCAACCTCAAAGTTTCAAATAGTTTCAACAAGTTTCATCAAGCTTTAGCCCAAAATTTCTAGAAGTTTCAACAGGTTTTATCAAGTTTTAACCTAAAACTTGCAAGCAGTTTCAACAGTCAAGTTTCAACCTAAAACTTCAAGAAGTTTCAGTGAGTTTCAACAAACTAATACAATTTCCAAAGATTTGGACAAGTTTCATAAGAGTTTTTTTTGCAAGTTTCATAAGAAATCACATAAATTTCAGAAGAAAAAAAATCATCAACACCAAATAATTTTTGGGGGCGGTAAAGGGCCAAATCAGCATCGGTCTCACCAAGGTCACCAGAAACATCTCGCGTAGAGCTCAACGCACACATCGTCAAAGGCACTAACCAAGAAAACAAGCCGACCAAGGAGCGCGACATCCTCTACCTCACCTCTGGATCCCTCGCCCACGTCATCACCATCATAGTGGGGTGCTCCCACACTTGCGACTACGTCGTAGCACTCAAGTCGCTCATGCTCGTGCACCGCCTCCTGGCCAACAACAACCCTCCTTCCATTGCGAGCTCCTTCATACCACACACCGTAGCACCCACTTCCTCAGCCTCCTCGACTTTCACAATGAGAATCACTCCGCTTTTGTCCACACGTACGTGCTTTACCTTGACCAGCCTCTTGAGTTCTTCTTCCATCTAAACAGTGGCAGGCTCGAGGATGGCAGGATTGACACTTCTGTAAACTTGTACGAACTAGAATGAGCCTATAGAAACTATCATGAAACTCGCTGAAACAAGCATGAAACTTTTTGAAACTTGTCTAAAACTAGAATGAGCTCACTACCATGAAGCTCGTTGAAACTACTATCATGGAACCTGTTGAAACTATTATAAAACTTCCATAAAATTGTATAAACTAGAATGAATCTATGGAAAGTACCATGAAACTTGTTGTAACTAGTATGAAACCTGTCCAAAACTATCATGAAACTTGAATAAAACTAAATTTGAAATCTTGAAACTTGAACAAGACTCCTTGAAATTATATGTAGCCTAATTGAAAAGTTTCATCCTTGTTACTGCAAGTTTCATCAAGGTTCAGTAGTGTTAAAAAAAGAAAATGGAAGTTTGATAAATGCAAGTTTGTGTATAATTTTCATAAAATTCGGGAAAGTTTTGAGAAGTTTCGGAAGGTTTCAAATGTTTCATCCTTGTTTTAACAAGTTTCACCATAAACGACTGACGTGAGCAACGACACTTTAAAGCAACGGCATAACAAATAATGTATATGGACACTACTCTCCTCCCTAATATAAGATTTTGCTGTTAATCTTAGATGATTGGATTGTGTGCTCATGCAATGTCTCATGCAAGACACTGATTTCCTCTTTTTTTTTCTCTTTAATTCTTTGCCACATCATCTTTTATCCTATATGGATGTGTAATTAATACTATAGTTACTGTACAGGGGGATAATTAGGAGTGCCTTTAGAATATATACATAATTTTCTCAGCCATTAAAAGAAAATAAGGCACGTTCTTCAACGAGTTTGCTGACACGTCATCAAACTAGTGGAAGAGCCCAATTAGTCGGATAGTTTGTGGACGCAAATAAACAAAACAATAATACATAATCCGATTGAATAAAGCAACATAGTTTAGGGGCTCATATTGTAATTCTGCCTTAATTAAAAATGCTGCGCCTTAATTAAAAAGTGGCGTTAGGTCATGCTATATCGTTAGAAGATATAAAAGTTTTATGAGATTTCAAGAGGTTTTATAAGGTCTCAAGTTCCAAGTTTTATAAGATTTCATGTTTTATGAGATTTCAAGTTTCACTAGGTTTCAAGTCTTAAGTTTCACAAGGTTTTATGTTTCATGAGGTCTGAGGTCTTAGATTTTATAAGACTTTAGGTTTCGCGTTTCGTGAAAAAAGATTCAAAGATGTTTCCGTGCTTTTGTGAAAAGTCCAATGCAAGTTTAACGCATTTCAAAAAGTTCTAAAAAAGTTTTATCAAGTTTTAGCAAAGTTTCACGAAAAAGTTCTAAAAATCTAATAAAATTCAAACATGTTCGCAGGTCCATCTATCCTAGCTAGTTGCCGCGTCGCCAGCTACGGCTGCTCCTCTGGCTGTGTTGCCTCTGCCTCTGGCGATGAGCTGTGCCGCTTCTGCCTTTGGTGACGAGCCTCCCCGTCACCTTGCCGCGAAGCTGCGCCGCCGCCTCCTCCGGCCGCAACCATGCCTGCTCTTACCTCTGCAGCCGCGCTTGCTCACCATCGTTCGCCTGCTGGATCTACATGCCGCCATCCATCCATGCAAATTGCTGCACCTGCTCGCTGTCGTTCGCCCATGCAAGCTATTGCACGTGCTCGCCGTAGCCTGCTGGTCTCCCATCGCCGTAATCAATGGTTTTATCGATCGTATGTAAGAGCAAGTTTAATAAGGCTGACTGTGCTAGCTACAAGGGAATCCATGTCAGCATAGTCCTATGTGGAGGGGAGAGAAAAGGAGGGAGAGAGCCAAGCCGATTCCCATGCAAGAGTCAGGCTATAGCATAGGAAAAGATGCATTATCCATGCATGTACCCATAGAACTAATTGCTATACACATGCATGTATTAAATTATCAATACCCATATATGTATTAAATGATTGAGAGCTCTTGTGGAGACAACTTATAGCCAGCTTATTGTATGAGTTGACTGTATCATTATTTTTTGATGATATGAAAATGTATTGGAGGTAGCAGCTATCTGTACTATTAAACTTGCTCTAAGTCCTTTAAGTCAATTTTACTGGTCTTTTGTTGGACACCTAGCTAGTTTCAAATTGAAGCCATTAGACCTTGATTGGAGTTCACTCGAGCTGCTTAACATGTGCTGATCGATCCCCCAAAATGAAAATTATGGCACATGAAGTCAACGACATAAAAGAGAGTGCTCGGATCCCCATGATCCCAAGTCCAAAGTACACGCAAAAATAAATTAAGAACTCCACATGCAAGTGTGCATGGGATCACCAAATGTCCAAATCTATTCCCAACAAGGATAAGGTCCATAAGGCATCTAAACCATGGTCTACGCCCTATGAAATATGGACACTTGAGGGCACTCTCAACCCATAGTTTCTATGGACAGTTTCCAAGGGAGAGAGAGAGAGCAATTAATGTCCCTTAGAAACTATCCTTCTCAACCCATAATTTCTATAACAGTTTCTATATGGAGGAGAACTTAAATGCACCACAAAAAGAGATGGATCAACTATGGTAAGCAACAAAGTAGCCTTCAGACAAGGGAATGGTATTACCACAGCCCACATACGAGAAATCTGTGCGTTGCATCATTCGACAAGCCAAGATATGGGACATTATTTTCACGGGCATACTTAGCGGCCAGAATTTTCCCTTGAACACCTCTACCTCACGGGCATATTCGACAAGCCAATATACAATTACTCATGAGCTACCACGAGAAGTGATCAGCTGCCAAAGCAAATCCCCTGACAACAAAACTTTACAATTCCATTACCGGCACATGGCAGAACTGAGAGAGTTTTTCCTTCACATTTTCTTCCAAAACCTATTAAATACCAGGACCTGGCAACCAACATAATGTCCAAAAGGAGATTGTAAATACCTGCTTACTCAGGAAAGATGGGAGGACAGTGTTTATGTATCAGTGATGTGCGGCACAACCTTAAGGTAAAATTGGTTGAATGATCAGCACTTGAAGAAACATACATCCAGATGTTACCAGGAAAGACAAAAACAGAGATAAGTCTGCATACCTGGACAGTCTTTCCCAAGTATTCCTTCAGATTTCAACGCATAAGCTGTGCACATATACTGCTAAATTTTCATGTTTGGAAACAATCGCTCTCATCAGGAATCGCTCCCAAGTATTCCTTCAGATAACCTGATGTCGAAAGGGGCATACAAACAAGTCAGCAAACATAGCGTATTGTAGATCCTTATAGGTAACTAGAGTAACAAAACAGCACAGTAGCGTCTAGATTTCAGAGGGATATACCTTGGGAGAAAACTTTCAATTGCTTGTTGGCAAGAAGCCTATGCAGACAAGCACCTTTCATCCTGGTAAGGCAGCATAGCGCGGGAGGAAGCAAAAGCGAGCGCGCGCGGGAGAAGAGCGGCCGCGCGCGCGGGAGGGAAGCGAGGGCGCGGGAGAAGGGCGGCCGTGCGCGCAGGAGGAAGCGGGAGCGAGCGAGCGCGGGAGAAGGGCGGCCGCGCGCGCGGGAGGAAAGCGAGGGCGCGGGAGAAGGGCGCCGCCGTGCGCGCGGGAGGAAGCGGGCGCCGCCGTGCGCGTGGGAGGAAGCGGGAGCGAGCGCGCGCGGGAGGGAAGTGAGGGCGCGGGAGCGGGGGCGGGCATGTGCGTGAAGAGGGTGGCGGTGGACTGGAGGGGCATAGGGGATCTGGTGGACGGCGATGGAAACGATAAGATCCATCCCAACGCCAAAACGATGGTTTCTTAGCGCATAGGAACAGGAGCCGACTTCGTTTCTCATACCAGAAACGATTTCCATCTCTCTCCTCTTTAACTCTCCTTCCACATCAGCAAAAAGATGATGTGGCAGTATAATAAATTCTATGGAAACCATCCATAGTTTCAGGTTGGGACTGGCCTGATTATAATAGAATAAGTCTATGCAATGCGACCTGATGATCCTAGGATCCCTTCTACCACCCGTCCGATATGTACTGTAAATCATTATCTTCCTCTCGGTAAAATGAAAAAATGGATAATGTACTTTAAATTCTGTGCTTTTTACTATTTAGGAGAACAGGAAGCACCTCTGGAGTACCTCAAAGGCGTGAAGTGCTTTTAGTGAAAATCCTGAGGCTTAGCCCCCGCTCAACTGGGATTAAGTTTTTAGTTTCTAGCTTTTTAATTTCGTTTTTAATGAGTTTTTAGTTTTTTATTCCTTTGTATTATCTAAAATAATATAAGTTTTTTTTTAATTTAATTATACCGAAAAGCTTACAGCAACTACAGTGTCAAAAAAAGCATGCTACAGGGCTAAACAGTGCGCTAGCAGCCAAAAGCTCTCGACTGGCAGCTGAAATGAGCACGGCTTTATTTTCAATTGTTTATGATGCATGATTTGTTCTCAGATGTGTGAATATGTGATATTTCGATCCAATAGCTTAATAGGCTGAATGCCGCTTCCAAATTTACGGTTTGAAAAATTGGAATGGATGGTTCACTAACGTGTAAGTCCAGGGATTTCCAAAGCTACATAATTTCCAATGACATTTTACTAATTTTCTTCAATAAGCATTATAGATGGACTAATATACATATATGCATTGTTGAAGAGGACTACTCAGTACACCAACGATGGATGCATGCTTCCCAATAAAAAATGTTTTTTTACATAAAACAAGATGGTTAATTTCGCCTAGTCCACTTGCTTTGCTTGTTTAATTTGGTCAAACTCAGAGAATAATCCCAAAGACACGAGTATTCATGCTTGTTTAGTTCGGGATCCCATATGTTCCCTGTTGCTGGAACCGTAAACATGACGACTAATCAATGGGGCTTAGCTAGTTTAGGCCAGTCTCAGTGGAGATTTCATGTCCCAGTTTCCAACACACCCATATTTTGGAAACAGTGCAGAAGAGTTTCATCTCCATAAAACTCTCTCTACTCCCATGAAACTTTTATCATCTCTCTCTTCATCAATACAGTGCCATGTCAGCGTATTTAATGCCCATGAAACTCCATGAAACCCCCACTGAGACTGACCTTAGCGCCACAAATGTTGGCCAGGCTCCACCTGGGGATTTCACCGACTCCAAATAATGGCCTCTTTTTTCGGATTCTAAAAGGTGTTTTTGGTTTTTCTATAGTAATTGCCTTTCAAACGTAGTATCTTTTAAAGTGGGGTCTATAAATTACATAAGTTTTTTTTTACTCCGTACTCCCTCTCATGGATAACCAAAAGCTATAAGTCACAGCACAAAAGATTCTACTCCTACTTAAGAGTATCGAGAAATGATTAGATGAGGGGACTGAACTAAATTTAGTTTTTCGAAGATAAATTTAGTTCAGGTTTAAATTGGATCCCAATCAAATCTCTTCGTCCGAACAAGCCTGCCAAAAAAAAATGTTTCAATGTAAAATGTGTAACGCCCCCATTTCTAAGGGGCGTCGTGATTATCTCGTAACTGCCTAGGACTGTTCAACTATAAGATACTGAAGTCAAGTGTACATCATTGCCATCACATGCTCAAATACAAAAGCCAACTTTATTACAGGATAACGGCTGTTATGTCTTACAGTAGGGCGTACGACCCTTAGATATATTACAATACAAAGAACACCACATGCGTGCCTGAGCACAAAACAATCCTAAATCCATACATCATCTACTTCGTAGTATTCTTCCACGTCGTCCTCGTAGACTTACTCATTTTCTTGCCACGTACTTTCTGTTAATGTTTTTAGTAAGTATGAGTATAAACAACCATACTCAACAAGTCACATGGGAAAATACAATTTAATTACATGCAAATATTTCTAAGGGATGGGAGTGTAATAGTTTTATTTTATGTGGATGCAATTTTAGTTGCAAACATTTTTTAGTATAAAATCATAAACTTCTTAAGGAAATTGGAGTTTCAACAACTTGATTACCAAACTTAACAAATCCCAAATCTACTTATGCTTTGTTGTTGGATCCACTCATTAAACACAGCTTCATTTACTGGAAGCACGGTGTATTAGAATACCATTAAGTTTTGACTCTACGGAGCTACCCAGCTTTACCCATAAGATCTCTTAACCCCCTCGACTGAGTTAAGAAAATAAGACTTTTCACTGCTTATTTTTTTATTAGCCTCTACCCAGTAGGTGTTGTTTCCCAACAAACTCGAGTGGCCCGCGGCCTCACCCGATTTGATGCGGCCCTACTATTGTTAAGTATGGTTATACCTCCTACTATACCATAAAAACTCCCTCAATCTGCCCCCACCCTTTGTAGATATTCAATCGAACTTGAGCAGTTATTAAATCAGGTTTGACGAATTAACGCTAGTGGTTCAGCGATCACTATATTCTTTACTTGGCATAAGGTTCTAGTACTTATAATTTTTGCTGAGGAAACTTGCATCCGCAAGCTCTTATTTCAGTGTCCATCCACACTGCCACCCTTCCGGTCTAAGCATCCACCCTAAGATAAGGTCATGGGACCCAAGTACCCAACCATCTCATGGCTTCCTGTGACATCTCCTTATCATATAACCACTTTTAAAATTCTATCAGTAAAATGCCAAATCTCTTAGTAGTGTAAAACTTTTGAGTTCCTAGTCTACTATGATTATTAAATAGTATATTTATAACAATACTAAGTCTTGTCAAGGTGAATATGGCCATGGTGGTGGCACGAGAGAGGCGGTTTGGCACAGGGCACGAGTCATGGTGGCGGCGGCGCGTGGTAAGGGTTGGGAGGGTGTGGTGTGGCTGACGGTGTAGATATTTGGCACTTCCTCGGGGCACGACATTGCGGCAATCAAACGGAAGTACAAAGTGTCAAGTCGGCTGTGAGAGGGGTGAGAGCAGAGAGGGAGTAGAGGTCGGCGAGGCGGTGGGGAGTGAGGCGTGAGAGAGGTTAGCTGTGACAGGAGATAGAGCAGAGGGAGCAGAGTGGTGGCGGGTGAGCTATGGCTTGGCTTCCTCGACGTGCGGGCTTGACTAGATTGCAATGGTGTGGTAGCGGCGGGAGGCATTTAAAGGCTGTCAGGGCGTAGCAGGCAAGGCGTACGGGCTTGACTAGATTGCAGCAGTGTGGTAGCGGCGGGAGAAGTCACAGCGGCGGCGTAAGAGCGGTGGCCAGGTGGAGCGGTGATTTTTTTCGGATAGTGAACAATGCTGATTTGCTGCACTGCTCATAGGTTGATGAGGCGGTTGCTATGGCGGGAGCGAAGGAGTTTGAACAGTAGAGAATTGAGGTGAATAGGATGAAGAACCAATTGAAATCAAAATCCAAAGCAATTCATATCCTTTTTGAAATTTTGAGGTCGTTTCAAAATGTATGAACCTATTATAGTTCATTGTACGCACTTTAATTTGTATCTTTTTTGCCTCTTTGAGTCTTGAACCTCAGTTGCAGTAGTTACCGTTTGAGCTTGGGTAAACGGAAAATTTATGTTTTTGCCACCCTTATGAGGTGAGGGGCAACAGATTTGCCACCCTGGCCCGTTGTCAGTGACTCAGGCGGTCCCATATGTAAGTGACAGAGGTAATTGACCAATCTTAAGAGTGGCAAAAACATGAATCTCCCGGAGTATCACAAATTTGTTGGTATAACCTTGCCTGCTAGCCACTTTTTGGTACATTTGGCGCGTGCAAGTTTGTTCCAAGGCAAAGCGTACTCGATCCAGTTTAATCTAGTCCTTGAGGCAGCCCCCGTGTAAGGCAAAACGTCTCGTTTTGTTTGGATCCCGAGGTGAGCTGCCCCCTGCATGCAGGCTGGTCGCTGGAAGGCGGTGGTCGGCGCTGCCGCGCGCAGGTGGCCGGCCGCGGCAGCGAGCGGCGGCGGAGGCGGCGGCCACGCGCGTAGTCTTCACGTCATGCCTCACGTGCACGCGAATGCTAATATACAGATCGGTGCGTGCCCTGGCCCGGCCGGTATCTTCGTTCTTTGGACGGTAGCCAAGCATACCACTATACCAGTATACCACACCCTGGTCCAGATCCAACCTACTGTTTCCACCTACATATTGTAATCACTTCAGCTCAAATATAGGCGTAAATTGCTCAATAACACTATAAAAATGTGGAGTTAAAAAAGTGTTTCCCCCAAAAGATTTTCTTACGCGTGGATGATTTATTATTCTTACACGAACTAGTACGTACGACGTACGATTATAACGTAACTCAATCTCCGGCCTCATGCATGTACAACGCCTATTAAGATTCGTACCCTTTGCTTTTGAAACAGCTAGTTAGTATACATAGTACTACCTTCTCGGAGCGAATATTTCGCAGATATGCGTACGTGTACTTGAGCATTGGTCTCTGTGCTCGGCTGCTTCACAGGAAGAAGCCTCACATGCATTTCCATGGACAAAACGCACAAAGCTACGTACGCACGTACTCCAGTCGATCTAATGCCATCGAGCTGTATATAGAGACGACGTACCGTCCGGATCAACGGACTGTGGTACATCAGATTGTACATGTCCCGTACACATAAACACACACGAAAACACTAGAGATCTTGATGTCCCCAGAAGTATCTTGACGTGAAAGTAGAAGAGATATTCCAGCCTCGTCAATCACCGGTACACCGTATAGTAGTAGGCGATTACATATTGTCCTAGCTGGTACTGTACGTATATACTTTACGGTGAGATCTGAAACTGTGAATACTATATTATTCCCATGTATTTTGTGAGTCGAATCTTATCGGGTTTGATCACTTGAAAAACCCAATCGGGTTTCGTGTAAAAAGATATATTCTGACCAGTATGACTAGTGGTAATGCGAATTGGTCGGAAGTTATGATTGAGATCATCTTCATATTCATAATGAACTTTGCACCAACTTACACTATCATAGTGTCCAAATGTGTTTATGTCGACTAGAGTCAACGTGGCTACTCAATGTGCTTTTAACTTTAACTCTTCACTATCATTTTCTGAGACTCTGTTCTGTCTCCGAGCAGGGTGGTGTTCCTATTTTCGAGTTGATTATTGTTCTAGTTTTTGAGTAGATCTCTGTTTTCATTGTTGATTAGGACTCTATTCCTTCTTTGTCTAGGAATCTTGTTCTCAAAACTATTTATGCCCTTTGTAAGGCTTATGATAGATAGCGCAACGCACCACAAGTTATTTGCGCATATAATACGCTAAAAGTATTCTGTAATTTCTTCTCCATATAGTGATTTCATCGATTATGTGTTCGTGGTTTTTTCCATAAAATTTTTTCATGCTAAATTTTTGTTTCGTAGTCCTAATTATACTTCATTATTCGATATCTCGTCCCGTCGATTTCGTAACGTTCTCTTTGCAAGCTGCGAGCAGCAGCATATGCCCTATCTTGCCACTTGCCTGCAGTACTGATCCAAGGATATACACTCATACGGCCGTATTAAAATACTCTACCAAACTAGTACTGATCAGAGGATAAACTCGTATTAGTACTGGAGTTAATTAGTAGGAGCAGTACTGAATACTCTGATTTGTCCCGAATCTGGAGGTACTGTCTGCAATAGATCAGTTTTCTCAGCAACAGAACATGCATGTGTCAGTTCAAAAAAAAAAAACGAACATGCATGTGTGTACGCTAGCTGCCGCCTACGCGCGTGTACCGCGTACGTACGTACAACACAACACAAGACGTGTGTAAGGCCCCGTTTGGCACAGCTCCACTTCACAAGTGGAGCTATTTTTTTGACTTCAGCTCCACGAACAGCTCCACCGGTAGAGCTGGAGCTGTTTTAGTAGACTGTTTGGCAAAACAGCTCCACCTGTTTTATCATGCATGGTTGAGAGATGTCAATTGTCTAATATACCCCTGTCTATTTGGCTTGTAGTAACATCAAGAGCTGTATGTTTCTACATGATTTTTCATCCGAGTAAATTTGAATTCAAAAAAAATTAAAATTTAAAATAACACAAAATATTAGCAACCAATATTTAATGCGTTTTTTTGCATAGGAATGACCCGTTAAAACAAATATGCATGTGCAAAGTCATGATATAATGCAAACAAGGGCAGTGGCATGCGGGAGAATAGAAGAGCCGGTGGCAGATCGCGTAAATTCACGAAAGTACAAGGGCAGTGGCATGCGGGCCTGCGGATGGAGCCGGGTGAAGCTACTTTTTTCAGCTCCATCTCGTACATATCTTTTGTCTCAGCACGTTTTAAGGGACTCCTTGGGTGGAGCTATTTTGTTTTACCCCGTTTGGCACAAAACGGCTCCAAACAGCTCCAGGAGCCAGTGGTGGAGCTGTGCCAAACGGGGCATAAGTTGCATTACTGAATATGAATTCGCAACCACAAATGGAATGTACGTGCGTTTCGCGCGCTCGCTTTCACACACACACACTAGAGAGGCTCCTAGGTAGGCCTAACAAGGAAACTCATCGAATTTTTTTGTACGGATAACCCATTTTTTATTCGAAAATACAGAAATATACCCGCGACAAAATTTTTTACACAAATAGGCTCCAGTCGCCCAACCTTTGGGCGACTAGAGCTTGTCGCCCAACAAAAAAGCGACTGATGAAGAATCTGGTAACCGTTGGGCGATTAAATGCGATCGCCTCCCCGTTGGGCGATTAAACGCAATCGCCCCCTGTTGGGCGACAGAGAGCGAGTCGCCCAACGGGGGGGGGGGGGGGCGACTGCATGTGAATACAGCCCGACGGCCAAGGCCTCTTTTCTTCCCCCACGCCTGCTCGCCAATCTACTCTCGGCCGCAGAAATAATTTTCTATACAAAAAGAAGAGATAATAACATTGTTTGAATTTAAATGAACTTTATAATATAACGCAGTAACATGCCACGTATTTATCCATTACATGCATGACATACACCCCTCACTCCCCACCCTAAGGTGCTCCGTCACCGCGCCCGCGTCCTCCCATACGGCCCCGCTTGGCCGTCCTCCGGTGCAACGGATTACGAGGCGGGTGACGAGGGTCCGAAAAGGTAAAACGATCAGGTGGGTTTCGCACCCGCGGCTGCGCCGGTGGAGTCAGCTGCACCTCTGGCTGTGTGGCCTCCGGTGCACCGGGGAGGCCACTGCCGGAGAGAACCTCCGGTGCTGCGTCGGAGGACGGCCCAGGCCAGTCCGCAAAAAACTGGTCCACCTCGATGTGGCCCGGGGAGAAGCGTCCCTGCTGCTGGTAAGGACCTGCAATAGTAATATCGTTAGTTCGTTGCATGTCGTCTTAGGATAAAAACAAGATCGGACGATGCGTACCCGTACATCGCGCCATGAAATCATCCGTGTGGAAGCCGGGGATGTACGTAGCAGGTGTATGAGGCCGTGACCAAGCAGAACTCCCTGGCTGCTCCGGGGGAGGTGGACGTGTCCACGTACTACCTCCGGAGTAGTGCCACGGTGGTCGGGGTGGCACTGGTGGTCGGGGTGCACTGGGCGTAGGTGTGGAGACCACCGGTAGCCTCGTGCAGGACAGTAGGCTGATGATACGTCTACACCCGACCTCCATCCGTCGCGCAAAGCTGACGGCCTCCTCGCGGGTCAACTCCTCACCTGTGCCCCACCTCTGCACTAGTGCAGAGGACTCCGACCACATCGCAACACCGACGTCAGCCTGGACAAAAAGACATAGAATGGTCCATCATCGAAACGATATTGCCATTTGAGAATTTTTGAAATTACAAGTTACGTACCGCGATGTGAGCGTCGCGTGCGAAGTGCGCAGGGTACGCGTCTGTCGGTGCGGCGACGTGTGGGGCAGGTGGGTCAACGACATGTACCAGCCTGGTACGAGTCCGCCCCTGGTACAAGATGAGGTACTCCGCGTAGTCGGCTATGTCGTATGGCCGGTCCTCCTCCACGCGGTCATCCAGCGCACCCTCCCACTGCGCAATCCAGGGCTGCATCCTCCTGAACCAGTCTGTGCCTTTTTTGACGCCCTTCGTATTGTGCCTGTTTATGGAACCATTACGTAATGTAAGTACTTGCGATCACAATAGTAAGTACGTTCAAAAATATCAGAAGCGATCACTCACGCGTGCACGCGCGGCGGAATCGGCGGCCCGACTGGTACAGGAAGTGCCTGCCGTAGCCCAAACTGCCGCATGACTCGCTGCGGTGCGTAGTCCTCAACGTAGATGCCGTACACGAGCTTCCGGCGAGTTAGCCAGAAAGTCTGGTCACGCCAGCACAGTGCAGACAGCCTGTCAGGAGCACGGGCCTGCACTGCCTCCTCTGCGTAAGGCTCCCAGCGCACGTCGGAGTCTGCGAGGCGGTCGAACTGCTCCACGAAGGGGTGGTACGCCCGCGTGACCTGCACGTGCGCGAACTGTACCTGCAAGAAAGGCAAATTGTTTAGTACGACGATCGTTAATAAGTTGACTATGATAAAATAAAACTCACTCGTCGACGACACCAAATAGAACCCATTATCGGCCGGTCGATGTCTCCCCCCGGGTACATCTCGGCCCCGTAGGGACCCATGTCGTCTAGTACAGGTCGTCCGAGACTGAAGCGCTCGAACGACCACAACTGCTGCAGCAGGGGACATCCCGTGAGGATCGAGTTCGCCTTAATCCTCGTGCACGCATCGCACAGGCCGCGGTACGTCGCGGCAAGTGTGGCCGATCCCCAGCTGATCTGGTCGGCCTCGCCGTCGGCAATCGCCCTCGCATAAGCGATAAGGCGCGCATCAACGGTGTTGCTGTGGCTGGTGGTCAAGAGCACCCAACCAAACAGCCATAAGCCTTCAGGTGGCGCGCGACCTGGTAATCGTCAGCATCTGTAACCATGCGCTCAACCTGAATGCGAACAAGTTCTTATTAGTATGTAATTGCACAAATAAGAGTTTCAAAGACGCGATCGACTTGAAACACCACGTACCCGGTACTGTGCCAGCCACCTCAGCGTCGGTCCATGCTTCTGCCTCTCGTCGAAGATGTGGTGGTGACCGGCCGGTGGAAGGACCCCCTGGAATCTGCCGAGCAGGTCATCGCGCCACTCGGCGGGAGCCTCCGGTAGGAAGGCAGCGTCTCCCGCGACCGGAAGGCCAAGGAGTAGGGACACGTCCTGCAGGGTCGGCGCCATCTCCCCGACTGGTAGGTGGAAAGTGTGCGTCTCGGGCCGCCAACGGTCCACCAAAGCCGTCTGTAGGGAACGGTCGAACGGGAAGCGTCGTGATCGCTCCACGCCCGCCTCGTCCCCCTCCCCGGCCAAGGCACCTCCGTCCTCATCCGTGTCCTGCACCATCCGGGCAAGAGGGAGAAGTCCGGCATCCCGCAGCCTGCAAATAAAGTGAAGGTCAGCATGAAATGTTCTTATGGTAATACTAAAACGTTGGCGTAGTGCAAACCTGGCAGTCCAACGGGGGCCGAGTCCCCAGGCCACACGAGGTGTGCGTGTCCGGACCACTCCCAGCTCAGTCAACTCGTCCGTGCTCCCCGGTGGCGGCGCACGACGGGAAGCGCGGTGCACGCGGTCCAAGTGCTCGTCCAACAGCGGGTACCGCCAGTCACCCGTCATAACTTCAAAATTATCTAAATGTAAATTTGTACACTACATTTTCTACAATAATACATGAAAATAGTATACAAAATTTCGACACAACAATTTTCTACATTTAAATTTTCTTCATTTAAATTTTGTAAACTGCATCTACATTTGTACATTGAATGATCTACAATAAATTTCTAAAGTAA
Organism: Dendrocalamus latiflorus; assembly: GCA_017311315.1. NCBI lineage: Eukaryota > Viridiplantae > Streptophyta > Magnoliopsida > Poales > Poaceae > Dendrocalamus > Dendrocalamus latiflorus. The sequence goes on along the minus strand of CM029621.1, from coordinate 2,687,496 downwards.
ATTTTCCACAATAATGCATTACAAATATTATACAAAAAACTATATTTTTCTACATTTAAATTTGTACATCTAAATTTGTAAACTGCATATACATTTCTAAATTTAATGTTCTAAACTAAATATCTAAACTAATTTTCTAAACTAAATATTTAAACTAAATATCTAAACTAATTTTCTAAACTAAATTTTCTAAACTAAATATCTAAACTAAATTTGTAAACTAAATATCTACACTAAATTTTCTAAACTAAATTTATCTAAACAAATTTTCTAAAATAAATTTTCTAAAATTAGAAAAATACCTGCAAATCCCGCGGCTTCTTCTCCTCTCTCTCCTTCTCTTCTTCCCTCCCCTCCCCCTCTCCTTCTCTTCTTCCCCTCTCCTCCTCCTCTTCCTTCCTCTCTTCTGCTTCTCTCTTCCTCGCGCGGCCGAGAGTAGATTGGCGAGCAGGCGTGGGGAAGAAAAGAGGCATTGGCTGTCTGGCTGTATTCACATGCAGTTGCCCCCCCCGGTTGGGCGACTCGCTCTCTGTCGCCCAACGGGGGGGGGGCGATTGCGTTTAATCGCCCAACGGGGAGGCGATCACATTTAATCACCCAACGGTTACCAGATTCTTCATAAGTCGCTTTTTGGTTGGGCGACAAGCTCTAGTCGCCCAAAGGTTAGGCGACTAGAGCCTATTTGTGTAAAAAAATTTGTCGCGTGTATATTTCTGTATTTTTGAATAAAAAATGGGTTATTCGTACAAAAATTTCGAAACTCATCCAGGAATAATCATAAGCATACTTGGCAAACTGTCCTGGTCTCTTGAGTGCATCAACATCATCTGTGTATGTATGTAACTCTGGGAAGTTGTGTTTGGTGAGTGCAGCTATATCTGCAGCATTTCGGGAGATCGATCATGTCAAGGAAGAGAGAGAGAGAGAGAGAGAGAGAGAGAGAACGGAGGTTGTTGGCGCATTCATTCCGCCACCAGGGAAACCCTCAAAGACTAGTGCTGTTAAGGCATTGACATAGTTGACTTCTCAAGCCCCGCTTTAGTTTTTTAGCTTTTGATTTATTTAAATCAGAAGACACTTAAAATATATCGGTTTCTAATTTTAGCTTTTTTTTATTTTTTGTCTTTCTTTTTCTCCTTTATTTTTTTGTATTATTCGTGATGGAATAATAGTTTTTATGTTTTCCTCATTTTTCTCAGGAAAAACTATCAGCTGCTACAGTATAATTTCAGTCAAAAGTTATAGCCAGAAGGTTAAGCTGAAAGCTAGTTGAAGCGCCACCTTATTCATGGCTCGTAGCATAGTATTTATCCCATACCTAAAATCATGTGTGTCATCTACATCAGCGTCATTATTATTCGTTATCGTATCAAGTAATGTAGATAAAATTTATCAGCCATAGCCTAAGACATAACATAAGAGAACACCCCATTTTGTGTCAATGTCACATGCACTGTTAGTTGGGTCATGCATCCACCATGCAAGGATCAGGATCGCGCGAGAGAGAAGAGAGGGGTTTTGGTGTAACCACAACGATATGTGTAATTAACTACATAGTTTTCCTATGTATGCAGTTCCTGTTAGAAAGAAACCGACGCAACGCATCGTTGCAGATGGCAACCTAATGATATATATGTAGTTGCTTGTGCATGTGTACTTGTCTCACCAACATATATGTCACCGCACTGCATGGACCTAGCTGTTCCATTCAATCGGAAATGGACGTCTCAGATCCAAAACATCGCGGAGGCCAAATGTTGGTGCCATAGAGCGACGAACCGAGCCGCCCTTCAACGTTATCTCTGCAGCAAGATGCCAAAAACGTTGGTCGTGTCTTTCGGGTCTGTCGGTTGATGGTTTTTACCTTATGTGACTAATGCTTTTTCATTGTATTTTTTTGATATAGTGGTGAATAGAGGAGACGCTGACGCTGATGACGCACGCGCCCATGGACTCAGAAAGCTGTTTGGAGAAGCGACTTTGTTAGGCCATGTGGATGGTTGTAAATAAAGTGATGATAAATAATTGACATTTAGATTGGTTTGGATTTTGTGTTTGTGAAAGTTTTGGTCGATCGCGGTCGAAGGTTTCAAGTTCAAGTGATTTTAGTCTACTCCGAGTAGTTTTTGTCTTCTCCGAGTGTTTTTGGTTGCTCCAAATGGTTTCGGTCATATATGAGTTGTTTTGCTCGGGTCCGAATGGTTTAGATCTGCTCTGAGTGGTTTTAGTCAGCTTCGAATGGTTTTGGTTGCTCTGAGTAGTTTCAGACCAATCCGATCGAGTGGTTTTGGTTGCTCTGAGTAGTTTCAAACCAGTCCGATCAGGTCCGAATGGCATCGGACGGCTTTTGAGTAGCAACGGAGTATCGGATGGCATTCAAGTAGCTCTGGTGCATTGGACAGCTTTCGAGTTGCATCAGAACATCGGACGGCACTCGAGTGACATCAGAGGATCGCACGACAGACTTCAATCATGACGGCTTTTGACCATATTAGTTATAACTCAGAGTCGTTTATGGCCATGTTCGACTACGACCACGTTTGACTAAGACCACGTTCTACTTCGACCATATCTGGCTGCAACAACGGAACATCGACTATGGCAGAACGACCATACCTGATCAAAGATGGTAAGTTACAGTTCCTTATCGATGGTCATAGATATAGTATCTTGTCTATAGTCATAGTTATAGTACTGGTCGATAGTCGTATACTTTACTGGTCGGTACTCGACAGTTGTAGATTTTACTGATCATAATCGGTAGTTGGAGATTCATCTGGTCGATAGTTGAAGGATTTGTGGTCGATGGTCGTAGACTTGTGGTCTGCTATCGTTGTCTTCAAGTTCAGTCGAAGGCTTTGCGATTGGTTGCCGTAAGATCAGTTCTAGTACTTCACCCTTGCTATCTTCGAGTACTTTGAGTACTCATGCTAGGCCAGCGGTAGGACTGGCTAGTGATGATCGATGAACAGTGTTTGAAGGAATAGTACTCGTAGTCAGTGATATTCAGAATTTGATTATCGATGATAAAGTGATTGGTTGGTAGTCGTATTAATAGCGATCGGTCTCGGTGGTTTTGGACGATAGCGATGCATGGTATTCCTTAATGTTTGGAGCGGAGCGATGATAATTCATGAGTACTTGCGGTTTTCAAATACTTGTTTAACTAGCGGTCGTATTGAGGGATCTAATACTGATTTGCAGAAAGTGATAGAATTGGTGGTAGTAGACGTTTTGGTTGATGGTCGTGGTTAGTTTGATTCTTGTTTATAGATGGACAAGGGTGGTGTGTGTGCTGATGATGGTCAAGTTGTGGAGAATGTGTGCTGGAAAACGTTTCTTTAGTCTTTGCATGTGCGAAATGGTGTGGAGACGATTATAGTCAGTGACGAGGAGGATCGGGACTAGAATGGGGGAGATCTGAGGTCAAGATGGTTGAGAATGTCATGCGAGATGGTCGGGCTAACGCTGGAGTACATAGAGATCAAAGGTAGTGATGCATAGAAAAGCTACGGGCAGTGTGGTCCTAGAGGCTTTTACATGGAGGTTGATGATGCGAGATGGAGCTACAGGAGGTGCGTTCCTGGAGGTTTCATCACATGGTGAGATTGGAACCTTTATGGAAGAAGTCTATAACGGGAAAAGTTTAGAGATATGATAAAACCCATCTTTAGAAGGGTTTCGCGTCCCTTGATTTACAGAAGAGATAGTATTGTGTGTCCAGTTGATAAGGACACAGTTTGGGATGTCCGTGTTTGAGGTGAACACGGTTTAGGGTTTTGGCATATAAAAGCAGAGAGAGGCCAAATGTTTTGGCCGTGGCTTTTGAGGAAGTTTTTTGTGCTAGGGTTTTTAGAGGCGCTTGAGACGGCACTTTGCAAATCCAGGGAAATCTAGCAATAAATAACATCTTGAGTCAATTTTGTTTGTGATTTCTGGTGATAGCTTTTTGGGCAAAGTGTACGACTATGAGCAAAACTGAGGATCGAGTGTTCGTTCGAGCGGTCAAATTTGTCATCGATTACGTAGAGATTTTAAGAAGCGTAGTCGATCATTCACCCCCCTCTGATTGCGCCATATGATCCTACAGGCTTTGAGAAGCCGCTTAAAGAAGTTGTCTTGTTTATTTCAATTTTCGGAGAAGCGAAATCCAAAAACCGAAAACAACATGGCCATTGGCTAGGTAGCTTCCTATTAAAATTTTATCCCAGATCACGACACTAATCACATTGGCTAAGTAGTTCCCTGTCAATTTTTATCCCAGATCATGGCGTAAAACCATACACTACGGCGACTCGTACCAAGCAGTACATATACATCCAAGTCACAAGAATGTCCATACACACACACACACACAAAGCAAATAATTGTAGTATGGGCAACACTAACACACAAGATCGAGGTGACCACACGGCGGAGCTAATCCTTTTCTTGTGTCGCGGCAGTGCTCCGCCTTTGGCTTTCCGCGGTCAAAAGCGGCCAAGAGTGGGGGAGGCTTGATGGTGTCCGCATGCGCGGTGTAGCTCGGCGCGAGCGAACATGACATTGCACTAGGAGCACCGGAGGACAGCTTGCCCATCTGATTCCGCTGGAGGCAGGCACATGGCCAATTGCCCCATCACTTGGCCTCTTGCTGTCCATCGGTTGTGTGCTACATGCATGGATGTGTGATCCATCCATCCGTGTGTATATATGCAGTACACACATGCATTCTTTTGCTTTGGATCCATGGAGAATTATTATTGGAGCTAGGGAGATCTTGCAATATTCTTTTGCCGATCCTTAATCCGTCCACCCATCTATCATTCTGATGTACCACATGAACTACTAGAAAGATGGGGGTAGGCACAAAGTGGCCATCTGTCAGTTAGTACTGTTGCTGTAGTGCTAACTGGGAGAGAAGAATTCTCCATGACATCCTATGGGTGGATGAATGATTCTGATCTAGACATCAACCTTTATTGCTGGATTCTCTCTCTCCCCTCGCCTCTCTCTAGTTGAGCATATTCAATTCTTGTTGTGCCTTCTAAGACTTCTCCTATTTGTGTCAAGCATTGCCTTTATCTACTAGCTATAGACTAATTAACACTAAACATACCTTTCATGGTTTGGTTTAGGAGTCCTTGAGGCTGTTTATATGGGGGATTGAAATTAAAGATGGCTCTTATAGGATCGAGTATGGCAAGTTAGAGGGGTAAATGATTATTCAAAATTTTCTCCCAAATATCAGCAACAACATGCAACGGAAACACAAATTTATAAACTCATCAAAGTCCAGAGTCACGGATGGCAAAACTCGATCCTTGCATTTCTTCTGTGCTCTCGACTTGAGATGATGCTCCACCCGAACTTATGTGACACTCCATAGACACTAAGCTTCGGTCTTGCCGTTGCCCGCAATCCATCATTAAAGCACCTGCATGCCAAAGACAAAGCAATTGGTCTGAGTACAAATGACATGCACTTACTTTCAATTAGCAAAACATATGCATAGACATACGCCATGACTAATACATGCATGAAAACCCCATGACTAATGCGACACTCGGACTTACGTGACACCTCCCAGACTTACGTGACACCTCCGTGCTCTCAGTTTGAGATGATGCTCCACTTGAACTTACACAACACTCCATTACCACCAAGCTTCGATCTTGGCACTGGCCGCTATATATCCATCATCAAAACACCTACATCCAAAGACAAAGCAATTAATTCGAGTACAAATGATATGCATTTGACTTTCAATTAGCAAAACATATGCATTGACCTATGCCATGACTAACACATGCATTAAAACCCATGACTAGCATTGCATGGGCACACAATGACAAACACCTGCATGGACTCTCGCCGTGACAATACCCTAAGAAACAACTTAAAACCAACTTCTCTTAGAAACAGAGGTCAGTCTGACTGCAGCACACATGCCGGTTAGACCGCCCAAAGCATGCCAGTTAGAACGTCACCACGGCCGGTCAGACCACAACTGAGACCCACCGGTTAGACCGCCACCTCTGGCCGGTATAACCGCAACCGCATGGCGATCAGACCACCACCCCAGGATGGTTTGATCGGTGCTACTAGAAAATCATAAGTCAAAATACAAATTCATAAAAATCAAACTCAATTAACAAAAACAGAGTGTAAGCAATATCAAATACTCACTATTCTAATGAGATTGTCACCACATGGTTAGACAGTGCTTAATTTGGCTCAGTTATGTTGACAAAGTACACAGCAACACGGTTGGTGTACCAAAAGCCAGCAGGCTCTCCAGAGTCCAGATAGCGAGATTCTAGTTCGACAAGACAATTTCAAGCAGGATCTTGCATTGCAGTCTTGTAACAATGATAGCGATAATCTAGTAATAGTAATCCCTCTTAAGCTCCGACCACCAAATGTTTTAGGACCAAAGAACCTTTTTGTTAATTTCTTTAAGTGTGTAGGACATTTTGCATGTTGACACGGTGCCGTAGTACTGCTTTGAAAGATATATTTTATCAAAAATAAAAATATATTATTAAAGTATATTTCACGGTAATGAAACCGTGATACCGAATTTGTGATCTAGTTACTTTTTTAAACAACGGCTGTTAAAATTACCAATGTTTTTGACTGCATACGTTTTGGCCTGTTCTTTTAGGCTTTTGAAATTGGCTTTTGGCTTTTGCTATAATATCTAACTTTCAAACTGAGTATTTTCTCAAGATGGGGTCTACAAGTTAAACGATCTACACGTTAAAAGCCCAACATCTGTACTAACCAAAATCGTAAGTGAGTATCTGTCTCTCCGTAATTTGTACTATAAACAACCAAAATTCAAAAATTTCAATCAAAAGCCATAAGCTACAGCTGAAAAGAACAGACCCTTAAAACGACAACCTGCATTTAGCAACGTGGAGCCCATTGTTTCATCAATTCCATTCACACTTTGATTAATTAAGAAAACCCCAACTAAGAATTCTTAATCTGCCACACAACTAAACTAACTAAGCAAAATTTAAGCATCAAACCAAGCGCAAGTCCAACAATCACGATGACCTTAGCTCTACAGTGGTCATTCCTATGCGACCAATCAAAGGAGAAGCGTATTAATATTGTCGACAGCAAATGATCGGACCATATCTTTACACGTTTGTCGGTCCAAATCATTCAACGACACTTGAACTAATCAAAACTGTTGATTTCTCTGCCGCTATTTTCAGTGCTATACTTCAATTGTTTTGGTTTTATCTCTTGAGATATTATTCTTTTTATGGTTTTCACTCTAACACAAATGACACTAATCTCAAAGCAAATAAATGGATAAAGAATCATTATCTATCGTCCAATTTTGCTTAAGAGTTGTACAAATCACTTTTAAAAAAGTATAAAAACATCTATCAAACAAAGATCCAATTCAAGCCTGACAAAAACTTTCACACTTTGACAATTAAAGAGGATAGTGAGCTGATTGGACCATGCTCAACAACAAGAAACGCCTTTAATCTTTTCCTTGTTTCTTGTAGGAAGCTAGAACTTTTATTCATCACTTGTGCTTCAAACCAAATAAATAGGAGACTGCATCTAATGGACACGGTATATCTGGTGGTTGAACAAGAGTTTGACGATATCATGCATGCACGTCAAAATTAAGAATGGATCGAGTACACTCACGACTTGATCTAGTTCCAATGTTCCAGGTAGGCTAATCGATAAGAACTCCGAGTATATTTTTTTTAAAAAAAATGAACGAGCAGTTTTTTCTTCCATCAAGAAATGTTTTCTTATTTAAAAAATGGTGGATACCCAGGAAAAACTAGATACCGATTTAATTAAGAAGAAACACACAGCTAAATCTGAGTTGTGTACACCCGATCTCCCACCATGTGAACTATGGGGTTGTTTGGTTGATGGCCAATGTGAGGCAAACCAAAATTTTGGCATAGCCAAAACCTAGGCAAAGCCGAAGATTAGCAACAAAAAAAAAAGAACATTGATTGGATCATGACCAAGCTAACTTTTGGTGTTACCAAAATTTTAGTGAGTAAATTTCTCGCATTTGGATTGCGCACGTAGACATTGGATTTCATTGGTGTTACCGAATTCTTGTGGACGTTACTAAATTTTGATAACAATCGCTAATTTTCATTGCCAGCGTTACCAATATTTCGTTTGGTTTGCAAGGGAAGCAAACCAAACAGCCCTAAGCTCATTTTTTACTTACAAGCCCATACTAAACAAGCGTGAAAAAGAATAACGGGAGATATCACCCCGTACGTTTACAATTACTCGCGCCAACTTTCGATCGCCACCGTCCGGGTAAAAACGGTGCACATACATTGCTGCTTTTCTGAGGAAATCGCTGGTTAATCTACCATCAGAAAGAGGGGAATTGCTGGCTTTCGAAGGAAGAAAACCAGGCGCGGGCAAACGGTGTAGCTGCAGTGAGATGAGACGAGACCAAGCAAACATCACATGTCGACAGAGGCGAGTGGAGGCGAGCGCATGCGGCCGACGAGGGGAGGGAGCACGGCGCGGCAGAGCGCAGTGGACGGGAGCGCGCACGGGTCGCGTCCGTCGCGCGGCTCACCGGCCCGGACGCCTCGCCCGCGCCGCGCCGGCCGCGGGAGCGAATCTCGAGGCAGCCAACGCCCGGCCCCGACAAAAACATCTCCCGATCCCATCCCGTCCCGTCCCGTCCTCCTCCTCCCCCACATGTGGCGGTGGCGCGCGGCGAGGTGCCCGATCCCGCGCTCGCACGCTTCCGTTCCACACCGCGCTCTGGTTTTCACTTTTCAGTGACCCCAAAACCACACGCCCACGAACTATCTATTTCCAAGAAAAAAGTAGGAGCAATTGGCAGTGTGAGTGGTCACAAGATAGCGATGAGAGTGGAGTGCTAGTCATCCGGTCATGTAAATCTACTCGATCTCTACTCATGCAGTCTTAATTTGCATGTTACACATGCAGGGTGGCTGATTTTTTTTTTCTTCTCTTTTGTGGTTGAAAGAATGCATTTTTTAAAGAGGAAAAGGCAGTGAAGAGTAATGATCTAATGATGTTCTACTGCTAATCCTGGTGAGATATCCGGTAGCTGGTACTTTTGTGCTGGGAACTGAAAAGTAAAAATAAACAAACAATAATTAAACCACTTAGGGTCTGTTTGATTCACAGATTCTAAAATCGCCGAAATAGGATAAGTGCATGATTTGACTTGTTGAATACTGCAGAAAATAAAGCCACATGAATTATTTAAACGATGTGTTTAATTACCCCACAGAAAGAATACAAATTTTGAGATTAAATGTTAATTGACTAGAGAGAACAGAGAGAGGAAGAGAGAAGTTACACTGGAACTTTCAAAGAAATTCCTAACATGAGGTTAGACCTTATGCTAGGATTCCTCCATTATTTCTAGGAATTTTTTCTATCATATAAAAAAATTCTTACAAATTAAATACCACTGGTAGAAATTTTTCCTTTTATATTGAATTCCTCTATTTTTTGAATAAAAATTCTTTCAATCAAAAGACCCTAACAGGAGGAGTTAGTACTACTAGCAGTGGTAGGCAGGGGTACTTGCTTAGCTTCATGCTTTAAGAGGGAGAGTTGTCCTATCGTATTGGATTTTATCCTGGCTTTTCCTTAAACAAATGAAAGCTAATTTAAATACTTAATTTTTTGAAGTAGGTTCATCATTTATCTCGCTTCTATCTAGCTCACTACTCATCTCACTTTTGTCTACCTCGAAATAAAACAGAGGGTCACAGACGTAACACATATCTTACTTTTCTCTCCCATTTCATACACGTATCTCTCTTACATTTTTCTCACCACTCATTTTTTTTCTAATAGTCATTTCTTTTTAGTTACTATTATTTATTTTTAATCAAAAGATGAATTTTTTAAACTATAATTTATGATTTAAAATTTTGAACTCTGGACTATTCGCAAGAGATAGACCATAAACATCAGTTGTAAATGAAAAATAACTCAGCCCCGCCCGCAATTACGAACGGGCCTCAGTGCCTTGACTTCCTCCTCTCTCTATTTAGTTGTTTTGCCCCCATGTCAGCTGAGCTGCAGTCTGGGGGAATCAGTGGCTGCTGCTCACCTGAGTCTTGAGGGAGACTCAGCCTGGACTGGAGGGGAGGCAAACGCAGCAGAGGTGCAGAGGGAGGGAGGAGAGGGTTGAAACAACAAACTGTGCCAAGATTGCCCTCCAATTCGTCCTTACTCCTGTTTGGAGGGATCTGAAGCTGAGCTGCTTGGAAAGGTGTGGTGAGTGACTGGATGATGAATTGTTGTGGTGTTGGTTGGGTTCCCTTTTTCTGCAAGATTTCTGAGCCAAAATTATCTAACTCTCCTCTTTGTTCCTTTTCTTTTCCTTTCTCCTGCTGCTGCCTCTTCTTTTCCCCTGCCGTTTCAGCTGTGAGCTCTGATGATGATGATGATGGCGGCTGTGCAGCAGAAAAGCTTCTCCTGCTAGTGGAAAAGGTGGGGAATTTCCTCCATAAAAAGTTGTTGCAGTGGGTGGAAATTGCTCAATTCCGCTAAAATTCTTGCTTCCGGGTAGTAGCGGAAGGTGGTGGCAAAGATGATAACTTTCGTGGACTCGGCGGCCATGGAGCGGGAGAGGGAGAATGACAAGTGCCTGGACCCGCAGCTGTGGCACGCCTGCGCCGGCGGCATGGTACAGATGCCGCCGGTGGGCTCTAAGGTGTACTACTTCCCGCAGGGTCACGCCGAGCACGCGCAGGGGCAGGGCCCCGTCGAGTTCCCCGCCGGCCGGGTCCCGGCCCTCGTCCTCTGCCGCGTCGCCGGCGTCAGGTTCATGGCCGATCCGGACACCGACGAGGTCTTCGCCAAGATCCGCCTCGTCCCGATCCGGCCCCAAGACCCGGGCTACGCCGGCGATACCAACGACGGCATTGGCGCCGCCGCGGCCGCCGCGCAGGAAGAGAAGCCCGCGTCCTTCGCCAAGACGCTCACGCAGTCCGACGCTAACAACGGCGGGGGCTTCTCCGTGCCGCGGTACTGCGCCGAGACCATCTTCCCACGGCTGGACTACTCCGCCGACCCCCCCGTCCAGACCGTGCTCGCCAAGGACGTCCACGGCGTGGTCTGGAGGTTCCGGCACATCTACCGCGGGACGCCCCGCCGCCACCTCCTCACTACGGGGTGGAGCACTTTCGTGAACCAGAAAAAGCTCGTCGCCGGAGATTCCATCGTGTTCATGAGGACCGAGAATGGGGATCTCTGCGTGGGCATCCGGCGCGCCAAGAAAGGGGGCGTTCGAGGGCCGGAGTTGCTGCTGCCACCGCCTTCGGCGGGGGGCAATTACGGAGGATTCTCCATGTTCTTGAGGGGAGAGGAGGACGGCAACAAGATGATGGTGGCAAGGGGGAAGGTGAGAGTGAGGGTGCGACCGGAGGAGGTCGTCGACGCTGCCAATCTCGCAGTGAACGGGCAACCATTTGAGGTAGTTTACTACCCGAGGGCGAGCATACCGGAGTTCTGCGTGAAGGCGGGGGCGGTCAGGGCGGCGATGCGCACCCAGTGGTGCCCCGGCATGAGGTTTAAGATGGCCTTTGAGACGGAGGACTCGTCGAGGATCAGCTGGTTCATGGGGACCGTCTCGGCCGTGCAGGTGGCTGACCCAATTAGATGGCCTAATTCACCTTGGAGGCTTCTTCAGGTATATCTCCAATTCTTCATGCATAGTTTGTACACTGTCCTCTCAAGGACAGCAACACAAAATTCCAGTCGATTTATTGGTGTCACAATGCTAAACACTTGCTTGGAATGGCTTGTGCAGGTGGCTTGGGATGAACCGGACTTGTTACAGAACGTGAAGAGAGTGAGTCCATGGCTGGTTGAGCTTGTGTCAAACATGCCAGCCATTCATCTTGCTCCTTTCTCGCCTCCTCGGAAGAAGCTGTGCGTTCCGTTGTACCCCGAGCTTCCGCTCGATGGCCAGTTTCCGGCCCCGATGTTCCATGGAAGCCCACTCGGTCGTGGGGTTGGTCCTATGTGCTATTTCCCGGACGGCACCCCTGCAGGCATACAGGGAACCAGGCATGCTCAATTTGGTATATCTTTATCAGGTCTCCACCTTAACAAACTGCAGCCGAGTTTGTCACCCCACGGGCTTCACCAGCTCGATCACAGCACGCAGCCAAGGATCGCTGCTGGGCTTATCATGGGTCATCCGGCAGCTCGAGATGACATCTCGTGCTTGTTGACCATTGGTACCCCCCAAAACAAGAAGAAATCAGATGTCAAGAAGGCAGCACCCCAGTTGATGCTTTTCGGAAAACCAATACTCACGGAGCAGCAGATATCTTTAGGTAAATCGGGGGGCTTCCCTCCGGGGGCTGCTAGGAAGAGCCCTTCTGATGGGAATACGGAGAAGACAGCAAATAACTCGGATCTTTCGAGCCCAAGAAGCAATCAGAATGGCACTACAGAGAACTTGTCCTGTGGAGGAGTTCCGTTGTGCCAAGACATGGTATTTGATCTTGGGTTGGAAATTGGGCACTGCAAGGTATTCTTGCAGTCAGAGGATGTTGGGCGTACACTTGATCTCTCTGTTGTTGGTTCATATGAGGAGTTATATCGGCGGCTTGCTGATATGTTCGGCATCGAGAAAGCTGAGTTGATGAGCCATGTTTTCTACCATGATGCCGCTGGGGAACTAAAACCCACTGGAGAAGAACCTTTCAGGTTTGTACAACTTCAGATTAAAATGTGTGTTTCTATTCAATCATAAGATCACTCGTTTTAGGAATCAATTTGATATTTAGTCACATGATCAACTCGGCTTCGGCTTCTGGCTTCTGGCTTATTTTTCACTATTCATAAGTTTTGTCTTTTTCTGAACTTTTGGCTTTTTGTTGAGCTTTTTTCCCGGTTCTTTTTTTTCCGTATTTGTTTGTATTATACGTAATATGCTAACATATTTTTTTATTTTTAAATTTTTTTAATTTAATTATGCTAAATAAGCCTCTGTCAGCTACAGTACTTTTTTCAGCCAGCTACAGTGTTTTCAGCCATGAGGCTTTCAGCCGAACCGATCACCACCTTAGTCACATGAACTCTTCGGGTAGTAATTTTCTGGTTTCATACTCCAATTTGCTGTTAGCTAGAACCTTTCAATACCTGGATTTTTCATGAATAATATGCATCCGGTAACCTCAGTGTGACCTATTTAAATTGGACAACATAAAATGACCTCATTTGTAGTAGTTGTGATCTTTTTAGACCTTTCAATTAGCACATCAAACTCAGTTGTCTTGAAGCACCCAAACTCTAGGTATTCTTGCCTTGGAAGCATCCCTATGGTACTTTGACTCTAGGACTTTCCAGCTGAGACATCTTGTTTCCAAATTGATCAAGGAGCCATCATTCGCAAATCGCATTTGGTTCATTTTTCCGTTCTCGATTGTCCTCTTGTTCAGAATAGATACGAATGTACTAAAAAAACTTGATCTGAATTTGCAGTGAGTTCACGAAAACAGCGCGTAGGCTGACAATACTAACGGATACGAGCAGCGATAGCTTAGCGAGGTAGGAGAAAGCTCTTGTCACTTGTACAGCTGGAGGATATCACAGTGGCAGTTTTGAAGGCAAATTGCCGCTTCCATGTACTGGTGCAATTTCAAGGAGGCAGTTCAGTTTTCTTCGATTAGAGCTCCCAGAATGGGATCGATTGTAATCCAGGGCCTATATTTATTGGCAGATTTTATTAGACTAGCTCTATCCTATTGTCATGTAAACTGATCACAGCAGCTGCACGTGATCACTATTATGTACTCGATCTGCCACGAACCATTCCTCTGCAATTGCTTTTTCTGAAAGTTTTGGGAAGAATGTTGAATTGTCTGAAATGCTGAAGCCCATGTGCTCTGTCTGTACTCTGTACTCCCATCAAATCAAAGACATGCTGTGCTTCCAAGAAACGATGAACTGGATCCAGGAATGACAAAAAAAAAAAATGTGGATCTGATTTAGCCATGAAATGCACACTTTCGTTTCACGTCACGTTGCTGGCACACTTTCGTTTCACGTCAGGTTGCCGGCTAACATGAAAGATGGGAGTGTAATATCTGCCGAGTGTTCTGGACTTCTGGTACAGTATGTGTAGCAATTGGAGAGCAAGCCGCTCGTCGGAGCGCTTTCTCCCCCCGCCCACTTTGTACTGCGGATGCGTCGGAAAATGCTACGCGTACGATCGAAACATGTATCAACACCGACGAGCGGACCCTCGTCAGTTGTTGTCAGGTTCTTTTGCTGCTCTGCAAGACTGGCGCCCATCGTTTTGGATTGTTCATTCTAGGCTAGATCACCAATTCCAATAGCAGTACTGTCTGATTTAGATCTTACGTGCGATCGAGCTCTGAATGGTACTGCCGTGCTGCTGCTACGCTGCCGTAGGACGGGGGGATGGTGACAAACTCATCAAGCCCCGAGCCGTGCTCGCCGTTTGGTACCTGCGACTTGGGAAGCGCTTGGTTGGTACGCGGTGCCGGTGTCCGGGCCAAACGAACCGCCGAGAGAAACGACGACGCGACGTGCGTGTCCTGCCTGCGCACGCTCCGGCGATGTGCATGCATGCGCCGGTTGGTCGCTCGGTTGGTGGTTGCGCCGTCGCTTCAGGTAATCATCCTCTCGTTTTGCTCTGCGCGTACGTCTTGTTCTGGCATTAAACGCCTCCCGGTTGGTACGTATGGGATTCCGCGTATAACGCTCCGATCGAGTTCAGAAAGGAACAGAAAGCAAGCAGCCAGCCCGTGCACTTAAGGTATTCCCCGCTCGATTGGGTTGAAAAGCGGTGGCTTATGGCTAAAATTACACTGTAGCGGCTGAAATTTCACTGTAGTTGAAGGTGATTTATTTGACGTAATTAAATTTAAAAATAGAAAAATATGCTAGCTCATTACGGACAACATAAACGAATACGGAAAAAAAAGAACCGGCAAAAAATTTTAAAAAAGCTAAAAGTTCAAAAAAATATAATTTATAAATAGTGAAAAATAAGCTAAAAATCAGAAGTTGAAGCTGAAACGTCCCAGCTGCACTGTTGAATGCTGAGAACCATGTAGTTCCCGCGCTCCTGTACGTACACACATTCAATCTGCAATAACCTACTACTAGCTTGCGGGTGTGAGTGAGAGGTACAGAGTACAGGCAGTTCTGTATCCCTTCGATCCTCTAGCTGCAGTGCTGCACGGGTAAAAAGTTGAAAGAGTACTACCGAAACTTCAACAACCAAACGGTAATTCCACTATTGGTATTTACTGACTTGAGAACTCAGGCTTGCGTAAATGCCATTGCCATGTTGATCCCGTACATGCATTGAACTCTTCATAGCTAGGGCTATAAAAAAACTCGAAGCTCGTAAGCTACTCGAGTTCAGCTTGTTCTAAGCTCGATTCGAACTCGGTTCGAACTTTAAATGAGCTGAACTCGAGTTTGATCTCGAGCTCGCGAGCTTCACCGAGCCGAGCTCCGATTCGAACTTAAATAGTAAACATATTAATTCTTACCGAGCTTACTCGAGCTTGAGCTTTTCTTATTATTGAAAATTAGTGTGTATTTGAATTATTTTGACTGTTATTGAGCTTACTAGAGCCGAACTCGAACTTAAAATTTTCTTATTATTAAAAAGTAGAGCATAATAAATTATTTTAATTATTATCGAGCTTCAACGAGCCGAGCTCGAGCCCAGGTCTAGACTCAGACTCCAACTCGAGCTCGGCTCGTTTACAGCCCTACTCATAGCATTGCGAGGTCCTAGTCCTCTGTATACAATCTTGCACGGGTAAAAAAAAGTGTACTAGGAAGAGCTAACCAGCACTACCGAAACTTCAAAGAGGCAGTAATTCGACTACTTACGGACCCAGCAAAACGGCATCTCAACCATCCATCCAACCCATGCATGCACAAAATAAAGAGTATTGGGAGAAGAAGCAAAGCAGCTAGTGTTGAATTACGCAATGCAATTATACTAGTCCTAGGTCGATCGGTTCTAGCCTTCAAAAAAAAAAAAAGTCGATCGGTTCTGAACCCAGTAGCGTGGCTCGGCAGCTCTCTTTCTTTGGTCGCCGGCCGCCACGACGTACGCGCGCGCTCGTTAGCTTCTTCCTGCCGCGCGGTTGCGTCAATGCGTTGCGCGAATGCCGCGCGCCCGGGTGTCTCGTGCGTGCGCTGTTCCGGGGTCAAACCGACCGAGCGAGACGACGACGACGGCGGCGCTGCCGCCGCTCGTGGCGCGTGGTCGTACGTGCGCGCGCGATGTCGGCAAGCGGGTGCCGTCGCTTTCGTCTGCCCTGGTGGTCTCTAGCTAGTTGATGTCGTGTCGGGAGCAACTTACTAATGCCTTGTTGCTTTCGTTCCTGCTATATAGTGACCGATCGATTGGTAGCTTTGCAATTAAGGAGCGGCAGCGATGTTTTGCCGTGGAAAGAAAAAGGGGAAAAAAAGAGAGAGAAAAACTAGCGGACGCTATACCGTCCTAATCTAATCCGATGGGATAGTTCTTTGTCGTTAGATTAAGTGTGATCCAACGGATTTGAGAGACTCCGACTATCTACTTGAAGCACCGCACCGGTGACTTCATCCCTCATCCCGTCCACTCCAAGCATTGATGACTCCATTGCTCTTTGTCTGCCATTCTCCCTTCATTTCAAATGCTCCCCACCTCTCTCTCCATACCCCATCCAGATCAAGAAATTTTGTTGTGTAACGGCGACACAATCCAACTTGTGTAACGAGCCAATCAAGCGATGATACATGGCACAAAAAGTACTGTAGAGTACTGTAGCACTGTATGAAAAATACTACATCGCTATAGCGAAAACACTGTAGCGCTATAGGAAAAAGTTTTTTTGCGCTCTAGCACCGCGGCACAATTTTTTTGGTTTTTTGTGCCACTGTTACAATACTTGGTACAGTGTTCGTGCCACATTTCATCGCCCGATTAGCTCGTTACACAAGTTGGATTGTGCCACTGTTACACATCAAAATTTCTCCATCCAGATCCCTCCTCTAATCTCCTAAATCTCCTCTCTCTCCACACTAAGCATCTCTCTTCATTCCTCATTTAGATCGCTCCTTCCTTAACCCCCCCCCCCTCTCCGCCCTAATCTAATCCAACAGGATAGTTCTTTGTCGTTAGATTAAGTGTGATCCAATGGATTTGAGAGACTCCGACTATCTACTTGAAGCACCGGTGACTTCATCCCTCATCCTGTCCACTCCAAGCATTGATGACTCCATTGCTCTTTGTCTGCCATTCTCCCTTCATTTCAAATGCTCCCCACCTCTCTCCCCATCCCCCATCCAGATCACGAAATTTCATTGTGTAACAGCGATACAATCCAACTTGTGTAACGAGCCAATCGAGTGATGATACATGGCACAAAAGTACTGTAGAGCACTATAGCACTGTATGAAAAATACTACAGCGCTATAGCGAAAACACTGTAGCGCTATAGAAAAAAGTTTTTTTGCACTCTAGCACCGCGGCACAATTATTTGGGTTTTTTGTGTGCTACAATACTTGGTACAGTGTTTGTGCCATTGCCAATTAGCTCGTTACACAAGTCGGATTGTGCCACTGTTACACATCAAAATTTCTCCATCCAGATCCCTCCTCTACTCCCTTAAATCTCCTCTCTCTCTCTCTCCACACTAAGCATCTCTCTCCATCCCTCATTCAGCTCGCTCCTTCCCCCCTCTCTCCACATTGAATAGTAAGCACTGCCGCCCAATTCATATTCGATCTTAGCGGCATAGAGGTTATCCAACTCCCGACGATAGTCAACCACAAGTAGCATGTGTGTCGGATATGGAGAAAGACATGGGTGCGATGACAGCGGGCATGCACAATCTGGGCATGGCGGTGGATCCTGAACACCTACAGAAGTCTTGTTATCACTTGTGAGCTCCTCGCCTTCGTTGTTGCCAACAACATGCTTGGTTTTTTCTTCTGAAACATAAAACTTGTTGGAATTTGCTTTTTGGAAGTGGAAACTTGGTGAAACATGCTTGAATTTTGCTTTTTGAAACACGAAACTTGCTTGAATTAGCTTTTTGAAACGTGAAACTTGTTAGAACTTGGTAAAACTTGCTTTAGTTTTGCTTTTGAAACATGAAACTTGCTGGAACTCGATGAAACATGCTTTAGTTTTGAATTTAAAATGTGAAACATGCTTTAATTTTGAATTTTAAATATGAAATTTGTTAAAACTTGGTGAAACGTATGTGCTTGAACTTTTCTCTATTGTTGAAACTTTTTGATGCAATTTTTTGGTGAACAAACTTTTATAAAACTTCTTTAAAATGTGTTAAAACTTGTTTTAACCTTTTTCTAAAACTTCTTGAACGTGTAAAAATTTTGAAACTCGCTTCAAATATATTTTTTGAAACTTTTTGAAACATGTTAAGACTTGCATGAAACTTTTCACGAAACATATTGAAACCTGCTTAAAACATCAAGTTCAATCGCAAAAATGAAACTTCTTTGAAACTTTTCATTAAACGTGCTGAAACATGAGACCTCATAAAACTCTTAGATTGAGACGTAATGAAACATGTTGAAACTTGCTGAAACCTCATGGAGTTCTTCGGTTAAAACTTGATGAAACTTGTTGTAACCTCATGAAACTCTTCGGTTAAAATTTTATGAAACATGTTGAAATTTACTAAAACTTTTTGGAACTCTTTGGTTGAAACTTGAAGCTTGAGTTTGAAAATATGAAACTCGCTGGAATTTAGTCTTAGAATCTTTCTAGAATTTTCTAGTATCTTCCTGAACTACGTAAAACTCGTTGGAACTTGAAACTTTTTCAAATGTTTTAATAAAACTTTCAAAAACTTAACGAAAATTGCTGAAATTTACTATAGTGTATTGAAACGCCTTGAAACTTGCTTTCAACAGTATGCCGTTAGCTATATGCTCTCAAAAAAGAAAGGGATGGCGCCGTGCCACTGTCACGTACGTTTGAATGCTCCACATATATGACACAAGACGACTAGACGAACGAGTATATTTACCATGTTCAAGAATCACTCTGTAATTAAAGTACTCCTATCCTGATTAGATTGCTTCGGCCACAGAATAAAAAGGAGCAAAGGAAGGATAAAAAGAACGGAGGTAGAGTGGAGAAAAGCGCGCTTTGCACGTTAAAAAACGCCTTCGCGCGGCCGGTCCGTCCGGCCGCAGCAAGTCAAGTACGTGCCCCACACGGTTGCCCGTTCCGTCACGGAGCGGCCTAGCTACTCATGCCACTTGCGTACTGCTACTACTCGTGCCATACGAACAGTACGTGTTCAAATCGAATAATCCATCAACGATCATTACAAGGAAAAAAAATCCTCCATCGATCCACGTTTTTCTTGGCCTTTTCTTCCGTTTTTCAATTCAACGAGAATGGGGTAGGTTAGAGCCAGCAGAAACAAGCTTTTTAGCTGTTAAGACTGTTAGTCCGTCTAATCGAATTATGATCAGTCCATCTCTGACGAAAAGGAAAAGAATTATGATTAGTCATGTCACTTTCTCTGTCGAAAAAGACCTCGCAGTTATGTGCCCTCGGTGTATAGTGAAAACGCGGTATAGAATCAAGAATGGTACCCGTCACTTTGCCACGCCATTTGACATTGCTAGCTAGTTATTACTTTGAAATCCTGCACGCGGTACTCCGTACTTGGCTAGGTTGGCAAGGTGGCGTAGAACAAGTTCCAAGCAAGTGAGCAAACGACAACAAAGTAGCAATGATCATAGATTAAAACCCGACAAATCTATTCATCATTTCACAGATCACATTGAACGTAACTGCAAGTCTTCAAGTACTTACTAACAAGAATCGTAGCACATTCTTTTTTTAAGTACCATTTTAAAATACATGAAATCAATCTTTTAATACTTTTTGTTAATATACACGAAAATATATGGATTTGGTACGTAGAAATGATATTATTGAATTTGTCATAAAAAATACTTTCATATCACTATTCTTTAATATATTCGCTAACATATAAATAGAAAAATAATAATCAAAATGTATATTAAAGACCACATGGATATCTAAAACAACAAGTAAGAGAATACCTAATAGTATGATAAAGTGTGACAAAACAGGCCACAAGTTCAACACGTACTTAGCGGATCCGCCTCCAAAACCCTAACGAATCCATCCAATGCACCTAGAAGTCAGTGTTCCTGTACCAGCAGGTAGTAATTAAAACCACCATTAGTTAATCAAAATCTTGGCCTATCTTTCTGTGCGGCGATCAACACAAAAAATTACAGGATCTGTAATTTCGGTAGATCCAAGGCGTGCGCGCGGGGTAAGGCCCTATGCGAGCTGACGTCGCCGTTGTCTTCGCACGAATGCATGCCGGCTCGAGTTTGCCCCGCGACGGCCGTATTTTTTAGGTTTAGGCGCTCTCCGGCGAGAGGAAACCGCCGCGTCTGCTGCTCGGCTGCTCCCACACATGCCTCGGGTTTATCGGTGCGAATTCGGATCGCGGAGCGCGTCAGTGTCTCAAAAGCTTGCCGCTACTCGTGTTCTCGATCGTGACCAGACTTTCACGGGCCTCGTTGAACTCTGCTCCACATGTCGCGTACTACGCGACGCTTCTGCATCGAGATGGAGTCGTTGACCCTGTTGCTCACTGAGCTTAGCAGTAGGGGTGGGCACTTTAAACCCGAGAACCGAACCTGGATAGACCGAATTGTCGGTCTATTCGGTTTCGGGGTTTGGGTTCGGTCAATATTTTGATTTAGTTCGGTCTTCGGGTTCGGGTTCGGTCTTTGGCCTTCAAAACCCGAATAGACCAAATAACCCGAATTCTGGTTTTATAGAAAAGCCCCTGTCAAGGCGTCAAGCACTCAAGCATCGGCCCAAACCCGAAAAGCTCATTTGGTGTGTCTATCATCTATTTACTGACTGACTACTCATTGCTTTATGCGTGAATATTATTTGTTTTGTTTAGCTCATTACAAAGATTTCGCAAACAACACTGGATCTGGAAGCTCAGAGTTATTTCGGTCAATTTGGTGGACCGAATAGACCGAACAAAAAAATCGGTCTATTTGGGTTCGGTTCTTGTTTTTTCCTGAGAAATTTGGTCCTCATTTTTTAGAACCCGAATTTTTCAGAGACCGAATTGACCGAACCGAATAGACCGAAAAGACCGAATGCCCAGCCCTACTTAGCAGTAGTAGCACCAGTTCTATGTTATTTTAGCATGTGGCCGATATCTTTTGGCTGTATTGACGACGAAAACACCGATATAGACGGTACATATAATTTTAAACTCTGGAAATCATTTAGAAAACGGTTTAAAAAACCAATTTAAAAATCCAAAGCCGAAAAAAATCCGAAAAGAACGAGCATACTCTCAGGGCCTCAGCCTATCATCTCGTGAAAACCTTAGGCTTTACATGGGCTGCACAGTAGAGGCCCATAAGTGGCAGTACATGGCCTTAAACTTGTATAGCCCAGTAGAACTGCAGATGCCGTGTGGTAGAGTTCAATTGGTCTTCTTGCCCCCGCAAAAGGAGATTCTCGACGAAACATTTCTACTTTACTGGTCCTTAGTTTAAAGGGCCCGAAAGTCTGGAGACCTCCCTAGCTAAGCAAGTGAGGAAGTGCCCGTAAGGCCGTAACCCGTTGGCGCCGCCGTCGACTTCCGCCGTCGCACGGAGGCGAGAAAGGCGACGATGAGGCGGCACGCGCTCCAGCTCCTCGCGCGCGCGCTTTCTCCTCTTCCTCCGCGCCATCACCCTCAGGTCAGCACGAATCCCACTCGTAACGAATCTGTCCGTAATCTAGCCGTTCCTGTTCTGTCGCTAAGCGGCGGTTGTTGCTTCTTCGCGTGCCAGATCACCGCTCTGAGTGCGTGGAGATTCAGGGGCGCTTCGGTGGGTTTCTTCTCGAGCGATGCTGCTGCGGCGCTGGGCGGTTTGAAGCCCGTGGCGGCGGCGAAGGGGGCGGGCGTTCTGGGAAGTCGGAGCAAACGGACGCCGGGAAGCCTGTCCGAGGTTTTCATCTGTTTCAGATGCCTTCTTCCCATATATGCTTTGCGATGTGTGCCGAGTAGTGATGGTCTGAAATAAGTGCCAGAAATGGGTCAATTGAGTGTATAAAACTAAGAGCCTGTTGGGAGAGCTCCACCAGCTTCAGATCCACGAAAAACAGCTCAACTCCACGAAATTTTACTCAAACGCTCCAGCTCCGTGAAATCTGGATCCATCAAAATCCTGTATCTGAGGGCCAGATCCATGGATTTCATGGAGCTCATCAAGGGGTGCTCCACCATGGAGTTGAGTGGTAATTACCCACCAATGCCATTGGTTACACACCCCATCCCACCAAAAGTGGCCATTCCCACCAAAACCTCAATTTCATGGATCTGGAGCTGCTGTACAAGCCAAACACTCCATGGTGGGATCCCAGATCCACGGTGGAGCTGCTCCATGGTGGAGCTGCTGCTCCAGATCCACGTTTTCAGGGGTGGAGCTCTCCTAAACAGGCCCTAAGCCTCAATTGCATGTTGTGAGGGGGCGGTTGTTGACCCCGGCAAACCACCCTTACCACGTCCCCCCCAACCGGCAGTGGGCCCTCCTGCAACCGCCCGGCGAACTGGTGGGCCTCGCGTGGGCCGGATCTCCCACCTCCTTGGTGGATCTGGCCAGGAACGGAGCGGCAGCCGATGACGGGTGGTTTTGAGGCAGGGAGAGACGGAGACGGCCGGATCTGCCCGTCTCCTCTTGCACTGCATGTGCTAGCACCGCCGCTTGCCCAGGAACAGAGTGGTGGCCGGTGGCAGGTGGATTTGAGGCAGAGGCGACCAGATCTGCCTGTCTCCTCCCACGCCGGCACCGCCGCTCTGTCCTCTCGTGATATGGGGTGCCTGATGTTCACGACGTAGGATCAAGGATAATTTTGGATCCGTGCAACATGATGAACCGATGGCGCCAACCACTATTAGAACATCAACCTGCGATAAGAGAATTCGCCCAACCACACATTTGTGATCCCGTCTACCCGACCACAAGGTAGACGTATCGCTGCTCCTGCGAATCACAAGGAAGCACAAGAACAACGGAGGTACTCTCAAGAAAATCATCCAATTTCCTAAAGGCAGTGCGTAGCATAAACCTGAGAATAAGCAATATTAGCTATCTTGAAAATAATGTGGTCTGACCCAAAGGCTGCATATTACAAGGCTTATATAGCCCTAGGCACAGTCCGTAAGATCCCTAATTATGTACAACTCAATCTGTTATCGTATTAGACTCGAACTCCTACAAAAAGGAAACTAAAATCTTTTATCCCGGATGAATCTGAAGATGAGTCCTTGTCTGTTACGTAGTCCTTGAAATAAGTTTTCCAATAAGTCCAAGATCACCTCAATCGAACTCCGTATGCGAAAGTTATTGCCCTTTAATCATAATGAATCCCTCTGGGTCTGCACTCGTAAGTCGTTACGACCATGTTGAGGTTGATTTCGACCACGACCATGCCCTCTTTACGACCACACATCATCGGTTGATATTGGCGTCGACCACTCGTACGATCACAAGTAGCAGTCGTTACTTCATAGCCATCCGAGCTTTAAAAGAATCGGATGGTCGTTAGTCGTTGCGGTGCAGTGGTTATAAGTCGTGGTCGTAGCGACACAGTGGTTGTAAGTCGTAGGCGGTGTCGTTGTCGAAGATATGATCAGACTGTTCCGAACACCTCTAAGTCAATTGAACAGCTACAAGCATCTCCAGCCAATACAACGGCGGGTTCGTTCGGTCTGGTCCGAACGTTATCATCAATATCGACCGTCCAAATTGATTGAGCAACGTAGAAGGGCGAATATTCGGAGCGGTCCGAACGTCACCGTTGCTATCGATCGTCAAAACCTGATCGAACGTCGCAGAATGAACGAACGTTTAGAGCGGTTCGAACATCTCCAAGGCGAGCAGGCGGTCCGTTGAAGATCGGATGGTATGACTCATTTGGAGTGGGCCGAACGTTTCCAAGGCGATCGAGCGGTCTGTGAAAGATCGGACGGCGTGATTGTTTAGAGCGGTCCGAACGTCTCCGAAGCATCTGAGCGTCCAACGCTGATCGGACGGCTCGGAGAGTCGAAACCATTCAGACTGGTCCAAACGCTCTGAAGGTCATGTGAGCGCCCGACGTGGATTGGACGGTCCTGAACTCATCTGAGGTCAATCAAACCGATCCAAAGGTAGTTTTTTATACCAGTTGAAATCATTTGAATGTCCGGAACATCTTTGTGAGTTCGGTTGTTCTTGGGTCGATTTGACGTGGCAATGAGGATTTGAACGTGTTTTTCCTTACTCGACTCCAAGTATTTCTTCTCCATTAGCTTCTCCTCCATGGCTTCAATTCCAAAAGCTTCACATCGTGCAAACCTGAGATCGTACAACACATTGGAATGAGGTAGTATCTAGTTCTCACGTAAATTATAACTAAATTCAATTAAGAGCGAATTCACCTGTGGGTTGATATGTTTAGCTCATGCTCATGTAATTGGTCCAATTGGTGTCTTCGGGATGTCATCATCATCCTCCCCTTTAATTCTTCTGGACCCAAGAATGGTGATAAATCAGCAACATTGAATGTAGAACTCACAACATAATCATCACCCAGAAGCTCGATTTTGTATGCATTATCGTTGATCTTCTCAAGCACTCTGGATGGATTATCTCCCCGAGACATTAGCTTGGACTTGCGTTTGTCCGGAAAACGTTTTTTGCGTAGATGCACCCAAACCAAATCACCTGGTTCAAATAACATCTTCTTTTTTAACTTGTTCGCCTTCTCAGTATAGTAACGTGACTTCTTTTCAATTTCTTTTTAGTCTTGACATGAATGTTTTTCACATATTCAACTCGTTTTGAGGCTTCCATGTTGACACGTTCATGCAATGGCTGGCAGCAAATCGAGTGGCGTGATTGGCTTGAAACCATACATCATCTCAAATGGACACATTTGAGTAATAGAATGTACCGCCCTATTATATGCAAATTCAACATGCGGTAGACAAACTTCCCACTATTTCAAATGCTTTTTGATCATTGTCCATAGCAGCATTAAGAGTGTACGATTCACCACCTTCGTTTGCTCATCCGTTTGTGAGTGACAAGTTGTTAAAAAGAGCAAATTTGTCCAAGTTTGGTCCACAAAATCTGAAAGTCTTTCAAAAGTAGCTTGCCCATTGCAGGCCGTGGCATGCCGCCACACTCACCTGCAATCACGTCTGTTGCTTGACATTCATTGGAGAGAGAGAGGGAGCTCTAGCTAGCTAGCCCTGGAGGAGACGTTGAGAGAGATGAGTGGATAAGGTCAAGAATGAGGGGATAGGAGTGAATCACAAGGTAGAGTAGTTGGGAATCTTATGTCCGTATCGGATGGTAGTGAGCTGTTCCATCAAAACAGAAAAAACGCTATACCGTTGTTTAGTATTTCTGTATTATTATATGTTGACGTTGTTGTATCTCTTCGTTTGATTTTCAGTTTTTCGCATATGATGTCTAACTACTGTTGTCTCACTTCCTGTTTGGCAGAGTTCCATCAAGATCTAATTGGACTAACTGGTACCACAGATGAGATAAGGCAGGTTGCTCGTGCATATCGAGTTTACTATATGAGACAGATGAGGAGGGTTCTCATGTACGTAAAATTTTTCACCAATTTTTTATCATTTGATTTCTTTTCTTGGTTTTGATGGTGTCTATGGTTTTGCAATAGGTAACCGAACTATGTTGATAGAAACATCACTTTACTGTATGAAACAAGGAAACCAAAAATAGAAAGACCTTTATTAGAAGCACAACAATTAGGTTCTTGGTTGTGTCAATTCTTGAACTAAAATGCCTGATCTACCAGCGTACCCTGTTCGTAGTGGACTTGGCCCAGCATACAACATGCTTGTTTTTATCATTAGTAACAATGCCTACTGCCATTAATTAATGAGGCTGCCAAACCAGACCGATCAAGCAGGCAGTGAGAGCATTTATTGGATGCAGCCCATGTGACAT
Source organism: Dendrocalamus latiflorus (assembly GCA_017311315.1). NCBI lineage: Eukaryota > Viridiplantae > Streptophyta > Magnoliopsida > Poales > Poaceae > Dendrocalamus > Dendrocalamus latiflorus. The sequence goes on along the minus strand of CM029621.1, from coordinate 2,661,443 downwards.
CGAATGTACCCTATGTGACAGCCTAAGCCACGATGATCGCGCTCCCTCCCCGCCGCCGTTGCCTACCTCCGCCCCCACCCCCCTGCGCCTCCTCCTCCTCCTTTCCCCGCTCCCCCGCGTCCGGCCGAAGAGGTGGCGCTGGCGGCGGCGGTTTTGCTGCGCGCGGAGAGGGAGGAGGCGAGCGGCGGGCGGAGGAGGCGGGGAGGCGGCGGTCGGAGGAGGGGGCGAGGAGGCGGCCAACGGCGGCGGGGAGGGGGCGCGCGGAGAGGGAGGAGGCGAGCGGCAGTCGGAGGAGGAGGAGGCGGGGAGGCGGTGGTCGGAGGAGGGGGCGAGGAGGAGGCCAACGGCGGCGGGGAGGGGGCGCGCGGAGAGGGAGGAGGCGAGCGGCGGGCGGAGGAGGAGGCGGGGAGGCGAGCGGCGGGCGGAGGAGGAGGCGGGGAGGCCGGCGGTGGGGGAAGACGCAGGCAGAAGGGGCGGCGCAGAGGAGAGAAGGTGAGGGAGGGGGAGGGAGAGGGGTATTTTTGTCCAGAATGGTAAATCCTGAAGAAAAATGCATTTTTTGGTGGTAATATCCGGTACCCCGTTTTTTTAGTGGTATTTTCCGAAAGAGGTGAGTTTTCAGTGCTACTGAACAAATTTTCCCTTTTTTTTACTGATACCTTTTGACTTTAGTTTATAAATAATAACGGTTTATAGAGAAGTTTGTAGAGAGATACTCATGTATGATTTTAGTCGATATAAATAAAGTCGCTACAATATATATTATAATCAATTAGTAAACCCGTCTTGAAAAGACACTCTACCTAAAAGCTAGATACTGTAAAAAATGACTTATCATTACTATTATTAAAAACGAGTTGGTGGTCGTACGTCCCTTCTCCTTCAACCGCCCTATTCTCAATTTCTTTTCACTCTTCACTTTTCAACTGATCAGAGTAGCCCTCTTTCATAGCATGATTCTTTATATATCCAATAAATTTTGTTGCAACGCACGAGTAGATGACTAGTATAAGTTAAAGTGAACAGGGTGTAGCACACAGGAGGAAGAAAAAACTACGGGAGAATAGGATATGTGCTCCAGTTTAAAATGAAAGAAAATACATAGAAAAATAGAGAAATTGCATAACTATTGTCTGTAATTTTTGTTGGGAGTTTATTTTCAACTTAACAATTGTAGTTTGAAAAACGATAATTTACCACTTGCACTTTCAATCCATTGCACGTGAGTTGAAAATTACCATATGATCACCAAATATCAGGTGATAAAATATACTTACTATGCAGGAATTAAATAGTTTTTTATGAAATTTCTGTAGTGGTTGGAACACAGTGATTTAGAACATAGAGAGACTAATCGTCAAGATATCAAAGAAAGAACATTTAATATTCTCTATCTGTTTAGATGCAGCAATCTGTCTATATGTTATCTTGTTCTGAAATAAAGTTACAACAGACTTTTTTATGCCATTTAACATACGGACATATATGATGGGTATCACTTATTTCATATATTGTTTCATATTTTTTTTCCTTGAAATTGAATACAGATAGTACGAAATACTCATTTACCTTTTTCATATTTACTCCATGAGCATCCGATCGATGGATTAGACAAAAAAAATTATCACATGAGCATCCGATCGATGGATTAGACAAAAAAAATTATCAATATCGTTTGCATCTTAACACGACTCGTTGTGAGCTGACTTTCCAAGGGCCTGAAGAAAACCGTGGAGATCAATCGACAGGAGACTCCAGCCTCGTTCTCGTACACGTGCCCAGGTTGAGAAAACGGAAGCTCCTCGTGCAGCTTCCTGGTTGGCTCCTATCCCGCGGTTCCTGTCACGCTCCACACGCACCTACCGCCAACGAGACAGCACTTACAAAAAAACACCACCTTTCTTTGTCCGCAATCCTCACAAGAAAGCGGAGACGGAGAGAGATGGCGATGCGGATGCCGACGACGGTGGCCGTGGTGCTGGTGGCGGTGAGCCTGCTGGCGGCGCGCGGGGCGGCGCAGTCGCCGAACGCGCCGAGTTGCGCGGCGAAGCTGGTCCCGTGCGGACAGTACATGAACGGGACGGACACGCCGCCAGACACCTGCTGTGGGCCGCTCAGGGACGCCGTGAAGAACGACCTGAAGTGCCTCTGCGCGCTCTACGCCTCGCCGGAGATCTTCAAGGCCTTCAACATCAATCTCACCGACGCCCTCCGCCTCTCCAAGCGATGCGGCCTCAGCGACACCACCACCAACTGCCCCGGTAACTCACCCTACGCTTCTCTTCTCTCTCTCGTTTTTTACTGCACAAAATGCTTTTCTTTTTCTTTCAGATTTGATTTTCCAACATCTAATTAGGACAATTAGAGCTGTTGAAGTAAACATATTTGGTGATCAGTATCCGATTTATTGCATATTTAGTGACCTGTGACCAATCTGTGTCAGAATAAGCTTGATGTAAGTAAGTAGGCAGCATTGCAACACAAGGCAGGTCCAAATATGCATAGTTTTTACCGGCGGGTTTGCGTTTGCGCGTTTGTTGTGAGTGGCGTAGGGAAGTTGGTCTTGCATTTCTGTCGCCATCAAGTCGAAAGGCAATGGAGAAAAAGCATCTGGATGTGGAATATTGGACCGAGCTCCATGATCTGGGAAGCTTGGAGGCATCCAGAATTCCAGGTGTCTTCAGCTTCCCCAATCGGTCTCGTGATAAGCTTAGTTTAATCAAGCGTGTCAGATTATGCCTGTTTTTGTATGAATAATGTTAGTCGAATGGTATATTCCGGCCTTGTCTCGGATGGATTATGTTAGCCATTTAGGTTGCGTTTGGGATAATGTCTAAAAAACAATTAAGAAAATATCTAGTTTGACCCGACGGAATAGAGCCATGAAAATGAATCTGCAATTTTGTTAAGCACCTTTTGTGTTGTGCTTGTTTCTACTGCATAGCATTTCCCAAATTCAACCTTGAAAGTCACATAGGCAAGCCTTGCACTTTGGTACCACATGTGCTGTATTTATCAGTGTCCCTCTTTTATTGTTCGACTTTGGCAATAGCTAGCCTTTTCTTCAGATAACTTCAATGCATATCTTTCTGTCATTTGCTGATAAGTGTCCTGCAATTTCAATTTACAGGCGGTTCTCCTACGAAGTCTCCTCCAGGTAATATATGCTTTCTGAAGAGTAGTATCTATTAAACAACTAGGATAGTTGTGTTTTTGCTGTTATTTAGTATTCTCATTAGTGTGTATTTTCACTGTTGTTTAGTATTTCTAGTAGTACTAATGTTCCCACTAGAGATAGTGCTTAGTATTCACATGTGAGAGTATTCACACTCATGTACTTGTATATAAATAGATGATCAATAGAAGGCAAATGTGTGCCAGTTGCAAACCATTCTCTTAATATTTTCTGACATGGTATCAGAACCTACTCTTCTCATCCAATGACAACATCTGCAAATACATCTGCTAGTCTAGGACTGTCAATCTTAGGATCGCTTGGCACTCAAGTCATTGGCGTTCAAATCAGCTATTTTAGCCCCTTGCTTTGCTTTGTTGTGTAATCTCTTACTAAGTGAAGCTTCTTGCCTGAACAAAGAATAATTCCTGGAATGTGAAATTTTAATTGGAACTGCGGTGTCAAATTGATATGTACAAGTCATACCAGTTATTTCTGTAGACATAAATCACTTTATGTGTGTTTGATGTGAACTTAGGACTGGGTCATGGGTGATGGGTCTATGAGAGAAATTACTTCTTTTTTTATTAAAAAAAAGGAATATGAGATCAGTTAGGACTTGGTTCATAGTCACTAAAGCATTCATACCCCACTTCTCTTCAAAGAAATAGACGGATGAATCTCTGTACGGTTTCAATAGTGTGCATTGTGTGACTGCTTAACAGAGACTGAAGCAAATCAAATTGGCTAGTAAGTGTACACTAACATGCATTAGACAGTCTTGAAGCTTCTGTATGGTCAGACATGTGTTAGATATGGTCCCAAGGATTGCTGTGGACAGCAGTGTAGCACATTCATTTGCAGATTGGATCACTGCTGTACGTGTATATCCATTTGAAAAACGTATATGGCGTAGAAACCAGTAGTGGCTGCTAAGACCGATAATAAATGCATTACAAAGTAGGAATTAGTATTGTCTGCTCGAATTTATTTAAAGTTCTTCTGTCTTTAAGGCTGCAAACCAACCAACAACGTGAGCAATCTGGATAACTTCAGTAGTATCATTGAAGGAGGCCCAGCAATGTTTCACAGGAACATTTTTTTATTAAACTGGCATGCTATTAACAATCTGTTGCCTTACAGAGCGATGTTCATAGTGCTGTCACTGATGTTGTTTATACATTTTACCACTCACACTTGCCATAAAGTAGCTACGTCGAATGCTTAAAAACAAGTGGAGTTGCTATGATGAGTTTGGTGTTCAGGGACGGTTAGTGTTGGGTGTAATAAGCTATATTCCAGTCATTCTGTCATTGTACCTCAAAGAAATGGGTCTGTATTGTTTCATGAAGAAAAATTATGCCTTGATACAAAATAAAGGAAGAAATTATGATTTCGCACTGACATTGGCAAATTTCATATCCAGTTTCAACGAGAACTTTTCTCCACAAAAAAAGAACCAAGTTGGGGGGTTTGTGGAGTTGTTATTTGTTAGCATGGTTAAAATACTTCTCGCTGTTCATAAAGGCAGTTTCCTTATTTTGATGATGATGTTTAGTTTCAGTGGATTAGCTCAACACACATGGCAACTGAAACTTGATCTTTAGGAACTGGCCCTTGTTTAAACCTCGTCTAAGTTTTAAGCAGCACCACAGCAGTGCATTTTTTTTTACCTTACATTCACAATCATCTTCTCCAGGTGGCAGCAGCGCCGGTCATCGTACTATCTCAGCCGGTTTCCCAGGGTTGATGAGCTTGTTCCTAGCTTTGTGGTCTGTATTGGCATAAGATGTCGGCATGCTAGAGATGGTTTTCCTTATCCCACAGTAGATGATTTGCTTCTTTGGTGCTCTTAGTTGGCGATGTTATCATTGTGTATTTCATCAGCATTTGTTTTCCTGTGTATTGATGTTGTCAGTCAGTAGACTTGTGTCTGTGAATCAGAGTTTCCCCACTGTTTTCTTCATTGTGATGTATTTAGACCTGAGGTGTCTGTTAATCATTAATTTATTATCATCTACTTAAGCATTTTTGGATATGAGTAGCTTCGCTTCACTTCTGACTGTAGAGGATTTAAACCAAACCTGACTGCTTTCAAAAGAAGAAAAAACCGACAAGGCGGCCATATCGATCGGCGTAGACAGGCTGACGCTGCTGCAAGGTCTGGAGGAGGAAGGGGAGGACCGGAGGAGAAGGCCGGGAAGGAGAAGCGAGCAGATGGTCGCGGAGCAGCGGAGCGCCCGTGCGGCGACGGCGATGGTTCTTGCCATCTGCGTCGTATACCAGCTCGGGGTTTTTCGTGGCCGTTCGATATGGATTACGCGGCCCAGAATGAAGCACGTACGGTGGTGGGAAGGAATTTTACTGAGACACCCTTGTTTTACTTCGTATTGCCATTTCACCTCGCCCACGGCTGGGTAGCGCACAAGCTGCGCGACCATACTCGGGTTCTCCATGACCATTGGATCCAACATTAGCGGCTGAGACCCGGGGGGATAAAACTGGCGGGATGTTTTCGTACGAGACCCTCGGATTACTATGTATTTCCGTTCATACGGTACCTCACAAATTGGATCGGGCTTATGGTGAGCCGTTGGATCAAGCATTCGCGGCCCAGATAGTGGAGAATAAAACCGGGTGCGAAGGTTTCCCTACAGACCCTCGGATTAAACCTCTGTTAACATTTACAGTGGTATAGATGATTATTGTCTATAATATTATTTTATAGTATTGTAGAAAATAGTAAAGATACTTTCTATAAGAGCAACTCCAGCAGGGCCCCTACTTGAGCCCTCATCCTACTTTTGAGGGCCAAGAGGCAAAAAACTCACTCCAGCAGGGCCCCTACTTGAGCCCTCAAAAGTAGGGGGCCCTCAAATCTCCCTTTCGAGCCCTCATTCCTGGGGGGTTTGGAGGGAGCCCCTACTTTTGAGGGCTCAAGTAGGGGCCTTACTGAAGTGAGTTTTTTGCCCCTCGGCCCTCAAAAGTAGGATAAGGATGAGGGTGGGTCCTATGTGTCATCCCCTCTAAGAATGAATTTGAGGGTCTTGTTTTGAGGGCTTCTGCTGGAGTGTAGCCCAAAAAACAGAGCTCTCAAAAGTAGGGGGAGCCCTCAAATAAAAAGTAGGGGCCCTGTTTTGAGGGCTACTGCTGGAGTTGCTCTAATGAGTTGACTGTAAATTATCTATAATAAGTTATCTGTAAAATATAGATAACATTGATATAATAGTACGTAAGTTATTTATAACAAACTATTTTCCCGTATTTTGACTGTCTAAGGAATTACAATTGACCTCCTTTCGTTGCTGTAACCAAACTGCTGCTGTACGAATTGAGCACCCCCTGAATTGCAGAGACAGGCTTCGTATCAATAATCATTTCTTTTCAGAAAGCGGATCATTACTTTACTTTTATGTAGCTCCTGATTGATCTTACTGTAACCGTTCTAGAGTTGAAGAATGTTGAAACGTGAATTGTTGCCACAGCCCACAAGTGCTTAACTATCATACTCGCAACACAACAGGTGACGATTGGTGGCTGGATTAATCAACTTGTGGTGCAAAATTAAAGGCTAACAAAATATCTGCAGAAACCATCCAAACTAACGAAGGACATGACTAGCTTTCAATCACTACAATTCTCCACTCCAAAACAAAATATACAAGAGAGAGAGAGAGAGAGAGAGATAGAGAGAGAGAGAGAGAGAGAAGATACACAGAAACAGAGAACATGCATGGTTTGACACAGCTTAATTTGCGAATTAAGCAGGATACCACCACAGTTCCTTTTTTTCTCCCTCTTCTTTCACGCAAGGCAAACAAAAACACACAGACCGATCTAATAGTCAACCATACTGCAGCTTAAGATCATACACAGTAGTTCATACATGCACACATGCATAAATATGGCATGTAAACAGTACATATGTGCATCAACTTGGCCATGAGCGTACAGTAGTAGTAGTAGTACACATAATTCGGCATGCATATGCATAGGCATAGATATATATATGTGCTATATATATATATATACATACATACATATATATGTTTAACAAAACTTATATATATATGTAGATGTAGATGTTCATTTCAGATGCCACCGTAGCGGACGTCGGAGAACTTGGACTTGAACCACTTAAAGCTGCTGCGGACGGTGGACTTGAGCCGGCCCTGCGTCGCGAACACGTTGTACGCCGCCACCCGCCGCCGCCGCTTCGCCTCCGGGTCGTCGCGGGCGCTAGGCCCGTTGAAGCTGTACGACTTGGCGGCGGCGCCGTCGCCGCCGACGTCCTCGTAGTCGTACCCACCGCCGCAGCCGTAGTACGCCGACGAGTGCTCGTGAGGCACCGATCTGCACTTCTCCATTACAACCACCACTGGTATACTGTACCAATATGCCTACCACTATGAGCTAACGAGCTTCTTGCTCTTGCTCTTTTTGACGGTGTTTGTGTGTGTAGAGAGAGAGAGTGGTGAGGAAGGTTGGGTGATGAAGCTGCTAGCTAGTACCACTATCATTGAGCTGAGGTAGGGGATAAAGGGAGGTCTTTTCTACTTGATTTGTTAGGTGATATGCATGGAGCACCCTGTGCTGTATGGCTTTGCTAAAGCTGGTCCTTTTGATTCTCTTTTCTGACCAGAAATGATGGACTTGTGCATTTTTTTTGGTCACAAATGATGTATCGTATGCTGGTATCACTGTAGTAGCTACTCCATCTATCATCATATCTCTTGTTTGTTCACCGCATCATCTGCCTTATTGTCCATGCCCATGTTTTAAGTTGTGACTAAAGTTTCATAACCTGGAAGTTGCTCAGTTCTTAGTGACTAAACCATTTTAGAACTTTACTAAATCGTGGAGCGAACATACACGAATTAGGCCCTGTTTGACACATCCTCAAGAATGATAAACATTGCATCTGTTTGCTACTTAATTGTGTGGCGAATAAAGCACATCGTAGAGCGGGTGCGTTTTTTACGTGAGTCTCCGGCACTTAACCAATGTTCAAAATCTAGGCCCATAGAGCCAGCAAAAGCAACTCTTACGAACCACATCAAACACATTAGATGATTATACATAAAGGCATGTTTTTTTGCTGTGACTGATGGTTTATGACTGTGGCTGGTGGTTTTTGCCTTAGAATATGTGCTCGTGCGAACGAATCTAATGTCAATATGCCACTTCAAAAAGACTGTTTTAATAAATTGTTTCGAAAAGATGATAGAGAAACTATCATATTTATTTGTTAAAAAAACCATAAAATATAAGTTATAATCTGAAAATAATGATTAGAATGGTTAAGAAGGAGCGATGGTAAAAAATCAAAAGGCGCTTAAGGTGCTTTGCAATACATAGAGAAGTATTGTGTGTATGTGTGATTTCGGTGGTGCTTAAAGATTCGACGAGGGAATGTGGGGGAGGGAATGATGGCGCACTGTAGGGGGTGGGGGCGGCACTCACCCGTTTGCGTGACCCACGTGTGCTGTTGGAGACGACAAGCTACCAGCGATCCCCTTGCTTTCCTCCGCCCAACCTTGCCTTGCCCCTCCCCTCCTCTTCCCAAGGCCGGATCCTCTGCATCCATGGCCTCCGTGGTCCCTTCTTAATTTGCTGGAATCGTGTGACGAACACATATATCTAATACTAGTTTAGTTGACGGACAGCACGGCAGACATCATCGGAAATGTGGTCCGTACAAATTCGTCAACTAAGCACGCATGAACCCTCTTGGCACCTAGCTGACAGATGGTCCCATCTAGAATATATTTGTCAATAGAGCCAAGTATCAGTGATACATCGGTCGAACAATAAACAGAAATTTTTTTAATAAACTATTTTTTATTCCAACTTACAGTAATATACCTATAGCTTTTTATTTTACAGAAATAACCATCTAGTGGCTCCACTGTGGAGCGACTTGAGCTAGTCGTCCTAGGTTAAGCGACACGTGGCCAAGTCGCTGGACCGTTGGGCGATTAGGCCCAAGTCGCTCGACCGTTGGGCGACTTGGCCCTAGTCACCCAACCGTGGACGACTAGGGGGTATATACAGTGCACGCCAGTCCTAGCGTCAGTCGCTCATTTCACCCGAGAGAGAAATAGAGAAGGAGAAGAGAGGAAAGGAGAGGAGAGTGAGGGGAAGAGAGGAGAGGTTCGCCTATCGATGACGGTGAGTCATTTGCACTTTTTGTAGATTTATTTTTGAAACATGGTAGGAGAGTAACTAAAATCATTAGATGTGTAGTTGTGTCGGGTCTTCTTATAAATTTACTTTTAAAACTAAGGTAGGTTAGCAACTCAAATTATTAGATGCGTAGTTGTGTCTAATATGTTGCATATTGTTAATAGTTATAAATGGTGTAGTCATAGAACCAATATTAATTTAGTTGTTAATAGTTGTACTTTGAAAACCATGCTAGGTTAGCAACTAAAATCATTCTACGTGTAATTGTGTTGGATACGTGATATATTGTTAATAGTTGCAAATAGTATAGCAGTAAAACTAACGCAATTTAGTCATTAATAGTTGTAATGCCGCTATGGCTATACCCTAACCCTAACCTTTTAACCCTATACCTAACTCTAACCTCTTAACCCCATAACCTAATCCTAACCCTTAAACCTAACCCCTAAACCCTGAAACCTAAAATAGTAAACCTTAATACCTTAATACCAAAATACAGATATGGCTATATATATTGAGGATATATGGTTTATGCTAGAATGCAACTAAATTTTCAGAATTTCCAGAGTTACGCTATAAATAATTAAACCACTAATTGTATCACAATTGCTAACTTCAAATTAAATTGTAGATATGGCTCACGACCTTGGTGGTTCGGACTGACCTTTCGGCCTGCTGGATCGGCACATCGACACGCAGCACTGTGTGAGCCATCATGTGCCGTATCCTGAGGGCGGGGACAAGGTGCCTCAGTTGGGGGTGGTCCGTATGTGGACACCCCGATGGGCTTGGAGACTGGATCCACGCTGAAGAGACAAGATTGTTTGCAAACTATGGCACTTCTTTTTTTACATATTTTCACTATGTACTTACTTCTTCGTGCTTTTTAGGCCGAGCGATGCCGACCTTCTACCTCTCTCGCTAATGGTGGAGGCCATCGACGAGACGATGCTCTGGTTGGCGGCGATGGGGAGGTCCAGACCATTCCGGAGCGGTCATGATGTTCCTATTCGACCAGTCACTGCTGACAGCTCTAGTGGACCGGTGGCCCGAGACACACACTTTTCACCTCCCATTTAGAGAGATGGCCCCCACTTTGCAGGACATCGCGATGCTGCTCAATTTGCCCATCACGAGAGAGACTGCCTCCCTACCGGACGCACCTGGCAACTGGCGTGACAACATGCTGGGCAGGTTTGAGTGGGTTATTCCGGCCAAGGCCACGACAGCGTACTACATCTTCCTGGCACGACAGAGGCATGGCCCACCAATGCGGCGGCTTTCACAGTTCTGGGTATGTATACTATCCATTTTTCCTGTTTAGAGATGCACTATCCTTATCATATGATGGGCTTACTAATTTATCGTTTGCGCACAGGTCGAGCAGATGGACCCTAAGGCCGGCTTGTTGCAGCTGTTCGGCTGGATACTGTTGTAGTTGTTTACCTGGATACTATTTATCAGCAGCTACGGTGACTCCGTCGATGCCCATCTCGTGCGGTAAAGTGATCGGAAAGCAAAGGTGACCATGCGGAAACTTTGCAACAAGCACCACAACGTCCAATGCCAGCAGTGGCGGAGCCAGGATTTGGTTACACCCTGGGCTTAGTGGTGGAATGATCTAGGCTATCTGGGCTGGACTATGAAAATGTTACCCAGGCTGGACTGAATTTATTCGAACTGTACATTAGTTATTTTTCTATACCCTAAGCTGAAACCTACCTTATCTGGGGTGTGGCTCTGCCCTAAATGCCAGAGAGGATCGATCGGTTTGCAACTATACAATGCATGGCTCAACTGGCCGATCAGATGGTGATACAACACGGATGAGATTCAGTGCACAGACGCGAAGGGCTAAAGCCATCAACGCCTTAGGGGACAGTGGTGTAGTGGTGCTCTTAAGACATTTCGCACTCGCTGCCTTGCCCCTCAATGGATCAAATCAACCGATCGGGCTCCAGGTCTCAATGAATCAACTTATCACCAGCACCATGATGCCTTGGTCGTCACCTACTTGCCCTTCTCCCCGTCGTGCCGTCGTTTCTGCCGCGAGGCGCCCCCAGGAAAGGCGCCCCCGACACAATGAGTACCATTACACTACTACTGGTACTTGGTGTGCTGTGCACCCGGTGAAAGTGCTATGCGTATGAACGATTTAACTAGGATCTGTCGCTGACAACTGGGTCCAGCTAAATCTCGACCATAAGTAAACAATAATGATTTCTAGCTTTCAAAAGTCAAAAGCCGTTAAGAATGTGTTGGCTTTTTAATACGGCTTTCCTCTTTTTTTTGTTTCTTTTTTGTTTGTATTATCTGTGAAGATATAACAGTTTCTCCTTTTTCTTTTTCTTTAATTGAATATCTCAAAAAAATAATCGTGACTACACTATCATTTCAGTTGAAATCAAAACACTTTATAGCAGGACCAAACTGTCACTCGCTGTATATGAAAAAAAAATCTAACATGAACAGTTAATTTGCTGTTTGGATTGTGCTACGTCGGTGTCGTTGTTTGCTCGTCCCCGTTGAGCTTTCCACGTCATGGATGGATGGCATGCTGGGTTCGGGGGACAGGATTTGGGGAATGGTTCTCACGAGATTTGGACGCATCTCCTGCACTGCATTTGATGGATGGAATATTACTGGTATCCAGTCTTATTTTAAGTTTTAGGTGATCGACGTGTTTCCAATGACGTGAGTTGTTTTCCGCAGAGTTGAAAAGCATACGAAAGGAATATTTGATTTGCCTTAGATATCTCCGATCGATTGATATGGTTGTGTGCGTTTAACACAAGCCATGCATGGCCTCAGTAAGAGTGATCTATATTCTATAACTGTAAAGGGCAGCTAGTGCACAAGTGGATCTCTGAAACTTCTCACTGAACTAGCTAGTAACATAGGAATAAACAATTCGATCGTCAGAAACAAGTTTCTCGACAAGTGTTGAATAGAAGTGCATTATCCATCATCACTAGGGGTGAAAACCAGTGAAAACAGACCAAATAGTGTTTCAACCATATTTATATCTATATTTTTTTGGATTCGAATACGAATCGAATAAACGTCAGATACAAATATGGACCGGACAAATACAGGATACAAATTCGAATCAAATATCTACTCAATTCTGACAGATCCAGATATCCTTATAACTTATATAGTATAAAGACATTAATAACATTTTATCCTCGTACAATCACGTTTAACCATTTTAATTCATTTACTTCGCCTAAAGAAACACGAATTTCACGTTCACTTAAAAAACTTGTCCAACTAATTAGTCGTATTGTAATAAAATATACATATTACTTCATCGAATACGAATACTGATACGAATAATCCGGATGAAATAATATTTTGGATGGTATAAGTCCATACCATATTCGCATCCATATTTTTATGTGAATTCGAATACGAATAGGATGAAAATTGTTAATCGGATGGAAAAAATATATACATAGTCACATCCTATCGAATACAATAACCGGATAATACAAATAATTCATATCCACTTTTCACCCCTAATCATTACGGACGGAGGGAGGGGGTGCTGGCGTCATGGTGGGAAAATTTTGTACTATACCTCTTTATATTTTAAGAAATTCTATTATCGTTAGTGCTATTTGACCATTTCATCAAATATAATTACATTATATAAGTTATTTGGCCTCTTATTTCTAAATTCTAGCTCCGTCCCTGTCCGTCATTGATCATCCAATGTGCGCCCACTACAATGGATACATGCACCACTGGCCTACTGCCAACCAATGCACATCCAGACGCGTGAGAGAGAGTTGGGCAGGAGCCACGTCAATTTGGTCTGTCTGTATGCATGTAGGGGTTGTTTGGTTGCCTGCATCGGGGTAACTCGCACCAGCGTATGCAGGAAGATGGTGTTTGGTTGCCTGCATCGGGGTGAGAGCCTGCACGAGCGGATGCAAAAAATCAACTAGAGCCAGCCTGAGGAGAAACGCGGCTAAGGACATTCTCTACTCAGCCTGACCACGTTCATGCAGCTGCATCAGCTCATGCAGGTAACCAAACAGACCCGTAGTGTACGGAGTATGGACGTACTGATACTCTCTCTATTCACGATCCCATTGTAATGGATTACCAAGCTCATCTGTCGTTTGGAGAGAGAGACACAGAGAGAGAGAGAAGAAAAGGCAAGTGTGTCCCCAAAGTCGCCATGAGCGATGGCATCGCGACCTCGCGGTGTCCACCGGGTGGGTGTCACCGTGCACGTCAGTCCGTCGGAATCGGATGCCACTTGAGCTCATCACGACAACCGCGGCCTTCCCTTTCTTGCTTTACCTCCTCCTCCCTCCCTCCCATCTCATTCCAATCTCGCGTTTTCGTAACAACTAGCGCTACCGGTAGATCTTTTTCGATAGAGAAAGTCTCTGGTCAGCAGCCGATGAATCTTCATGGGAAACTAGGCATCTAGGCAAAGGCATCCATCACAAGGTTCAGAACGTGAGGCCCTCCTGTTCTGTGTTTCACCTTTCACGTTGGCTGTCGTGAAGATGAAGGGCTGAAGGGTGGTAGTCATTGGTCCGACCCCGAGCCTCCAACCAGAGGCAGATCCAGCACTCTTTTGACCTGACACATCCCGCCCCTTTTGACCTCCGCTATGAGTAGCTCGAGGCATCCATGATCACCAGCTGCACCGCGCCTCCCCGAGCATTCTCGGCTATGCCACGCGCTGCCATCGTCATAAAATTGTTATTTGGAATTCCTGGCCTTGTTTTAGCACTTAGCTAAGTTCTACATTTATGGTTCATTCAATTCTTTTTGCTGAGAATGTAATTTTTTTTTATTTTTCTCAACACTCCATTGATAATATGTAATTTGTTTCATATATTGGTTATGAATGTTGCAAAGGTTGTTAACAGATGTTGCTCTGGAACATTCGATGGGAATTCCATCGGACGTCCAGGCACTAGTTAGACTCTAGATTTAATGATCTTGGTGCCGATTAAAGGCACGATGCTATCACTATTAGTGTTGAGTGTAGATTAAACTATTATTAATTGGGAAATTTTTTGACAGAAATTAAAACATACATCTATAAGCCTACACGTACGCTTCATTCACATTCAAATATCAGCATACATACATATACAAAGTACAAAACTAAAAATTACAGTGTTACTCCCAAGTGCACTAGAACTTCACATTGACCAAAGTAACCAGATTTCTGACCAAGTAACCTACAGGGAAAACCTCGATCCTTTCGCCCAAATGCCTATTAGAGAAACTAATGCTCCAATTTTGCAGCAGCAGCAAGTCCCTCCCGTAGAGCAATCAAAAGAGAGAAGAGGAATAGCAATTAGCACATGCCTAGCTGGAGCCACAATCACAAGAGGAGGAGGAGAATGTTGCGCGGAGGGCAGGGGATCATCAGGCAAGCTCTTAGGCGCCTACACTACACCTGTTCATTTAGGTTTTTGGCTCTTTCAAAAATTAAAATAAATACGATGGTTTTTTAAAGCAGATTTCATTAATAGCTTTTCGAATCTAAAACCATATATACTATCCACTACTATTTCAAAAAATATAGACAAATATCATCCCAAAAATCAAAAACCGTGGTCAAAAGAACAGGCCTACACACCCAAATAACCACTGCAAATAGCCTTGCACTCAACCTCCCATTAGGCAAAACCTTGCATCGCATTAGCAATAGGAGTGAAGCATAGGTGTTTAGGGAAGGGCTTAGGGGCCTCTCTCTCGAGCAGGGCAGAAGCGTGCATGCATGCGCATGATGATCCTGCATGGGAGGAGCTCGCACGCTTGCACGGAGATAGGTAGAGCACCAGGCACAGAGCATCGCCGCAGCAGCATACCGGCGGTTGGCACGCTCACTTGCCAAGTCGTTTCCAGACGAGTCGACGAGCACAAGATGACGACGGTGGGGAGCAGCTCGCAGGCGAAGCCGCCGGTACGCGCGCACGGATGATGGGGATTTCTCTCTGGAGGCAGCCGAGCAGCAGCAAGCAGACAGAGCAGAGCAGAGCAGCGGCACGCCACCGTCGACGCAGGGGCCGACCATGAGCTGGCGCCACGCCATGCTTGTTCTGCTCGCCGGCGTACAGACACTCGATTGCAGCGACGCACACCATGAAGGCCCTGCTCGCTGGTGTACAGGCACTCGATCGCAGCGACGCGTGTGCGTAGAACGGAAAGGGAACGAAGTTTAATCCACTAGATAATACGAGGGATCAATTCGACTATAAATAGGGGATGTACTCGCCGATTCAATTCACACTCACCACAACATCAAACCACTTCACTCGACCATTCCATGAGCGTAGGACAGAGAAACACAGAGATGGAGGCGTGAAGAACAAAGGAAAAAGGAAAGAAAGGCCGGAAGAAAATATAACAAGGAAATTAGCCGGTTCGGGCCACGTCTAAACCATGAGATGCTGGGATCCGAAGGAATTGGATTATCGGTTAGCGGACGTGTAAATTTTTGTACGGATAATCCATTTTTTATTCGAAAATACAGAAATATACCTGCGACAAAATTTTATATACAAATAGGCTCCAGTCGCCCAACCATTGGGCGACTCCAGCTTGTCGCCCAACCAAAAAGCGACTGATGAAGAATCTGGTAACCGTTGGGCGATTAAATGCGATCGCCTCCCCGTTGGGCGATTAAATGCAATCGCCCCCCCCCCGGTTGGGCGACAGAGAGCGAGTCGCCCAACCCCCGGGGGGGGGGGGGCGACTGCATGTGAATACAGCCCAACGGCCAAGGCTTCTTTTCTTCCCCACGCCTACTTGCCAATCTACTCTCGGCCGCGCGAGGAAGAGAGAAGCAGAAGAGAGGAAGGAAGAGGAGGAGGAGAGGGGAAGAAGAGAAGGAGAGGGGGAGGAGAGGGAAGAAGAGAAGGAGAGAGAGAGAGAGGAGAAGAAGCCGCGGGATTTGCAGGTATTTTTCTAATTTTAGAAAATTTGTTTAGATAAATTTAGTTTACAAAATTTAGTGTAGATATTTAGTTTACAAATTTAGTTTAGATATTTAGTTTAGAAAATTAGTTTAGAAATTTAGTTTAGATATTTAGTTTAGAAAATTAGTTTAGATATTTAGTTTAGAACATTAAATTTAGAATTGTAGATGCAGTTTACAAATTTAGATGTACAAATTTAAATGTAGAAAAATATAGTTTTTTGTATAATATTTGTAATGCATTATTGTGGAAAATTTACTTTAGAAATTTATTGTAGATCATTCAATGTACAAATGTAGATGCAGTTTACAAAATTTAAATGTAGAAAATTGTTGTATCGAAATTTTGTATACTTTTCATGTATTATTGTAGAAAATGTAGTGTACAAATTTACATTTAGATAATTTTGCAGTTATGACGGGTGACTGGCGGTACCCGCTGTTGGACGAGCACTTGGACCGCGTGCACCGCGCTTCCCGTCGTGCGCCGCCACCAGGGAGCACGGACGAGTCGACTGAGCTGGGAGTGGTCCGGACACGCACACCTCGTGTGGCCTGGGGACTCGACCCCCGTTGGACTGTCAGGTTTGCACTACGCCAACATTTTAGTATTACCATAAGAACATTTCATGCTGACCTTCACTTTATTTGCAGGCTGCGGGATGCCGGACTTCTCCCTCTTACCCGGATGGTGCAGGCCACGGATGAGGACGGAGGTGCCTTCGCCGGGGAGGGGGACGAGGCGGGCGTGGAGCGATCACGACGCTTCCCGTTCGACCGTTCCCTGCTGACGGCTTTGGTGGACCGTTGGCGGCCCGAGACGCACACTTTCCACCTACCAGTCGGGGAGATGGCGCCGACC
This sequence comes from Dendrocalamus latiflorus, assembly GCA_017311315.1. NCBI lineage: Eukaryota > Viridiplantae > Streptophyta > Magnoliopsida > Poales > Poaceae > Dendrocalamus > Dendrocalamus latiflorus. Next base: position 2,644,262 of record CM029621.1, on the reverse strand, counting down.
CTGCAGGTCGTGTCCCTACTCCTTGGCCTTCCAGTCGCGGGAGACGCTGCCTTCCTACCGGAGGCTCCCGCCGAGTGGCGCGATGACCTGCTCGGCAGATTCCAGGGGGTCCTTCCACCGGCCGGTCACCACCACATCTTAGACGAGAGGCAGAAGTATGGACCGACGCTAAGGTGGCTGGCACAGTACCGGGTACGTGGTGTTTCAAGTCGATCGCGTCTTCGAAACTCTTATTTGTGCAATTACATACTAATAAGAACTTGTTCGCATTTAGGTTGAGCGCATGGTTGCAGATGCTGACGATTACCAGGTCGCGCGCCACCTGGAGGCTTACGTGCTGTGGCTGTTTGGTTGGGTGCTCTTCACCACCAGCCACGGCAACACCGTTGACGCGCGCCTTATCGCTTATGCGAGGGCGATTGCCGACGGCGAGGCCGACCAGATCAGCTGGGGATCGGCCGCACTTGCCGCGACGTACCGCGGCCTGTGCGATGCGTGCACGAGGATTAAGGCGAACTCGATCCTCACGGGATGTCCCCTGCTGCTGCAGTTGTGGTCGTTCGAGCACTTCAGTCTCGGACGACCTGTACTAGACGACATGAGTCCCTACGGGGCCGAGATGTACCCGGGGGGAGACATCGACCGGCCGACAATGGGTTCTATTTGGTGTCGTCGACGAGTGAGTTTTATTTTATCATAGTCAACTTATTAACGATCGTCGTACTAAACAATTTGCCTTTCTTGCAGGTATAGTTCGCGCACGTGCAGGTCACGCGGGCGTACCACCCCTTCGTGGAGCAGTTCGACCGCCTCGCAGACTCCGACGTGCGCTGGGAGCCTTACGCAGAGGAGGCAGTGCAGGCCCGTGCTCCTGACGGGCTGTCTGCACTGTGCTGGCGTGACCAGGCTTTCTGGCTAACCCGCCGGAAGCTCATGTACGGCATCTACGTTGAGGACTACGCACCGCAGCGAGTCATGTGGTAGTTTGGGCTGCGGCAGGCACTTCCTGTACCAGTCGGGCCGCCGATTCCGCCGCGCGTGCACGCGTGAGTGATCGCTTCTGATATTTTTGTATGTACTTACTATTGTGATCGCAAGTACTTATATTACGTAATGGTTCCATAAACAGGCACAACACGAGGGGCGTCAAAAAAGGCACGGACTGGTCCAGGAGGATGCAGCCCTGGATTGCGCAGTGGGAGGGTGCGCTGGATGACCGCGTGGAGGAGGACCGGCCATACGACATAGCTGACTACGTAGAGTACCTCATCTGGTACTAGGGGCGGACTCGTACCAGGCTGGTACATGTCGTTGACCCACCTGCCCCACACGTCGCCGCACCGACAGACGCGTACCCTGCGCACTTCGCACGCGACGCTCACATCGCGGTACGTAACTTGTAATTTCAAAAATTCTCAAATGGCAATATCGTTTCGATGATGGACCATTCTATGTCTTTTTGTCCAGGCTGACGTCGGTGTTGCGATGTGGTCGGAGTCCTCCGCACTAGTGCAGAGGTGGGGCACAGGTGGGGAGTTGACCAGCGAGGAGGCCGTCAGCTTTGCGCGACGGATGGATGCCGGGTGTAGACGTATCGTCGGCCTACTGTCCTGCACGAGGCTACCGGTGGTCTCCACACATACGCCCAGTGCACCCCGACCACCAGTGCCACCCCGACCAGCGTGGCACTACTCCGGAGGTAGTACGTGGACACGTCCACCTCCCCCGGAGCAGCCAGGGAGTTCTGCTTGGTCACGGCCTCGTACACCTCCTACGTACATCCCCAGCTTCCACACGGATGATTTCATGGCGCCATGTACGGGTACGCATCGTCCGATCTTGTTTTTATCCTAAGACGACATGCAACGAACTAACGATATTACTATTGCAGGTCCTTACCAGCAGCAGGGACGCTTCTCCCCGGGCCACATCGAGGTGGACCAGTTTTTTGCGGACTGGCCTGGGCCGTCCTCCGACGCAGCACCGGAGGTTCTCTCCAGCAGTGGCCTCTCCGGTGCACCGGAGGCCACACAGCCAGAGGTGCAGCTGACTCCACCGGCGCAGCCGCGGGTGCGAAACCCACCTGATCGTTTTACTTTTTCGGACCCTCGTCACCCGCCTCGTAATCCGTTGCACCGGAGGACGGCCAAGCGGGGCCGTATGGGAGGACGCGGGCGCGGTGACGGAGCACCTTAGGGTGGGGAGTGAGGGGTGTATGTCATGCATGTAATGGATAAATACGCGGCATGTTACTGCGTTATATTATAAAGTTCATTTAAATTCAAACAATGCTATTATCTCTTCTTTTCGTATAAAAAATTATTTCTGCGGCCGAGAGTAGATTGGCGAGCAGGCGTGGGGAAGAAAAGAGGCCTTGGCCGTCGGGCTGTATTCACATGCAGTCGCCCCCCCCCCCCCCCCCCCCCCCCCGCGCCCGCCCCGTTGGGCGACTCGATCTCTGTCGCCCAACGGGGGGGCGATCGCATTTAATCGTCCAACTGTTACCAGATTCTTCATCAGTCGCTTTTTGGTTGGGCGACAAGCTCTAGTCGCCCAATGGTTGGGCGACTGGAGCTTATTTGTGTAAAAAAATTTGTCGCGGGTATATTTATGTATTTTCGAATAAAAAATGGGTTATCCGTACACAAATTTCAGCGGACGTGCATCTCGACCTACTTGACACAACCCTGCGGTAAGATACAGAACGCTTCTCCTGATTAATTAGACCATGTATATTTGCACTAGCTAGATTATGCTTATATATTCAGGGATCAGTGTTCTTGATGCATATACATATATGGACACACGCTAAGCACAAGTCATCTGTATGATTGCATGTATGCATATCTTGTTTTGGGTTGTTTGCTTGTAGTAACCATGTGTGCTATAATCAGCTAACGATCCTTACCAAGTGAGCTCAACCCTACCGTACCTAAATCGGAGCACTCGAAGATGGATGAAGAACTAAGACCTGAAGCTGGAGTGGACAGATACAACAAACAACACTCACCAATTTTCATAAGGTTGAATTTCTGAAAAACCAGACAAGTCAGTCTTTGATCAGGTAGCGAGGGCTCTAATGTTGTACAAATTATTTTTAAAATTAATGCTATTGCTAAATGCATCAAAATGGTAGTTTCTAAAATAATCTGACATAGAATGTAAGGAATGATGGAATTGCTATGAGAGTAGTAAACTGTCAGTGGATATGAACTTGTACGGTGGGTAGAGGATGCTCATGGAATGTGAGATTGGATATTCCGGGCTCCTCTACATATAGTTATGGCTACAAGGACAAACCCACTCCCACTTGCATACATGCGCCATACGCCTGTGCTATCCACAATCCCAGGCTGAGCAAAGTACCTTATCGGTATTCTAGTCCCTCCACAAATGTGGTAACCTTATATGTATTAAATTGGGGAGAGCCTTGTGCATCCAAATAGGATGAACTGAGTGCCTGTGGTCACGTGTGCTATAATGCACTGGAGGGTAGCGGACCCTTGTTTGACTACGGCAGGTTAACTTAGCCAGGTAGAGATTTATTGTATACGGATAATTGGGAAAGGCTTTGTATCGTAATTAAATGATTTTTGTGGGTAAAGCAATACACCACTGCGCATGGTAGAACTTGAATATTCACTCCTGCTTCTTAGATTAGAGCAACTCCAGCATTAGCCCTCAAAACAAAGCCCCTACTTTTCATTTGAGGGCTCCCCCTACTTTTGAGGGCCCAATTTTTTTGCTTCTACTCCAACAGCACCCCTTAAATCTAAGCCCTCAAATCCATCCACTACACACTGACATATGGGACCCACTCCTGACAAATCCATTCGGAGGCGACGGCGATGGGCGGAGGCGACGGGCGGGGAAAGATGCGCGCGGAGAGGGAGGCAGGCGGCGCGCTCGGGAGGGAGGCGCGCGGGGAGGGAGGCGGGCGGCGCGCTCGGGAGGGAGGCGCGCGGGGAGAGAGGTGACGGCGACGGGCGGAGGCGATGGGCGAGGCGACGGGCGAGGCGGCGCGCTTGGCAGGGGAAAGAGGCAGGCGGGGCTCACGCTCACGTCGCCGGCCCGAAGCCGTGCCGTTCGGCTTCTCCGCCACGCGCCCGTAGCCGGTGTCTCGCCGCACCGCCCCGAGCACACCCGCGCCTCAGCCCCCGGCCGCTTGCGTCGCGCCGACGCCACCGCCCGGCTGGACCAGCCGCCCGCTCGCCCTCCCACGCCGACGGCCTGAAGCCACATCGTGCCTGGGCCCGCTGCTCCTCGCGCTCGGGTCGCCGCTGGCAGGTGCAGCCCCGCGCGGGCCGCCCGCTCCCGAGAGCCTCCTCCGCCCGGTCCCGTAGTCGTCGGCCTCCCTCGCTCGGTCCCGAGGCCGAGCAGCCTCCACCGCCGGCGCGGGCTACCGAAGCCGGCCGCCCCGTATCTCCGCCTCGCCCGCCGCGCTCAGCACAGCCGGCCGCACGGGAAGGAGCCGCCGCGGAGGTGGGCGGGGAAGCGGCGGAGGCGGGCGGGAAAGCGGAGGAGGCGGGCGAGGGAGGCGGGCGGGGAAGCGGCGGAGGCGTCGGGCGAGGGAGGCAGGCGGGTGAGGGAGGCGGGCGGGCGAGGGAGGCGGCGGGGAAAGATGCAGGCGGGGAGGGAGGCGGCGGGGAAAGATGCAGGCGAGGGGAGATTCGGCGGACGGGAGCGGAAGAGGCGGGCGGGGACTTTTGGCCAAGAGCGAGAGAAGTTTCACGGTGCGGGAAAAAACAGGAAAATGAGGGGTGGGGGGAGCCCCTAGGAATGAGGTGGGAGAGTGATTTGAGGGGCTCCTCAAATTTGAGGGCTCTAGTAGGGGCCCTGCTGGACCTCTATTTTTGCCTTAAGCCCTCAAATATGAGGTTTGAGGGCTCAAGTAGAGGCCCTGCTGGAGTTGCTCTTAGAAGGTATGTTCTTGGTGGGAGAGGAAGCCTACAGTAGGTTCTGGCCCACGATGCAAGTGAAAAGTATATTTCTAATGTAGTATTTTCCAACTTCCTTTCATTGATAAACAAAACTCTAAAATTTGGTATTAATGATAGTAGTTTTGCATGTGTGTATGAGACTAGCTCTTGATCAAGAGATAGCTTTTCTCTCTCTTCTATTAAAATATGAAATAATATGCTTAGAGCTAGCTCATAAGTCACTGTTGGAGATGCTCTTAGGGCATCTCCAACAGTATGAGCTAGTTACTAGCTCTAAGACAACTTCTCCAATAGTACTAACTTTAGCACATAGCTCATAACATAAATAGCCTCACATGACACTCTCACATAATCTTGGAATGTGTGTATGAGACTAGCTCTTGATCAAGAGATAGCTTTTCTCTCTCTTCTATTAAAATATGAAACAATATGCTTAGAGCTAGCTCATAAGTCACTGTTGGAGATGCTCTTATTTAGAAATGATAATGCTTGAGCACCTCGATGCTAAATAGCAATCTCAGTGGACGTGAAGCTGGAAAAGCTGCACCAGAAACATGGAGGGCGCTGCCTTAAATACCAGCTCCTTACCCTAAAAGCTGCCAGGTGTGAATTCCAACTAGTACCTAACTATTACTCTGTGGCAACACTATAAAATGATCATAACTACATTCCTCGTGTGAATTCCAACTACGTTACTATTACTCTACCGCAAGACCATTACATGATGAAGCATGGCCTTTTAAGGTAATTGTCCATGATCTGTGACGTCACTAAAAGAAGTGACCGCACCGGTCACCACAGCTAGCAATCGAATTACTGCCAAATAATAGGATCCCATCATAATTTATGTCGTACTATTATCATAGGGAACCCTCAGTGTCATAGCTAGCAGAATAGAGGCTGAAACATCTTCGGATCAAGCAACCAACTGCAACATTGCTAAACGCACGACACAGTTGAAGGTAGCTTGTTACAAACCCACAGTGGAGCGCAACACAGATAGGTAGATGGTTTGGTATCACAGATGGGTGACCAGACTCATTTCTTACCACTTTTCTTGAGACCAGAGCCTCCCAATGCACCTTTCTGTCCCGCCTTGGCCTTCAGCTCCTTCAGTGCCTGTCCGTGAAGAAAATCATGAAGATCATGTCAGCAGATAAGAACCCCAGCTAAGCAGAACAGAAAGAAATACCATATAACTTTGGCTACCGGTCTTACCTTTTCCTCATCTTTCTTCTTCTGCAAATACGCAAGATCACTCTGCAAAGGAAAATAAAGAATCACTGTTTCAGAAGAGACAATATCAACAATTCAGAAGAACTATCAAAATATTGCACCCTCCCAAACCACTTGTTAAACCAAATATATACTTGCCACAGCATCTTAACTTGGCCAAATAACATACAGAATGTTAATCGGAATTCAGGTTTGAAATTGAACTAGACAGTCATATTTACATGCACCACCACTGTTCCTTCCCTATTATAACATATGCCTTTTGGATTAGATTCGCAATAGCTAGTTATTGGCATCACCTGGCGCCACTGTAGACTATGTTTCAAGAGAAAGCTGGTAGAATTGGAGTATCAAGTAACACAATGAATAGTTCAAACTAATCAAAACCAGAAACCTAAAGGCTCATACAACTCCCTTTCTTCAAAAACCCTAAGGCGTAACAAGGTTCAGAATTAAGACCCATTCCAGGCATTTTAACCCCAATGAACTTTCTTCCATCCAGATACATTTATGACATAGAAGAATCCTAATAAGCCAAGCAAACAGCTCCCTACTTGAGTATTTACTCCAAATCCTGCTTAACATATTCACCTTGGACAAGCAAGATTATAGGCTAATTGGGTAAGCTGCCAAACAACACCGGCAAGATCAGACAAATTAAATTATCAAATGCATAATTCCTAACGATGAAAGAAAAGACACCCATGCATAACAATATAACATCATACATGCTTTCCGATTTTTTTTTTTGCACGCTTGCAAAATTGCGCATTCAGCATTTCAGCTATCGCTTCGTAAGGGTACAGACCACTTGACAGAAAGAAATTTGTGCTGGCAATCGGAATTTCAAGCTTTGTATGGGCATGTCAACCAAACAAGCTTTTTACCCCAAAAAAATTACAAGATCAACACTATCTCGACCATTTGAAGTTTACACTATTTCAAGGATTAATTCACCAACATACCATAAACCAACAGAGAACTAAATATAAGCAAATACTGAAAGATGCCCTCAACCAATAACCTGTCTCATCATTAATCCGTAATTTTCACACAAGCCTCTCATCCACCATAATCGGCACAGACGAACAGAAATTCGCCAAATTTTCCATTCCCCTAAAGAATCGCTTATAAATCAATCACCAAACACAAAATTACCTACAATAGAGTGGCCTAAAGAGTCAAAACCTAAGCTTATAGCAGGCGCAGATCGCTCATCCGGGCAACGAATCGACGAATCAAATCGGGAGAAAAGGTCAAAAGCATAAGAACACACCTCGTCGTACTCCTTCTTGTCGGCCTTAGGCGCCTTCAGTGGCTTGGCCTTCCCTCCTGCAAAACCACCCCGAAATCAAAACGTCAGAAACCGCAACGATCGATCGGCACCAAGCATCATCAGCAAGACCTCGCAGGAATCAATCGGAAGCGGAGAAACCTTGCTTCGACATGGCTGATGGGATCGGCGGTCGGAGGGAGGATTAGAGGAAGCAGTCCGGAAACCCTAGCTCGCGCCGCGACGAGGAAGAAGGGGGAAGGTGCGAGGAAATGGCCAAGAAGGCGAGAGGCGTATATAGAGGAGTGGTATGACTAGGTGGCTGCGAATGGGGAATCTTATGGGTGGGTGAGTTCGGGCCGGGCTTTCCTGGGCTGTGTATATGCGGCCCATATATTCTGTAGTGGGCTTAACTTGTCCTCTGTTGGACGCTTCCGGCCATAATTTCCTAGGCTGGGTTTTGTCCACTTTGGGATTTAGTTTTCAATATGCCCATTTAACCGTTATTTTTTATAATTATATACTAGAAGAACGTATTAAAATATAATTACATAGAAATACTGTTGGTGAAAAATCTACTAGTGTAATTTTCATATGAAAAATCTAAAATCTTTTATGTATATTACTCCCTCCGTCTAAGTTTATAAGTTATACTTTTTTCTAGCACATAGCACATAGACCAAAGAAATATTAAAAATGAGTATATTATTCTTAATTATTATCTCTAAGTACTATATTCAATATATATATATAGAATATAAAATAAAGATAGATATTTATTAAGGGTATAGAGAAAATCTCATACTAATTTATTTTATATTGAAATATAAAATACATCCTTTCACATGAGAAATAAACACAAGAGTGCACCTCTCGTAAGACGTGACAAAAACAAAAAGGATTATGGAGAGTAGTACATGTGAACTAGGAAAAAAAAAGATAGTCCCACACCGTATATCAATGTGTTGTGCAGACTGTAGAGCTCTAAACCCAGCTCCGCCTGCACTACATATTACAAGCATTACAGACTCATACAAAGTTAGGGAAAAAGATAGAAACAGAGGGAAAAATTAGTGTAACTTTATCAACAGCATTTAGTTAGGGCAAAACGACAGAAACAAGAGGCGGGAAGGATAGAATTACACACAAAACATAATTTTCTGAAGTGGACATCGGACAATGGAAAATCTGGAACTACAATGTATCAAATCAAATTACTGTCAGTCGAATGAAAGAACAAATAGAAATTCCTATCAATTGTATCGTGTTAATCCCTGTACCAATCCTCTATCTTGACAAACGAAGAAGGAAAAGGAAAAGCTGAAAGGATCCCATATAAAAGGCTGAAAAGAAAAGGAAAACACATGCTCATATCTGTTCAATCTCATATAGGCACTGCACATCAAGAAAGCTTGTGACTTGCAACGAAGAAGCTGTCAAAAAGGTCCAATTCTGAACGTGTACACAAGCCAAAGACAATCTTGTGCCACCTCAAGCCTTCCTCAGAGCAACGACCCGGGCAGCCAGTTCATCAAAGTCCGGCATTCTTGGGTGCACAAGAACACTCCTAGGACAGTCCGGTGGCAGTGAGGTGGACCGAGCAGGAACCTTCACATCTTCATCCGGGTTGACAGATTCCTGCGGCAGTGAGATAGCTCTTCCTGGAGGATGCATGGAACCATTTTGCTGACATTGTATTTGTACTCCATTACCATTAGCAGTTTTGTTGGTTTCTGTTCTTGTCTTGGCTTCATCCATATCTAAACCTTTCTTGCTATAGTGCATCAGAAGATTGTCCATCATTCTTTCCTCCTCATCCTGATCTCCATTCTGCACATTGGCATTTTCGCTTTTGAATCTCCACTGCCCATTTGCATTTCGAGGTAAAAGATTACCAAATTCAATAGCAGTCTCATCCTCGTCTGCTTGATGACGCTGCATGAATCCATCATAGTCATCGTTGTACAAAGCTCCATTTCTCCTGCCAGAGTGCCTTGGTCGACTACTCGGAGTTCTCTGAACATTCTTCCCATTGCCAACAACATCAATCCCATTACCTTTCCAGTCATAGTTCTCATTAGCTCCCTTCAGCATGATGGAGTGTCTTCTGTGACTGCTGGGTGTTCGGCTTGTGATTTTCTCATTGTTAGGCGCCTCATCGTACACACCAACAGGTGCTGGTGGCTTCTTCCTTCTAACAGAGACAGGACAAAGCACATCCTTGTCAGCCAAGTGATCTGTTTGTTGTTCAGTGATATTGTGCTTGCTGTAGTCACTAGCAGTTTGTTTTGCAGGATCATCATTCACAGGTTGCATGTTAAATTTGGGCTTAACATAAGGAGGTCGCATATTAGCTACCCTCTCTGGCACTCGCTGTCCATCTTGCACTGGATGTCCCAGATCTGCTAAATGTTGTGGTCTATCATGCAAGACGCCATTGTTCTCTTCTCTTGCAGCACAATTCTTGCCCTTTGCTCCATTCAGCTTAGCATAAGGAGGGACCCTGTTTGTAGTGTTACCATTTGAGGGATTCATTGAACTAAGTCCTTGATTCTCTTGGCCACGAGCTTTGAGCCCTGAGTCCGCATGTCTCCTGCTATGATCAGGACCTCCAGGCATACATGATCGGTGGTGGTAACCAAGGCACTTGTCGTTCTCTTTTTCGACATCGTGCTCTTTCTTAGCTTCCTTTGGCTTGGCATTTGGTGGAACTATCTTGTTGCTGTCGGTTTCAGGAAATTTCACTGAACCAAATCCCTGCTTAGGCAGGCCATTGAGATCTAGCTCCACTGCTTCCATCAGCTCCTTTTCGCAAGGATGGGTATCATTTTTGTTAGCTTTCTGAACTTCTTTTTGAGTGTTCCTTCTTTTCATGTCCAAAGGAGACAATGATTTCTCCAAATGTTCTTTATCATCTGATTTATCAGAATGCTGCCTCCTGGTATTCTCATTTAATCGACCAATGCCATTAGCAACAGCCTGAACATATTTTGGTTTCAATTGTGCTTCCAGTTTCTGCTTATGGCCTACAGATGTAACTTCAGGTTTTCTTTCACATGGAGCAGCCTCATCCTCCTCCTGCTTGTTGGACAAAGGTACTGCCAATTCTACCTGTTTCACTGAATCCTTTTCAAGCAGATCCTGAAAACAAAATGCATGATGCCAAGTTAAGGACATACATATGTTGCTTTATTTGGACAAAAAAAAGCAAATCATGGTTCAAGCAGTAGATTCATTTGCACAAGTTGATGTAAACATACATGTTTAGTTTCTGGTGCGGCCCATAACTTGATTTCCAATGCCTTAGTATCAAAACCAATCGATAATTCTTCAGCAATACTTTGCATGGCTTGCAATTTCACCTCATTAGTAAACAACTTATTGTCAAGTTTCTGAACAAACTGCAGGTTGAACGATCATTAATCAGGTTAAGTACAACACCACAAAGCAAGTCAATGACAATAAATCTTTGGCATCTTGCACACCTCAAGGCTAACAAAAGGCTCAAGAAAATTCCCGTATCTCTCTGTGAATATGTGCCTAAGGTCGCACAGTTCAGGCAAATCTGGAAAGCGAGAGGCAGCAAAAATTAGAGTTGACACAGCTTCCCTGGCTTCCTGGGGGCAATCCCCGCAGATGGAAAAATATCGCATATATCGTGATCGATTGTAACATAGAGATTGAAATTCCTTTCAGTTTGCACTCCTAAGATACTGATAATGGCAAATTTGGTAAATTCATTAAGAAGTTAAAAAAAGCTTTTGGTAGCACCAAACTATGAATGCTACTGTCCTGATTTGATTCTTAACAAATACAACACAGTGGGTCCCACTAAAGACTTGGGATGCATAACTCTCTTGAGCCGTTAACAATTAATTAACAAACTTGTGATTTGTAGGTAGACTGCTTCACTGTTACAATGATTGCTTCTCGTTTACAGCAGAAATACGGAGGCAAAACAAAACGTTAGCTGAATCGATCGGAGTTACCTCTGTTTCTGCAGGCTGCTGAGTTGCTTCCCAGTGTACTCACAGAAGTGCTCAATCATATCATAGCAAGAAGCATGGTTCATCTCAATTATCAGCCCATCCATCTGCATTCCAGAGTGGAAAGTACAGACATTAAAGAAAATTAGCTATTCAGTCATCACAGATTTCCTCTACCAAATTACCAAAATGACCAGAATTTGACTGCTAATCAGTAGCCTTGTGCCAACAAAGTGCAACTTTTCGAGTGGAAAAGAACAATAGGATGCAACTTTCCTCCAAATCCTTTATAACACTAGGAAGCAATGCAATGCAACTACGCAAGTTTGAGCAAGAGAGAGCCCAAATAAACGTACCCGTCCAAAGGCGTGGGTGTCGAGGCCATTGGCGAGGAGGTCGGCTACGTCCTTCTTCAAGAACCGAATCATAGCCTGCTTCTTCCGCCGTATGGGAACCAGCCGCTTCCGGATACATTTGAACGCGTGTTTGCTGCTTCCATTGTTCAAGAACCGAACGATTGGTTAGCCCAATCCAAGAACACAAAACTCTTATGCGGTCAAAAGCAAAAAAAAAAAGGTTTTGTTAAATGTTTTTTTTTCTAACTATCATCTAGATTTAGAACTGTTAGATTAGAAATCTAATGGCTATAAATTCTCCACCTCCCTCTTGAATTCTACCCTCTCTCCCTTGGAAAAAAAATATTTTCCTCCTTCAAAAACAAAGGGCCACTTGTTCTAATCTAAGAGTCACAAATTTGGATGATAAATAAGAAGAAAACATGCGGTGGCTAACACTCCACAAAAAAAAATGCAATCGAGTCGCCATGAACTTGGAGCTGGAAACCACATTGACGCAATTCAAGAAAAATAAAGGAAAAGAAGAAACAATCCAACCGTACGCAAGAAGATATCCTTCCGGATGCTGCGCCAAATAGGTTAAGCAACTCAGGAACCCAACAACTTCGGAAAAACGAAGCAAAAACCCCGCAATCCAAGAACGCTCCAGGCAAAGAAGTTCCAACCATTACGCCGAGCGGATTGAACTCGCGCAATTCAAGAACCAAGCACCAGAGCAGCATCACAAAGAACCAGATTGGACTAAAAGAAAACGAAGAACAGCCAATCTAAGCCAGCCTCAAGAACCCAACCGAACTCGAACCAGCGCGACCCAAGAACCAGATAACCTAACAAAAAAAGAAGCAAGCTTTTACCATTTGTTGTAGAACTTGGAGTTAAGCAAGCTATCAAACATCTTCCTCCTCTCCTCCACTCCCCTCCCCTCTCACAGGCTTCTTCTCCGTTCCTTTCTCCCTCTCGCTTCCCCTGTTCTTCGACCAACAGGCGAAGCTTCCAATGGCATTAAAGCATCAGGACTCAGGAGGAGGAGATGGAAACGGTCGGGGGGAGGAGGAAGTGGAGGTGATGGGCGGAACAGCAGAACAGAACAGAATCGATGCGAGCTGTTGTAGGAGAGGCGAAGCCAGGTGGTGCCTCGGGGATTCGGGCGGTTGCAATCCGTCTGATCAAAAAGCTACGGCGAGGATTGGGAGCGGAGGGAGGGCAGGTTCCTACTTTCGGTTTTTCGGGCTCGACAGACCGGACGGCAAATGTGTGTCACTCGTGTGTGTTCAGTCTGATATCATCTTAAAATATAACTAGAAGTTATCAATTATAGCTAAAACTATTCATCGCAATCTAAAATAATAGACTATTTATCAAGCAAAGTAATTGACCGTCTTTCCAAATTTGAAGTCCGTTGCGGTATAGCCGTATATGTGCTACTTAGTTGGGCTAAAAAAAGTGACTTATGACTAAAATTTTACTGTAGCGGAATAATAATAGGTTACCTTTTCATCACGTAGAATTAATTCATTCTTCCATGCGTGCACATGTATTAACCATTGCAATGGTATATGTAGTTGGTTAATATGTTGAGTATTAGCAACAGTTGATTTTTCCATGGTGATTAATCTGAGTGGTGATCATTTGGGCTTTTTTTGTGGCTTATGGCTGAAAAGCACTGTAGCTGGCTGAAAAAACTCTGTAGCTGACAGAGACTTATTTAGCATAATTAAATTTTACAAAATTAAAAAATATAAACAATATGTTAGCCCATTACGTATGATACAAACACATACGGGAAAAAAGAACCGGCAAAAAAGCTCAACAAAAAGCCAAAAGTTCAGAAAAAGACAAAATTTATGAATAGTGAAAAATAAGCCGGAAGCCAGAAGCTTAAGCCATTTTGATCGCAGCCTGTTGATTTTCTTTATTCGACAGCATACTCCCAATGGTTTTGTTTTTCCTGCATGAATGTCAACTAGCCAACAATCTTCCACAGGGGCAGAGAGAGGGGGCGGGCAGGGGCCTGGTCCCCAATGGTCCACCAGATGCATTAATATGACCCCATAATCACCCTTAATCACAATCAATTAGTCAATTAGGCTCGCTGATTTTTCAAGTCAAGATCAAGCTCAATTGGCGTGTCGACTACCACATTTTCAACTTGATGTATGCAACCATCCAGAACTAAGTACATTGTCTTCACTTGCTGATCTAACAAAGGGACTAGTGAGATTAGGTAAAAATTCTATTTATCCAATGGTCGATAGATTGCTAAGATTAGTCATAACTCTTCCAGTATCAACAGCGACCACTGAGAGAGTCTTTTCAGCCGTGAAACTTGCCAAGACACGTACTAGGACTAAAATGGGAGATGGTTTTTTGCGAAGCTACATGATAGTTTATATTGAAAAGGAATTGGCAGCCAAGATTAGTTCCAATGATATTATCAAATCTTATGATCTAGTTGGTAATCGTCATGCTAAATTCAAGTTAGTGGAGATGTAACAAATTCAAGTTTGCGGAGATGTAATGAAAGTACCTTTCTTTTGTGTTACTAGACGTATGCTACATTATTTTGTCATATGTGTTATGATTGAATTTATATGACAATATATATGCGTATGTTTAATTTTGCCGACATACGGCGCCCAGGGCCTATGACGCCGGCGCCTTGGCGGGTCGCCCCCCTGTCTGGATCCTGGCTCCGCCCCTGATCTTCCATGTGGAATCTTTGTTTCAAGTAGGTTGTTAGACCTTAGGATACTCAACATGATAGTTAACGTTAGCTATCCCGTAGTTATAGAAACTGCAATAAAGCTTTGTCTTTGATCATCGCACTTAAGTACCTAGTATTATTACTTACCTCACGCGTAAGATAATCAACTGATTAGCACAAGTGGTTTCATTTCACCGATGGCCCATCATGCGTGTGCATCTTTTTCCATTTGGAAAGCTACGCGTCATGAAGCATTTTTTTTCTTTTCAATAGTTTTTTTTGCTTTTATCTACTCTCAGCAAACACTATTTATTAAACTAATAAACTATAGATAAAAGTCATAAATTGCAGTTAAAAACAAAGCGAAAAGCTCACGTGCTACAGTCTATAGGGACGAGACGAGGTGGCGCTCAGTTGGGCTGAAATAAGTTGGCTTATGACTGAATTTATACTGTAACTGATGGTAGCTTATTTGGCATAACCAAATTTAAAAAAATAAAAAACAGATTAGCCCATTATGGACAATGCAAACGAATGCGAGAAAAAAGAACCGGCAAAAAACTCAAAAAAAGCCAGAAAAAGATGAAATTTAGAAATAGTGAAAAATAAGCCAGAAACCAGAAATTGAAATGAGCGAGGCCTAGATAAACCAGCTCTCTCTGACATGGCTTCTGCCACACTCTTCCAAGAACTGTGCACAACGGCGGACTCACTAGAGGATCAGGTTGGGCTGGCGTCCCTCTACCGCCACTAAACTGCAAGAGAAGAATTGACGGACACTGTAGCAGTCGGGGGGTACTGTAGCAGATGTCAGCGTACTATACGGTGTCGGCAGACGGCATGGTAATTGAGGCCGGAGAAACCAGATCTCTAAGAAAAGGAGTATGTAATATAGTCGATAATATAAGTTGCAGCTGAAAGAAGACAATGAAATTTTTTCCCCAAAACACTCTTTCTCTTAAAGTCTGAAATCTTATTCGCTCGTCCTCTCTTTTGTCTGTTGTTTAATTTGAACGTGTTGATCCGCGGCCGTATTCCAATAGTTACTAGCTGGCTGCTGCCGCCGTGTTAAGCACCTACTCTCTTTTTTTCGAGAACACACTAAGCACCTAATTTCACTGTATGCAAAGGCTTGATGCTCTGTTTCGTACGTGTTCTTTCTTCATTTTTGTGTGTGGTATAGGGTTCATACGTTCGCGCAAAGAACTGGGTAGATGAGCTTCAGAGACAAGGTACGCAAGAACACTGCTGCTTGTGGTCTCGTCATCAGCAGAATACTATCCCGTCCATTTTTTTTTACTGCCTCAACTTTGTTCCAAGAACAATGTACGCGCTCAAGCAGCAGCAGTACCTCGAAAGTTGAAACCTCCAATTCAATGTTAGTATTTCCATTTTTCGTCATGATTACTGCTTAGTTTTTGTGCCTGTTGAAACACAGGGAACCCACATTTGGTGATGGCATTAGTGGGCAACAAGGCTGATTTGGAAGAAAAGAGGCAGGTCGGAACATATACATGAGCGTGTATATGTTTCTGCAGATAAAAAAATAGTCACTCGTGTGCTGCTACATTTGTTAATGTTACTCATCGTTTCTGCTATCTTGAGGGCAGGAAGCGATGGAATACGCAGAACGAAACGGCCTCTTCTTCATAGAGACGTCGGCCAAGACGGCGCAGAACGTCAGCGAGCTGTTCTACGAACTGGGCAAGCACTGCTAATGCCTTTGTTAATAGACTCTGTCTCAGCGTAAATTCTGCGACCGTCACCTGACTGATTAGCCAGCCGCATGCAATCATGTGTGTATTTGCAGCTGATAGGCTGGCGAAACTGCGGCCGAATCGTCCCGCCGGGATGGTCTTGCGCGAAGGCCGGCGCGGCGGCGGCGGACGGTGGTTCTGTTGCTCCGGCTAATGCATCGCGCACTACTGGAAGTCTGGAACACGGCATCATTCAATGGAAAAACGTGTTTCCGCGGAACCCGTTTTGCTCATTAGTTTACAGTCTACACGTGAATGTTAGATATGGCACGTGCTGACGTGTCTATGTGCAAGCGTGTTATCTACGAGTTCCCTTGGGCAACGGCAAGTCGGTGTTCATGTCTTAAAAAATAAACGAGTCGGTGCTCATGTTTAGGTCCTGCTCAAAAAAGCTTTTTTTAAGTGACTTATGGCTGAAAAGCACTATAGCTGGTTGAAAAAACAATATAGCTGACGGGGCTTATTTAGCAAAATTAAATTTAAAAAATTAAAAATAGAAAAAATATGTTATCTCATCACGTATAATGCAAACAAATACGAGAAAAAAACTAGCAAAAAAACTTAAAAAAGCTAAAAATATAGAAAAATAAAATTTATAAATAGTACAAAATAAACTCGAAGTTAGAAGTTCAAACCGAAATAAGCGGGACCTTAAGTCGGCCTACCACTCCCGTCTCCGAGTCCGAGCCGAGCGGGAGTACGATTCCGTGATATTGATTAATCTTGAGAGAACCCGAGTAAGCGAGTCCGAGTCCGAATCGAACAGCGTTTACCCGCGAAGTGATCGACCCGCCGAGCCCTATATGTCTCGCCTAGCGCTGCCGCAGCAGGCGCGTCAATCAATTTCCATCGCATGCTCATCAATCGACAACAATGGCCATGGAGGAGCCCTGGTTCGTGGAGCTCAAGAGCGGCGAGTACGGGCGCATAAACCCGGAGGGCGGCGACCGCTACCGCCTCTCCCACGCGTACCTGGTCGACCCGCCGAGCGGCCAGCACGTGACCGTCTCCGTCACCACCGGCCACGAGACGCTCGTGCTCGGGCCGCTGTCGGCGGAGAAGCCCGGCGTGGCCTTGCTGTCGACACACCTGCTGGAGGACGAGTTCTAGCTGCAGCTCGACGACTCCCCCGGCGCGGTCGTCCAGTTCCAGGGCTACGTTCTTCACCCGTCGGCGCCGCCTTCGGATTCGGAGGAACAGGCTGTTCTTGGCGATCAAGAGGCTGTGCATCCCGAGGACGACGCCGCTGCGCCGATGTCGGAGGCGCTGCCTTCGAATGAGGAGCTGAGAGACGAGGAGGAGATGGAGTTCGAGGGTCTCAGCGACGAGCAGTACGAGGATCTTTACGACAGCGACGGCAGCGAGGACGAGAGCGACGGCGACGCGGCCGGGGAAGCGGCGACGGCAGCAGCCAGCTAGTAACTATTGGAATACGGCCGCGGATCAACACGTTCAAATTAAACAACAGAGAAAAGAGAGGACGAGCGAATAAGATTTCAGACTTTAAGAGAAAGAGTGTTTTGGGAAAAAAAATTCATTGTCTTCTTTCAGCTGCAACTTATATTATCGACTATATTACAGACTCCTTTTCTTAGAGATCTGGTTTCTCCGGCCTCAATTACCATGCCGTCATAGTACGCTGACAACTGCTACAGTACCCCCGACTGCTACAATGTCCGTCAATTCTTCTCTTGGATGTCCCAGCTCTGCTAAATGTTGTGGTCTATCATGCAAGAGGCCATTGTTCTCTTCTCTTGCAGCACAATTCTTGCCCTTTGCTCCATTCAGCTTAGCATAAGGAGGGACCCTGTTTGTAGTGTTACCATTTGAGGGATTCATTGAACTAAGTCCTTGATTCTCCATTCAACATGATAGTTAACGTTAGCTATCCCCTAGTTATATAAACTGCAATAAAGCTTTGTATTTGATCATCAACTGCTTCTGGTGCACTTAAGTACCTAGTATTATTACTTACCTCACGCGTAAGATACTCAACTGATTAGCACAAGTGGTTTCATTTCACCCATGACCCATCATGCGTGTGCATCTTTTTCCATTTGGAAAGCTACGCGTCATGAAGCATTTTTTTCTTTTCAATAGTTTTTTTTGCTTTTATCTTCTCTCAACAAACACTATTTATTAAACTAATAAACTATAGATAAAAATCATAAATTGCAGTTAAAAAACAAAGCAAAAAGCTCACGTACTACAGTCTATAGGGACGAGACGAGGTGCCGCTCGGTTGGACTGAAATAAATTGGCTTATGTATGAAATTATACTGTAACTAATAGTGACTTATTTGGTGTAACTAAATTTAGAAAATTTAAAAATAAAAACACAGGTTAGTCCATTACGGACAATGCAAACGAATACGGAAAAAAGAACCAGCAAAAAAACTCAAAAAAAAAGCCAGAAAAAATGAAATTTAGAAATAGTAAAAAATAAACCAGAAGTTGAAATTGAAATGAGTGAGGCCTAGATAGACAAGCTTTCTCTCTGACATGGCTTCTGCCACACTCTTCCAAGAACTGTGCACAACGGCGGACTCACCAAAGGATCAGGTTGGGCTGGCGTCCCTCTACCGCCAGCCGCCCCACCTGGTCGGCGTCTACTACACTGCTTCCCTCTTCGTCCGATCACGCTAGCCTACACTCCATCTACCATAGTTGGTAACTCACGGCGTAGCGACACTTTTTAGTTTTTTGGACTTTTTTGCCTTTTTCCCATTTATTTATTTGTATTGTCGTGATTATATAACTTTTTATTTTTAAATTTAATTACGTTGAAAAAGTTAATAGCAGCTATAATACATTTTCAACCGCTATAGTACAAAAAGGTCATAAACTTGGGCTTATAAGCCCAAATGAGCCGATGTTGCAGCTATGGTGCTAGTGATACAGTAGAGAGAGAAGTTACTGTAGTAGCAAAATGAAAAGAAAATTTTCTCCAAAAAAAAGGGAAAGGAATTGTTGTCTTTGCATTTTAGTCCTGTACTCCTGTTTGTGGCCGCCCTTAACTATTTTTTAATTCGGAGCCGTCCTAACTGTTGACAAACATTTTCTTAAAAAAATCTGTTGACAAACCAAGAAAAATACTAGTAACACTTTACAAAAAGAAGAAGATTCCTTGTCTACAAATACAAAAAAATGCCAATACAATTTGGCAAAAAAAATATACTCCTACGTGGAAGGAAGAAGAGGAGTTCGTGGCCGAAGCGTCAGGTACTTCTGAACTCTGAAGAACGACGCAGACGAAAGCAACCGACAAAAACGTTGATGCCTCCCATGACAGTCTCCCACCCAGCAAATTACTCTATCGATTGATTGGATTCTGAAGCGTAGCCGTGATAGTAGCATTCCGTTGCTTGTGTCCTTGTTCTCCTCACGATGAATTCCAGGTAAAACCTCGTATGTCCCATGAATCTTGCTGCGGCTACTGCAGTCTACAGCTATGTATGTATGCATGCATTGTCAATAAGAAGAGAAACTTCAGTTAGTTCTCGAATCGAGTGCTGTTTCTCCTCCACGATCGTTGACAAATCAAGAAACTGAACTAAAAGATGCACAGGATTCACTGCACAAAGAATATGCCGACAGAATTTGCCAATGTCAAATAGTACTACTAGGACAGGTTCCTCTGGACAACGACATGGACTGGTATATGATTTTGTGCCGGCTAGAACGAGTGGAATTCCCATAAATGCCCCGCTTGGACTTTAGGAAGCGGTCGTCTTCCAACGGTCAGAACGGGCAAAAAGGTGAGCACCGTGGTGGGGGCAAGCTCCGGCCGAGGAGGACGGCGACGCGATCGAGGCATCCCCGCCTCACGAGCTCTACAGTTGGAAAGGAGGGGTGGCTGGCTCGCCGCCAGGTGGGGCCACGACTCTTTTGGGAGCAGTAGGAAATGTATTTGCATCATCCACGAGCACGGAATCAGCATGCAGTAACGGATGGAAGAAATTTGCATGAGAACGGTCTTCATCTGGGGCAACTAGGGCCTTTGTCGATTAACCTCACGTCACGTGACGAGTATGGAACTCAACGGACCAAGTTCTCTTTCTCTTCAGCGAATCGGAACATTGACCTAAATTAAAATCGATGAGCAGAGGGAAAGGAGCAGCACGGACGGACGGCGCCAAGGCCCACCACCGGCCTCCCCTGGACAATGCCGCCACGGTGTGAGCGGGCGCGTGGCCATCAGAGCTGCTAGATCCTCGCACGCACCGCGCCACCGCCAAGAGACCGGGCACCGGCGGCTCAAGGCGACCAATGCGCGAGCGCACCCGACCAGGGTGAAGGAAACGGCCGTGTGCAAGCCTCGTGTCACCAATACCCCACCGACGAAGACCCCGACGCGATACCCCTACAGCAACGTCGGCGTCGGCGAGCCACAGGAGCAGCAGCGCGCCGAGTGGGTGCTCCCCAACACAGACCTCTACACGGGCCAGTGGCGCGAGGACACGCCCCACAGCGCTAGTAAGTACTTGTTGTGGGCGGATGGCTGCATGTATGAGGGAGAGCGGCGCCGTGGTAAGGCCATCGGCCATGGAAGGTTCTCGTGACCGTCGGGCGCCACCTAGGAGGGCGAGTTCTTTGATGGGTTCATGCACGGTGCCAAGCTTGGGCTAAGAGTAGTGTAACGTCCTAGGGTCCAAACCGGCTCAGATCTAACTACATTCTAGATAGGCCACGCACACGTAGCAACCCGCTTGAGCTTTCGTCCTCACTTCGTGCAAAACGGTTAACCGGGGGTGCTACCATTGGAACTCCTAGGCTTATATGTAAGGGATACTCAAATTAAGCTAGCAAGGTGGGACTAACCCAGAAATTTATGTGCACACACACATGGGCCAACATGGGCCGGGGTGTCACAAGTAGACTCTTCAGGTCAAGGGCAGTTATCGCATCGAATAAAAAAACACTGGCTTTTCGACCATTAACAAGAAGCAGTGTTAGGCGGTGTTTGATTCGACTTCATCTTTCAGCAAACATCTGGCTTCGAAAAGCCACTTTCGGAAGCCTTCTTGAAGCTCCACCGTCTCTGCCTTCTCGTCCCTCACACCCGATTCCGACCTTTCCCGCGCGTCTCCACCTCTACCTCCGCCCGCCACTGCCCCTTCTCCCTTGGCCCCACCGACGCCGCCTTCGACTGTCTCCTAACGCGCCTCCACGCTGACCCTACCTCAGCCCCTCCCTCCTTCGACTTTGTGTCGTCTCTGCCTCCCGCCGCTTGTTATTTATTCATTTATTTTCTTTTTTTGATATAGACCCATTACTAGTGTAATAATGGATCATAATATATACAGGTTGTTGCAATTCACATACTTAGGAGCTTTGCTAAGCCAAATCAGCTCATCCAAAGTCAAAAGTTCTAGCTCAATCAAACATCTCTCCTTTCAACCGCTTCTAATTTTAGCTGCTACTACTTTAAAGCTATTGTAGGACCAAAATGGCGACAGAGGGGGGTGAATGTCGCCCGCTTCAAAGTCGCCCCCGAGAAATCGAACACTGATTTTTCAAAAAGATGCAAAACAAAGCAACTCACAGAAAATTAAAATTAATTTTGCTGAAATATGGAACGCATGCGATACTAAGAAATTCAGTATAAATCAGAGATTAACCAGTAAAAATTTCAGCTGAAAATAATGCCGTTTGATCTGCATGCAAAATGTCAAAGATCAGCAAAAGAGAAAAAAACGTGACTTTTCATTCCTTGTGCTATTCAGCCAAAGAAATAGCATGCAGTCTGCAGGATTCTTCAGACAACGAAAATGGCAGCAAACAAACAGCCCGACAGAAGCTCTGATCTTTGACTAAATCAAGGAAAATGGAAGGAAAGCTTATGATCTTTTTAGAGAGAAACACCAAGGGACTATTCTAAATACTTTTAGGACCTTAATCAACATGGAAACTAAGCAAGAACACAAAATTTCAGAGATTAGCCAAGAACTGACAAAGTACAGAGACAACACTAAAAATCAAATTACTCCCCAATCTTTGATCCTTTGGCCATGAAACTTTGAGGATATATTAGCAATAGTCACATGACTCTCCATACCAAATTTCATGCCATCTCTCCAAAGGAATCAAGAATTCCACCAAACCCTAGAAATTGCAAAGGAAGAACAGGGGAGGCCAAATGGGAAAAACTGAAATTAAACAAGGTTTGCTCTTAGGATTGGCTAGCCAAATGGATTTTTAGCATCTCTCATGTCATAGCAATCCATTTTGGGCCTTCCCAACAAGAACCAACCAGAAAACACAAAATCAAGAAATCAAGCCTAGAGGTATCGAAGCAAAGCACAAGAGAGAGAAAACTTTCAGATTTTCATTCCATCACAAAAGGATTACAAGGAGTCACCATACGCATGGACATTAGAACAAGATGGAAGATTACATGACTCTCCACTCAATCCTCTCCTCTCCCCATCTCAAGAACAACACATCCATACATGCTTGAAAGAGGATGAACACCAACACAGAGAGCTTACATGGAAACCATCGAAGGGGACACAGAGCCTCTACCCTCTCCCTGCTCTCAACCACTAAAGAGTCTCACCAACTAAAGCCTAAAGCACAACCACTTGCCAAAGGCTCTTTTGACTCAAATGAAACCCTAATTCTCTCTAGAATCCATGAGGAGGCATGCAGCCCCTCCAATCCTTTATATAGCCTTGGCTAATGGGTCTCCGCCCCGTTACGCCCGCTAAGTCCAACGGAGCCCGCTCCCGCCTGTGCAGCCTTGCGAAATTCCCGTTTCGCCCGTCCTGCACCTTCCGGGAAGCTTCCGCGCTCCTTGTCGTCCAAGCCTCGCAACCACCTCGAGTCCACGTCGTCTTCGACACATCCCGACCGTTCTGACCTCAGCGCCACCTGCGCCTAGTCCGGTCCACGTGTCTCGCCACGACTCCGCCTTGACGTCCTGCAGTCACACAGACAAGAAACACGTCAAATAGCACCGCTCGATACATGAAAGCGTAAATACCATCATACTTACCACAGATGAAGTCCAAACCTGTCAAATCAAAGAATCAGCGTCCTAATCCCATATGACCAAGTTTGACCAAGTCCGACCGAGCCTGATTGCGCCACGCAACGACTAGGTCCGAACCATCCAAACCAAACTCGACTTATCTAAACATATGTCAATTACTCATCATACCCATGCGGTCACCTCCACATGGTTCATCAGCTAAGGCTCCAGCCAAAAGCTACCTCTTTCGAACCCCCCCTTGACCTGTTTTAAATCAGAGCTAGGAGCTAAGCGGTACGGCAAGTGTAACTACTGTTGACGGCCCGGGCCTGTCACCGCTACCGCCCAGGCCGGGCCGGCCCACACTATTTAATGCATAAATTGCATGCACGCATATAAAGAAACGAGCCGGGAACTAGGTAGAAGAACACTTTCCCGGCCCCACATGCGAGGAGCAAGAACAGAAGACGGCCTCTAACTAACGTTCAGGAAGATGAACCTACCAGTTCGACTCGCCATCTCCTTTTATCAAAACCCATGATTAGCCAGTTGCTTGCTTGCCGGAGCTACAACTACTGGTCTTCGCAGGAACCGCAAGTGAAAACTTACATTTGCTTGTGCTCTCTCTCTCCCCCACCGTTCCGATCAATCCATCCACACGACCGCGGCTGGACAAGATCAATGGGTCTGAGCGACGTTATCCAGGCCGAGCTGGTACGTGGGTACGTCTTCCATGCATTTCTGTTCCTCTCTCTCTCTCTCTCTCTCTCTCTCTCTTCATCTCTTCTTCGGACGTGATTGCGATGACATAGCTCTAGTTTTATTTGAGCATACCGTGGCTTGCAGTTCGTGTTCTCTAACGCAACTGACAGTGCGTGCGTTAAGACTTGTTTTGGGGCTCCATGACCAATTTTTTGGCTTAACAACTTGTAGGTGCTTCTGGGAGACTTGGGAGCTGGAAAGACGAGCATAGTCGTCCGTTTTGCCAAAGGATTGTACTACGATTGCCAGGTGGTACACTACACTTGCATGCTTCACTTTTGTTTGTTTATCCTCCCCTAACCCTTCTTGTTAGAACCAAATGTTCCATTTTGCGTTAAAAACGAAACCAAACTCCCTTAACCGTTTTAACCATGTAGCCACTATTCGATCGGGTTCTACTTCTAGCTTCTGTTTAGAAAAATTAAAAGCTAATACAAACATTCGATTTTAACGGCTTCTCTACTCCTCTTTCTGCCGTCTTACTTCAAGTATGAAGCAGAAATCACAGGTACATCACCCACCTTATTTCTTTTGTTCTTATTGCGTGCACGTATCTTTCCTTTACTATTTGTATCACTCATCATCTTCTTATAAAAACTATTTTTAATTGTTACTATTAATTTTCAGCTATCAGTAAAAAACAATATGAATACCCTTAATTACGATGTTTCGCAAACTCGGTACGATTCGGCAGTTGAGAGTTCAGTTTGCTTTTTTTTTCTCTTCTTTTTTTTTTCAGGAGTCGACGATAGGGGCGGCGTTCTTCTCTCAGGTGCTGTCCGTGAACGAAGCCACCGTCAAGCTTGACATCTGGGACACCGCCGGCCAAGAACGGTACCACAGCCTCGCCCCCATGTACTACCGGGGCGCCGCTGCTGCTATCGTCGTGTACGACATCTCCAGCACGGTAAGTGAATCTTCGGGTGTTTATCAAGCACGCCCCTAATTTGCAAGATGGCACATACGCAGCTAGTCAGTATCTTTAAATATGTTAAGCACCTACTCTCTTTTTTCGAGAACACATTAAGCACCAAATTTCACTGTATGAAAAGGCTTGATGCTCTGTTTCGTACGTGTTCTTTCTTCATTTTTGTGTGTGGTATAGGATTCATACGTTCGCGCAAAGAACTGGGTAGATGAGCTTCAGAGACAAGGTATGCAAGAACACTGCTGCTTGTGGTCTCGTCATCAGCAGAATACTATCCCGTCCATTTTTTTTCCTGCTTCAACTTTGTTCCAAGAACAATGTGCTAGTAGACAGTAGTCATTGTACGGGAAGCTAGTTTTCCACGCATGTACGCGCTCAAGCAGCAGCAGCACCTCGAATGTTGAAACCTCCAATTCAATGTTGGTATTTCCATTTTTCGTCATGATTACTTAGTTTTTGTGCCTGTTCAAACACAGGGAACCCACATTTGGTGATGGCATTAGTGGGCAACAAGGCTGATTTGGAAGAAAAGAGGCAGGTCGGAACACAGGTGTATACATGCGCGTGTATATGTTTCTGCAGATAAAAAATTAGTCACTCGTGTGCTGCTACATTTGTTAATGTTACTCATCGTTTCTGCTATCTTGAGGGCAGGAAGCGATGGAATACGCAGAACGAAACGGCCTCTTCTTCATAGAGACGTCGGCCAAGACGGCGCAGAACGTCAGCGAGCTGTTCTACGAACTGGGCAAGCACTGCTAATGCCTCTGTTAATAGACTCTTGTCTCAGCGTAAATTCTGCGACCATCATCTGACTGATTAGCCAGCCGCATGCATTCATGTGTGTATTTGCAGCTGATAGGCTGGCGAAACTGCGGCCGAATCGTCCCGCCGGGATGGTCTTGCGCGAAGGCCGGCGCGGCGGCGGCGGACGGTGGTTCTGTTGCTCCGGCTAATGCATCGCGCACTACTGGAACACGGCATCATTCAATGGAAAAACGTGTTTCCGCGGAACCCGTTTTGCTCATTAGTTTACAGTCTACACGTGAATGTTAGATATGGCACGTGCTGACGTGTCTATGTGCAAGCGTGGTATCTACGAGTTCCCTTGGGCAACGGCAAGTCGGTGTTCATGTCTTAAAAAATAAACGAGTCGGTGCTCATGTTTAGGCCCTGCTCAAAAAAACTTTTTTTAAGTGACTTATGGCTGAAAAGCACTATAGCTAGTTGAAAAAATAATATAGCTGATGGAGGCTTATTTAGCATAATTAAATTTAAAAAATTAAAAATAGAAAAAATATGTTAGCTCATCACGTATAATGCAAACAAATACGAGAAAAAGGAACTAGCAAAAAAGCTTTAAAAAGCTAAAAATATAGAAAAATGAAATTTATTAATAGTACAAAATAAACTAGAAGTTAGAAGTTCAAACCGAAATAACGGGACCTTAGGTCGGCCTACCACTCCCGTCTCCGAGTCCGAGCCGAGCGGGAGTACGATTCCGTGATATTGATTAATCTTGAGAGAACCCGAGTAAGCGAGTCCGAGTCCGAATCGAACAGCGTTTACCCGCGAAGTGATCGACCCGCCGAGCCCTATATGTCTCGCCTAGCGCTGCCGCAGCAGGCGCGTCAATCAATTTCCATCGCATGCTCATCAATCGACAACAATGGCCATGGAGGAGCCCTGGTTCGTGGAGCTCAAGAGCGGCGAGTACGGGCGCATAAACCCGGAGGGCGGCGACCGCTACCGCCTCTCCCACGCGTACCTGGTTGACCCGCCGAGCGGCCAGCACGTGACCGTCTCCGTCACCACCGGCCACGAGACGCTCGTGCTCGGGCCGCTGTCGGCGGAGAAGCCCGGCGTGGCCTTGCTGTCGACACACCTGCTGGAGGACGAGTTCTGGCTGAAGCTCGACGACTCCCCCGGCGCGGTCGTCCAGTTCCAAGGCTACGTTCTTCACCCGCCGGCGCCGCCTTCGGATTCGGAGGAACAGGCTGTTCTTGGCGATCAAGAGGCTGTGCATCCCGAGGACGACGCCGCTGCGCCGATGTCGGAGGCGCTGCCTTCGAATGAGGAGCTGAGAGACGAGGAGGAGATGGAGTTCGAGGGTCTCAGCGACGAGCAGTACGAGGATCTTTACGACAGCGACGGCAGCGAGGACGAGAGCGACGGCGACGCGGCCGGGGAAGCGGCGGCGGCGGCAGCCAGCTAGTAACTATTGGAATATGGCTGCGGATCAACACGTTCAAATTAAACAACAGAGAAAAAGAGGACGAGCGAATAAGATTTCAGACTTTAAGAGAAAGAGTGTTTTGGGAAAAAAAATTTCATTGTCTTCTTTCAGCTGCAACTTATATTATCGACTATATTGCAGACTCCTTTTCTTAGAGATCTGGTTTCTCCGGCCTCAATTACCATGCCGTCTGCCGACACCGCATAGTACGCTGACAACTGCTACAGTACCCCCGACTGCTACAGTGTCCGTCAACTTCTACAGGAACCTACTGACGACTGCTACAGAGACCTCCGACTACTACAGAAACCAACAACTTCTACAGTGGCTGGTCGTGTGCAACTATATAGAGACTTATCAAAACGACTACAAAGACACCGATCGTAACAATCACACAGACTGGTCATAACGACCACACCGAAACCAGTTGTAACGATCACATAGACACCAATCGTTACGACCACATAGAGACTAATCGTTACGACCACGCAGACACCGATCGTAATGACTACACACACCGGTGACCGGTCAATCAGTTAGGTTTATTCAACCACACTCACCCCCCTAAACCTGACTCAAGCTGTGAGATTTCTAACTCCGATCAATTCACGCATTTCGCCAAACTTGATCCTGGGAAGCGCCTTAGTAAGGATGTCAGCTCACTGTGTTCCTCTATGCTGAAATGAAAACGTGTATCCATGTACTGACTTGTGCTGATATCCTCTACATTTATTTGTCCCTGTTCTTCATGAGTACGATTGCCGACTTGTTGTCCACGTACATGATCACTGGTTCACGCTTCTTCTCGGAGATTTCACTCAACAGACTTCTGAGCCAGATTACTTGACAAGCTGCGCCTGTTGCCGCCATGAACTCAGCTTCACATGAAGAGAGTATAACAGTCTTCTATTTTTGTGAGTTCTATGTTATCAAGTTTCCAAAGTGGTAAAATGCGAAACCACTTATGCTCTTCCTGTCTTTCACATCCCCAGTGAGATCAGTGTCTTTGTAGCTTATCAAGAGTCTATAACCTCATTTCTTATACTCCAAACCAGAATTGATGGTACTCTTTACATATCTCAAGCTCTGAAATTTTCTATGTTTTTCTGCTCTATTTGCTCGTCGTTAGACATCCGAGAACTCTCATTTGATCTGGGCGTGTTGAGCCGCTGAAGATCAGAGCCGACAGCGACGCGGCCAGGGGAGCGGCGGCGGCAGCCAGCTAGTAACTGCGCCGTTTGTGCCGGAAGGGAGGTTCCTTGGGCCGGCGCAGTTCGCCTCCGCCGGCTTCATGCGGGTCGCCGCCGTAGAGGCGGACTTGGCCGCCGGGAGCCAAGAAGAAGGTAAGGAGATCTTGGTGCTCTACCGCTACACCCGCTTCTCGAGGACCTGGAGCGGGCGACAAGGCGTGGAGGTGTGCAGGAGGACGAAGCTGCACCACCTCCGGTTCATCGTCCCGCCCGCCGGGGACCCGGCGAGCTCGCTGCCATGGGCCGGCTCGTCGCTGGCCCCGCTGATCTACCCCGATCTCTACAGCAAGCAGCTCCAGGAGCTATCGTCGAGCCAAGTAACGCCGGTGAGCATACCGCCGCAGGCCACGCGCGTTCAGGTGATGGTTGACATCGGCATTATCCGGGCGGGGGACGACACGCCGGAGCGCATGGAGCACATGCGCCGCGTGCTGGAGGCCAAGAGGGAGGAGGCATGGCCTGGGTTCCACATCGGCATGGAGTTGCACCTGCCGGAGCCCGTGCTGTGCAAGGACGACGAGGCCGACGACGACACGTCCGAGTAGGAGGACGGCTCGCGGCCGGCGAAGCGTAGTAGGGTGATCGCTGGGGTCGCCGGTGAGGAGTCCCCCGTTTGCTTCGAATTGCTCGGGAGCGGCCTGGCCGCGTGGCCGGTGTGCTTCGCCCCCGATGTCTTCCACGGTGAGTGCTTGGAGCTGACCTTGAAGGGGAGCGAGAGATGCCCTATTTGCAGGCGTGCATTGTGAAGCCCACTAGACAAGTTAAACGCTCAGCATCAGACCAGTGATGTTACATAAGTTGTAGCAGCTTGTTTGTCAATGTAAAGGTTCTTGTGTATGCAACTAGAACATTCTTCAGATCCATGATCCATGAATCGATTATGTCAGTTCCATGTTGATTTGAGTTGTTCATTGTAACAAAATCATTCTGTTGGATCATGCATTTATGTATCTTTTTTTTTAAAAAAAAAGCAATATGTATCAATTTAACTTTGATATATAACATAAAACTAAACAGTAGCTACTAAACAAGGCTAACATGGAAAATAGATGTGGTAAAAAGAATGATATAAAACTTACAGTCAGTATATGAGCAAAGAATAACTATGCACAATCACTAGCGGTATATAGTTTAGGCTCGACACATGCAGGGGGTGAGAGGGTTTTCCCAGAGGTCATAGTGTGGGAAGGTGGCCTCAGGGAGGCCAGTTCGTGTCTGGTGAGTGATCATCACATCCTCCACGAAAGTTGCCCAAGGCATGTACGGGTCGCCGAAGAACTTGGACATAAGCCCCTTGTCTGGCTTGATCGACTTGAGCCGATGGCGCCCCATGTAGCGGCGGAAGCCGATGATCAGCTTGGCGAAATTGCCACCGTGGGTCATGACGAACACGTCTGACTTCAGGCACACCAGGAAGTCCAATGCAGCAAGGCTGGTTACATGCTTCTTGAAATGCTCTATCTCCTCCTTGCCTGCAAGATCTTCTTTGGTAACCTGCAATTAACAAAGAAAATGGGTCA
Organism: Dendrocalamus latiflorus; assembly: GCA_017311315.1. Lineage (NCBI taxonomy): Eukaryota > Viridiplantae > Streptophyta > Magnoliopsida > Poales > Poaceae > Dendrocalamus > Dendrocalamus latiflorus. Next base: position 2,614,341 of record CM029621.1, on the reverse strand, counting down.
GTTGTCTCTTGAACAGATCCACACTGGTGGGTGCACAACTATAGGTAATTATCTCAACTATATGTGTTTTTTCTGGATATGTATTTTTGCAGTATGTCTATAAAATGGCAATATATTGAAGGAAACAAACAGGATTTGCTAGGAAAAATACTGAAGTACCTACCAAATTGGGGAACATGTTCCTCAGCGGGGCCATTCTACTGTTTCCACCATACACTTGCCCGGATGCAACATATATCTGAGTCTCCCTTGTATAGCCCATTGCACGCAGAATAACACCTATTTCACCAGGCTCAAGCGGGCAGCGACCTTCTTTTCTCTTTTCCAGTGCCAAAGGCCATAGGTGAGATCCGTTCTGCATACAAGTGGAAGAGAGGAAAGTGTATTTAAGTACTGCACTTTGTAACCTTATTCCTTTTCTGGCTAATGTCATTATTTATTTAATATCCAGATAACCCAAAATTCACGTTACCTTGTAGCGTCTTGGCCATTGTTTCTGTCTATAATCAGCCATCATTGCTTTCTCCTCTCTAGTTCCAGCAAAATCACAAAAAGACAGACCCACCATTCCTTTCTCAAATCTAAGATGAAGAGCCCTTCAAAAGCAAGTATAATTGAGTGTGAGACACATATCGATATGTCAACTCCAGGCAGGTTAAACAGAAGTCAGTGAGCTAAGCTTACATGTATGGATTGACATTGCCTGTTCTGTTCCTCATCCTTGTTGCCAGCTTGTCAGCCATTTCTTCGATGTCAGGTAGAAACCTTAAGGCATGATAATTAACTCTGCATCTGAGCCGGTTAATCTCCATTGGAACATTATCATACCTGAAATGGCAGGCTTACATTACACTATTATCAAAATGTATGAGCAGGGTAAAGCCATGGCTTAAATATCTTGATATAATGATAGGACTTACCCCAACCTATCAACGAATGGCTTAATAGACATTATTTTTTTCTCTTTGATCCTTGGAAGTACATTGTCAATGTAAAACTGTGCTGATGCATACTTTGGGATATTTTTCACAGTACGCCTGTCACAATCAACATAAAGGATTAAAGAAGTTATAATTAAAGTATGATCTGCTGGCACATAAGCAAAACAGCATATGCGCAAAAACAAAGAAAATGTATTTCACCAAACTATTGAACTCCATGTGAGTTCTATAACTAGGCCATTCTATAACTACAAAACACAAACTCATTAATGGAACAATGAAACTAAATGTAGAAATTGGCACCAATTGGCAGCTGGTGGTATTACTGATATTTGACAAAATTTTCACAGCTGGTGAACATATAGAAATTAGTGAAACTTTGATCACTAGACCAAATCTGATCCAGCAGACAGGCCAATAATAAATGGGTCAAATGTTGATAGTTCAAGCCAGATTGCAAGTATAAGAAATTATAGGTATCAGCCAGCAAACTATCATGCCACACAATGTACGGAGCGCTAACCAATTAGGAATAACACATATGGCAGCTGCTACTGTTGTTGAAACCACTATACCAGACTGTGATAAAGTTATCAACCAGAATAGAAATATTATCTAGTCATTGATACCAATGTCGTGATTGTAGATGACAAAAAGGCAAAACCAAAAGAGTTTCAAAGAGAGACGAGAAGAAGCAACAACTGTTGCAGAACCCCCAATGATACAATTTTCTTGTGCCCTAAGCCCCTAACAACTCTCGGCATCCTATAGTAATGAGTTGATTTGGACAAGAAGACTTGATATGTGGTTCCAAGCAGAGACATCTCTGGTTGCATCGATGTTGCATTGTTGCATTAGCAAGTTATGTCTTGCATAACAATATAACATACATGAACAATGCGTGTGTGAATGATAGACAACTGTAAAGCGCAAATAAGCAGCGGCAGTCACCTAGTCAGTTGTAGGTTTGCCCCTCAAATTCATATGCTCTAGGAGTAATTATTCTCTCACTGACCATATTAGTGTCAATTTTAATATGACACGAAGCAGTAGCATCTAGATCAATATAAATCATGTGTTACACTTTAGCATCAAGTTTTTAAATTAAAGCAGCCAAGACAAAAGGAATAAGTGAAAACGAAGCAACTAACTTTATACTGGTGAAAAGCTCCTCTTTTTCTGTGAACCAGTCAGGAATATCTTGAACAATGCGCACATCATCCTTCAAATAATTTATAAAATGATCTACATCAAAGATATCTTCAAATTTCCTGCACAGGAGGACAAAAGCTCTCAACTACTAAATGACTTGTGCCAAAAGCAAACATAATGGATACAAAAGGGTGTACACAAGCAGGAGTTGATTCAAAAAAGAAAATCATAATTCATCACTTACGTTTGATCTTTCCATATTTGATCCTGCTTCAGCACAGGCAAAATAAGTGTGGCATTCATTATCTTAGCAATTGCAACAGCATTACATATCTGCAAATGTACCAAGTATTGCAATTAACTAGTGAGTGTTCAATACAACTTAGACACGATGCCATTTAGTATATAAAATAATGTCGCATAAGAAGACCACAAACTTTGCTGACAACAAATGGAAGGATTCCAGATTTTTTAACTAGGGTTAAGCACCAAGCATCCTCACAGAAAAAGAATTATCAAGTAGGAAAGCTTGTGATGTCAATATTTTCCTTCCAAGTTCAAGATTGGAAATAAAAAATATATATCATGTGTTATCAAAACAAATACTTCAACAAGATAATAATGTGAAGAGGGCACATACGTACAGCTATACGTTGCTGGTTTAATCCACCCTCGGCATGAATAAAAATATACCCAGAGGTTCCGTTCTCTGGCACGAGATCTGCACAATAGCACAGAGAAAAAATGACATTGATACTCATCAGGATCCAACCATGGCTTCAAGTGAATGTTTATCATGTTTTTTAAGCTATGATTGATAAACACAGACAGAGGATGAGCACCCACACAGTTTGAAGGATCAAGTTCTATAGAGAAATGTTTTAACTCCTTTCCCAAGAGGTAGCCACAGGGATTATGGTTTGATGAAGAAAGCTCAGGTCTTATCATTACTATTATAAAAGAATGAGTTGGTGATCGTACGTCCCTTCTCCTCTAACCGTCTTATTCTCAACTTCTCATCACTCTCCACTTTTCAACTAATCAGAGTAGCCCTCTTCTATAGCATGATTCTTTATATATCCAATAAATTTCGTTGCAACGCACAAGCAGGTGACTAGTGGGTAGAAAAGGTTTAGTAAGAGTGGAACTACCCATTATTGGCCTTCAAAGAGATATGGAGAGATATATCTTATTACTAGGTTCCATTTTCACTTGTGCTCTTACAAATGGTCTATGGACAGTTGCACTATCATAATTTTATCCTGTTCTGTAGTTAGAGAAGTCATTCATGTTTTGTTGCTCCAACCAGCCAACATGCGCATAAACTGTGGAATATCATTTGACCAACTATACCATGTTTAGTAGTTCAACTGTTCAAGTTACTTATAACATATCTAAGTGGCCACTACATGATTTCAGCAATTTCTTATCAACTATCTAGGCATTATAGATAACTTTGCAGTATTAACAATACTATTTTTGCCAAACGTGCATGGAAAGGATGTGATGTATGCAGTTATGAAACATCTTTCACTACATTTTAGCCGGAACAATCAAATTCTGCACTTGCCTGAGATCTCATCGCTGCGGCGCTCAGCACACGGCTTCCAGGATGTGGCCGCGGCATGCGGATTCTCCCACAGAGAGTCCCGTTCGTTCACCTGCAGCGTAGCACCAAGCCAAACAAAAGAACAATAAAACAAATTGCGTGCACATAGATTCCCCCAGATGCATGCTCAAATCAACATCACTTTACCTGGGGGCAGTGGAGCCGAATCCCCTCCTTGCGGCACAGGTATGGCGCGTTCTAGGTCCAACAACGACACGAGTGTGAGCAACAAGTTGATGAGATCTTGATGAAGCATGATGGAGATGAGGCAAGCAAGGAATCAATAACTCACGAGGCGTGACCAGAAGGAAGGGGCGGAGAAGAGCACGGCGAGGACGAGGCAGGCGACGACGGCGACCAGGATCCGATAGGAGGCGGAGGGCGACCTGGGGTCCTCGAGCGCGAGGAGTGACCGGACGGGGGACGGGAGAGGGCACCTCTGGTGGAGGGGAAGGGAGGGACGGGGTGCGCCGTCCTTGCCGTCGCCGCGGGGGGAGGCGACGAAGGGGGAGGAGGCGCACGCGGCGTCGGCGTCGCGCTTGGCGGGCGAGTTGGAGGCCCGGGCCGCCGACGCCGACGCCGCCGTGGCGTGCCGCAGCTCAGCCATGGCGGGCGCGGCGGCGGCGTCGGCGCGGGGGAGTTGCTATTCCCTTTATCTCGGCCGCCGCGTCGCGAGGAGACTATCGCGGCTGCGGAGCGGAGGTAGTGGATCCTACTTCCGAGTGAGAAGAAGCGAGGCGAGGACGAGCCGAGTTGGTTGGCTCGGCTGCGCTTCCCTTCCCGGGACCAGATTGGTTACGGGGTCGCCTTCTCGCCTCCCAGCTATGGACTCCCACAAAACGATCGCATTTTGGTTAGCAGAGGCTAATTAAGATCAAAAGAACTATGTTTTGCCTATCTTTCCTCACGATCAAGACTCTTTCGTCAACACCTGATGAAAGTGCGTCTTTTTTTGGTTTCACCCCAGATGACCAGTCATCCCAACTTAGCGCCGGTAAAAGCTTCTTAATGTAGCTTATGACAGCAACTTTGTCCCTGATAATGGCGTACCCATGAGGCCTCATGATGCGGTCCATCTCGATCAGCAGATCCTTCAGGCTACACCCCTGCTTCTCTATCTCGGAAAATAGGAGCCACGCGTGAAGGAGGTTGTAGGTGCGAGGGTATGTTGCGAATGATTCACACCTTCAGTTAAAATTAAGAACCGCAAATAAAGAGTAGTAGGAAGCATCGAGTATGGAAAATACACAGCACAATGCGCAAGAGTCGGTCACATGCATAAGTTAACAATGAAAAATATGCTGCAGCGCATGATGTTAAGATTGACTCAGGTTTTTCATTTTTGTGTAACTCTAATATACGAGACATCCAGGGCCCGTCCGCTAACGGCAGTAGTTGTAAGATATACGACTGCCAAGTTAACAATAAGTCGGTGATCACAGTGCACAACCTTATCCTGGCTACTCGGCCACCTTGTTAAGTAATTTCACTGCATATTTACTTTCAGTCGTAAATAAGTCGGTTAGAAGTAGGAGTTAATTTTGCATTTGAGAGTCGGTTTACTGACCGTTTCTTTGCATTTAGCATTCTGCATTAAGTTTAGTTACTGGTCGTAACATTGAGTTGCTGGTGGTAACGCACCATCAAAGTTTTGTAATTGTTCTATGTATTCAGTAGTATATAAAGGAAAAAAACCAGAAAAGATGCTGAGAAGTTTTCGTGTTGCAAAACTCCTGTATTGTGCTTGTGTATTCTTTCTCCAAATTTCTTGTTAAGTGAGTTGGGGTGGTCAGAATACTCGATTAGAGTGAGAGATTGAGTACTGGAGTAGTTCAGAGTACTTTCGAGTACTCAAGAGGGTCGTGCTAATGTGGTCGAAGTACTCTAGTAGTTGGAGACTTTTTCGAGCACTGTTCATCCGAGTACTGTTCTACGAGTACTATATCAAATTACTGTTCATCCAAGCAGTTCATTCGAGTACTCACGGTCAAAGCTTCCGCAAGTCTTCACGACCATGTGAAACTGAAGCTGTCAAAGAAGTCGTTTGAGTACTCAAATCTCACAACCACATGAGATACTCGGAGGACCTCATGACCACGTGAGGCTGAAGCGGTCGAAGAAGTCGTCCAAGTACTCGAAGCTCACGACCACATGAGGTACCTGAAGCTCACGACCATGTGAGGCTGAAGCAGTCAAAGAACTTGTCTGAGTACTCGAAGCTCATGACCACGTGAGGTACTCGGACCTCATGATCACGTGAGGTAGATCCAACAATTGGTATCAGAGCGGTGATCATATGGGTCCTACGAAGATGTAGCAAGGTGCAAGATCGGCGTCTCCTCCCTCCAGAAGATCCGCCGATGCCAGCGGGCGTCCCGCGGTGGTTCTTGGCAATGACCAAGAGATGATGGTGCAAACAGCGCCAAAGGAGGTCGGAGTCATGCTACACTACCCCGTGCTCACGCGCATGAACTACACCAACTGGGCTCTCTTAATGAGAGTGAACCTATAGGCTCAGGGAGTATGAGATTCAATGGATTCTGGTGGTGCCGAATACCATGTGGATCGAATAGCATTAGCGGCCATTCTCCAGGCGGTGCCACCGGAGATGCTAGGAGCATTGACGACCAAGAACACCGCCATGTCTGCATGGGAGGCCATCAGAACAATGCGCATGGGAGTCGATCGTGTTCGGGAGGCCTGGGTGTAGGCGTTGTGCAGGGAGTTCGAGGCTATTCACATGAAGGAAAATGAGTTGGTTGACGACTTCTCCATGCGGCTGACCAGCCTGGTGAACAACATTCGAACACTCGGAGACACACTGAAAGAGGATAAAGTCATGAAGAAATTTTTACGAGTTGTTCCACAAAAATTTTATCCTGTAGCAGTTTCGATAGAGCATCTGCTTGATCTCAATGCCATGTCAATTGAGGAACTTACTGGTCGTTTCAAAGCTGTTGAGGACCGGTGGGAACCAGGTGATAATGGTGGAGATGGCGGGAGTTGTGTACTCCTCACCAAGGAGTGGATGGCTCGGTCGAGGCATGTCAGACCCGGATTTTTCAATTCGAATCCTCTGTGATTCCACCGCACTATTCCCTGGATCAGTAGATAGTGCTCACAGATTACAGTTCTGAATATCAAAGTTCATATCATGCGGAAACGTAAATATAATAGTAGACTTACTCATGGGCCGATTAGGCCGAAATCAATAAATTGCAGCAGCGGAAGAACGGAGCACACAGGTGTGACCTTCAGGACATGCCCACAGGCAGCCAACTGGAGGTTCGCGACCTAGCCCTTGACATCTTCATCTTCTTGGCCAGCTTGTCCAATCTTGTTGCTGAGGCGAGGTGATTTGATTTCCTGATTCTGAATTTTTGTCGCAAAAGCGAGCATGAGCACTCCGACCCCGTGCTCCGCGAGCCAATACACAGAATGCAAATAAATAGTATGCATGGCTTAACAAAGGAGAGGCTCGGGCTATTTTATTTTGCGTAGAGTGCTTTTGAATACAATTAATTAAAAAGTCCTATGACTTAGCAATTTTGGAACAAATCATAATGTACAAGGAAATGCATTATTAATATCGATTCAGATTCCATCCACCGTTACATGGCATCTGCACCATATAGCAATTTCTTCAGCGTTATGCCGCTTAACTTACCACTGGGACGACACCCAGGACAATTCCAAACCAGGGCAGTCCTTCGCCCTTCAAGTTTCCATTCCCATTTTCCAAACATTTTTAAATAGAACTAACTCGAGTAAGTTCCCATGTCCGCCCTTGACCGTGGGCACGACTATTCGAATAGTTTTGACTCTGCAGAGTTTGTACACTTTCACCACAAGAGATGAATTATCTTTGTTGCCAACATGCTTCCTTAGGCATGAGACCCAGATAATTTATCACAAAGCCTTTACCTTACCCCGATCTAGCTAGACACCACCCACGCTGAGGTTTCACCGCTGAAGGGTTACACCACCACAGTCAGAAGCCCCCTCTTGCGCCGTGCGAGTACAGTACACCCTGTGCCTCACTGTGAGTAAACCAGTACACCCTGGCACCCACTTTCCTCGGTGATATCTGAACTAAACCCTTGCAAGTTATTCAGCTAGGTCGTACCCATTATAGACTTGTGGTTGTACTGTTTTACATCAGGAGATCATCACAAGATTCAGTCCTTAGTATTATCTGAGCGGTTCTACCACACTCCACAATTTGTGCTCCCACCGCACCACATACCAGCCCCCAAACCATCCGCTCAGATATTTAAGCAAGTTGGGATTTTTGGGAGCATAAAATAATCATGTCAAAATATACCAGTCATTCCCACCATGACTGCCCAAACCAGTTTCTCATGATTTCAAATGACAATGATGTTTGGGACATTTCAGTGCCCTTGAGTATTTATGCAGTACTAAGCATGGCATATAATTAGGGACTTATTTTCAAAAGTTACCATTATAATTTTGCTAGGGCGACAAGGTTCACATATTCAATGATTCCAAAGGAGGTGTAATATTAATCAAGCAAACAATGGGCATATAACTAAAATCTTAAATTAAACATGTATTGACATATAAGATAACAGCATGCAATTTGATAATTTAAACAAAAATAATTTGCAGAAAATGTAGGTTCAACATGATCAAAGTATTGACTCGCCTGGCGCGGTTTACCGCGGACTTTGGCTCACACGATGCTTTCTCTTGAGCTTCTATTCTTCATCTTCACTTCGAGCTTGATCTCGTTTGATCCACTGAATCTTCACGACTCCCAATTTCTAATTACGCGACAAACGACTGAATGCAAATAAAAGTAAATAACTCAAAAAGATCCAAATAAATCCGAATAAACTCAATTTAGTTTTATTATGAGTGATTAGGATGATTTGTTGCGAGGTCGGTGGTGGAATATGATAACTTGATCTTTTATTAATAATCTCTTTTATTATTTTTGCATTTATCAAGGAAGTTCCATGAGTTAGGTAGACCTATGCATCGATGTATGAGTCTGGCTGGGTATGTATTCCTTGCAACTTAGGTTATGGTAAAGGCATACTGGACTGATGGATGAGATCTGCACTTATTCTATAAATCTTTTAGTCAAAAGTATTATAACACTTGTCCGAAAAGCTAGGTCTAGGAATTTCTTATATTAGAACTTAAGTCTTTTAAATCATAATTTCCGACGAATCAATACAACCCACTTTACTCCCTTAACTTTAACTTGGATATATTTATTAAGTTTTTAGAATAATCTCCGATATAGGCTTTCACTTACTAATTAGATTAAGATAAATAGCAAAGGCTCAATATTTATTCATATATGGTAATTGATTAAAATTTAAACCTCTAATAATCCCATTATCATATTTTATGTATCTTCATTCATAGCTAGGCTAAATTTAAGTTGAATTTAGGATCCACTCATATGGGTCCTAACTTGTTATATATACAATTATGCTCCATACTATTATGTACTAAAGCTAGTATTAAGATCTAATTAATGACACTATTATTAGCTTACTCAAACCTTAGTTGCTATTAGGCTTAGCTTGATTTAGAATTTATTTATCTAGCAGGGTTTGTTTTACAATGTTATATTTCAATATTTGCTATTTTAACAAAACCTACGACTACAATTTATTTACTGAAGGCATGATGAATATTGGGCATAGATTTTAGTTATAATTAATGGTAGCTTTTATTAAATTTGGACACCTAATCAAAAGAGATTTTCTTTGTTATTGCCCTTAATTAGTATTTAACTTTTTAATTCCTTTAGGCAAATCATATTAATTACTCATATGTGATAACTAGTCCAAATACTAGTGGCTTTATACCCAAATCATTTAATAATCCGAAAATGGTTCTCTTGCCTGCTTAGGGTATAGGAATAATGGTTGAGGTTTAAATCAAGCTAAGGTCAATCCTATAATATTCACTATCATACAATGGCTTAGAATTTACTTCTGTAGACCACCCTCATGTGCTAAGCCATCATTTCATAGTAGCATATCCTATTCTAAACCTTTAATTGACAATTGAAGTTAAAATAAACAGCCATGGCATAATATTCACTAGCACATGATGATTACTCATGATTAAAATAGTTAAAAGGCTCATTCGTATCCTAATTACTTTTTGTACCCTTTTATTTATTTATTTATTTATTACATCCTGTACTAATTATTATATTCTCTAGATTATTCCCCAATTTTTCCCTTGATTTTTAGTGATTAACATGAGCTACAAAAATGATAATAAGGTATGGGTGAAAATTTGCAGCCGGCCGGAATCGAACCCACAACCTCGGACTGGAACATGTTAACACTCCGCCAAGCTAACCAACCAATCTAACGATGTTTCTTGCCTTACTGGAGGAGGAGTGACTGATAAGGCGACGGGGCTAAGAACTTACAGAGGCAATCACTGGCCGAAGCAAAGGAGGTGAGGGCGCACGGCCGGGGTGATGCCGCCGGCGAGGGCCGGCCGAGGGGGCACCGGAGACCCATAAAACGGGTTGCCTCGTGGATGGTGATGGGGTTGGTGGGGTCAACAGGGGCCGGGGTGGCGTTGGGGGCGGCCGGAGGGGGGACGGGTACGGTGCGGCGGTGCCGGCAGGGAGGAAGAAGAAATTAGCAAGCGCGGGAGCATGAGGGGTTCGTAGGAATGCTTACTGGATACCTGGCCGAGCCGGAGAGGGAACACGGCGAGCTGGCGGCGCGGACCGGCGGCGGCGAGAGCGAGTCGCCGTGGCCGGCTCTCTACGGTGAAGGGAAGCGCAGGGCGATGCTCGGAGAAGCTCCGCAACGGTGTGGCGACGCTTCTAAAGAGAGTAATCGAGCCGTGACGCCATGGAGGAGCAGCGGCGGAGATGGAGGTGTCGGCGGCCGGTTTTGGGAAGAATGGGCCGTGCGCGAGCTCCGGCGCACCGGAGTTCGATTCACGCTGCGGGGAGGTACACCGGGATCAAAGGCCCTTCGTGACGCGGTCGGGACGGCGAGGCCTTGTCGGAGCAGCCGGGCGGCGTGGAGGCGGCGATGGCGGTTTACGGGCACGGAGCGGGAGAAGCACAGAGGAGCAAAGGGGAGTCGCACGGGGATACTTATGGCCACGGTCGATTGGGAAGACTGTGGGCGTGCGCGGGGAAACAATGGGCGACGGTGGGCGAGACCGTGGGCGGAGCTACCGCATGGGCGCCACGGGGAGGAGAGGTGCTGGGCGGAGCAGAGGGGAGAGAAGGGCGCGGGCGCACACGGGCGTGCTGGGTGAGGTGACGGGTCGCGGCTGCAGGGCAAGGGCTGAGCGGTGATGATGGCGGAGGCGGGCTCGCATGGCTGCCACGCGGAGGCCAAAGGCTGAGCACAGCAGAGAGGAAAAGAAATGGCGCTGGCGCATCAGGTGGAGAAGGAAGAGAGGAAAGGGGTGGAGGGGCATCGGGCCCAACGACCAGTGGGCAAACGGGAGGGAGGAAGGAAGAGAAAGAAAGAGAGGGGCCCACAAGGCATAGAGAGAAAGGAGAGGAAAACCTGAGAATTGGGAATCTGAATTTTAATTTTAAATTTTTATTTCATATTTATGATTACTGATTTTTGCATAACATTTAGAATTTAAGCTTCAAATTTTCAGATATTACATAAGAGCTTCTATTATTATTATTGTGTCTGTTATATGTAGATATATATATATATATTATTTCCTATTGCTAAACTCTTTCTTGCACAATTTGTGTATACACGTACATGTATATATGTAGGTGTGTTTGTATTTTGCTCATCCGCTTTTATTTCTATGTATGCCATTATTTTCAGAATGAGATTATATATTTTTAACTCAGGTTTCTCTCTTCTTATACCGGATCATCTTTTCAGATTCTTATTTAAAATTTTAATTTCTATTATTTGCACATTCCCTTTTAGGGCATTATTAATGCTTATTTCTTTTTGAGCTTCTTAAATTTTTGGAACCTCAACCAAATTCCAGAAAAACACCATAAAATCCATATTCAAATAAAATATATTGCAAAAATAATTCAAAAACTTCATATTTTCAAATTTCAAATTTCCGGGATGTTACAAGGCAGAAGTTGGTCGGGTCAAACTTTTCATCTAGTGCGAGGGGAAGGCGTGATCCACCTCATGGTCGAGACAAGCAAGGTGGCCAAATGAATGGATCACCAAACAGGAAGGATGGAGGCTCCACGGGTTACATGCGCGACGAGTCAAAGGTGAAATGTTTCAATTGCAATAACTTTGGGCATTTTGCAAAGTAATGTCGCAAGCCGCATTGAGAACGCAAGGAGCAGGCAAACCTCATCCAATCTCAAGAGGAAGAGCCCGCTCTGCTCATGGTAGGGGTATGTGGGATCAATGAGATAGTTGAGATGGCTGAGGCTATCTCGACTAAGATCTCACTGAATGAAGTCCACACACGTGTGAATCTTGGGCTTGTGGATGATGAGAAGGACGACAAGTGGCACCTGAATACCGGTGCGACCAACCACATGACTGGGTGCCAATCAGCCTTCACCGAACTAGACATGTCGGTGAAGGGATCGGTGAAGTTTGACGATGGATCAAGTGTGGAGATCTGCGAGTGTGGGACAGTTTTGTTCGTATGGCGCACTGGCAAGCATCGTGAACTCACGGCCGTCTACCACATACCTTAGCTGTCCAGCAACATCATAAGTGTTGGGCAGCTCGACGAGGTTGGGTACCAGACGATCATTAAGGATGGAGTTATGTAGACCCGTGATCCAAATCGAAGGCTTCTTGCCAAGGTAAATCGTATACACAATCGGCTCTATGTGCTTAACCTCAACATTACACACCCAGTGTGCCTGTCAGCCCGGAGTGGCGATGGCACGAATGCTTTGGCCATCTGAATTTCCTCTAGCCCAGCAAGGGATGGTCCGAGAACTACCTCAAATTGATTAGGTGGATCAATTGTGCACAAGTTGTTTGGTTGGGAAGCAACGACAAGCCTCATTTCCTAAGGAGGTTGAGTACCGAGCTGATCGAGTGCTCGACCTCGTACATAGCGGCCTCTGCGGATCGATTACACCGCCAACTCCCAGAGGCAGGTGTTATTTCCTTCTTCTAGTCTACGACCTTAGTCACTATATGTGGCAGATGCTTCTGAAGATAAAAGATGATGCATCAACAACTCTTAAGTGCTTCCAGGTAAGCGTTGAGCTGGAGGCCGGGTAGAAGCTACGAGTGCTACACACAGATTGTGGAGGAGAGTTCATGACAACGGAGTTTGGAGACTTCTATGCAAATCGAGGTGTTGTCCATCATCTCACAGCGTCATACTCGCCACAACAAAATGGCATGGTTGAACGACGCAATCAGACCGTGATCTCAATGGCAAGAAGCATGATGAAGGCAAGGGATGTACCAGCAAGGTTTTGGGGAGAAGCCGTCACACTCTCAGTGTATATCCTAAACCATGCCCCAACCCAAAGTGTTGATGGGAAAACCCCATTTGAAATCTGGTATGGAAGACAACTGAATGTACATTATTTCCACACATTTGGGTGTTTAGGCTACGTCAAGATTGTGAAGCCAAACATCAAGAAGCTGGAGGATAAAAGTACTCTTATGGTGTTCTTTGGATGTGAATCTGGCACCAAGGCATACTGGATGTATGATCCCCTCAACGACATGGTGCATGTAACATGAGATGTTGTGTTCGATGAGGATGCAAGATGGGACTGGGACACGTCCAGCAACAAGAAGGAGGTGGATCCTACTGGTGAGATTTTCACTGTGGAGTACATGCCTTATATGTCCACAGGAGGTGGAGGAGGACTGACGTCGTCTCATGGGCGTGGTGATGTAATGGCATTGTCATCACAAACGCTGCGAAGCTCACAACCACATGAGGTGAGCTCAAGTATGGTCGACCACAGAAGATTCAACCACAACAGACAGCTGACAACAACATGCACCGAGTTTACCCCAACACTGATATCATCATTGACACCAGCAAGTGTCGAATGGGCATCTCCATCAAGCAATGCCTCGGAGATCGATGGAGAGCCACGAAGGTACCGAACGCTGGCTAACATCTATGAAATTACATCAGTCCAAGATTTGGCAGACACATTTCGTGAGATGAGCCTTCTAGCTGCAAAAAAACTGGCAAGTTTTATGGAGGCAGAAAAGAGTTTAGTCTGGAGACACGCATTGCAAGAGGAGATCAAGTCTATAGAAGAAAACCAGACGTGGAGGCTTGTTGATCTCTCAACCAGGCATCGACCGATAGGCCTCAAATGGGTGTACAAGATAAAGAAGAACTCTCAAGGGGCTGTGCTGAAGCACAAAGCATGCCTCATCGCAAAAGGCTATGTGCAGCGTCAAGGCATGGACTTCAACGAGGTGTATGCGACGGTGGCTTGTATGGAGTCTGTACGACTGCTGGTGGCCATTGCGGCACATGAGGGCTGGCAACTCCACCACGTGGACGTGAAATCTGTGTTTCTAAATGGAGAGCTTGAAGAAGAGGTCTACGTCGCACAACCTCTAGGTTTTGTGCGCGAGGGCCACGAGAAGAAGGTTTTGTGGCTGTGTAAGGCGCTCTATAGGTTGAGACAAGATCTGGTAATCACTGGATCACACCCACTGGAGATCACCAAGTTCAAGAAAGAAATGAAGCAGCTCTTCAAGATGAGTAATTTGGGACTACTCACTTATTATCTTAGCATCAAGGTTGATAGAATGCCAATGGGATCTCACTAAGCCAAGGAGCTTATGCATCCAAGATTCTTGAAAGAAGTTCATGGCAGATAGTAATCTGTGTCAAGTTCTGATGGAGGCACGAGTGAAGCTAAGCAAGGAAAGTACTATTGCACCAATAGATGTTGTTTGGTACAAAAGTATTGTGGGGAGTCTCTGGTACCTAGTTCACACAAGATGAGATATTGCTTATGCAGTATGCTATGTAAGTTGTTTCATGGAAAAGCCAACAGTGGAACATCAAAATGCAGCGAAGCATTTACTGTGGTACATTGCTCGAATAAGAAACTATGAATGTTTCTATGCAGGAAGGAAGGAGAAGCAAAGCTAATCAGATACAACGACTTGGACATGGCTGGCGATGTCAACGATCGCAAGAGTACCACCGGAGTGATCTTCTTCTTCGGAGAGAGTCTAATCAGCTGGCACTCGACGAAACAAAAAGTCGTGGCATTGTCCTCATGTGAAGCAGAGTATGTTGCTGCCACGACCGCTGCGTGCCAGGGAGTCTGGCTCATGCGTTTGCTTGCTGAATTGACCGAGGCAGAGCCTGGAAAAGGTAACACTCAATGTGGATAATAAGTCTGCTATCTCACTTTGCAATAATCCGGTGTTCTATGATCGTAGTAAACACATCGAGACTCGATATCACTTCGTCCGACAATGTGTTGAAGAAGGAACGATTGGGGTCGAGTATATTGATTCGGACGACCAACTTGCAGATATCTTGACAAAGCCTCTTGGGCGAGTTAAGTTCCAGGAGATGCGCAACAAGATTGAAATATTAGAAGTGCAGCGAAATTAGGGGGTGTTTGTTAAGTAATTTCACTGCATATTTACTTTCGATCGTAAATGAGTTGGTTAGAAGTTGGAGTTAATTTTGCATTTGAGAGTAGGAGTTAAAATACTGTAACACGATATATCTTGTTAATTGTTTAGTTTGTTCTGCTAGCATGCGCCCTTGGAAGTCTCTAATGGTGGCCTAAACTAAATCCTGACTTGTGGAGTTCTCTTATAGCAAGTGAACCTGTAAGGCTGTGAAATCAGATTTCTTAGCAAGAGAAAAGTAGGGCACGAACTATCCCAGAGACGCCAGGAGTGACGCCGCGTCACGCCATCGCCAACCAACAGGCAGCACGACGCGCAACAACAAACCTCAATATTTCGGCGGTCGCGCGGAGAGCGCAAGGGCCCTGGCGCCCGGCAGACGACGGAGTGAGAGAGAGGCGCGACACGGATTGGCGAAGTGTGGCTTATAGTTGGCACATATATAGGGCTTGTTTGGTTTATGACCAGAAGTTGCCTAGCCACAAGTTAGACGTGCCACAGTTTTTAGGTAGCTGTTTGGTTCACTGACGTAACTGTGGCATGCCACACTTTCTTAGCACCCGGCCCCACACGTTATAGACTCAGTTTCTTGCCAAACTTTGCCACAAGTGTGGCTTCGATTTTGTTAGCCACACTTCTGTGGCAGCCATATATTACCTAAGCTTAGGCATGGTAAAGTTAGGCACCAATCAAATAGGCCCATAATCTTCTCCAGGGAGGGAGATGCCGGCCTGAGCCTCACCTTCATCCTGCAAAGTGCTGACCATAGCTCATACTGTTGAATCATCCAAAACTAGCTTCTTTTGTGTATGTACCTTTCTGCAAAGTGCAGAGCCCAAAGGACATCTTTGCCTTTCAGGTACATTATCTTTGTTGTACTAGTAGCTGGGAAGCATTGCAATTGTTCACTTTGCTACGTCTTCTATCTCGATTTATTCGATCACTTTGTGCTTTATGGAAATTTGGGGGGCATATAATAAAGTTAAACAGAAAATAAACCTAAAAGCATGGCCTTTACCATAACAGTGTAGCGTCGCCTCTTTACCTAAAAACCAAAACATTGCCTCGGCTCATTTTGGCTATTTGCAGGTTGTCCTACCAACATCTACATCAAGACGATTTTTTCGGTAACTCGTTTTTCGCCTAAGTTCTGATACCACTTATTATAACTTTGATCCAGGAGAAAACACACATCGCAAATAAACAGAAAGAACATATGAGAATTTCTGAATTTCTCTATTCTCTTATTTGCTCCCTTTTTCTTGCTTTTCTTTTACAAAACTAGTTACAAGACTCCTCAATATATATGCTAATAATCTCTTACTAGTATACGTATTCGGACTTCAAGTTGGACTCAATTTCAACTTGAGTTACACATGAAAACAGACTCTATTATGTCTTGGACTCGAAGTCAAGATTATTTCTAACAGGCATGGCTTGCCAAACATTCTTGGGCTGAGCAAGTGTTGATTACATTTGAAGCTGAAAGCATGGTGTCTTGGTCTTAACATTGACGAGAGTATTTTTAAGGTGGCTACAGATTGATACAAAGATTGTGCTGAATAATATACACTAGGCACTGTACTTTACTTGGTGCTATTTCACAACATTCTAGATTAAACTAACAGTAAGACAAATCTTTTAGGTGCTTCCTGTCGGGGCTTACTCTAAACCTTATCTTACAATGTTTCATTCCAGATTGTGCAGATAAACTAATGCCAATGGTTCGGGAATCCATTGAAAGAAAAGGAGACAGGCAAATGCTTTATCAGAAACTCAGAATGGCATGCATGGTGTCGTCAATGCGTCAGTAACTCAGTATACATTGCCATCTTGTGCCGTCTGCTTGTTTTGCCCGAGGCTTCACTTGAAGGCGATGCAGATGCAGAGATGGATGGCTTGGACATGTCAGGCCCCCGTGACTTAAATTTTAAGCGTATACTGATAACATCTCCCCATCTAACCCATTAAAGGCACATGATATTTCTTGGCACCAAACCTGACAGTATATCTCATAACTTTCTTGCTGACTTATGGATAGATATATATAAGCTGTCACAGCTTTTCTTTGCTGACTTATGGATAGAACTGTCTTTTTTAATTGATCAGTCAGCCTCTCTTACGTGCATCTTTTCAACTAAATTGATGATGTTTATGGAGCAGCAATGCAATGCAACCACCTTAGAAAGTAGCTAGCCGTTTCCCCGGCCAATCTGCAGCCGATTTGTACAGCAAAAGCATGCGAGATGGTACGTTCGATTTTTGATGAGGTGAAGTGCTGCCTTACTCGTTTGATCTGGCAATGACTTTTATTTAGAGGTGATTTGATAGTGACTTCTTGTGTAGGCAGGAATGCATTTCTACCTAGGATAGTGGTCAATGTAGTTTTGATTTTAGTTTGTTGGTAGCATTCTACTTAGGATTAACCGGTTAGCTACCACCGGTTATCTGCTGATGCGTCCTGTAAAAACAATTAGTGCTCCTTCAAATTTCGCATTGATTCGGTTTAGCTGCTCGATCGTAAAACATCACATCGATCGTTTTCCCAAGGTTTTGTGCAATGACAGAAAGTGATGGCTTTTCTTGGCTCATCCACTTTTCGTCCGTCCAAAGGAGCTAGGTCACGATGTAATTTCCACGAGGCAAAAGCGACCATACTATGGCCGGTTCCTTTGATTTTTCAGTCGATTTTTTACTCTAATTTCTTTCAGTAATCATTGCTTAATAAATAAATTGTAGATATAAACTATATAAAAAAATAGATCCGATGATACGACCAAACTGACATCCACTACAGTCGTCAGTACTAAAGTCCTCTCGCCCCCATAACATCAGTTGAGGCCACGTTAAGACCGTTGCAAATCTGGACCTCCAAATTGATGAAAAACAACACTTAAACCTGTAGCTTCCCATCTTTATAGGTACACAAAGTGCCACTATTGGGCCCCATAAAATAGGTCTGTTCTTTTTGACTGCAGCTTGTGGTTTTTAGATGTATCTTATGTCTTTTGGGCTGTTTGTATGAGGATTACAAAGTAACAGAAACTCACGTGCGGTTTTTGCCGATATAAATAAAGTCAGCAAAGTATATACTACAATTAACTAGTAAATCATATTTTGAAAAAATACTCCGTTTAAAAGCTAGATACTATACAAAAGTCGAAAAGCAGTTTTTAGAAACTAAAAAGAACAAGGCCAATAATTACTTCTACAGTCCTCTCTCTACATTCCCAACAAATAAAACAAATTATACCTCTTCTTTTCGGATTTAACTTTCAACATTTTTTAAGCAGATGATTTTTCTATTATACTTAACTTTTAAACAAAGTATTTTTTAAGACCAAGCTTACTAATTGATTGTAATAGAGACTGTAACTACTTTATTTAGATCGGCCAAAATCATATGCAAGTGTCTCCTTGCATATAACTTATCTATAATCTATTATTATTCACGAGCCGTAAAAAAAACATGTCCATAGCATTACCATTTCTATGTTAGATAATCTGCTGCTACTACGTGTTTGTATTGAGTACGTGTCCGTTTCTTAGTAGGAGTCTTTCAGTTTCTAGTCTGATTCGGTGATTGTCTAGAGTTCGTTTCTGTTTTGGTCTCCTTTTTGCTTCCAATTCGGTCCTTGTACTGCTGTATATAAAGCGAACCAGGTGCGGCAATTGAAGCAGCGCAGCACACAGCAAAACATTGTGTTCTTCAATTGTTTTTTGCTGCCTCCTCTCCGTGTGAGTTCGTCGGCACGAGAGCGCTCGGGATATTTCTTCGCCAACATTTGGTATCAGAGCAAGGTGTCTCGATCCCTGCGCGATGTCGGCTCCAGCAAACGACAGCGATCGGAGTATGTCGCCGCGCCGCGGAGGCCGAGGGCGGCGCTTGGCCTCGCCGTTCGTCCCTCGTCGTGGTCGCACTCGCGGCCGCGACATGGTGGTCCAGAAGACGGTACGGGAGGTTGGAGGCGCGTCCTATCCGATGCTCACGCGCGACAACTACACGGATTGGTCGCTCGTAATGAAGGTCATGCTCCAGGCGAGGGGCTTGTGGGACGCCGTCGAGTATGGCGACGCCGATCTGCAGGAAGATCGTGCGGCACTCGAGGCGCTCCTCAAGGCGGTCCCGCAGGAGATGATTCGCGCGCTCGCCATCAAGCGATCGGCCAAGGAAGCATGGGACTACATCAAGTCCATACGAATTGGCTCCGATCATGTCCGCAAGGCGAAGCTCCAGAAGCTGCGCACCGAGTTCGAGACGCTTGCATTCAAGGAAGGCGAAGATCCTGAGGATTTCGCGCTTCGCTTGAGTTGCCTGGTCGGCCAGCTCTCGGAGTACGGCGAACCCGTCGACGAGCAGAAGGCCGTCGAGAAGTACCTTCGTGTCGTCCCGTCCAGGTTTGGTCATGTCGTCTACACCATGGAAACCATGCTCGATCTCTCCAAGCTGTCCATTGAGGAGGTCACCGGGCGTCTGAAAGGCGCCGATGATCGTTGCATCCTGCAATCGGCACCACCGACTACTACCTCGGAAGCTAAACTCTTGCTGACCGAGGAGGAATGGATGGCGCGCCTCAAGGAGAAGCAGAGCGGCGAGGGATCGTCAAGCAAGTCTGGTGGCCATGGCCGTCGCCGTGGCAGGGGCAATCGGCGACCCAAAGGTGAGGGTGGCCGCGATGCCGGGCATGACGGGCGCGAGCGCAACGTCAGTCGTGACAAGTGCCGCAACTGCGGCAAGATTGGCCATTGGGCCAAGGATTGCCGGCAGCCAAAGCGCGAGCAGGTCCATCTCACCCGGGAGGATGATGATGATCAGACGCTGCTCATGGCACAGGTATGTGCCCTCACTGACGACGTCGAGCAGATGCTGCCAAACTTCGTCAAGCTCGATGAAACGCACGCCCAAGTGAACCTCGGGTGCGAGGGAGAACGGCGCAGCGACGTGTGGTATCTGGACACTGGGGCCAGCAACCACATGACCGGCTTCGACAGCCTCTTCGCGGAGCTGGACACGGGCATCATCGGCTCGGTGAAGTTTGGTGACGGCTCGGTGGTCGACATCTGCGGGCGCGGCACAGTGCTGTTCACCTGCCAGAACGGTGAACACCGAGCGATCAGCAACGTCTACTACATTCCCAGGCTCAAGAGCAACATCATCAGCATCGGCCAGCTCGACGAGCGTGGTTGCCAGGTACTGATCGACGGGGGAGTGCTGCGGATTCGCGATCGGCAACGTCAACTGCTTGCCAAGGTGAAGCGCGCCAAAAACCGCCTGTACATGCTCAACTTGAACATTGCGAGGCCGGTGTGCTTAATGGCGCGGCAAGATGATGAGGCTTGGCTATGGCATGCACGCTACGGCCACCTCAACTTCGACGCTTTGAAGAAGTTGGCTCAAGACGGGATGGTGCGCGGACTCCCGGTGATCAGTCATCCCGGTGAGATCTGCGACAGCTGCCTCATTGGCAAGCAAAGGCGTGCTTCGTTTCCAGCGGCAGCCTACTACCGTGCCGAGGGACTGCTCGACCTCGTGCATGGTGACCTGTGTGGGCCCATCTCACCGGTGACTCATGGTGGCCGGCGCTACTTTCTCCTCCTCGTCGATGATTGCAGCCGCTACATGTGGCTTCGCCTCCTGACGAGCAAGGATCAGGCGCCTACCATCATCAAGCAGTTCAAGGCTAGTGTCGAGGTTGAGACCGGGCGGCGTCTGCGCATTCTGCGAACTGATCGAGGGGGAGAGTTCACCTCAATCGAGTTCGGGCAGTATTGCGCGGATCAGGGAGTTGCACGGCAGCTCACGGCACCATACTCGCCGCAACAGAACGGCGTTGTTGAGCGGCGCAACCAGACAATCGTCGGCATGGCGCGTTGCTTGCTCAAGGCGAAGGGGATGCCGTCTGAGTTTTGGGGGGAGGCGGTGACCACCGCCGTCTTTCTCCTGAACCGTGCACCCACCAAGAGCTTGGACGGCATGACGCCGTTCGAGGCTTGGCATGGGAGGAAACCCGACGTCTCCTTCCTGCGCACGTTCGGATGCATCGCTCACGCCAAGGTAACTCGCCCAAATCTGAAGAAGTTGGATGATCGCAGCGTGAAGATGGTGCTCCTTGGGTTCGAGCCAGGGTCGAAAGCGTACCGGCTGTTCGACCCGGTTGCGCGCCGCGTCCACGTCTCTCGCGATGTGGTGTTCGACGAGAAGGCCAGCTGGGATTGGGCGAATCCCGGCGAGCTGGAGAAGACGTCTAGCATGGGCACGTTCGTCATCGAACACGAGATCATCGCTGATACAGTGGAGGTCCCTGCTCCGGGAGAGCAGCTACACACACCACCTGGCACTCCGGATCACGCATCGGGTGGGCGGTTCGTGTCGCCAACGGCTGAGGCGCTTGCCGAGCTCGATCACAACGATGACGGTGGCGCACAACACCGGTTCAGGATGCTATGGGACATCATCGGTCCCGCACCTGCTGGTGCCCCGGCACGGTTCTTGGAGCCAGAATCGGTCGTCCCTGCCGAGCTGCACATGGTGAGTGCAGAAGAGCCGGCCACATTTGGTGTGGCGGAACGTGACCCGTCTTGGCGCCGGGCGATGCTGGAGGAGATGAAATCTATCGAGGAGAACAACACTTGGGACCTCGTCGAGCTTCCTGCCGGGCACCGCGCGATCGGGCTCAAGTGGGTCTTCAAGGTGAAACGAGACGAGCATGGCGCCATCACCAGACACAAGGCACGTCTCGTGGCGAAAGGGTATGCGCAGCGCGAAGGGATCGACTTCGAGGAGGTCTTTGCCCCTGTCGCGCGAATTGAGTCGGTGCGGCTACTGCTGGCTCTGGCGGCGCACCAAGGGTGGTCCGTGCACCACATGGACGTGAAGTCCGCGTTCCTGAATGGGGACCTTGCTGAGGAGGTCTACGTCGAGCAGCCACCGGGTTTTGTCATCGACAAGCAGGAGCACAAGGTGCTCAAGCTGCGCAAGGCGTTGTATGGGCTGCGCCAAGCCCCGCGCGCTTGGAACGCCAGTCTCCAGGAGCTGGGTTTCAGCCGGTGCATGGATGAGCATGCGCTGTACACGCGGCGGGCACCCGGAGGACTTTTGATCATCGGCGTCTACGTCGACGACTTGATCATCACCGGGACAACGCAAGCAGGCATTGACAAATTCAAGCGCGAGATGATGTCCATGTTTCGCATGAGCGACTTGGGACTGCTCACCTACTATCTCGGCATTGAGGTATGTCAAAGCGACAGTGGGATCACGCTCTGTCAAAGCGCCTATGCTGGGAAGCTCCTGGAGCAGAGTGGCATGGCAGAGTGCAACCCTTGTCACACGCCAATGGAAGAGAGGCTCAAGCTGTCCAAGGCATCAACGGCACCGCCTGTGGACGCAACCCGCTACCGGAGCATTGTGGGGAGCCTGCGCTATCTGACTCATACCCGACCGGACATCACGTTCGCCGTGGGGTATGTGAGTCGGTTCATGGAGGATCCGCGGGAAGATCACCACGCCGCAGTGAAACACATCCTCCGGTACATCGCCGGGACACGGAGTTTCGGCGTCACCTACCCGAGAGAAGAAGGAGGCGGGCTGGCTTTGTCAGGCTACAGCGATAGCGACATGGCCGGAGACCTTGATGGGCGAAAGAGCACCACGGGTATCCTCTTCTTCCTCAACACAAGCCCAGTCTCCTGGCAGTCTCAAAAGCAGCGGGTTGTGGCTCTTTCCTCGTGCGAGGCAGAGTACATCGCTGCTACAACGGCAACCTGTCAGGGCGTCTGGCTTCACCGGCTGCTGCAGGAGCTCTTGGAGCAGAAGCTTCCGGCGCCGGGACTCAGGGTGGACAACAAGTCCGCCATCGCTCTCAGCAAGAATCCAGTCCTCCACGACAGAAGCAAGCACATCGACACTCGTTTCCACTTCATCCGTGAGGCCGTCGATGGAGGACAAATCATCCTCGAGTTCGCTGAGACCGAAAAGCAACTCGCGGACATTCTCACTAAGCCTCTCGGTCGTGTCCGGTTTTTTGAGCTACGCAACAAGATTGGCATGATCGAGATCAGGAGGAAGCAGCAGAATTAGGGGGAGTTTTGTTAGATAATCTGCTGCTACTACGTGTTTGTATTGAGTACGTGTCCGTTTCTTAGTAGGAGTCTTTCAGTTTCTAGTCTGATTCGGTGATTGTCTAGAGTTCGTTTCTGTTTTGGTCTCCTTTTTGCTTCCAATTCGGTCCTTGTACTGCTGTATATAAAGCGAACCAGGTGCGGCAATTGAAGCAGCGCAGCACACAGCAAAACATTGTGTTCTTCAATTGTTTTTTGCTGCCTCCTCTCCGTGTGAGTTCGTCGGCACGAGAGCACTCGGGATATTTCTTCGCCAACATTCTAAACCTAACTGTGTTTTCTACGGCGAATCAACTCGCGTATCATTTACACGTGACCAATTTAAACACTATACGGCTCTTGCGATGATAAAGGATCTGTGACTAGATGGAGTACTGCTTACTGGTTTGGCTCAACTTTTTTTGTCGTTGTTTCTGTTTTTAGTTTGGCTCAACTTTGATGGAGTATTACTGTACCTATGCGACTTGCCAAACACAGAGAAATACACACGAAATCGAAGAAGAGCCACCGCAAATCCCGGCAGGATTAAAAAATCTTCCTTTTACCGACCAACCCAACTGAGCCAAACCAATCTTCTCCCTCCTCCTCCACCTCAACTCGCATCACCACCTCCTCCCCCTCCATATCTATCCCAACTCATTCACTCTCACTAGGAGTAGATCAATCCAATTTAGTATTCCCCTGAATAAGGATCTAGCTATTGGCTCCACTTCGCCATTGCCTTCTTGCCAGCTCGTCTTCTTGGAGTAGAGGGAGGAGGAGGGAGAGGAGATGAAGGGGTTGAGCGGGCCGAAGCTGCTGGTGGTGCACCCGTCGTCGAACAAGCCCGGGGCGGGGTCGCCGGGGATAACGCTTCTTGCAGGCTCGCGGCGACGGCTGTGGGTCGTTGTGTTCTTGGCCTGCTTCGCCTGCGTGTCCCTGGCCACGCTGCTGGCCGCCGCGCGGGACGCGTCGGCCGTCGCTGGGAGGAGGGTGTCGGCCACTCTCGCGGTGTCGACGGGGGGAGGAGGGGGCGCGGGGGGTAGCGAGGCGGCGGTGCTGCCGGGGTACGTGTTCGACGCGCTGGTGCAGTACGCAGCGGCCGGGGGGAACTCGACGGCGAGCATGCCGTCAGCCGACGTGCGCGCCATCGCGGCAGTGCTCAAGCGGCGCGCGCCGTGTAACTTGCTGGTGTTCGGCCTCGGCGCGGAGACGCCGCTGTGGCGCGCGCTCAACCACGGCGGCCGCACCGTGTTCCTCGACGAGAACCAGTACTACGTGTCCCACCTCGAGGGGAGGCACCCTGGGCTGGAGGCCTACGACGTCGCCTACACCACCACCGTCCGCGAGTTCCCCGACCTCCTCGACGGCGCCCGCGCCGCCCGGGCAGCCGAGTGCCGCCCCGTCCAGAACCTCCTCTTCTCCGACTGCCGCCTCGCCATCAACGACCTCCCCAACCAGCTCTACGACGTCTCCTGGGAAGTCATCCTCGTCGACGGCCCGCGCGGGTACCCTCCTTTCTCCTCTACTCTCCCCAAGATCCAATTTTTCTGAGTTTTCTTTCTCGGGCTAACTGGCTAAGGAAGCTAAAGCTCTCTCCAATGTGGATTGGTTTCGATGGCGCAGTTACACGGCGTCGTCGCCGGGGAGGATGGCGGCGATATTCACGGCGGGGGTGCTGGCGCGGACGAGGAAGGAGGAGGACGCGGCGACGGACGTGCTGGTGCACGACTATGAGAGGGAGGTGGAGAGGGCGTGCTCCAGGGAGTTCCTCTGCGAGGAGAACCGCGTGGCCGAGACCAGCACGCGGTCGCTCGCCCACTTCCTCGTGCGCGGCGGCAGCGCCGTCCGGCGGGAGGCCTTCTGCGCGGCGGCCACCACCACCACCGCCCCGTAGTTTTTTTACTTACCTCTCCTTTTTTTCCCCCATCTTTTGATGGTTAATGATGATGATGTCGCCATGAGGGTGAAAAGAAGAAAAAGGAGAAAGCTGAGAGATCTCGAAAGCTGAAGCCTGTAAAAATCGGTGAGACGAAAAGCAAGCAGATGAAATGTGTCCATGGCGTCTCTTATTTTTGGGTCTTGCTTTGAGCATTTTTCACGTTTCCTCGTATCAAACCAGAACCAGAAAAAAAAATCCCTAAAAACAAGAGCTGAAAAAGTGATTTAGAACACTCACGAAATAACTAGTGGGTAGGAGAGCTGAAGTACTGAACACACTCAAAAAACCTATGAGCTAGAAAAAGAAAATGGATGTCTATTGTATCGGCGCAGCTTCTCTGACGTAATGAAGCAATGTCACGATGATTTTGCATTAGCCCTCCATCTTCTAACAAATGGTTCAGATTGATCTAGCTTTTTTTATTTTTTTACTTCTAGTTTTTAGTTTTTTTATATTTCTTTATATTATCTGTGGTAAAATAACTTATTTTTTAAAAATAAAAAATAAGTTATTTTAACACAGATAATATAAAAAATATAAGAAAAAAGAAAAAAACTAGAAAAAGATTAAAGTAAAAAAAATTAAAAACTAGAAGTAAAAAAATCAAAAAAAGCTAGATCAATCCGGGCTGTTTGTTGGAAGATGGAGGGCCGCTGTGACTTTGCTTCATTACGTCAGAGAATCCCTCGCGCTATTGTATGTACGTGAAGCTCGGAAGCTGCTTGCTTATTAAGTTTTTGCTCTTTTAACTTAAGCTTTTAATCTTTAATTTAGTTTTTACTATTTTAAAATTTTGTTTTTTGTTTTTTAGTTTTTTTGTTGGTTTTTTATTTGTTTGCATTGTCCGTGATGGATTAAACTGTTTTTTCTATTTTTAAAATTTTCAAATTTAGTTACATCAAATAAGTTATTATCAATTATAATATAATTTTAAGTAGTTAGAAATCAATTTATTTTATTTCAAGTAGCACCTAACAATGGTCAATGGGTATGCCATACTGTCATACCATGTACACACATATGATCAGATTGTCAGTATTCGTGAGATCTCACGATAGTAGTAGTACACGGAAAGGGTATCTCATTTACAGGCGCAATGAAGGAAGCATGAAGCGAAGTGAGTGCCGATGGCGAATGCCAATGTGTTCGGTGGATTTTTTTCAGACTGCAATTTATGATTAAAATTTTTTAATTTTGACTATTCGTAAAATACAGTATATAGAAAAAATAGTTATATATATGATTTTAGTTAAAAAAATAGTTAGATATGACTTTAGTCAGACTCAGTATATTTTTTTGCTATAATCTTTTTTATTGATCTCATCTTAAAATATATTATTTAAAAATTAGGTATTATAAAATAAATTGTCTCTACTATCTAAAAATATGAGTTGCTGGTCATCAGTCTGTTCTCTCTCCTCTCTCCTCAGCCGTTCGATCAAAGATCAGCCATCCAGATCTGTATATAGGTAGTTCTAATATAAAAGAGGGAGTTTGTTTGTAGTCTCACTTCGGACTCTCACGCAGCAACGCGCCTCCCATTCCCTTACGCAACCGCCCCCAGAAAAACTCCTCTCCGGCGCACCGCCGCCCTACCTTGTCTCCGCCGCCCCCTCCCTCAGCACCGCCGCCCCACCAAACCCCAGATCTAAACCTCATCCTCGACCACCTCGCCCTACCTTTTCACGCCTGACGATCTCAAGGCGGTGAGCTTGCTTCCACTCTCCTCCATCGCCGATTTCCTTCCCGCCTCCCTCTCCCTGACCCTCCCTGCTTCCCTCGTACTGCCCAGACCCTACTCCCCCTTCTCATCCTCGCGCCGCTCACGCCATCTCCTCCCTCTGCGCAGGTGGTCGTTCAGGTGCTGAGCGTCATCGCCGTCTTATTTGATCACCTCTGCAAGATCAGATGCATGCACTCTAAGGTGCTTCTGTATTCCCCATCTTATCCTTTTTTTCTCTTGCAATTTGCCCGTGTTGTTGACTGGCGCGTTATTCTGGACCTCGGCCGTAGGCTGGAGACGACCACCATCTTGGCCTTCTTCTTCGAGGACCCCAACTCGCTCAACAAGGTATTCAATTGCTTGTCTCGAGTTGCTCGTGCGGTGACATGGTGTGTACGCGAGGTGTTTTTTCATTTGCTTGTGTTACGTGTGTTAGGTTCCCTGCCCGTCGATTTATGACCCTACGGAGAAGTAAATTTCCTTGATCATTCCCGCTTATAACCAGGAACATCAGCTTCCCAAGGCTCTTACGAAAACACTCAAGTAAGACTCTGATATGAACACTTCTTGTTCATGTTGCTCTGTTAAGTTTGTTATATTTGTTAGGCACTGCTTAATCTATACAAGTAGTTGTCCATGTCATAGCTTTATCAGTTTGGTGATTGTTTGGTTTGTTATGCTAATCAATCATCACCATGTTGTTTTCATTCTCCAATCGCTACCTGAAACAATGTTCAGCCACCGAGAAGTCCTTTACTTACGAGGTATGTACAAATTGAACATGTTAACAATCTTCTTTATTTGATATGACCAAAAGGACAATAATTTGAAAAAAAAAGAATCCCATTAAGGTACTTTTGCAAGTGAAACTAGCTAAGGAAAGATGAGAAATTATGTATTTTAGTATCATGAGATATGTTTAGTAAGCTGGTTAAACACTTTGTTGCATTGGCTATAGTATGCCATATACTACGGACTAGCATTTCTTTACTTATGCACTAAGAGATGCTCAATATGTGATTTTATTGGTTTTGCACATACACGGCATTTTTCCGTGCTAAATTCTAGGTACTTATTTGTCCCCGTTGATTTTTTTTAAAATTTTCTGTTATAGAGTCTGAAATGATTTTAAAAATAACCATATGATCTGGAACTTGCATATGTCAGATTTATAGTTTGAAACATGTTCATTCAGTGTATAGCAAAACCAAAGCCCCAAATTTGGGACTGTGTGGTTGGATTTATCTCACTGTTATTATTTATACAGGCTTTTTGGCAGACGATGATAAAAACTTAATGTAAAATGACATTGACAATGGAGAGGAACCATGGTTTATGCAGAGAGTGCAAGGGAGGAATGGGATCCTAATGAAAAGAACAATAACCCCTTCACAGATTTTTTCCTTTACTTGCTGCTCATTTTGTTGAACGCTGTCAAATTTTAGATAGTAAGGACATCTGCTAAAAACCCAGAAAGTCTTCATCCTTCAAGGAATGTTCCTACCAAGAAATCAATTAACATAAATGATCAAGTCCTCCAACTCATGACTGATAGGAGGCGTGTGGTTTTTGAAGTAGTATTAGAACAAAATGTCATTAAATTTACTTTGTCGATTTATTTACTTCTACCATACTATGACAAGTTATTATTATTTTTGATTTTTTCTTGAAGAAATTGCTTAAAAGTTTATATATCCATTTCGAGGCACGAAAGTTTTGGTTTCCATGTACTAAACTTGTTTGAAGAATGATTTCCATGTACTAAAGTTCTGATTTATTATCTCTATTACTGATATAATGACTACTATGCCATTTCTTTTAAAGATGATTGCCAATGGTTTTGTAGGGATTGTTTTGGTCAAGCATTTAACTACGTAGAACTCAGTTAAATTTTCTTATATTTTATATTTTAAGACATGTATGAATAATTCACTTTTATATGAGTACTTTACTAGTAAGCTATAAGAGCAAGGCTAATAATACAGCCTTCAGCTGGCTGTATGGACACTTACAGTCCACCTATCAGCCTATTCATATAGTAGTTTACAGCCAGCTGAAGGCTGTATGACACACCCCTTTCTCTCACAAAGTTTCTTGGTTCTTGTGCTTCAGCTGACTGTAAACTTACAGCCCACCTCTCTTCTCTCTCCTCCTCTCTCTCCTCCACCTCAGCATACAGCCTACTAACAACCTCTTAGAGCAAGTCCAATAATAGAGCCAAGTGCTTGGCTATAAGTCAAGTTATAAGAGCCAAGTTATACAATAATTTGTCTTCTATTTGTCTACAAAAGGTTTTTTATTATTATGTGGTACCATGTCTCACATTCTCTTTCCTATTCCTCCTCACATACATTTATTATCTTGGCCCACCACTGCATATGCTCCCGTGCCCAGCTTGTTGCTTGCATGAGAGCCAAGCTCTCATCTCTCTCCTCTACATCAGCAAAAATGCTGACTAGTTTGGCTATAAGACCATTATTGTACTTGCTCTTATTATACTTGCTCTAAGATACAAGTAGAAAAGACAGCACTCATTAACTAGCTGCCATTGTTGGGCTCTCAGTCTTAGCTTCATTTATTGATTGATTCTTTCTGAGTGCCCACAGCTTCCTGACTGGGCAGCCCCGTGGCAATGGCAGCGAGATGATGGTGGTGTTGTACGAGTCGTAATCATGAAAGTGCGGTAAGAAGTGGAGCCGCCCCGTCGACTGTTGGCTGGTCTCCTCTCCGGTTGACGCGACGCGACGCTAGGCGCTGCCGGCTCGTGCGGAACTGACAACAAGTGTTAGGCTTTTTTGTTTTCTGCGGCCGACGTTTTTTTAAAAAAAATCCCAATAAAGAGTTTTAAAGTATCAGCAAAGAAATCGAATTATTTATTTATTTATTTAAAAAATATAAATTACAAATCATAAATTTAAAAGAAATATGACTTAGTGCTAGTGGCTGGCAAATGATGTTTAGGGTAATTCGGTCACTTTAAGATTACCATCTAGGGAGGTCTGTTTGGTATTGCTTAGTAATAGTCGGACAAGTGGGTAATGTTAGGGTGAACAAAAAAAAAAGTTTGGAAATTAAATGGGGCCATTATGAGATCTTATTTTTGCATGCTATGACGCAGTATGAGTATCAACCGCTCATCTCAAACCACGTTCAATGTGTAAGCATCAGATGCTATCTGTCGATCTGTTCCACGCTCTAGCGCAGAACTCGGATGCTTATTCCCTGCCACGTACGCTGAGCAAGAGGCATACATGCCATCAGGGACGTCGAAGTGACAAGGAACACCGCATGGAACGAAAAGGTGTTAAATAACGACTCTTAGCTTATGGGTTGTCCAAAATAGTTTTTGTTTTTTATTTTAAATTATAAATAGTAATAGTTTATAGAGAAATTTACAGAGATATAGACACCCACATGTGATTTTAATCGATATAAATGAAATCACTACGGTGTATACTACAAAAATCAATTAATAGACCCTGCCTTAAAAATATACTACATTTAAAAGCTATTTACTATAAAAAAACAGTTTTTATAAGTCAATATGAATAAGACCTATGCTTATGGCTTTCTCCGAACAAACAAATAAGGTGTTTCTTCATCGTCTTTTCGAAACGGCTTATCAGAACAGTTTTTTCAAAATGGTTTATCAGTTTATCGATATTCGATACGTTCGCAAAACACTTGTTCTAGAGTTAAAAATCATCAACGACAACCAAAAAGAACCCTCCCAATGCCATCCCT
Organism: Dendrocalamus latiflorus; assembly: GCA_017311315.1. NCBI lineage: Eukaryota > Viridiplantae > Streptophyta > Magnoliopsida > Poales > Poaceae > Dendrocalamus > Dendrocalamus latiflorus. Next base: position 2,583,554 of record CM029621.1, on the reverse strand, counting down.
TCCATGTCTTGGCCAAGTTGTAACACCCCGTGTTTTTAGAACTAATTTGAGCGTCAAATTACAGGTTAACAATAGTACTTAACCATCACACAGAAACTTCAATTAAATAAAAGACAAAAAAATGAATATAAATTGCATCACACATTGAACTCAGTAGTATTACATTCTAGGCGTCACCAGTACATCGAGTATAGAAATTAAATTACATTAGAGGCATTTCATACATTCACAATTAATTAGGAGTCATGGAAAGTATAATTTACCTGCATCTCATTTCATACAACAATTGTGAATTGCCGAACAGCCCAAAAGAACTGTAGTTTCACTTACAAGAACACCGAAAAAGACCGAACAAAAGAAGAAATTAAAAGGAAGAATTGCTGTTAGAACCCTAGAGTTTATTTTCGAGCTAGGCATTCTGCTCATCGAGTCACCAAACTGTCGAGGGTCAATTGGCACCTCTCACAGTCATAGGGTCATCATTCAACGTTAAAACAAATCTAGCTCTATTCCAGAAGTCCATTTTCCAGCCAATCCCACAAGTATCTAGATTCAAACCTCCTGGCATAGTAGCTACTATGAACACAGGACACAGGGGAGCATAGCCAACAGATAAGGTTGAGCCGAGCCGGCAAAGAGGAAAGAGAAACCATTTCACTTGGGCAACTCCAGAGGAACCACCCCCACTTCTTCCCTCTTTCCATTCCCCTCCAGATCCACCTACACCTCCATTTCCATTCGACCAGCATAAGGAAGATCAAGGCAAGCCAACTAAGAGCAAGGAGCAAGGAGGCAAGAGGTCAAACCCTAGGAGGAAAAGACCACAAACTTCCCTAAGCAAGAATCTGCACAGCCGACAAGGAAAGCAACCACTAAAGCCATTTCCTCAATCCCTTCCCAAACCGAACTGAAAAGCCTCCAACAAAGGTAGCCCACAAAACCATTTTTCACATTTCATCATTTTCTCGGGACCACATAGCGAGCACATATTCCCAATCAGCACTTAGCCGAGCATCACAAGCCTCCACCAGTAGCATCACCATCAACCTCATAGCCATCACATAGCAGAGGAGGGGAAATAGAGGGAGTAGAGAGGGGAGGAGTATACTAAGGGGCGAAGTTACCGTGGTGATGAGCAAGCCACGCGCACTCGACAACTGACTCATACTCCCCGACACACGGGAAGGCTTCGATCCCTATCGTAGCAAACCTTAATAGCACCACCTTCACCATCCTCAAATCCAAAAAGCAACTTAAATCATAAGTCAAACTTAAGTAGATCAAGTAACAAAGCGAAGTAGAGAAAGGACGTAGGAGGAGAGGAAGAGTTAAAAGGGAGGAGGCGTTCGGCAGTGGAGGTCAAAGTCGAGGAAGCCTCCGACGACAGCGTAGTAGTCAAAGGTGACAAAGAGGCTGGCAACACAGGAAACCAAGCTAGGAGAGGCGTAGGATGCCGACGGCTAGTGGCGCAAAGGAGCTCAGGCACTGGTGGAGCCAAGAGGCAAGGGAGATTTGGGGGAAAAGGAGAGGAGGAATGAAGAGGAGAGGTAGAGGATAAGGCATGTGAAGAAGGGATGAATGGATAGGGGGTTCGCCCGAACAGGGATGAGAAAAATAGAGAGAGAGGGGGGGGGAAACGAGATTAAGCATGTACAAAATAAAAATTTTTCCTCACAAAATCTTTAACCCTGAGCATCCTATTGCAAGCTAAATTAGTCAATAAAATTTTGCTAATAAATTTAAATTGCAAAACACCTTTAACAAGTATTTATGATTATTAAAAATGAATTTAGTGCTATTCGTAGATTAAAATCTCGCGCTTACTGATTAAATTGGTATATCGCTATTTAAATAATTATAATGCATATTTAAATATAGAATTACTTTGTTAGTTATCTATAAATGGTAGAAAGTCATTAAGAATTATTTAGATTTTTAATTACCATTTGAAAATTTGAAATCTGTACATGATTAAATAAAATTACGCGTAGTGATTAAACTTTAGCTCAACGATAAAATAGCAATTGAGTCATAAAAATCCGCAAATGGCTAAGATAAATTCGGGGATCACATAGGGACGTTCTGGATCATTTTATTTAATTATTTACCTTCATGTTATTTCCTTTAGATCTGATAAATGAAACCATAGCACACGTACTAATTGCAGGAGGGGAACCGGAATTGGAGAGCAGATTTTATCAGAGTGACCTTGGTCCTTGGGACCCAGAACTTTGATCTAAATTTAGGCAAGCATACCTTGGAGCATTCAAGCAGAGTATATTCAGTAAAATAAGTATTTATCTATTAAAATACTATCACCCTACATAAAAATGAAAGCCATGTTTAAATTATTTAAATGACATGAGGAAGAAAAGAAATGTGATAGTAGTCGATTGATGGAGCAGTTGACGAGTAAGATTAATAAAAATGTGAGTAGCGGTTGCCTTGGCAGCAACAGAAGGGTAGGATTGGAACTTTTGCATAAAAATAGAATATAAGGATTAACAAACTTTGCTCGTGTAGTGAACCGTATTGATCATATGAACCATTATTCCATCTGAGGGTAGGCAGAATCAGCAACTCTATCGAGGTTATTATACTCTCCACATGTGTAAGTATTATAATTATGGGAGGAACCCAGAGCTAGTACAGAGGCTAGGAGTGGGGGCTCCAGTTGCTAGAATCCATAATTGGTACATAAGCCAGAAGTAGAGGACGCGAACTATTGGAGCCCAGAACTGGTACAGATGCCAGAAGTAGAGGACGCGGAGGTGATATATTATGCAGTGGAGTGTTGGGTGAGGGTTAGACCACCCTAACCAACAATTATGACGAGGTCGGTGGGTGCTGGGCAAGGGTGAGAAACTGCCTCAGATTGTTGAAAAAGAATAGTTGGATATAATGTATTGAGAGGTAAAAGCTCTGGACTCTAATTTGGGCAACGCATATAAGGAAATGTGAAGATTCATTCGCTAGAAGAATTAGAGTGACTTTGGGTAAAGTGGTACAAACTTGTGTAATACTATATAAATCATGAATTCATGCATGTCTCTTGAATTAGAGGCTACAGAAACCAATGAAAATTTTAGCTATTCATATAAGTGCTCAGTAGTTTTCTAAAGTTAATAAGCCAAAACTTTTCACAATCCAAAGCATCTATTTTCTATATAGCTTCAGAATGGGAACAAGAATGAGAGTCAGCATAATAATGAGATATCTCAGGAGATACAGAATGAACATATAATGCATATTTGCTATATAAACTTGCTGAGTACTTGCTATTATTTCGTTTGTTTAGAGGATAGTCCGCTGGGATCCACACTTCGGGGTGGATAAAGCCTATATGGACGAGCCCTACCTCAAGTGGGAGGGAGATTATATTGAGACCGGGCCATATGAGGATGACGCCTTATACGAGATCTGGGACGACTAGCACTCTAGGAGCAGCTCAATCTCGACCCATAGGGTATCTGTGATGTTAGAATATTGTATTTATATTCAGCTCTATTGTATAATTAGATTTTGGACTATACTTCACTTCTCGTATTGTAATAGTCTAGCTAGAATAGTCGTATGAAACTTTAAGCCTGCGTGGTTACTTGGATGCAATGTATATACTGTTGCTAATTATTATTGCACACTCTAATACGCTTATTATTCGTTAGAGTGATATCCTATCGGTTAAAATAAATAATAAATCATTGACTAGTATTTTTATTCCATGGTAAAAATACGGATCACACAATTATCCAAGTACTGCCGTACTACCAACAACGACGGTTTGGCACTTGCATTTGTCTGGTAATAGAACTCGCATTCATGGCGCCGACGGCATGAAGCTAGCACTTCTTGATTGATCAACTTTGGAGTTGAATTAGACGCCGGATTTATGTGGGGTCAATGAACAGGTAAGTTTGTCAGTGTTCACCAGGATTAACGTACGAGAGCTCATTGTGGCTCGATGTTCTGGCCGGACGGACGCTAGGAGAGGAATACGACGAGGTTTGACCAATCTGGTTCACTGCATTTGTACAGTTGAGGTTTCGTTTGGAATTGGAGAAAATTTTAGGTATTGTAAAAGTTGAAATTTCTACTTTCCACGCAGAGATCCTGCCTCGTACAGAACACGGGATACGCTGCCAGCCTCCTGCCACAAAGCCGGATCTCTGAAGAATTCACTTTGACTTTTGATTTTTTAGCTTTTAAATTCTAATTATTTACAAGAAATAGTATATAGCAAAAAATAATTTTATATAATTTTAACTGATATAGCTGAATTTAATATAATATCTACTATAGTATACTTATAGATATTATTTAAAAAAATTAAACTATTAAAAATCTAGTTTTTTCAATAAAAAAATGACAAACTAAAACTAAAGCTAAAAAGAAGCGAACCGAAGTTAAGAGGAGACGATAACCTGTCTCCATGGTGGCAAAAGGGGGACGACGTATATGATCGTCTTCAGACTTTAGCGCGCTTCAGTGCCAGCAGCGTGCAGCAGCGCCGTGCATGATGGCCTAGTGGCCTCAGCGCAGGACACTAACCTGCCATGCCATATCTCGTGCCGCTGACACGACACGTCAGTCAGATGCAGGTGCAGTAGTTCTAAGGGCTCGTGGACTTTTTTTCTTCAAGAATTTGTATGACGGTGATTTAGGCCCTGTTTGAATCTCATGGTCTAAAGTTTAGTTGTCTAAAGTTTTGGACTAAACTTTAGTTGGCTAAACTTTAGCCACTAAACTTTAGTCGAAGATCCTGTTTGGATCCTGTACTAATGGATAGGACTAAAGTTTCAAAAAGACCATACTATCTCTCCTCGTTTTGTGCGTCAGCCATTAAATGGGAGGTGAGAGACCAACATGCATGGGTAAACACGTCTTTGTGCCTAAGAACCCAAAACTTTAGACCACTTTAGTTCACTTTGGTGAACTAATGGTCTAAAGTGTTTTTTAGGGGTTAGCTAAAGTTTAGATCTAACTTTAGACCACCTGTTTGGAGACTTTAGATCTAAACTTTAGTGACTAAACTTTAGATGGAGGGATCCAAACAGGGCCTTATTGTTTTTACCGTAACTAGTTTATTTTTTATTTATCTAAAGATGATGATTTACTTAACATAATCAAAATTTAAAATAGATTAGTCTATTACGGATAATACGTATGAATAAAAAAGAAAAAGAAAAAGCTTAAAAACAAACTAAAAAGCTAGAAAAAGATAAAATAAAGAAGTAGTAAATTAAAAACTAGAAGCTAAGCTGAAACTATGAGTGGGGGTGTAAAACGTGAATAGCAACCTACACCAAGCCAGTAAACAGTACTAGTAAGCCAAGCAGTGAGATTCCTTGGCTAGTGATAAACCACGTGTAGCCAGTAACTAGCCTTTTCACTTATGACTTATAACTTATATTACAGTAACTAACTTTTAAATAACGTATTTTTAAAAATAGGATCAATAGAAAGATTGTAGTAAACAGTATACTAAATTTAGTTGTATCTATCAAAATCATATGTGACTATTTTTTTAACATACTGTCTCTCGCAAACCCATCTCAATACTGCAGCTGAGATTGCCTACTCCTGCGCTTCTATCACCGACAAAAAGCAGTACAGGCCCCGTCTCAGCAACAATCAGTTGACATGGTTGCCCAAGATTACAGAAGTGTGCATCTTTCAAAATCCTATAGGAATGATAATGCAGTAACGGTTGGAGGCAAGAAGGTGACGCCTGCATTATCGGAAGAATGAAGGCGACGCTCAGGGATGCTTCTGTCTCCGTCTTCCGAAGATAGAAATCAATATAAATATATGGTAAAAATTAATATAAATATTCAATTTTTGAAGTGGAATTCGTAATAAAGCATGGTAACATGCCGCATTTCTGTATGCTGCTGCTGGTGTCTGTCACACTATTGCCCTTCGCTGCGATTGAATTAAATCACATGTGCAATCCAATTTCCCATTCCAGATGTTGAGAATTTACACACCTCGACCCAGAGATTGCCATGCATGAACAACATTATATCATATACAGGTTTGTTCATATACTTGAGGGAATGAGGGTTGATGGTAATGCCATGCAAAGGGTCGTCGCCAAGACCAATACGGCCCAATTCGAGCGTGATGTGCACAAGAATTTGTCGTCTATTAGGGTTGCGATTTGAGAATCTGCGGCTGCGAGAGGATGTGGAATTACTGATTTTTACAATTCTGTCCTTAAAGGAATTATACTACCTCCTACTGGTGGTAAAGTACAAGCACATCTAACTAATATGGTCTCTTGGATTAAAAAGAATAAACGGTAACTCCACATTGATTAGTGGGTACTGTAAATCCTCTTCTGTTACCCTGCCAGCAAAGAAAATGTCCCGATCTGCAAAATACTGCATAAAAGAAGATCCATTGAGCCCAGGCTACATTGCTACGCAAAAGCAAATCTGAAAAACAGATTCAGAATGCATACCTGTGTTGCAAGATCACCAATTGCCAACCGAGAAAGGACTATTTTTGCGTCGTAAATAATATTCCATTCAGGATCAACAATTGACTGGTATTGCGGAGGGCCCGACAATCTAGAGATATAAGACTACAGTGAGAAAAAGGCAAAGAATGGAGGGTGCATACAAACGTGAGAACATATCAAGGTAACACTGTAACAGTGCTCGAACTGGGTTAACATACCTGATCTCTGCATTTTCTTTCTCAGATTTCAATTCTAGCTCAATGTTCAGCAAAAGAATCTTTGGATTCAAGAACTTCTTTGGCTGTTGCTCAAATCCAGCATATGAAAATGTCTTCTTGAAGGCAACACCATTAGCAAGGAAAGAATCTTCATGGTACCTCCAGGAACCTAAGAGCGGCCCAAAATTCAGAGCACCTTTATTCAGTGTGAAATTTAGATGCGAAACATCTAAGAAATAAGAGCCGGTTTCGAATCAGGACAGCAGACATCATGAAGCATGGAGCTTGAACATGAAGCTGATGATACAAATCTCTCGAGAATTACCTTTTTTGTTCCAATAAGGTTAAGTCTGTCATCAGTGCCAATGGCAAGAACAGCATCCACAACCATAGAAGCAAAGAATTCTTTCTCGCCACCTATTAACTTCGATGAGAGCGTCGTTGCAGCGCACTTGGCTAACAATAATTTCTTTTCTTCAAGGCTTTTCCCTTCGATGCTAACCGCCAGTTCTTTGACCTTTTCGATTGCCTGGTGAGAATTCATGGGATTAAAAAAAAAAATCAGATTTGACAGTTTGTAGGGCACCAAATGCGCAAGTGTTCAGGGAGGAAAAGGAAGCATACTAACGAAATGACCTGCAGTCCTATAACTATTAATTAGACTATGAGGGTGTACTCCATCCTCAATACAAGGCTTTGCCTCCTGTAAGAATTCAGCAGCAAGAAGCACCACGGTAGTGGTTCCATCATCAACCTAAAGAAAACAAGATAAATAATATTCATCTTACTTTCCAATTACCCGTGTATGGCGCAGGCTGCAGATAGATCAATGGGACTAAAACTGATGCGAGAGGAGAGACAGCAAGCTGAAACTGACAGCTTACTCAAGTAGCAGAAAGCACTATCAACCTAAACACTAACTGTGAATCTAAGCAACTTGTGAAAGGGCATCATCTTGGCAAAACATAGCACAGGCCTTCGAGCCTGGCATGCCCTGATTATTTAGAGTCACCTTTTCCCCTCGATCATGACACTGTAAGAAGGGAAATGTCACTGGATGGAAAAACAAAAGAGAACCTCCTTTGCGCGAAAAACATTGATAGCATCCTAACAGTCTTTCTTGTAAACTGGTGTCCCGTGTTCTCCTTTGTATCCTGAACCTGTTGGCTTCCAAAAAAAGCTGGGCAATGTCCTTTTGTCTAAAAACGATCCTTTTATTCCCTTCAACCATCACAGATTTTTTTGCTGTATTGGCGCATTTTGGAGTCATATTTGCAAGAATATCACTCGTCGCACGTGAATTGCAAAAGTGACGCGTCCACCGTAAGGCCACCGCGCGAAAGCCGGGGTTGACACGTGGACGCCGCCGGACGGCAGCCGTGCGGCGGCGCGACGACCGCACGGGCACCATGCGGTGGCCCCTCTGCCGCAGTGGCCGTTTAGTTAGGCAATTAGGTAGGGCGATTAGGGTAATTAGGGTTTATATAGGTACATTGTTTGTACGATTTTTACATAAGCAAATAAGCTATATAAATTATGAAATTTTACGTGGAGTTTCATGGCACAGCGTACTTGATTATATAATTTTTTTATATAATTTTATCTACTCTAAATTTCACTCATGAATTTATTTAATTAGATGCATGAGCATGCATGCCGCCTAACAAAGATCAAATCCTCCCAATAAGCAAATTGCATGCATGGCAATCACTCACAAATCCCGCATCATTTCCACCATCAATCAACTATTTCAATTCCATATTCGTGTGCATGAATAGCTTTCTAAAAACAAAGAACGCCATTGATTTTGTCATCCAATTTGCTAGAGATTTCACGTCGGTCTCCTCCACTCCAAGTCTATAAATAGGAGTTTCACCTTACGTTCCATTCCCGTGCCAATCCTCAGTTCCTTCCCTATCACTATGCAAGAACTCCAGTGAGTCGTGCTCACGTCACTCGTGCACCGGCCAATCCCTGCACCATGCCATCTCTCTCTTCGGTGAGTTTTCGACAAAACTACTTCACGTCACATCGTGTTTTAGCATCTAAGTAATCCATCCTCTAATTTAATTTGATTTTCATGTAGCCAATCGACGAGAATCGAGTTTTTCCTAAAACCGGCTGTTCTCACCTCTCGCCATCGATTCGTCATCTCTGGTGAGTTGTTTTTCAATTCATCGCTTCCACACCATCTCTACCACTCCCTCTACCTATGCCAAGCCCCATTTGGTCCAATGCATCACTGAGGAACTCCACCACTAGTGCCACCCCATTTTTTGACGCTGTCACCATCGCCCCGCTTCTTTGGCCACCCTTCGGCCAAGCCAATCACATGGAAATGTTCCACGAGCCGAGGCCATGCCCGTGCTCATGCTACTTCCCCGCGTTTTTCGCTGAAAACACCATCGCCCACACAATCTAGCCCTTGGCCGCCGCCCCGAGCACCATACCACTTATCTGGCCATGCCGCCACCACCCACATGATCCTCGTGTCTGTAGTAACCTATTTCCCCCATTCCCTGTGCATCCCACCCTTCTCCTCGTCAGCGCCATGGCCAAACACTTGCACCTTCCCTATTTTGGAGGAGTTGCTCTGTTTTGCCTTCACAACTCCTCTCTTACACTTACAAGCCAGCCCCACATGTCATGGCTTTTCTTCTTTTCCTTTTCTAGCATTTTCTCGTCCGATAATTTTTAGCATTTTCTCATCTGGTAATTTTCTGAGAGCCCGTTATCCACCATCTGAATTTCGAATCAAGTGATTTAAGTTCCTAAATTCATAATCTTTCTCCAAGTACCTATTTTATAATTTTTGAATTTTTTGGATTTAGTTTGTTTTTGTTATTTTCACGTGTAGACTGCGACGTTTCCGAGGAGTACTTCATCAACAACGAATCTCACCAATTCGAGGAGCAATGCAAGTTACACACCTTGACCATGTTGATCCTAGTTTGCAAATAAAATTATATTGTTTTAAATTATTTTGCATGTTTATGTTTTTTCAATGTGTTTCAATTCTAATTTTAAAGACTTAGTTAACACCTACTTGTTATGACCACATTTGATATTGATCACCTAAATATTTTGTCACCCCAGAATAAAACTCTATATAGTACATTAGTGTTAGCTAAAAGACTTTATAGCAAAGCTTAGACATGTTTAGAAATAATACTAGGCTTGGGATAACTTTTCACATAAAATGATGATTATTAAAATGTAATCTTGACTTCAGTGAGTCAAGAAGGTATCTGATATGTTTGGCAAAATAAAATTAAAACATTGTTTATACTTAGGCAAATAGTTTGGTGGTGGGTGCTTGGTGGCATAATGTTGGTGCTTGGCACAAGGGGTATGTGGAAAGTCTACTAAGTCGATTAATGACCAGTTTGTGAGCTACTGCTACAAATCTACATCGTATTACTGTAAATCTAGTATAGGACAGATCTGGCTGACTAATTTATGGGTCCCAACCTGAGTCCCATTATAGGTTGAATGTGGGCGTGACGTATACCATGAGAAGTCTCACACGGCACAAGTGGGGGCCTTGGTTTAGTGGATTCTTTATCGGGGTGAATGGAAGTGAAATGACCTTTACCTGAATAATAGTCTTCTAACTTCTTTTACTAGGCTTGATAGGTGCACAGATTACCACATTTCTTATTCTTTTTGGATTTGTTGGTCGGAGCTTTTGCCTTATTCCGACCGGAATAGTCCTTCTTGCCCCTAGTAAATTTCTTAGGGATTTTAAGAACCTCTTTAGCATTAGGTTTACAATTCTTTCTACCTTTTGGAGATTTTTTGGGCTTCTTCTCTTTCTTATCCAAGCTAGATTGAGGAATTTTCTCTATCTGGTTAATGCCCTTGTTCCATTCAACTGCCTCGCTAGTGGCTGCATACCTGTCGGCCATGTCGAATAGCTCGACGATAATGCTTTGGAGGGTTCATTGAAATACCCTCCGTAAACCATTGGTTTCTTAACTCCGCTTTAAAAGCCTGAATAGTAGAGAAATCTGCAATCTCAGGAATGGAATTATGAACCTGGCTGAATCTCTTGATGTACTGCCAGAGAGTTTCATTGGGTTCCTGCTGGATTCAGTGGAGATCATATTCTTTACTAGGGTGATCGTAAGTCCCCTGAAAGTTTGCGATCAAAAGGTCGCAGAGTTACTCTTAGGTATAACTTGACTTGACCGGTTGGTTATTTGGTTGAGCAACCAAGACCGAGCATATCCTTCGAGGACTGTGGGCAAGTAATTTGCTATCACGTTATCATCACCATCAGCAACCTTAATGGCAGTAGTATAAATCTGGAGAAATTCTAATGGTTTGGAGTTCCATTGAATTTCTGCAGATTTGAAGTGGATAAGGCACATATTCCATATATCGCACGGAAGGAATATCTTGGAATCGGGTCCAAGGTCTAGTTCATAGACTCTCCAAGCAATCATCCAGTGGGGCAACATGTACAGTGTCTCTCCGACTAGGGTTGTCGGGAAGCAACCTCTAAAGATTTACAACCACGGAGTCCCTTGGCATTAATTATATAATAAAGTCATATTTAGTTATTTATTCTATCTACATTAGGTTCGTTCACACAAGCGCTCGTACTAAAATAAAAAGTTATAAGTAGTAATAATAAATCATAAGCCACAGCAAAAAAGAACTCACTTATTGTTGGAGTTCGCCCTTGTGTGGTCAATAATGTTAGCACAATGCTACTTCCGAATGGAGCTGGTGTACTTGTCATTTTGAAGTTTTTTAGTGGTGTACTCTGATTTTTAATTTTGGTATTGAAAATTGCAGGTTGCTTGCTGAAAAGAAAAAACGGCGGAAGGGCCGAGACCCCCCCTAAAATTGCTCTTCCAGTTACGTATTTTGCATGACGTCCACCGAGTAAAAAAAATCGTCGGATTGTCACGTGGGACCCGCCTTATTAGTCAAATCTTCGACTTGATCATAGCTATTTTTCTGTTGAGACATGGTAATACGCCACGGTTGCTTACGTCCATATCAACATAAACACATGTATCTTTACCTCATCTTACCAAAATACATAAGGATTACGTTTACGAACGCACAAGCTTGTACATTTCAACTGCGTAGGACACTAATCACCTAAACAATTTCTCATGGTACTTTTTATCAATTGCCATGTTCCTTTCCTACTTCGATAAAACACACACACACACACACAGAGGATCCACTCATCCCATCCGGCAATCGCGTGCCGAGTGCCGCGAGTTGGTTGATGTCAACGGGTTGGGCCGCACGCAGCATTGCGTGGGTTCGAGCCAAACTCTAGTGGTAGGAACTGTGACACATTAATACTGTAGCTATTTTTTTTTATAAAAAAATTAATCACTGAACGTACAATTTTGTAAATCTAACTTATCCTTAAGCTTAGCATGTAATGTCTATTTTTATAAACTTAATCTTTTCCTTAAGCCCGACAGGTATGGAGGGAGGTACCGGTTGAGGATGTCAGCCGGTTGCAACAGCGATTAATTAGTGTTAATCATATTTTATTAGTACTAATCATAAAACATATTGATTAATTAGTATTAATCAGGATTAATTACCACTAATTAACTTCCTATCCGATTTGCTGCTGCTCAGGTCACGTCATAGGGTTTTGCTTGCTTCTCCCGGCTGCAAAGCGGAGCACCCGGGGAGAGGAGCCATGGAGATCGGGCAGGGCCCGGCGAGCGGCGCCTCGAAGGAGCACCAGAAGATCTACCAGGACTGGTTCGCCTTCGCGGACTCAGGTTCAATACTAACCCCCTGTTCCCCCATCAACCCTCAATCCCCAATCCCTTTCGTTGTTTGTTATTTGATTGATCCCTTGTACTGATGGGTCTAATCGGCGCCGCGCGCAGATGGCGACGGCCGCATCACGGGCCCCGACGCCATCAAGTTCTTCGCCATGTCCAAGCTCTCCCGCCCCGACCTCAAACAGGTACCGGTTCTTGCTATGCTCCTCCCTACCTACTGTTCTCGTGTTACTGCAGAGTTCTTGATTTCTAATGAACTGCTTTTGTGAAACTGTGTTGCGTCTCAAGGTCTGGGCTATCGCGGACTCCAAGCGGCAGGGGTACCTAGGTTTCGGCGAATTCGTCACGGCAATGCAGGTTTTCCTTGTCTATTCGATGTATTCAATCACACTCTGTGCTGCTGCCTGAAGGTTTGGGTTATTGTCGATTAACTATCGGTTTGTTGCAATTGACAGCTCGTCTCTCTGGCGCAAGCGGGGAATGAGATTAGTCAAGACAGCCTTAAACGCGATGGTTGTTGTTAGCTGCCAAATTGGCTTCGTTGATGTTCGATATTTTTTCATTGACTGTTAATTAGTTCTCGCTGATTTCTGACAGATCTGAACAGTTTGAATCCTCCAGTGATGGAAGGTTTGGATGCTCTACTTGCGGTTAGTCTATTATGCCTCAATGCCGTATCTACACCAAGGTAGTGCTTTATCCCACTATTATGTAAGAGTGTGATGATAACTGCTTTTCAGAAATCCAAGCATCTGGTAAAGAGAGTCGATCCAGATATTGATGGTAAGGAACTTACCCTAAAATAGGAAGTCATGCCGGGGAGAAATCTATGAAGCAAACAATTTATATTTGTGCAGGATTTCCTCAGGCACAACCACCTTCAACAAACCAATGGTTCAGCTCAAAGTCATCAAAGAAGGTAGTACGCATGTTCTGTTTTTAGGTTTCTTCGATTTTTGTTTGTTGAATCGAAGCACACTTATACAAAACTTCAATCTCTTGCAAAATGTTAGCAAGTTTAATTTCCAACACGATCATTGTTGGAGAGCATATCATCTTACAGTTTTAAATAAATAAACGAACGTTGAGAGTTTGCTGCTGAGCTATAGAAATTCTTCATTCATGAGACACGAGGTGAGGTGAAGGTGGTGAAGTTTCGACTTGTACTTCAAAACAACCATACAGAGTTCCTGTTCATTTTGGAATTGGAATGTAGTTATCTTGCCTATACGATTTACCATTTTTTTTAACAGGACATGTTTCCTCCAAAACGTTATAATTTATGCAATACCATTTACAAAGAGGCAGCACTTGAAGTCAAAATTCTACTAATTATGGCAATATATTGATTTCTGAACTAACATAAAAAGGGAAGTTTGACGAAAATACTAAATTTTTTGAATGTCTCTGTGATTGTCCTTTTGAGTTAACAAGGAGAAAAAGGCAACAAGCTTGAGTCATTTAGCTACTGCAGCTCTTCTATACCCAACCAAGTAGAACGTTATGCATACCTTGTACCCTGGCTCACTTTTAAGGACTGCCCTATTAATTTCAATCAGAGCTTGCCTGTTAATGAGCTTGGACACAAGAGGATACGCTTAGTTTGGCTAAAGTGAACCTCAGTTGTCCTACAGCATGTTTGTGAGACACCGTAGAAACCCTTTGAATGCCATTTTTTATGAATTAAAGCATTCAGTGTTTTTGTTTCTGTTGTGCAACATTAAACAGTGCAGATTTGTATGCTATAAAGTTAAATAGTATGGCCTTGCTGTCAAACCATACTAATTTCTTGAATGACACATGTATCATGTATGCTGGCCTTGTTTGTGGTGTTTTTAATGCACAGATACCTCTGACTGCTGTCACTTCTGTCATTGATGGCTTAAAAAGACTATACATCGAAAAATTGAAGCCATTGGAAGTTACATACAAATTCAATGATTTTGTTTCCCCGTTACTGGTAAATACTTGTATTCTCAGTATCTGGTTTCTTTACGAGTTAAAATGACTACTTTCTTGTGTCTTTCTATTTCTTATTGTTATTGTCTCCTTGTGGCATGATCTTCAAAGTAAGGTAATATCAACCCTTTTGCAGACAAATAGTGATTTTGATGCAAAGCCAATGGTTATGCTCTTAGGCCAATATTCTACGGGGAAAACAACTTTTATCAAGCATCTGCTAAGAACAAGCTATCCAGGTTTTGTATTTACCACATGCATTTTCTGTAGTTTCCCAGGTTAATTTTAATAACATGCTATGTCACAGTTGATCTTATGCACTTGCAGGTGCCCATATTGGACCAGAGCCAACAACCGACAGATTTGTTGTTGTCATGGTAAACTTTAGCTTAGACTTAGGGTTTTAATTTGTAGTGATACTAGGTGCATCAAATAATTATTATCTCCAGATATGATTTGTGAAGGAAGTTTATTGCAAAAATACAAATGGATGAGTTAGCTTGCTTTTTTATATTAATACAGCACATCAAATTTTATTTGTTTTGAAGTTTACGTGCGCTTAAGTTTGAGGCTTTGAGCTGGTCCAACTTTAATGAATATCTGAAAGTTGATTTGTAGTACTCAAGCTTTTTCTTAAGGAAAAAACATCAGGTAGAAATGTTAATACTTTCCTTATGTTGCAAGTCGCAAAGCATGACTTGCATCTCTACTGGTTTCCTTATAAGATACTGGCTTCACAAACGAAGTAATCGCACAGTAGATAAAATATGGCACTGATAGGAATATCAATTTTACACCTTGAAATATTGTTAGGCCTTGTTTGGGAGCCCAAAATCGCTGGCCCATCCACGGGGATGGGCCAGCGATTTTGGGCTCCCAAACAAGGCCTAACAGTTTTTCTAGGTATGATTTATGAAATCCTTGAGAAATCAGGAAGAACTCTATACTTCATAATAGGCCTAATTTTTGTTAGATAAACAGAAGACAAATGCAAAAGCTGAGCTAGGTTCTCTATTCAACAGAGTGCTAGAACGCTAATGTTCATGTCACCATGTTCTTAGGTGAAATAGGAGATGCGAAATTATCAGTCTATTAGTTTTTCTTCTTCATACAGTTTACAAGAATTGGAATCAGTACAGCTGTTCATACATTAGTGGTCGATTTCTGTTAGATGCTTGGATTTCACCATATTGTGTGATGTTGACTTGTGAGAATAGTATCAGTTATCTAGTTTTACAGTGCCACATTGATTAGCATTATGTGCCTGTTTGTCAAAGTATCCTACTGAATGGCTGAATCACTGAGCTATAATTATATTATAGAGTATGTGATCTGTGATGGCTGCTGATTTCTCCGGGCTTGTTGTCTGGTATACAAGAAGTGTAAACACGCCCATCACTAGTCAAGATCAAGTTTATGCCCTTCTCTCCTAGATTTTGTACTAATTCCTGTATGGAGCTTGTAAGAGAGGCTAAGCGCCTGTAGGCTGTAGACACACTCTTGATCAATTTTAGTTGTTGCAACTTATATTGGATGTTGGTGCAATGTAAGAAGTTTGAATTGCCCACATAATTATATTGTAGAGTACATGATCTATGATGGCTACTGATTTCTCAGGGCTTTTTGGATAGTATACAAGAAGTGTAAACACGCCCATCACTAGTCATGGCTGCTGATTTTGAATTGCCCACATGCCTAGGTAGTATATTAATGTGTGGTGTTTTTCCTATGTTTTTCTCTATAAGTTGCTTAACCTCCTTCTTACCAGTCAGGACCTGATGAAAGGACTATTCCTGGGAATACTATAGCTGTACAAGCAGACATGCCTTTTAGTGGTCTTACAACATTTGGAACTGCATTTTTATCCAAATTCGAATGCTCTCAGATGCCACATCCGGTAAGAATTAATTCTGATGCATGTAGAAGACATGTGGTAATCTAGAAACTGATATCTAACTTGTACCTTGAAGCTACTAGAGCATATCACCTTTGTTGACACACCTGGTGTTCTTTCTGGTGAAAAGCAACGAACACAACGAAGCTATGATTTCACTGGTGTCACATCATGGTTTGCTGCCAAGTGTGACCTTATTCTTCTCCTGTTTGATCCTCATAAGCTTGATATCAGTGATGAGTTCAAACGTGTCATTGGATCTCTACGTGGACATGATGACAAAATACGTGTAGTACTAAACAAGGCAGACCAAGTTGACACTCAACAGGTAATTTTTCGTAGTTCTCTTTCTGTATGACACATGATGTCGCATGTTGCTTTGTTTTGCTGTGAATAATAGTCAGTTTCCTTGATTGACCTGCAGCTTATGAGAGTGTATGGTGCATTAATGTGGTCTCTTGGGAAAGTATTGAATACCCCTGAGGTTTCACGCGTTTATATTGGGTAACTTTTGAGGCCCTTATCTTATTTGTTTCACTTCTATCTATGGTATTTGGTACAGATTACGGAGGATTTATAAATTACAATATTGTTAAATCTGTAGATTAAATATTACTAGAAGTCCTGTAGATGCATTTGATTCAACTCAGTGCAGTACTGAAGCTCACCTCAGTATTACTGGATTTTCAATTACTTAAACAACCGTATCCAAGTCTGGTGCTGGCAATGACATTTGATTGCATCAGCATGTTGAAACACTAAACTTGCTTCCTAATTGACTTGCAGGTCGTTCAATGACAAACCAGTAAATGAATCAGCTGTTGGTCCAATTGGAAAGGAACTATTTGAAAGAGAGCAGGATGATCTCCTTTCTGATCTAAAAGATATACCAAAGAAAGCTTGTGACCGTCGGGTAAGTTACATTTCTTGCTTAGATTCTTTAGTCCTGGAGTTTCACAAATTAATGCTTCTACTCTATATTTTCAGATCAATGAATTTGTTAAACGCGCTAGAGCTGCCAAGATTCATTCTTACATCATTGGCCATCTAAAGAAGGAGATGCCTACGATGATGGGCAAAGCTAAAGCTCAACAGCGACTCATAGACAATTTGGAGGATGAGTTTGCAAAGGTATGTTGGCACTGTAACTTCTAGTCAATCTAGGACCATTGTAGAATTTTTACGAGCCATAGTCACCCATGCTTCTATTAAAACGAAACGTTATGTTTAGCAGATCTCCTTTGCCCAGGTGCCCTTTTTGGGTGGCTTGTCTGCCTATATTGGACTCATGCCTGTTGTTACTTGCCTAACCAACTTTGGCCTAATATTACAGATTCAATTTTGTTTTGCTAATTTTACAACTTTAGTAGTAGTGGGCTAAAGGCAGTAAGAACTGATTGTGGTTCGTTGACAATCTTAATTCAGAGCTCCTGTTATTTCAGTTACACAGTTCATTCGAAGTATTCCAGTGTATCTCCCCTCTGTAATTTTCACGCTGACTAATAGCTTCTGTCTGGTGGTGCAGGTACAAAGGGAACACCATCTTCCAGCAGGAGATTTCCCTTACGTCGAGCACTTCAGAGATGTCTTGAGTGGGTATAGCATCGACAAGTTTGAGAAGATCAAACCCAAGATGATACAGGCGGTGGATGATATGCTTGGATACGACATTCCAGAACTCCTCAAGAACTTCAGGAACCCATACGAGTGAATGAACATCTTCTCCTCTGAAAGATGACTTTCGTTTGCACCAGGATGGGAAACGACGCGGAGGGATGCTGCTTTCCTTAGTCGCAATTGTCAGGCAACGGAAATTGTTGCGGACCTGTGGTTCAGGTCTTGTAAGGCGTTAGCTGCCATACTCTCACCGTTGATGTACACCCGTATGCATAAAGTACTGGAGAGCCATTGCTCAATTTTTCAGTGAAGATTTGGTTTGTTGGAACGTCATGTAAACTAAACGAGTGACTTTTTGTACGAAAGAATACAATCGTACGCGCATCGTTTCTTTAAATCAGTATTTATCCGTTTTGGGGAACAGCTTGATAATGGGATCCTGTCAATTAACAACCCATGAAGAATATTGGACCACCGTGTGACGTCGCGTTGTCTGAGTAGCCCCATGTTTTGTTATACGTGGAGTGTCTCCTACTTGATGGCCCTGCAAAAACCATAAGATCATTCTTTTTAGTTTCTGCTTTTGGTTTTTCTATAATAACTAATTTTTTATTATAATTATCTTTCAAATAAAGTATCTTTTTAAGGTAGAATCTACAAGTTGATTGTTGTAAACATTGTAACGACTTCATCTATATCGGTCAAAACCGCACGTAGATTTCTCTCTTCATACTCTCTCGCGCGATTGACTTGAAATTCGGTTTTAATTTGATCTTTACCCAATTTAGCTTCTTTCTCACCCAACTACGCTCCTCACCCTTGGATGCTACTCCTTCTGGCCATTCTTGCAAGCACCACGTCCGTAGTCACTATTCATAATCTAGCAAAAGATCGGGAGACCCCCTCCGCCTGGCTGCTGCTCACTCGCCGCCGCCATGACTTCGCTCGCCACTACCACGCCTCTGCACTCGAGTCAGTGCCCGTACTTCTTGCCTTTTCTGCCTTGACAACCCTTAATTGCTCCCTGGCGGTGCGTCGGATCGACCGAGGCAGAATTCACCGCTACCTCCCCTGTCCTCACCCACGACTGACCTTCCCCGCGCCGCAAATTCTCGCTCCACAGAGCCTATCGCTGCCAGCACAAGCTACCGTACCTCGCCTCTTAAATGCCGTGACCCCTACCTGGCCGTGTGTCATAACCGCCTCACTCTCCTATGTCTCACCCCTCTATGTGTGCTCACACACCTCTCTCGGCCAACCTGACATTCCCCTGCCTTTTGATTGTCGCATTGTTGTGCCTGAGGAAGCACGAGGATCACCGCAGCCAGCTGCACCACACCTTCTCGACTCAACCACGTGTTGCCCCCATGGTAGAGCCTCCCCTGTAGCCGAACTGTCTCTCCCGCCCTATATAAGGCCTCGAGCCCCTCCTGTGAATGGCATTGGCATCTGAATAGCCTTAGACACCCTCAATTCTCCTTGTCGGTCATCGCGTCGTCTTCGCTGGAGACTCCCAATGTAAGCACACATTTCAATTCTTTCCATTCAGTCCATTTCATTTCCATTACTCTCGCCCATAGCTTCTTCATGATCCTAGTAACGCCCTTGAAACACCGCCATAAGACCCTAAGCCCCCTGTTGTGCTAGCGGCTAGCGCCACCGCCCGATCGAAAGGTCTCACCATGGACAGCCCAGCTCACCCATCCCTAACATGAACCAACCCTCCCATTAGCTTCCTCTCCCCCATAGATGCCAAAATGATCATGTTCTTGTTGATTAGGGCCTGGGAGATCAACCGTGCCGTAGAACTGTCCCGAGAAAAAAGCACCTCGCCACCGGCCAACCCTAGCTCATCCGCCACTACCAAGTCCTAAAATGGAATCCTCTTAACTCCAGGAACCCAACCATGTCCTCAGATTTCGTCGCCTATCACCGTAGTCGTGCCAATAGCTGTCGCCATTTTGCTCTGCTTCGGCTGCTACGGTGCCGTCAGGAGGAAGAAGTGAATAGCAAGGGGTCGTGGGCCAAAATAGTAGAACCCAAGAAGTCTTTAAGCCAACCCGGCCGCCCTTTTACTGTGTTGTACTGTAGCGAGCTCGACCAGATAGGAATAGTATAGACCCGATAACGAGCTCCTAAACCTTGAGGCCAGCACTACTCACTAGTCATAAGCATGGCGCCTAAACCGGGGCACTACGCTTGGAAGTCCAACGCAACTGGCGCAAAACGGAGCCTCGCCGACGCCGGTAGCCGCGTCAACGATTGCAAACGTGACAAAAAAACAAACAAAAAACGCATTACAAAACGCCACAGAGAAAGAAAAGGACAAGCCGTCGCCGAACGCGGCCTGGTCCAACAACCCCCTCGCTAGAGGTGGCCAAATGGGCCAGGCCGTGACAGGCCGCACCGCGGCCCGTCACTGTAGACCCGGCCCGGGCACGGCACGGTGGGCCGGCACGGCACGGCCCGTTAAGAAATCGGGCCGTGCCGGCACGGCACGGCCCGCCCAACGGCACTAAACGGGCCGTGCCGGCCCGGCACGGCACGGTTGGCCCGTTAATTTGAAAAAAATAGCCGTTTTGTGACCGTTGGGGGGTAAAAAATTCGGAAAAAATAGCAAAAAATTCGGAAAAAATCTGAAAATTTTCCTATAAATAGGGGGCATCCGGCCTCAATCTTCCACACCTCAAATCTCATTCTTCTCTCTCGGTTTAGCTGTGAAAAATCTGAAAGTGTTAGCGCAATTTTGGTCAAAAAAGAATTATAGGATTTAAATTAATTAATGTTTCACATAATGCTGAAAATATTGCAGAAAGCATTGTTAAAGTTGTAGAAGATTTTGGTCTCACGGATAAGATTTTTTCCATAACTTTAGACAATGCAGCTGCAAACACTAAAGCTATGGAAATTCTTACTCCTTTGTTTAATAATTATGCACAGTCTTTCTTATTGCATCAACGTTGCGCTTGTCATATTATTAATCTTATTGTTAAATCCGGTTTAAAAAGATTAGATGCTTGTATTAATTCTTTTAGAGATGCAATTTCATTTATTAATTGTTCTAACCAACGAATAGCCGCATATAAGAGTTTTTACGTAGCAATGAATGTTCGTCCTAGAAAATTTGGTTTAGACATGCCTGTTAGATGGAACTCTACTTATCTTATGCTTAAACATATATTGCCACATAAGAGCACTGTATCTGTTTTCCTTCACACCCAAAGTCATCAATCTCGTAGCTCCTCAAGTAGAACCCAAGTTAGAGACCCTGAACTTACTGAGGACGATTGGGATGTTGGTGAGAAAATATTTTCCTTTCTTGAAATTTTTCATAAAGCTACAGTTTGTCTTTCTGGAGTATACTATCCTACATCTCCCATGATTGTTCATAATATTGTTGAAATTGCCACTCACCTAAAGGCTTTTGAAAATGATCCTATACTACGGGATGCTGTAGGTGCCATGAAATCTAAGTTTTTAAAATATTGGAGCGAAATTCCTATTTTATATGCATTTGCTTTTATTTTGGATCCTAGGGCCAAACTCCAAGGATTTATAAATGTTTTACAAGTTTTAAGTGAGGCTACCGGTTTAGACTATTGTTCATACTATACACAAGTTAAGGATAAATTATATGAGGTATATAATAAATATGAAAATAAATTTGGATCTGTGCGTTTAGAAAGACCCCCGGTAGTCCCTAGCACCTCTAGGGGGCTATGCAATGGGGCAAGATTTTTGGTTCTTCGTCTAGTTCTCGTGCAGGTGCAGATACACAGCAGTTAGGAGGAGGAAGGCGACAAAACACTGGAGACCTATCAAGCTATCTCAACAGTGATAGCGTCAGCTTCGAGCAGGAGTTGAACATCCTCTCATGGTGGCAAACCCAGTAGGTATCATATCCAGTGCTATCTATATTAGCGCGAGATGTGTTGACTGTTCCTGTCTCTACAGTCTCCTCGGAGTCAGCATTCAGTCTTTCCGGAAGAATAATCGAGGAGCGACGAACAAGTCTCTCCAACGAGATGGTCGAAGTACTTATGACCGTCAAAGACTGGGAACAGGCTGAATCAAGACTCCAACATACTGCAGATAATAAATATTTAGAAGTATCTTTTGAGAATTTATATTTAGATAGCAATGAATAGGATTTTCAATATTTTTCTTTCACATGTGGTCAATAATGAGCTTTATAGGCTGTACTCTTTTTTCTTTACCAAGGTTTTCTCAAATTGAGTTTTTACTTGGTAAAGTTTTTAATGAGGCAGCCATCCCATGTAATTTAATAAATTAATAAAGCTCATTATATCATTGCAAATATTTATTTTTATGAGTAACAATGTCTACAATTCTCTATATTTTTTCTGAATTTTCTACAATTTTTCCAAGGTTTTCTCAAATTGAGTTTTTACTTGGTAAAGTTTTTAATGAGGCAGCCATCCCATGTAATTTAATAAATTAATAAAGCTCATTATATCATTGCAAATATTTATTTTTATGAGTAACAATGTCTACAATTTTCTATATTTTTTCTGAATTTTCTACAATTTTTCTGAATTTTCTACAATTTTTCTTAATTTTTCTTTTTTTCGGCTAAACGGGCTAGCCGGGCCGGCACGGCCCGTTTAGCCTTAATCGTGCCCGGGCCGGCACGGCACGGCCTCGGGCCGTGCTTGGGCTCCCGCCGCGGCCCGCGGGCCGGCACGGCACGGCCCGTTTAATACACGGGCCTAAACGGGCCGTGCCTAAACGGGCCGTGCCGAGCCCGGGCCCGTGCCGTGCCGGCCCGGCACGGCCCACTGGCCACCTCTGGCCCTCGCGCGCGCACTGCCGCGGCCGCGCCGACACCCGTCCGCCTGCACTGGTTTGCCCACCAAAGTACAGCACCACACGACGCGCTTGACGGCTTCACGCTTCCGTCCCCGTCCGGCACCAACCCAACCCAACCCAACGCTGCCCTCCCCCTTCCCCGCCCTTCCATTGACAGCCCACCTCTCCTCCGCGCCCGCAGTTTCGTGCACCGCACTTCACCCACCTACCTCTCCCCTTCACCTCCCCACATCAACCCCCCTCAAAAACTATCCACCCTTCTCACCTCCCGACGATTACGATCGATTCAACTCAACCCGAAGGACGGCAGCGGCGGCGACCAGATCCGGCCGCCGCGATGATGAAGTCGCTGCTGCCGCAGAGCCAGCTGCGGCGCTCGGCGGCCGCCGCGCGGTCCTCGGGGGGCGGCGGCGACGGGGCGGCGTCCGACGGCGGCGCGGGCGGGCGGGCCCCCGCCGCGTCCACGTTCTGGTTCCTCCTCCACGCGCTCTGCTGCCTTATCTCGCTCTTCCTCGGCTTCCGCTTCTCCCGGCTCCTCTTCTTAATGCTCTTCTCCACCACCGCGCTCTACTCCTCCTCCTCTTCATCCTCCGCCGTCCTCCGCGCCACCACCACCACCACTATGACCACGACGACGACGACGACCACCACCACCAATACCTTCACCCTGTCCATCGCCGCCGCCAACCCTCCCCCCTCCTCCCCGGTGAACCACTCCGCCCTGGACGCGGAGGTGGCGGCGGCGACGGGGACTTCCGCGCACACGCAGAGCCACGTGGTGGTGGGGCGGCACGGGATACGGATCCGGCCGTGGCCGCACCCGGACCCGGTGGAGGTGATGCGGGCGCACCGGATCATGGAGCGCGTGCAGGAGGTGCAGCGCCACTGGTACGGCGTCAAGGAGCCGCGCCAGATTCTGGTCGTGACGCCGACCTACTCCCGCGCGTTCCAGGCGCTCCACCTCACCGGCCTCCTCCACTCCCTCCGCAACGTGCCCTATCCTCTCACCTGGATGGTCGTGGAGGCAGGCGGCGTCACCAACGCCACCGCGTCCCTCCTTGCACACTCCGGCCTCACCTTCGTCCACATCCCCTTCCCGGACCGCATGCCCCACGACTGGGCCGACCGCCACGCCACTGAGAACAGGATGCGCCTCCACGCCCTACGGTATGTATACTTTGCTAGCCCCTCGTAGGCAGCAGTGTTCTTTCTTGAATCCCTTATATAGTAGAAAACAGAGAGTGAGGCGACTAATGAAGGATCGGTTTGCTTGCGTAGTGTGATCCGGGAGAGGAAAATGGATGGTGTAGTTGTGTTTGCGGATGACAGCAACGTGCATAGCATGGAGTTGTTCGATGAGGTGCAGAAGGTCCAGTGGATGGGTGCGGTGTCTGTGGGTATCCTTGCGCATACCGGAACGGCAAACCAGCCACGCCTTAGCGAAGAGGACAAGCAGAATATGCCACTTCCAGTCCAGGGCCCAGCCTGCAACTCTTCCGGGCATCTGGCTGGATGGCACACATTTAACTCATTGCCATTTGCTGGGAAGACCGCCACGGTGGTTGGTGAGGCTGCGCCGGTGCTACCGAGGGGTTTGGAGTGGGCTGGGTTTGTGCTGAACTCGAGGATGCTATGGAAGGAGGCAGATGGCAAGCCTGACTGGGCGAAGGACCTTGATGCTGTGGGTGAGAATGGGGAGGAGATTGAGAACCCCCTTACTCTGTTGAATGATCCGTCCTTTGTTGAGCCGTTGGGGAACTGCGGGAAGAAGGTCCTGCTGTGGTGGCTCCGGGTTGAAGCACGGCCTGACAGCAAGTTTCCACATGGGTGAGATTTGTTTTAGACCTTTTCATTATGTTTTCGCACCATTTTAATTGCCCTGATATGTAATAGAAAAGATTATAATGTTCTGTAGACCTTTTGTCTTATAATACATTAAACATCTCATGAAACTGCAGTGTTTAAGTCAAAGTCAGAGAATCCCTTCTATTAGTTAGGAGGCCTGACCAGACTTTCTAGTTAGGTATGTGGCCTCAGTATTTTCAGGGGGACAACTCGTCACTTGGACCTAAGCCAACTATTTAGCATCAGCAACTGCAACTTCCATTACATATTGAATCTAGCAAGGGTACTGTCGCATTAAATATGGTTGCGTTGAGCTGAGGGTGGCGCCAGATCTCATTATGTGTGAATTTTTCATTAAAATCCTTTAAGAACTCAAGTAAAATAGTCCATATTGTCCAGTCGCTTAGCCAGTCTGGTTGAAGAGTTCCAACCCGGCCTAGGATTTCTAGTGTGTTGTAGTGCTGGTAAGTGGTAATCACTTGGTTCAGGAGCTCTGTCCACCTATGATATTTCATATTTGCCCATGGCTTCCTTTTTATACTAGTTTCTAAAAACATCACATTTAATTCTGGGTTGTAAAAGGAACTTGATTTTGATATACACGCCAAATATACTTCTACAATCCGTCCACAGGTATCTCACTTTTGGTTTTTCCAAATAGAACAGAAGCTATTCTTTACTTGAATGTCTCTCCGGTGCATTGACTGCTGTACTACTATAATTTTGCATTTCCATTTTAGTGAAAGTGCTCAAGTGTATACCTAGGTCGCACCGACAGTTATACCAAGGAGCATGTGTATGTGTGTCTGACACGTGTTGGACAACCACTTCTTTGGTGCATATTAGAGCCAGTGTAGGATTAGGTATTTAATTACTGTCGGTCTGTTTTTATGAAAAGACCGATGTCTTCCACTGACATGGTGCCACATGGCAATGGTATGACAGAAGTTTCAATATATCATTATCAACAGAAGCTTTGAGATTTTGGACCTGATGATTTGCATGTTATCTAGCATTTGAGCCAATTGCATGGTTGAAGACTGGGTCCTCAAATCACTTGAAAAACAAAAAGACCGGGTCCTCGTGTGAGAAAAGTGTTATCCTAAATCGTGTGCCATAGGGAGCTTCCTCCTGAGAAACGTGAGCAATAGAAGGCCAAAAACTGTTGATTTTATTGAAATTCTGCAAACCTAGCAACTGTAATTACCAGACTATTAAACTGTTTTCTCATATTTCTCCATCCCTTCTATTCTTAAGCACATTGAGCTTTTCCTTTTTAGCTGCAACTGAATTTGTTCTTCTGCAGGTGGGTAATTGAGCCACCTTTGGAAGTTGTCGTTCCTGCTAAGCGCACCCCGTGGCCTGAAACCACCGCGGTGCTTTCCTCCGAGTTGTTAGACACCAAGCAAGACCCGGAGGATAGGCGGGTGTCAAGAACCAACAGATCATCTCGGTCCCGAAGCACCACGAAACGGAAGGGTGACCTTAACGAGCAAGAGAACTGAGGCAGAGGCAGAAATAAATAGACTTTGTAACGTATATCTTGCACTATCTTACATCCGCACAAACTACACTAGGAGGCATATCCAGTTGATCTGGTGGGTATTGTGTTTATTTTTTTCCCCTGATGTTTAGTTCCTGCGGCAAGGATGTCATCCGTAGAAGGCTGTTTTTTTTTTGTAGTTGCATTTTTTGTGCTGTAATATACACTGCAATCGTTGTCAAAGGAAATAGTGACTGAATTCGGGATGTCATATTTGCTTTGTGAAGTAGTTTTTCACGCTCTTACTTGCTACAGTATTATGTTTCGATGTCTTCATACCAGTAAGCACTTGAGGGCATGGGTGGATGCACATTGAGCAATGTGGGGGCTCACGTCTCCAGCTGATTTTAATTTTTATTACTTAGAGTACAAGTTTACATAGTGTGTGTCTTCATATGTCAAAAACAAGTGCTCTCACATGTTAAAGACTGCATCTATTTAAAAAAAGAGGGTTTAAACACGTTGATAAATAGAGGGAGAAAAGAAAAGAAAAACACGCAGCATGTTGACAAAATAAGACACTTCAAAAAAATATGTGTAAGTTGAAGTTGGCACGACACAGTCTATCAACTGATCATGAAAAGAGAACAAAATAACATAGACTACTTGAATCAATCGAGCGTGGGCCACTAGCTGGTCTAGTCCTAAGTCAACGCCAATCCAAGGGTGAAGCTAACACCAGCTTCAAGCTAACCAAGTAGCCAACGCTATGTCCAGATGACGCTTAACCTAACTTATCTTGTTCCTCACACGGCACGCCATGCATGCAACCTTTCGTCTGTAGCGGTGATGGGCCCAACGTGCGGAGCTACCGTTGTTTGGGAGCACGCTGTCCACTTCTAGCCTGCGCTTGTGTGCGTCGGATAGTAAGGTTAGATTTCTCACTGTGTTAATCTCACTGTGCTCGTATGCAAATAGAGTAACTCTCGATGTATATATGTTGTATGCAGTACAATAGGTGAGGTCGTCCACTCGTCGTCACGTCCTGGCTCCTTGCTTTCAAAGTTCAAATGTTCAATGAGCTTTATAGCTAACGAAGTAACGATCATTCGACCAAAATAGGTACTAAATTTTGCGATTTAAATTTCAGGGTTTCTATTCTATGATCTTTAAAATATTTATGGGCCAAAGGTTTAATATTAAAATGCACTGTTTTGATTTTTGTAACAGTTGAATTAGAAAGTTTTTAAATGTGTTTCAATATCTAATTTAGTGTGTTCTATCTTTCAATAATTGTCATCTCCTCATGGCAGATAGTCCGTAGTCACGAAGCTATTTCTAAAAAGAAAGACATCAGGTTCAAGTGCAAATGCTACAAATACAAAAAGTCTAGAAATCAATTGGGAAGAAGAGATTTAGTTTGATCCAGTGAAAAAGTAAAGAATAGATGTCTATCTCTCCAAGATGTGATAAGAAGAAAGTACTTTGATAACGAGCTTTGCCAATCTCGCACATATGATTTTTCATAGATAATGTTTGGAAAAAAAGAAGATTTAACCCTGCATGGTTTAATCAGTATGGCAGTTGACTCGAGTATAGTAAGTCCAAAGATATAAAATTTAGAACGCATTACTATCTACTATATTATCGATGGATGCGTCGATAAGTATACGTATGAAGTATGAGGCCCCTGCGTTATTTTTGTTCTAAATCTGCCACTCTTGAGGATTTTTTCTATGTTGTACTGAAACCTGTTGATAATACGGAGGGATGTGTGCTTTGGATCCCTGTTTTGGGAAACGAGAATGTGGTTGTTTCTAACAAGTGTTTTTTTTTATTACAGGAAAGACACACGTGTGCCTTACGTGCACACACCAGTGAACACACTTCAACATATGTCTAGAAAAACAAAGGTCGAAGATAAAGTCATATGCTTACAACTTCACACCGTATATGCCTAGAGAGACAAAAATTGGAGATAAATCTACAACCTCATAAAAATGCTACTGAAAGCACACCCACGTGTACATAAATGTGAATACCAGAATTTAAATCCTAATGGGTAGAGTCATATACTCACAACTTCACCCCACATATGTCTAGAAAGACAAAGACTAAAGATAAATTCACAAGCATTCAGTGATTGCTTGGACCGATATTACTCCCTGAATGTCATGTAACCAAGCATTCATTAGGAAGCCCTGTGCCACCGTGGTGGTTCTCTTGATTTTTGAACAAACAAGTTTGCAAAGAGTTGGGGCCATATCTTTAACCGATTGCCCTCCAATTGTCCAGCTAGAATAGCGCTTGGTTGCCGTCTCCAAGTCGCACTTTTGTCGCCAGCTTGAACATTGCTTGAATGACTGGCTCATGAGACAACTAAAGGTTTGTCCATGTACATGTATGGTCTTTCTTTTGCCACCACAGCCATCGCAAACACAATGTATATCCCATTAACTTGAAATCAAGAATGCCTAGCCCACCAGGAGCCAGTGGCCTACAGACAGTTCTCCACACTACTA
This sequence comes from Dendrocalamus latiflorus, assembly GCA_017311315.1. Classification (NCBI taxonomy): domain Eukaryota; kingdom Viridiplantae; phylum Streptophyta; class Magnoliopsida; order Poales; family Poaceae; genus Dendrocalamus; species Dendrocalamus latiflorus. The sequence continues at coordinate 2,554,952 of CM029621.1, read as the reverse complement.
GGCAATGTCCCCAGAGGACAACCTTCGATCCTTTCCAAAGGAAAGCACGGCGTCGTTTGTCGATGGCCTTGATAGCCCAGGTTGGTAGGTCAAGAGACAATAAATGATAAATGGGCGCCATAGAAATGACTTGTATGACCACGATGAGATTATAGCTAATGAGCATCTCCTTGACCATCTACAAGTCGTGCCGCCTTGGAGCAACGAAGCAGATTATATCATCTGCGTACAAAGATATACATTCCTCTAGGTACAGCCCCCCGGGGTCTCTCTCTCTCTCTCACACGTGCGCGCACTGTTTGTGTCATTGTGTGAACTTGCTTCCATAGAGCCTGTTGAGTTCTGCCCGGGAGAGAACAGGTGTGCAAAGTATGAAAAGGTTTGTGTGTGGGGAGCATTTGGTTCAGAAAGTCTTGAACAACTTCGTCATGTAGTTTCAGGGAAAATGAAAATAAATCTGTACTGAAATGTTGGGGTCACAACATTTGATCAATAAAATTCGTTCGGTTGTTCGTGATGTCGCAGAGGATTTAGCTCCTTATCTGCACCCTGTTTGGTATGTACAGTCTGATGCAACATTTTTGGGAGCTTTTCGATGCATAGCTGATCATAGGGCTTGTTCTTTTCGGCTGTGGCTTTTGGCTGAAAATTTTAAATTTTGGCTGTTTATGGTACAGATTATGGAGAGACAGATACTCACTTGTGATTTTAGATGGTACAGATGCTGGGTTTTTAACTGTAGATCGTTTAACTTGTAGACCCGTCTTGAGAAAATACTCCGTTTGAAAGTTAGGTACTGTAGTAAAAGCCAAAAGTTATTAGATTTTGACTTAAAGAACATACCCATAGTTGATTTGGATATTTTTCTGCTGGTCTTGCAGTTCTGCAATTTGTTGTCTCTAATGACATATGAATCGGGTATGGTATGACTATGAAGTATCAAGTATGGGCATATTTGTCCATCAATTTATTCATTTGCTATGTCGCTCTGTGGTTTACATATGAGACTACAATATACTTATTCTGGGCACGTACTTGCTCCAAATTTCACGTGCTTATTCATCAACTTCCTGAACCATGAAGCTTACAGTAATTGCAGATCCTTTGCTCTTTTTAGACCCTGCAAAACAACACGAAAGGTGAGTGAAAAAAAAATACAAAACTACAAAAAAAAAAAAAGTAAGTTCATAGGGAAGAGCATCTGGCATACTGGTTGTAGTCGATGACGATCTTGCCGGCGTCGAGGTTGCCGATGGCGGCGAAGGCCTCCCTGGAGAGGTCGAGGGTGGCCTGGCATCCCGGCGAGGGGCACCGGTCGACGATCTTGACGGTGACCGTGCCGCCGTTGCAGGGGTTGGGCACCGCGTTGGTACCGCGCAGGCACCGCACGGTGTACATCCGCCCGCACGCCCGGCCGCCGTCCCACAGCCCGTCGCTCGCCGCCGCGATCATCGTGCCCTGGTCCTGGAACCCGTAGCACGCCGACGCTGCACGCCCGCCGCCGTCAGGTTCACAAACAACACGATGCTGTCAGCAAAACGTACGTGCGTACGAGTGTAAAGACGAGATCAACAGATTCACTGAGCAGTTGCGCTCGATGCATGCACGGTCACGTCTACATATGTGAGAGGTTCGTGCATGTAGAGGGGCTTATCATTTATAAAACGTACGAGTGTAGACTGTGTAGTAGGTTGCGGTGCCTTCAATGGCGTGCGACACCGACACGAGGCCGAGCAGGGTGGCAACGAGTAAAATGGCAGCTTTCGCCATGGCCGAGAGAGAGCGATCGAGGTTGGCTGTCCGTAAGATTGGGCAAAGGTTATGGGCGATACTGGTACAAGGAAGCTGATCAGTTCTTGGTGTACAAGTGGCCAAGCTGCGTGGTGTATTTATAGGAGAACTGGTACGTGCACGGGCGTGGAAAATCGTGCCCGATGCATGGAAAATCCAGAGATATACGTAGATCTAGACAAACGTGGAAAAGTTTGTTAGTCATATGCGGAGAAAATAGTGAAATGCTAGATGAACTTGTGGGGGGAAAAGGAGGTTTTTGTTTTGGTCAGAAGAAAAACCTACGAATCCGGCAAGTGTTCATCTGGAAGGTAACGCAAATTTCTAGTGCCGGATTTATCCCCCGCTCATCATCGGCGAACGGCCGTTGCTAGACCTGTCTATCCATATCCAAGTACATATTTTCCTAAAAAAAATATAGAGTGTCTAGGCATCATCTGGATATTTTCTTCTTAATTATCATCCAAATTTGTGACCTTTGGATTAGACATCAAAGAGCCCCTTGATTTTTAAGGGGGAAGATTTTTTAAAAGGGGAAGAGGTAGAGCTCAAGGGAGAAGGGGGAGAATTCATGGCCATTGGATCTCTGATCCAACAATACTAAATTTGGATAATAGTTAGAAAGAAAATATCCGGATAATGTGTAACAAAACCCAAAAATATATCTAAGTACATGTAGTACGTAGCAAAATGTGTGATCTTTCGTGATCTGTTTTGAGAATTTGCCTCGTGAATGCCAAATTTTCTTGCTGTGGCTGTCTGATGGATAGGGTTGAGCTCACTAGAAAATTCAACGAGTTTGGCATCTTCGAAAGGAAGAGGAAAATTTGGGCACCACAACCATAATGTTTTGTGTCTTGCGTGACGTTTTGGTTCAGACGTACGAAACCAGAGGAGACGCCTCGCGTTGCATGCTAATACAAGGGGATGTTAGCATTGGTTTTTTGCTTCAGATTTTTTGTTTATATAAATCAAAACTAAAAACTAATATAAATATTCAATTTTTTAAAACAACTTCTTACTTTTCTTACTCTCGTCTTGTTTCGGGATAAGACAAAAGGTTATAGACGTATCGCCTCGTTTCTGTCTCTTGCGTATATCTCTCTCACTTTTTCCACCGTTCACATCATTCTTCTTAAAATCACTTATTTAAATAACTAATATTTATTTTCAACTGAAAGAGTTGTATGTAATAATCAAGAGTCAGGGTGTGATCATTTTGGCTTATTTTAAGTGGCTTATGGCTGAAAAGCACTGTAACTGGCTGAAAAAATATTGTAGCTGACAGAGGCTTATTTAGCATAATTAAATTAAAAAAATTAAAAAAATATGTTAGCCCATTACGTATAATACAAACAAATACGGGAAAAAAGAACGAGCAAAAAAGTTCAACAAAAAACCAAAAGTTTAGAAAAAGACGAAATTTATAAATAGTGAAAAATAAACCGGAAGCTAAAAGCTGAAGCCGAATTGATCACCACCTCAATTCGTAGGATTTGCACTATACCGGCGCCGATGACTGAAATAATAACGTTGGTACGGCGGCACAATGAATTATATTTACTCCTTTCCGCCGTTTGCCGTTGAACTCCTGCAGCCGCTGCTCTCAAAAAAAAAAAAAAAATCCTGCAGCCGCGCGCGCGCGCAGGTCGATCGGAAGACCAGCGCGCGGCAACCGCGGCCGCGCGAGCGTTTTTGTCCGTGCGCACGGTCTGCGCGCGCGCGCCAGCGGCACGGTCTCCCTCTGCGCGCGCGCCTGTGGATCAGATCGATCGATCGATCGATGAACATGCTGCCTCTGGTACGCGCGGAGGCGATCGACTTGGGAGCCCGTGTCACTCGTATACAGTACTTGCTACACATAGAGCTAGCGCGGATCAGCTAGGTTGAATGGTTGATCAGCGTTCAGACGGAGAGAGAGAGAGGAGCATTCCATTCAATTTAGCTTGGTTTCGTCTTTCCGATTTTCAGAAGTTACAAGTTAAAATAAATGTATTGCTTTTTTTCTTCTTCTACTTCTGCCTTTTTTCTTTTACATTACCCATAGAAATACAACGGCACATTTCATTTTTCTCATTTTTCTTTAATTGAATAACTCAGAAAAACCTAACAGCTGCTACAGAATAATTTCAGCTAAAAACCAAAAACCGCAACCAGAATGAACAATCCCATATAACTATCACACACATTTTATTGTACACTGTGTCCTTATTTCATTGTACATCTGTGTCTTTATTTTGTTACAAGATAGTACACACATCACACCCTTATAGAAAGTAAGAGACTTGATTATCTAACACTAAGGCCCTGTTCCAAACATCCTCTGGTTTTAAAAGACAAAAGTCGTTTGGAACGTGTTAGCTTCTTAATATGTCTTTTTTTCTTTTGCATTATCTATGGTTATATAACGTTGTTTTTCAATATTTTCCTTTTTATCCATTTTCATTTAATTGAATAGCTTAGAAAAAACTAACAGTCGCTACAGTATCATTTCAATTAAAAGCCACAACACTGTTGAACAAGGCCTAAAGCAGAGAAAGTGGTATGCATGACCTCTAGAAACTGGACTCCAAAAACCAACTTGTATGTATTACTGGTAAGGTGTTCGTATGTTATAACGGAGTCTAAGAGAGTGATACATATCATCAAACGTGATTCTTAACCATACAATAAACATCAATTTTATCTTAGACATACATAGCAAGATTATAGTGCCTAAACAAAAGTATACACACTTTAGTAGCAATATCTGTAATATAAGAAAAAATAAATTTCATAATATGCAATCAGGCAAATTAATTCCAGAGCCAACGGCTATAACCATGAAACATAAGTTTTAATTATTGTACTAAAAAGAAATCGATACCAATGTCTGGCTCAATTGTCTCTTCATTATTGCACAATAAATATTGTTCTAAAAAAGTAACTCTCCATAAGACCTCAACTGAACTCCCTTGTGCTACAATTCTGCAATTCCAGAAGCAATCAGACAAATTAATTCCATAACCAAAGCCAACAAATTAATTCTTTGTTGCATGCTTTCCTAAAAAAAATATGAAAACTTGCATATACTGCAAGGGCAAAAGAAAGATTATCGCTTAGGTAGACTTGGCATAGTATAAGGACTGGCTTATGCTCCTCAGATTCCTCTTACTAAAGGGATGACGTGCATTGCTCACTGACTGATCAGACTCAAGAATTCAACAAAAATATAAATGTGGAGGCATCTTTATAGAAATTTTGATTTATCCACAGTAGCGTTCACCTTGCACATCGTTTTATTATGTTGGTGCAATGCTCCCTTCTGTATAGAACTATAGGTTTCCTCCAAAGGAATCCCGCAAGAACCATTTTAATTGATAAATACAAGGACCATAAGTAACCAATTATATGAATCTATGCATATGCAGCAGAGTATAATATATCCAAGCAAATCGGGGAGGAAGCTTTAGTTCATGGAAAAAATTCATACTTTGTTTGTTTCTGAATGTTTCTTGTAACGCTTAAGATTTAAAAGGTGCACATATATCTAATTTCTCCCTTATCTCTATCTATCTCCATCCCTCTCTCTTCGATCTATATCAATCTTCTATTTTTCCTCTCTCTCTCTCCTCCTGTGTGCGTGGCACCGACGGCGGTGGCGGCGCGCGGCCAGGCGGTGGCGCTTGTGCACGCGCGGTCGTGGCGGGCGGCGACGCCGGTGCGAGGCATCGGCCGGCGGTCGGTGGTTGATGGTAACGGCACAGCCGAACAGCTGTTCACACGGCCGAATGGTGTTTCACTTGGCCGAACGGTGTTTCGCTCGACCAAATGGCCGTTCGTGCGGTCAGGCATCGTTCACTTGGCCGAACGGCGTTTCGCACGACCGAGGGACTAGCGAACCCGTTTTCTTTCCAATCCAGTTTACCTCTTGTCATTCCCTTTATCAAAACAGTTGTGTCTGATCGATCACCTTCTGTTCCATCCTTAGGTTCGTACACAGCTGTTGAGGGAGCAGTTGGGCAGGTGCACGTTTCAGACCCATCGTGCAGCGTGTTCGTCGAGCATGCTCAAGACAAGTACCTCGCGGCTGTGACCTTTTTGTTTCACATATCACGTATTTCCAGTTTACTTGTCACCTTGTTATTAAGTATAATTATTATATCACTCGTGCTTGCTTGGATAATATCATATCATTAAAGTCACATATCTGATATCATATCATTAAAGTTACTGGCTAATATCATATCATTAAAGTTACATATCTGATATCATATCATTAAAGTTACCTAGCCAAGCCAACTCTAAGGTTTCACCCCAGTAAAGAATTCACCAGACCGGGACCCCCTCTTGAGCCAAGTGAGACGACAGTAATAGCAACACGCTGAACATCTGTAAACACGGAAGCAAACCTGATGATGATGTCATCGTTGGTTGTGATCTATTATCTAGAGTCGAAGAAGTGATGTTGCTCTTCTACCAGGGTTTAGTCTTTCTCATCAAAAGCAAGCCATAAGCTCCAACTACAGATGGGGATAAATTGGTATGGCCAATTACCTTGATGAGAGGATCTGTCCCCTATTTATAGACTTCAGTATCGGATTCTATCCCGGCCCATCAATAGAGATACATTTCAAACCAGACTCTACATAGATACGAATTCTAAGTCCATATTATCCTTATTAGATGTTCAGGCTCTTAATAAATATTTTAATTAATCACTTTATATATTTGAATCATCTAAAATAGAAAGCCAATATGTATATAAACTCATGTAGGTCCACATTATAGGAAAATAATCCAACAAATCCTCTCAGAGAATGCGATGGAGTCTTCTATAGTATTGTCAATTTGTCATGAGAGGATGTTAACAAACTGACACGAGTGCTAATAAACCTATGACACGAGTGCACCTGACATTTAAGCCTATGACAATTGGAACACCCTCCCATTTGAAAATGACAAAAGCTCTACAAAACAAAGCACAACTGATCGGGCACCCACCCATCAGAGCAAACACTGCACTTCGCTAGGTTTAGGGCTGAAGTGCATTTACATTGGATTTGTGGACATGCTGCTTTGAGATAGCCTTACATTTTATGAGGACACCTCTTCTTCTCATCCTTACTAATAGCCTAGTGTTGCAAATAGCTTTGCAACGATCGGGATGTAAGCTTCTCTAACAGAAACCCCACAAACCAACCACCAATTTGATCTTGCAGACCAAATTTGCATAGAACGACTCTAAATCACAACCTTAAAGAGCGATTTCTGTGTCGTAACCCTGGTGACCATATCCATGCCTACATGGTAGCACTCGAATCAGAGCTCAAATGAGTGGACGAAGTAGGAAAATCGCATTTCGGGTGAAGACAGGAGAAGAGCCTGCAGAGCGTATTTCGGGCGAAGACAGGAGAAGAAAAGAGAGAGGCGCATAGACCTCGAATTAGATTTCTTGAAGACGACCTCCTCCACATTGCTTCTGTTGGTGGGCGTGGTTAATCTATGTTGGAAACATGCTTTATTACTTATTTATAATTCTGTAAATTTATCCAAGTATTTGCCAATACCACGGTTATTACAACATTTGGTTCTCGCTGCCACGGACACGGAGACGAGTGAATTTATAGACTGGAACATGCATGTTAATTAGGGATGACGTGTCAGTTAATCAAGGGCAAGTTACCAAAAAAAGTTGTAAATTAATTTGATTACAATTCAGTCAAACTTTGTTAGACGGGAGAAGAACTCATGCACCGTGTAATTCTTCACCGAGAAAAGACTTCCCATATAACCCGCATGCTCACTGAGAAATTGTGTACCAAAGAGAACTTAATTATTTCAACCGGTTGCAACCAAATTCTAGAAGGTTTTTGGCAGAGTTTCAACCACGAAAGTTAGGCAGCAAGGAAAACTTGGCTCCAATCATTAGTTAAACTCATCCTAATGAATTAACTTTGCATTCAAATGTGTTCGGCTCTTCGTACGCTGCCTAATACAGAAGTCGTTAGTGCGGACAAACCGGACATTGTCGTGCAAGCCCAGCCACTCTTACGTTCATCCATGCCCGCAACGGCAGGCACAGTTGGCCAGTTTGCTGGACTTCAACGGTAACCCAGGGCTGCCAATGCTGACCACAACAAATAGAATGATGGCCATCACTACTACAAAAAGAATTATCATAGATGATTCGAAACTATCATCACAGATAGTTTTTTGAACCGTCTGAATTTATGAGTCAATGATAATTGGAGGTTATCATAGACGGTTTGTGAGCTGTCTGTGATAAATACAACACAGATGGTTTGTAATTAGAACTGTCTGTGATATCCTAACATTACAGATGGTTTTAGCTACCAACCGTCTATGATGAGTGAGTATCATAGACAGTTGTAATATAGAGCCGTCTGTGAGAATCCTTCATAGATAGTTTATACCACAAAATCGTCTGTGATAGTTCATACTATACCTAAATTTTTCTGTTTTTAGCTAGCTTCAAGAAATATTAGCTATGCCCTTTGAAAACAAGCAAATATAGCATCACATTCTATTAGAATCTATCGTTACAGAATCACAAGATAATGAGTAGGTTACCTATCTAACATAGCAAGAACATGGCAAGAACACATCTTCTAATTCTACGAACCCAACTTTTAAATATAGCAAGAATACATCTTCTAATTCTACGAACCCATGTAAAAATATAGAAGAAGGATAGATCCTAGCAGCATGCGAGCTGGATGTTCTTGACGTCGACTTGAGCAGTGTTTTGGTAGCTAGCTGCTTCCACGATGCCTTGCAATGAAGGAGGGGTGGTGGTAGCGTCACCTTTGTGTCACGACAGTGACACTGCACAAGATACTCTTACAACACTTACGACAAGAGTGTATTGTACAATGGACCATGGTGTCACAACGGAGGAGCTAGCTCATGACGGCAGTCGGCAGACAGTGCCAGTCTGTCATCATGGAAGTCACCACCGTCGGGCTCGTTCGCCTCCCAAAGACCCTATGCTTACAGGTTCACAGTATTACTAGCGTCCAATCGGTGTAGTTCGTCCGGGTGAGCATGGGGTAGACCACTGAGCCCGACGCCTCCTTGACTACGTGCTGGACAACGATCTCACGGCCACCATCGTCATGGTGCTATGGTGGGCACGAAAAAGGTGTCATTGAGCGAGGACGGCCTCGTCGCGGAGGAGTCCTTGATTGCCCACACGCCGAAGCCCACGACAACGACATAGCTGCACCTAGACCGTCAACACAGCTTTGACTTCAAATGTTAGAAAAATTTGAGTTATGAACACACTCAAACACAAAGAACAACAAGATTACAAGATTTATGCTGGGAGATGGCTGCGTTTTCTTCTTGTATTGCTGAATTTATAAGACTCTATGTACAGAACATGGCCTGAGTGGCCTCCTAGACTTGCTGAAAGCATTTAGGCCCCTAAAAATGGTTTTGGTAATTAATGAAATTATGTGAATATATGACTAATGTATTTTATGAGCATGCAAAGGGTTAGTCTATACATGAGCAACAAGATGCAAGCCAAAGGATGTATGTGAAGACCAAATTGATTCAAGACAAATGTATACTTAGCATAAGATCTCGTTTTATTTTTACCGGTCTTAGGTGAATGGTGGAAGACCGGATTATAGGATAGATGATCGTACCATCAAGAGGGATCTTGGCAAGTAGCTTGAAAACACATTTCTTGTGCCATATGGATCAACATTAGAAACTTGCATCCATCAAAAATCAGTTTTAAAACAAAATATGTGCTCTGTCTGGAAGAGCGGTAGTACCGCAGTTTTGAACATCGGAACTACCGGAGAGCGGTAGTTCCGCACCCAAATGCGGTAGTACCGGCAAGCGGAAGATCCGTTTCTTGAGCGGATCAATTTTTCCAGAGAGCACCCGCGGATGCACTTGAGCTCTTGCGGGAACGGAAGTACCGGCCACTTAAACGCCGGAACTACCGCACCAAGCAGTGGTACCGCATTATGAAGCGGTACTTCCGGAGCCCGGAAGATCCGGAGGGAGAGCAGATGAATTTTTCCAGAGAGCACCCTCCAGATGAAGTCTGGATTTTCTTGGAGCGGAAGTACCGGCGATTTCAACGCCGGAACTACCGCTGTGTGCGGTAGTTCCGCTGTCCAGAGCGGTACTTCCGGAGTCCGGAAGATCCGGTCTCAAGAGCGGGTCAATTTTTCCAGAGAGCGCCAAAATTGGGACCTTTTGGAGTTTGGCTGGAGCGGTAGTACCTCGCCGACTTTGCGGAACTACCGGTGAGCGGTAGTACCGCAAATTTCAACGGCGGTAGTACCGCGCCGCCAAATCCAACGGTCACTGCAGAGCTCTGACATTACCGTTCTGGCGCGAAGATTTGGTAGCGGTAGTACCGGCCCCTGGGGGCGGTAGTACCGCTCGACCAGAATTTTTTCTGGAAATTATGTCAAACGACTAGTTTTGGTTGGTGGAGGCTATAAATACCTCCACCACTGCACAAGGGCTATTTTTATTTTGGTTGGTGGAGGCTATAAATACCTCCACCACTGCACAAGGGCTATTTTTAGAGACTCATTGCATATTCCTTGAGCCCAAGAGCATTCATTCCACTCACTTTCTTACATTGAGCATTAAATTGAGGTGGTTTTGCAATTAGTGCAAGATTTTCATTTGTTGATCCACTTAGCACAAGAATTGCATTCAAGTGAAGCCCAATGTCTATTACTCTTAGTGCTTGCAGGCACTTGGACGATCGGGCGAAGTTTGGCTTGGTGATCTTCTCAAGAAGCTTGTGAGAAGATCCGGCAATTTGTGAAGGTTGGAGCTCACTTACCCGGAGCGGGGAAGAGCTACATTAGTGATCGAGGTGTTTGGCTCAATTCGTGGAGCCGGTCCGATTCGTCCGGGCTAACCTCAACGTGGACTAGGGGAAATCGGCAAGTTTCCGATCACCACGCTAAAACATCGGTTGTGTTCGTTTGTTCTTAGCTCTTACTTATTTACATCCTTGTGATCATTTGATTGTTTAGAGCTAAGTTTGCTATATTGTTAATTAGAATTGCATAGGATTAATTGCTTTACATTCTTGTCATTTAAATTGTAAAGAATTAATCAAGTGAACAAGAAAATTTTAAAAACCTCCTATTCACCCCCTCTAGTCGGTATTCTTGATCCTACAATTGCGCCATTAACGAATAGCTCGTACGTGGTGCCAATACGATCTGCTCCCGCGTGAACGACGCGCATCGAGCTGAACTACACACGACCGGAAGATGTGGTTATACACTTGACTAAACATAACTACTCCAAAGGAAATCAAGAAAGAAGAAACTCACATGACTACGACCATGCACAAGACTTATCCAACATCAACTGCTCCTAATTACCGGTAACTCAAAACTAATAAAGCTGCAGAGTATGTGGGCATTACCCCAACAAGAGGGAAGGTGATGGTGATGAACGCGGCCTGCATACGACTGGTGGAGTTGAGTGGCGCAACGTGCGGGCATGCGGCGGTGATAAGGAGGCATAGGGAGATGCAGCAGAGCTGCAAGTGCTCCTGTGGTGCATCGGTGACGTCGGCCCACCTGACTGCCCTCGCTACCCGCATAACCACCGCACCCCCACCTTAGTTGTGCACATCCACCCTGTGGTGGGCGTGTCCATGCCTGTGGCCATGGTGGTGGCTGTGGCTGTGGTGGCCGAAGTGGGCGCGGGGGGTGAAGGGGTGAAGGGCAAGGAGCGACGCGTGAGGAGGAGCTGGGTTTTAGGGGCTAGGGACAGGAACAAGGATTTGAAGGGGAGATGGGGAGTGCAGCGGCGGTGGAGGTGGCGAAAGGGAGGGCGCCTTGAGAGGCAGAGGAGGTGGTTGGAGGGCGGGAGCGGCAGCGCAGAGGAGGAAGAGGTGAAGGCGGTGATAGTGGACTCATGGTAGTGGTGAGATCAGGAGGAAGGCTAGTCCATGATTCGACCTTGGATTTTAGTGCGGGGTGTGTGTGGAGGCTGGGGTGGCTGCGAGCCAAATGATGGAGATGACGAGCCCAGGAGTGGGGCCCAGTCGAGGTTTGCTTTTGCCTCATCGTGTCATTATAGTGTTGATGGATGACTTCCGGTTGATTTTCCAAACTACTTTGGCCCGCCCCCGCTTCAAACGGCCAGTGCCGACATCTTTTGTCCTGTAAATTATGATTTAAAATCTTAAATTCTGATTATTCGTGAGAAGCAGTATGTAGAAGAAAATAGTTGTATATAATTTTGACCGATACAACTAAACTCAGTGTACTTTTTACTATAATCTTCTTGTTGACCCCGCCTTGAAAAAATGCACCGCTTGAAAGCTAGTTACTGTACCACAAGACACAAGTTATAAGTGGAAAAGAAGGCACGCTAGAGCTAATTAAAGCACATCAGCTTCTTTATTTTCATTTTTTAGCTTTTTTGTTTTTCTTTTTTCCTTCTTATTTTTTCATTATCTCAAAGATATAGCAATGTTTTTCAAATTTTCTTATTTTTCTCGTTTTTTAACTTATAAAAGCTAACACATGCTACAATGTTTTTGTAGCTAAAAGTCTACAGCAGAAGTAAAAAATTATGGCTTTTAAGCTATTTAAAATACTAAGCAAAAATCAAGCTGCACCGTTTTACTTTAGTGAGGGAATTTATTTATGAACGGCAGGACTCATCTGAAAGGGTACCCAAGCCACGACACTTGCTCTGCTAGTCTCCCTCTTGTCCTATTGCCCTACCCAACTGAAACCTACCTCACTTGTCAGCGGGATCTACAGGGCTATTCAAATAGCCTATAAACAGAAGCTTATATATTATTTTATACTATAATTGCTTATAATATAAAAATAAAAATATTGTATTAGCACAGACAATACAAAAGAAATAAGAGAAAAAGGTAAAAAAAAACTCAATAAAAGAAAAGATGAAAAATCATAAGTCAGAACAGAAGTCGTTTGGAGCAAGATAGTTAAGGATGGTCCGATAAACTTCAAAATCTAACTTAAATGATTAAATCGACCATTGTCCAGTTGTGTGTTGAGGTTTATTGTCATTCAGCGTTGTTCACTTGTTTAATTTACCAAGCTATTAGTCTATCATTATTAACTTCCAAATCCGGCAACGGTATGCTCCGTTGCCATCGAATGGTTATGTGTTCCATAGTAAATTCCAGTTCTTTACTACGCGTACAATTTCTTAACGGCTGTTTACCTTTTTTTGGAAACCTCTAACAGCTGTTTACTGATTACGCCTGCTAACATAATAAACGCCTTTCCGGCATCTCCGCCGGAGTAAGCGGCTCGCTTCTGCTGACACGGATTGGGGAAAAGGAAAACCCAACAACGCACGGCCTCCGCCTCCGCCTCCATGCCGGCGCGCGGCTAAACCCCCACTAACCCCACAACCAAATACGCTTCCTCTCCTCTCCGGCGCCGCAAAAACCTAAACCTCGCCGCCTCTACCCACCATGCGCCGCCTCCTGCCCCTCTCCCAACCTGCCGCCTCCTCCGCCTCCACCTCCACCCCCGACGTCGTCGCCGAGCTCGGCCGCATCCTCTCCACGCGCCGCTGGAACAAGGGCCGCGCCTACAAGCGCCTGGCCCCCTCCGTCACCGCCGCGCATGTCGCCGATCTCTTCAGCGCCGCCTCCGCTGCTCCCGACCCCGCCACCGCGCTCGCCTTCTTCGAATGGCTCGCGCGCCGCCCTGGCTTCCGCCACACCGCCGCCTCACACGCGGCCCTCCTACACCTCCTCTCGCGCCGCCACTCCCCCGCACACTACGAGAAGCTCGTTGTCTCCATGCTCAGTTGCTCCCACACCGCTGAGGACATGCGCATTTCAGCCGACGCCATTCAGGCAATCCGTCGAACGGGTGGCGCGCGACTCGCGCTGTCCCCGAAGTGCTACAACTTCACCCTCAGGTTGCTCGCGCAGTTCGACATGACAGAGGATATGGAGAAGGTGTACTCGCAGCTCGTGCGGGATGGGCTCTTGCCGGACGCGGTGACGTACAACTTCATGATTAAGTCGTACTGCAAGGAGGGTGATCTCACCACGGCACACCGGTATTTCAGGTTGTTGCTGGAGGGTGGGCTGGAACCAGAGTCGTTCACATGTAATGCGCTAGTGCTGGGGTACTGCCGAACAGGTGACTTGAGGAAGGCTTGCTGGCTATTCCTAATGATGCCGCTGATGGGTTGCAAGAGAAATGAGTACTCCTACACCATTTTAATTCAGGGCCTCTGTGAGGCATGGCGTGTAAGGGAGGCACTTGTGCTGTTGTTGATGATGAGGGAGGATGGGTGCTCACCGAATGTGCGCACATATACATTCTTGATCAGCGGCCTTTGTAAGGAGGGTAGGGTTGGCGATGCTAGGGTTTTGCTTGATGAAATGCCTCGGAGAGGTGTTGTTCCAAGTGTTATGACATACAATGCAATGATTATTGGGTACTGTAAGTCAGGAAGGGTGAAGGATGCAATGGGGATTAAGGAACTGATGGAAGGAACTGGGTGCTCTCCGGATGATTGGACATACAACACTTTGATTTTTGGCCTCTGTGACGGGAAGGCAGACGAAGCTGAAGAATTGATGAATAGTGCTGTTAAGGGAGGTTTTACACCTACGGTTGTTACATTCACTAACTTGATCAATGGGTATTGCAAGGCTGAAAGGATTGATGATGCACTCAGGGTGAAGAATAATATGATGTCGAGCAAGTGTAAACTTGATATACAGGTGTATGGAAAGTTGATCAATAGCCTCATTAAGAAGGATATGTTAAAAGAGGCTAAAGAGTTGTTGAATGAAATCTCAGCAAATGGTTTAGTTCCGAATGTGATCACCTACACATCTATAATTGATGGCTATTGCAAGAGTGGGAAGGTTGATTTCGCACTGGAGGTCTTGAAAATGATGGAACGTGATGGTTGCAAGCCAAATTCCTGGACCTACAACTCTCTGATGCATGGGTTAATTCAGGATAAAAAACTTCACAAGGCAATGGCTCTAATAATTACAATGCAAGAAGATGGAATAATTCCTGATGTTATCACCTATACCACTTTGGTTCAAGGCCAGTGCAACCGACATGATTTTGATAATGCTTTCAGGTTATTCGAAATGATGGAGCAGAATGGTTTGACACCTGATCAACAAGCATACACTGTCTTAACTGATGCACTGTGCAAGGCTGGAAGAGCTGAAGAAGCTTATTCATTTCTTGTTAGAAAAGGAGTAGCCCTAACCAAGGTAGAATATACCACTCTGATTGATGGTTTCAGCAAGGCAGGCAATAGTGACTTTGCTGCCACCCTTATAGAGAGGATGATCGGTGAGGGCTGCACACCAGATTCATACACATATAGTGTACTATTGCATGCTTTATGCAAACAAAAGAAGTTGCAGGAAGCTTTGCCAATACTGGATCAGATGGCTCTCAGGGGAATAAAGTGTACCATTGTTGCCTATACAATACTAATTGATGAAATGCTCAGAGAAGGGAAGCATGACCATGCTAAAAGGATGTACAATGAAATGATTTCGTCAGGACATAAGCCTAGTGCAACCACATATACTGTATTCATTAACTCATACTGCAAGGAAGGCCGATTGGAGGAGGCTGAGAACTTAATTGTGGAAATGGAAAGAGAAGGTGTTGCCCCTGATGTGGTGACCTACAACATATTCATTGATGGCTGTGGGCATATGGGATATATTAATCGTGCATTTTCAACTCTGAAGCGCATGATGGATGCATCATGTGAGCCAAATTACTGGACCTATTGTATTTTGCTCAAGCATATTCTAAAAGGGAATCTGGTTAATGTTCGTTATGTAGACACTTCTGGCATGTGGAACTTGATAGAGTTGGATGCTGTTTGGCAGCTTTTCGAAAGGATGGTGAAGCATGGTTTAAATCCCACAATAATGACATACAGTTCTCTAATTTCAGGATTCTGCAAAGCAAGCCGTCTTGAAGAAGCATGCGTTCTTCTTGATCATATGTGTGGAAAAGGTATACCTCCCAATGAAGAGATATACACATTGCTTATGAAGTGTTGTTGTGATACCAAGTCCTTTGAAAAGGCCTTATCTTTTGTTGGCAACATGATAGAATGCGGCTTTCAGCCTCATCTTGAATCCTACCAGCTTCTTATTCTAGGCCTTTGTAACGAGGGAGACTTTGAGAAGGCTATGTTCCTGTTCTGCAACTTGCTTGAACTGGCCTATAATCATGATGAAGTTGCATGGAAAATTATAAATGATGGTTTGCTCAAAGCTGGCTATGTCGATATATGTTCCCAGATGCTGTCCGCCATGGAGAATAGACACTGTTGCATTAGTTCTCAGACATATGCTATGTTGACCAATAACATGCATGAGGCATCTGGCAATCTGGTTAGTGAACTCAGAGGAGAAGCTGCCTGAATGCTGATAGATGGTAAATTTCATTGGTCATTCTTTTCCTTGGTGAGCAGTTGAATTAATAGCACGCTTGCTATGAGCCCTAGCTCAACATTCTTAAAGCTGCTCGTTTCATCTGGAACTTTTGAGGGAGATACTTCTATACTTTTCTTAATAATGATTTGCACAATTTTTAAAGTATAATGAATGGTAGATAGATACTACTTACCTCTTCATGTGCTTTGAGTTTGGTTCCACTCTTGTTATAAAGGAAAGGGCTCCCCATGAATCATGTACAGAATGCTGATTGTACCACATTTTATCCAAATGCTTTATTGCCTCAAATCGTTTTCTGCCTATTGGTGCATTTGTCTTTCTTGATTTTATTTTTGAACAGAGGAAATTCTTGCTTACAAAACTTGCACCATTTTTTTTATCTTACAATCGTAGCGTTGTGGAGTTAACCCTGTTACAGGACATGTTTTTTAGTTTGCACAACGGAAACTGGCTGGTCCCCTTTTTTCATGTCATAATTGGTGCCCTTTTCACCTCTAGGATATAGGTTCTAAGCTAAGGCTTCTTCAGAAAATTGTACTGAACTTCCATCAAAGCATCAACTAACTAAAAGGCAGACCCCAGGAAGACATATATGCAAGTTGCATGGAGCATTGTATTGTACAAAACTGGCTTGAGACAAGCAACATCGAGTTAGGGTGGCATTTGAATTTCGATCAGCTAAATCCCAACACGTGTTGGGCAAGCTGACTGGTCTGTCTGAAAAGAGATTTTCGTATCAATTAACCAAATCAAAGGCACTTCACATCATTGCAGTTGAGAGGTATATACTCTCTTGTCTCCTCCAGTCTATAAGCTATGTGTTAACTTGCTTTGATATGCATTTGCTGATCTAGAAAGCCTGACAAGTTTGCAAAATGTATTAACATATTGCTTCTCTTTTTTATTATCCTGACCTTACGGTCATCATTCCTTTTTTTAATGCAGATATTTCACCTTTGCATCGTATCTCATTAGAGAAGTTTATAGAACTGTAGTGATCATTTGATTTCTACATTGAACTGTGTTTTCTGGGTCCAAGAAATCTCCACGTTACCTGCTCCTGGTTCAACTTGGATAGCTTCATATTGTCAATTGTCTAAAGCTATTCTCCATTTGGTAGACCAGCTACAGTGAGTTTTTTGTTTACTGCCTTCC
Organism: Dendrocalamus latiflorus; assembly: GCA_017311315.1. NCBI lineage: Eukaryota > Viridiplantae > Streptophyta > Magnoliopsida > Poales > Poaceae > Dendrocalamus > Dendrocalamus latiflorus. The sequence goes on along the minus strand of CM029621.1, from coordinate 2,537,545 downwards.
ATCTTCAACCCTGTTAGTATGTATTGCTCCCTAACTGATCAGATCCACAGGGACAGGAAACTACAGCTGCTGAATCATTAGTGTGAGATTCCCTAGGATTTATGGAGTTCCATTTCTTGAATATTTTTGGGGTAATATACCTCAGTCTTCCCCCTTGTATTAGTTCGATTGCCATATTAGATTAGAGAGTTGGTTCGGTCCATGTAGAGGTGTGGGAGGTGCTGACACCTCCAGCAAATCTAACCATCCATCAATTAGGGGCACTATCGTCATTTAACTTCTCTGTTGTAAAGAGTGAGTCAGCCATGAGGCGCACGACTCCACGCTGTCCACAGCGATTGCACCAAAAAAACACATTAATCGAACTCAGTCTGGGTGACCTCAGTCCGGGTGACAACGGCGGCGGAAATCTCGGCGATTGGGCCCCTGTCTGGCGCAACTGCTGCTCGTCACTCGTAGCCAACCACGGGCTATAATCTCAGTGAGACAGCCTTGTCGTACACAGGGGCAGCTCCTCATTGGTCGTCCGAATGACCACGACAATGGTAATCCCGGCGTTCTGGCCCCCGTCTGGCACACCTGCTGCTCATCTCTCGTCGCCGACCATGGGTTGTAATATCAGCGAGTTGGCATCATGGTACATAGAGGCGGCTCCTCGTCGGCCCTCCTGTCCGGGTGAGCACGGTGGCGGTATTCTCGGCGATTTGGCCCCCGTTAGGCGAGCGTGCTACTCGTCACGCCACCATTCACAGTCACCAGAGGCTTTCTCCTGCCTTGTTGTTCCTGGCCTGAAGGTTAAGTTTTTTGCTTCATGTGTACTCTCTTCATGAACTGTGATCCTTTTCCAGCAAAATATGAGGCTAACATTTTACAGAATAATATACACCTGCTTGGTACTCTACTGAACATTCCTACAACTGTACCAGCAAGATATGCATGTTTCCGCTATAATGTTCTGATTAATACCCTAAAAAAGTTAAAATTGACTCTTCAGAATATTCTACCTTATAAGTGTATATAGAAAGTTCTGCTGTTATTTCCTGCCTACTGAGAAAAAGCACTTTCAGATTGTCATACCTCGAAGTCCACGTGAGGCCAAGGCTATTGCTGGTTATCCATACCATTTAATGACAAGTAAGTACATTTGAGACCCTAATCCGGTTGTATTTTTCGAACCAAAGGTAGCAGGAAAAAAATTGAAAGAAGTTCCTTAAAATATCCCAAGTGCTAGAATAACTGCATGAGAATCGCTGCTGTACAATACTGAAATGGTAATTGATAGAATACTCAGGACACTTACAAAGTGCTTTACTCTTTTTCTGCAGTTGCTGTACCGTTTGGCTGTTGAAGAAGTTCCTGATGTGGATTATATGCTGCCCTTATCTCAGGCAGAAGTGAGCATATCTCTATACCATTATTGTTTTGGTCATGAAAAAACCAAACTATTTATGCAACTTATATACTTTAGGTGATTTGCAAAGGAGGTGATATAACACTTACTGGTTGGGGAGCTCGACTCGCAGTACTGGAACAAGCATGTGAAGATGCTGCAAAGATCTGTTGTTTACGTAAGTTCTTACACGCAGAATTCAGTTAATGCTTTCGAGCTGGAATTTATGACAAAACCTACCTTATCATACTCTTGGTAAAGTGTAAACAAAACTGTATGCTCTACTTTAGTTTGCCAAGTCATCAGCAGGAAAGGTTTGGAACTGCTTGATTATATATGAACCGCCTACTGTGGGGAAGGCACAGGAAGGGAGACATCTGAATTTCAACATGCACGTATTCATCTAGGAATACAGATTTCATTTCATTTTAAGTATTAATTCAGATCAATATACAACCCTAATTGTGAGTTTTTAACTACAGCCGATTATCCTGACATAGTGACAATGCCAAGGCTATTGTTGGTTATCCATACCATTTAATGGCAAGTAATTGCAAATGATACCTGTGTGTTTTTCATGTTGCTTCTTGATTGTTTCCATAATGTTTCATCACCATCTCTTCCTTATCTCCCTTAGTCTTTCATAGACATTTGCTGACACCGGTATATTCCAGGATGGAATTTCTTGTGAGCTCATAGATCTAAAAACACTGATTCCGTGGGACAAGGAAACAGTATAGGCCTCCGTCAAGAAGTCTGGAAGCTTCTCGTAAGTTAGATCTTGGTGCCTGTTTTTATTTCATCATCTTTGCCATGTGTATAAAATACTATGACAGGTTAGTTGTGAGGCTCCAATCACCGGAGGGTTTGGTGCTGAAATTGCTGCATCCATCACCGAGCACTGCTTCTAGAGGGTACTGAACCTTCCAGCTTTTTTATAGTACAATGGAACACATAAGAGCAATTCTTGCTTGTACCATCATCATCTTGAACTCATGTGATCGCATTGCTCAATTGATCTGTTTCAGTTGGAAGCACCGGTTGCAAGAGGATGCAGCCTCGACACCCCTTTTCCTCTTGTTGTGTGTGATCCAACTTGGAGTTGTTCTTGGTTTCCTGGCATTGTGCTTTCTTGGGCCCAGAGTTTGACAACATTTGTTGAATATTTTGGCAAAATAGAGAGCCTACTTGGTTTCTTGTCCGGGCTATGCCATGGAGCAAGGGGAACACCAAGGACTAGATCTTTACAGCTGACAGTTGATCTTGCCACTTGGACTTTGGAGTAAATATTCACATGCTGGTGTCCACTGGCTTCATACAGTTGTAGTTATTTCTAGCGCAATTAGATCAACCTTAACATTTGGTCCTATCTTGCGGATGGGCTTAGCATGAAATCTCATTAGAAAAGAAGGAATGGAATTGGCCCCTATACATGTATCTTAGCTTGTTCTGCAAATGCAGAAACGGAAGTCACTCTGATTGTGCGAAGAGCTGTTTTGTATCAATTAAGTCAAACCATAGATCGTGTTGTAATTTGTTAGCCTAACATTCTGTCATCGTATTGCAAAAAATTGAGACATACAAAAATACACGTGTAAAAATAGAAACTGGCAACACTCTACCGTGTGGTACCGTTCACGTATACAGCTACAGCACCGCTACACATGACAAATAACATGTAAAAATATAAGCCGACAAAAACACTAGTATAAAATAGAAGCTGATTTGATACATCTTTAATTCGTCGAGCTGACAGTTTGTAAAACTGAACTCAATAATCCACAGCCTCACGGCAAACAACATACGTGAGTTTGGACCAAAAAAAGCGGATTTTAGCTTTTACTATAGTACTTAACTTTCAAATGGAGTATTTTCACAAGACAGGGTCTACAAGTTAATTGCAGTACACGTTAAAAGTCCAACATCTATATCAACCAAAATTGCAAGCAAGTATCTCTCTCTGTAATCTTTGTCGCAAACAGTTAAAATTCAAAAATTTCAACCAAAAGCCATAAGCCGCAGCAAAAAAGAACAGACCCTACATCTCAGCATTTACTCTTGTTGGGGGAATAATCCCCCCTTATCAACGGGATCCACTCTACATAAAACTTGTGTTTGGGTTTCACACGTACAACATTAGCGCCATTCGTGAAAATCGTAGCTAATTGACGAAAGGCTATGACTCCTACAAGAAATATTCTAAGTCCACGAAGCCTCCTCCAGCTCTGGAGTGCAATGAGCTCATAGATGACCTGTCCAATTTTCGAAGGAGCCCTAGGCACGGACCATTGTCGAGGATCAAGGCCCTCCACCCTAGGATGGACAACGTCCTACATGCCCAGGGCTCCCGAGCGCGTCCTCCTTCCTTGTGCTGGCTGTTGTAGGGTCGAGCCAAGGGTGAAAAGCTCAAAGCGCCCTCGCCAACAAAGGGCTAGAGGTGCTGGGGCCAACCATCGCCCCCGAGACCCTTAACGTTGTTAACTACAAGGCGATGAAGGCTAGCTATAAGAGCTGCCCCCTAACATGTTACTGTTAGGGGATAATCCTGATCTACAAATCTCGTTGCCCTCGCTTAGGCTCTCGAGACACTTTCCTTGTATGGGATTTAACCCCTGCGGTGCATAGGGCGTATGACCTCTGTGGTCTCCCCTAGCAAAAGTCCAAGGTGGCTTGGGCGTGTGTTGCCTCCACCATGGCAGCTCATGTCCTGTTGGACCCAAGGCATAAGCGACAACTTGGGCCTAGTGCCAAAGTTCATGGATGTGCTAAGAACTCATCCCCTTAGACTCCAGGCTGCGCGCCGAATGACCTCCAGGTCACCATATGCCTTGCTCCATTGCCTGGCAAGGGTTAAACATTCTCATGCATTCCCGATCGCTAGGGAAAACCCTCACCTATGGGGAAAAGGGCTCCACAGATCTCATATTTCAGTACCCCACGACTTAGTCTCACGGGCACCCTCCGGTGTGCCTATGACTTAGTGTCGTAGGCACGCATTCGAAGTGCCCGTGAGTAAGCCTCATAGGGCGTCTCCAAGCCCACTAGGGGCTACCACCCCTAGTTGTCGTTTGGTGTGCCACGGCTTAGCCTCGTGGGCACCCCGCCGGTGTACCTATAACTTAGTGTCGTGGGCACGTCTTCAAGGTGCTAGTGAGTAAGCTTTATGGGTGCTCCCAAGTACACTAGGGGGCTACCACCCCCGGTGGCCATTCGGTGTCCCACGACTTAGCCTTGTGGGCACTCCTCCGATGTGCCTATGACTTAGTGTCGTTGGCACACCTTCAAGGTATCCATGAGTAAGCCTCATGGGCACCTCCAAGCCCACCGAGGGCTACCACCCCTAGTGGCCATTCGGTACTCCACGACCTAGCCTTGTGGGCACCCCTATGGTGTGTCCATGGCTTACTATCGTGGGCACATCTCTAAGATGCCCATGATTTAGACTCATAGGTGCCTCCAAGTTTGCTGGGGAGCTACCACTCTAAGTGGTCATTCGGTGCCTCATGACTTAGTTTCATGGGCACCCCTCCAATATGTCCATGACTCAGTCTCATAAATATACCTCCAAGGTGCCCTATGATTTAAGCTCAAAGGCACTCTCAAGCCTACCGGAGAATACAACCCCTAATAACTTTGTGTTGCTCTTCAACAAAACACGTACATCTCTCCTAGGCAGCTCGAATCATCTACCATCGACCTGTCTCGAATATCAGTCAAGGGTTGTCATGCCCACATAAGGCTATCACCTTAGATATCTCAGTATCTAAAGTAATGGGACTCTACCTTTCCCACAGCAACAGCTTCGATCATCTATCATGTCGATCTGCTTGCTATCTTGATATGAGAAACGAGTGTTGACCATTTTCCTCAATGGCAATTAATTTTTTTTGGGTGGCTTGCAACTTATTTTTGATGTCTCTTAGCTTCTTTTTTTGTAGCCCTTAGTCTCTCATCGCCTTCAGAAGACCGCTTCGACGTGCCTCCCACCTCGATAACTATGCCTTGACGAGGTGGCTCACATCCAATACTTCGCCTCCATAGGCTTTGCTCAAACGCGCTGCCCTCCTTGAAGACTATGCCTCAGCAGGGTAGCCCCGCATCTCCTACTTCACCTTCACGAGCGTTGCCTCGACGCACCACTCGCCTCAGCAAGGTGGCCCCACATCTCCTACTTCGCCTCCACAGGTTTCGCTCAGACGTGCCACTCGCCTCAAAGGTTATGCCTCGGTAGAGTGGCCCCATATCTCCTACTTCGCCTTCACAAGATTTACTTTGATATGCCAGCCACCTCGAAGGCTATGCCTTAGCAGGGCAGCCTCGCATCTCCTACTTCGTCTTCACAAGATTTGCTCTGACGTGCTGCCCGCCTCGAAGGCTATTCCTCGGTAGGATGGCCCTACATCTCCTACTTCGCTTTCATAGGCACCACTTCGACGCACCGCCTGCCTCAAAGGCTATGCCTCGAGGAAGTGGCTCCACATCGATGACTTTGCCCTCACAAGCTTCGTTTCGACATGTCGTCTGCCTCGGAGGCTATGCCTCGGTGGGACAGTCCTGCGTCTGCTACTTTGCCTCTGTAGATATTACTCCAACGTGCCACCCGCCTCAATAGCTATGCTTCGACGAGGTGGCTCGGTCCAATAATTTGCCTCCACAGGCTCTGCTCGGACGCGCCGCTCGCCTCGGAGGCTATGCCTCGGCAAGGCAGCTCTGTATCTCCTATTTCACCTTCATAGGCTTTTCTCATACATTCTGCCCACCTCGAAGGATGTGCCTCAATGAGGTGGCCCCACATCCACTACTTCGTCTCCATCGGCTCTGCAACGGGGGGTTAGGCCACCCCTACACCACCCCTCATTGTCGTGCTCCCTCCTGGTGGTTGTAGCTTGGTCGGCTTATTTCCCCCTTGCTGTGCTCCCTCTTGGTGGTTGTAGCTTGGCTGGCTTGTTCCCCTTGTCCTTTGTCTCCTTCGGTTGGTTGATGGTGTATGCTTGGGGATGGATCTCGAATGGTGAGGTGGATGGTGTCGGTTAGGGTTGGCTACTTTGGTCGTCACTCAATTGTTGTCTCTCTCTTCTCACGTGGCTGTCTCGGCCTTATCTCCTCTCCTACTCAATGTGCTCTCCCTGTGTACCATAGGGTGAAACGAGATATTTTGGCTCTATTGGCTGGAAAATGAAATTTTGGGATGGAAACATGTTTGCTTTTAATGCCGAATGATGAAATTCTACGGCTGCGAGAGGTACCGACTGGCTCTGTACGCCTGGTATTTCGATGAGCAATATGCCCATTTAGATATCTAAACTGTAGATCTTAATTGTTGTACTCACTATGTACACGGCAAGAAATGAAATATCATTGATTTTCCTTGTATATTGTAGTAGATATTAATTTACTTTGTTGTCTATTAAATCAATTTACTTCGGTCAATGCTAAATTAGTAATGCTTAAAAACGCGGGGCGCTACACTTGAATAGTTCTATGATTTACCTTTTTAAAAGGCAGAAACATTTGTGGAGCTCTTCAATATCAGATGCAACTTTGAGCTGTGTATACCGTGTAAGAAGCTCAGAGAGGCAGGACAGCGTTTCGTTCCAGTCTTCACTACCTGAGTTAGGACACCTAGGAAGGAAGGAAGCTACAGGCTCCAAAACGGAAGATAAAGGTTGACTAGAGAAGAAATCTGTGTATTGCTCTGCAATAACATTCCGTACCAAGCAACTGCTGATTCTAAACTGTTCAATCCATTTTTGAGAGCTTCCTGGCAGGAGACAAATACTTGGATGTTTTGGATCACCAATTCCTCCGTCATTAGGAAATTTATATTCAGAAACATTGGAAGTGCTGCTTGTAGCATCTCCTGATCTATGTAATGGAAGCACATTAAACAAATCAGCCTTCGCATTCTCAGGTAATTCCTGCAGAACTGTAAAGTCTGCCTGGTTTAGAGAATTAGGAGTGAAATCAAGCTGTGTAACACTTTTTGTTGATTTATCAGCCAATTCACTGGCTCTTGAGCACGACGCATTGGCAGCTTGAACTTCAGATAGCAGTTTGTCTGATGCCCCACTATTAATGGCAACAATTAGTACAGTCGAGGACTGGTTTAAAATATGAAAGTAGCAGCTGTGAATTTGTGCTCTTGCGCTATGTTTCCTGTTTTAAATTTACTGATCATCTCACGTTAATATCTTCCTCCTTTTCCAAATGCGTGGAGTCCTTGTGCCCTCCATAGCCATGCAGCTTTGCGTCACGAACAGGTACAGAGTTATGAGTAACAGCTGGGCAAACAAGAGACTTTGAATCGCTTTCTTTGCCACTGCCACCGCTATTCGTGTCCAGAAAACCGATGGAGTACATATATTGTATGAGTAGTTGACATTGCGCTAAAAAATCCATGTGGAAGTTTACTTGTCCTAGACTTCCTCCCAACAGTACTACTCCCTTCAATCACAAAAGAATATCATTTTAGAGATCAACAAAGTCAAAAAAACGTAATTGTAACCACTAATTTCTATTATAATATATTTTGGAAATCCTAATAAATTTATAATATTACGAAAGTTCTTTTGGAGACAAATCTTTATGGATATTAGTTTTTCAATGTAAATATTAAAAAAAGATATGGATAGTCAAAGCTTAGAAGGTTGATCGCATTTACGTCAAAACCATATTTTTTTTTGTGACCTGACTTGAGTAATACTGAGGTTAGAGCAGAATAAAGTTGTATGTGATCCGAACGTATAAACATGAATCGTACTCTATTGTCATAACCGCTAGTTGCAAGATCATAAGACCACTTGATCCTACAGACAAAAAAATGCTTGTAAATATGTAGACGTACTTTTATAACAAATTATTGGAACAGCAAAATATAGCCCACAGGATAATTCATACACTGGATAAACGAGCAAAAAGAAAAAACATAACGACGTATTCAACATGACCTATTATACGGATTGTTAACAATATATTCCCTAGACTTACGCTCAGTAAGTTTGCTAATATACTTGTCTCGATCACGGATATCATAGTAGCGACAGCAAGAAAGCAACCAAGAACTCGTATACTAAGGACTTTCCGTGGTCTTTATAGTTCGTTTAGAACATAAGAATTTTATAGAAACTTTTCATAAAACAGTTTAATTACTATAGAAATCGGAAAAATTTTCGTAACAGGGCCTTAATCTTTTAAATGGAGTAGGAAAGCATATCTCTGCATGGAAGTTTACTCGTCACAAACCCTCAAAATGAGCACGAGCTGCTTGTTTCGCCAACGGTGTTTTCCACTAATACGGAGCGAGTGGAGTGGAAGGCAACACTCGCGAAAAGCAGGATAATGAATCAAATGAACCGTCCTTCCGAATTACAAATTCCTCTTAGCCACCCGCAAAACTTTCGCGGGCACAGGAATCTGCCGGTCCGGTGGTTCGGTCGAATCAAGCTGCAGCAGCCATAGAAAGGACGAGAAGCAACGCGACGCGCCCAAGCAGAAGAAACACGCACGGGTAGGCAGGCCGGCAGACCGACCCAGGATGCGTGGGAATGATTAAAAAAAAAACCTGGGCAAAACCGAGCCGATCAAGCCAGAAATTGTGGTGGGGAGGCCCGGTTGGAGCAGGATCGAAAGCGGCCACCACCAAGCGGAAACCGGGCAGGCACAGCGCGGACGGGAGCGGAGCGGAAACCAAAGCGGACGCTTCATAAAAAAAAACCAAGAAAACCAGGGGGGGGGGGAGGCAAAGGGGAAGGGAAGGAGAGGAAAATACCACCACTGACCAAACCCTAGCCGAGCCCCCGCCCGCGGCGATGCGCAAGGCGAAGCAGCAGCCGTCTCCGTCGCCGGAGATCCGGTACCGCGGCGTGCGGAAGCGGCCGTCGGGGCGCTACGCCGCCGAGATCCGGGACCCGGCCAAGAAGACCCCGATCTGGCTCGGCACCTTCGACTCCGCCGAGGCCGCGGCCCGCGCGTACGACGCCGCCGCCCGATCCCTCCGCGGGCCCACCGCCCGCACCAACTTCCCCTCCGCCGCGCCGCCGCCGCGGCCCCCCGCGGCTGCGGCGGCCACATCCAGCCACAGCAGCACCGTCGAGTCCTGGAGCGGCGGCGCCACACGCGTCGCCGCCGTAGCCCGCAGCGCCGCCCCCGCGGAGGCGGCCGAGGAGGAGGACTGCCGCAGCTACTGCGGCTCCTCGTCCTCCGTCTGCGAAGACGGCGGCGACGACGCGGCGGCCTCGCGCGCGCCGCTGCCGTTCGATCTGAACCTGCCGCCCCCTCCGGACGCCGATCAGATGGGCGCGACACGCTGCTCCGCCTCTAGCTCACGAGAATAGCAAGGATTTGGAGGGGGAGTTAGAAAAAAGATCCAGAAAAGCGCTGCTGCTTCACCTCGCTCTTGTCCTCCTTCGGCTGATCCGGTGGTGTTCTCTCTCGCTAGAAATGGATAATTCTTGCCTCTCTTCTTTCTTTCTTTCTTACCACGTTGATTCGATATGTGAATAATTCTGTCATGTAAGCTGCGAGCAAGGAAATCTGAGCTTTTCATTATTTTTCTCTGTGGTATTGCGAGTGATGTTGCTGTTGTTTCATTAATCGGAAAGGTAATCGACGCCGATCTAACATCGAGGCAAGATTGATCCGTCGGGTTGTCCGGTCATTCACGATGGTAATTCTCAAGTAGATATGTAGAGCATGAATTACATCAATTCACACTAGAAGAGATAATGCTTTCAAACGTGTATACCATGACATACGACCTGTCATGACCTAGGACATGGGGATCTTACGATAATGTTTGATTTTGCAGTCTTTCAGGCTGTGGATGCTATCTGTTGCTTGGCTTTGCTATTTCTTGCAAGCATTCGCCTAATAGCCATTAGTTCATTTATCATATGTTCTAAGCCTTGAAGCAATTTCTGTTGAATAATTGGGATGGGAATGTAGACTTGTTTGTCCATTGCAATAGATATGGTTGTTGTCTTGGATGTCTCTTTCTGAGGAGTTACAGACGTGTATGCTCATGCTTATGCTTGACTATTCGATATACAGACACAATGCTCCGGCTTTCTCATGTTAGTCCATTTTTTAACACTCAACTATTGGATTGATCTGAAAATCAATCTTAAACTTCAAAACCGTCTTATTTTCAATCTCGAACTAACAAATCCATTTGATTTACCCTCTCAAGACAATCCACCCTGGTTTTGCTCTGACTTGCATCTACATGGACCGGTTTTGCTGACTCGGAGTTCGTCGACAGCCTCATGACTCTGGTGAACAACGGCACCATTCCGATGAGCCGGATCGACGACGCCGTGCGGCGGATCCTCCGTGTAAAGTTCACCATGGGCCTCTCCGAGTGCCCCTACGCCGACCTCAGCCTCACCGGCGAGCTCGCCAAGTAGGAGCACCCCGACCTGGTGCGAGAGACCGTGAGGAAGTCCCTCGGCCTGCTCAAGAACGGCAAGGCCAGCGAGAAGCCACTGCTGCCGTTGCCCAAGAAAGCCACCAGCATCCTGGCCGTCGGCAGCCACGCCGACAAACCCGGCAACCAGTGCGGCGGCTGGACCATCACCTGGCAAGGCCTCGACGGCAACAACCTCACTACTGGTAATGCACAAGATGGATGGATCGATCGATTGAAGTTGATAGCCTGCCCTAGCAGCTTGGTGGTGCAGGCTTTTTAGTTGTAGAACTATAAGTTTGCCGGACAGGATACACTGCGTCGGGATTCTGTTTCTATCTCGAGTTCCTTACTCCCTGACAAGAATCTTCTACACTGAATCTATTCCGGTGCAGAGGTTGAACTTTTAATCTCTCATCCCGGGAAAGAACTGGAGTACCTTTCTAACTTGCATAGAATGGAGCCAACTTTTGATATATCTGGGAGACGCAGAACTTTCGATCGCAGATGGAAAATTCCTTGTACTGAACTCTGAACTCCAAAGGCGAAAGTTGTCAGAGGAAGCTGAAAGTGGCGAGCTCTCCCTTGCTCTTTCGACCTGTCCTTTGGGCGGTCCAAGAACATGAGATCTACAAGAGCAACTGAACAAGTTTGGTCTCGTGGGCCTCACCCTGGGCTGGGCTAACAGGAAGGCTCAAATGCAGATGGCCTTCTTCGTGGCATCTCTATGTGGTTTCTAGCCCACTCGTTGCAGCTGCAGGGTTGCAAGTAGTACTCGGATTTGTCAGCCCGTTTGTTTCGGCTTTAACTTCTTACTTCTGACTTATTTTTCACTAGTTATAAGTTTCATCTTTTTTGAACTTTTAGTTTTTTTGAGCTTTTTTGCCGGTTCTTTTTTTCCGTATTCGTTTGTGTTGTCCGTGATGAGCTAGCATATTTTTTCTATTTTTAATTTTTTAAAATTTAATTACGTCAAATAAACCACCTTCAGTTACAGTGCAATTTCAGTCATAAGACACATCTTTTCAACCCAACTGAACACCAACTAAATGTGTCTGTGTGATGCACGGTACTATACGACGAAGGCCGTAATGGTGTTGTGGGCTCTTCTCATTATTGCCCTTAGGGTCTGTTTGGAAATGTAGGTTCGAAAAACAGATGGAGAAGAAAAACACAGAAAAGATGTAAGAATGTAGTGGTAAAACAGAGAATTAGGAAATACAGAAGAAAAAAAATATAGGAAATGATGTTTGGAGCACAGGAATACAAGGCACGTAGGATTTCATTTGCTTGACAAGGCACACAGGATTCTAATTTCTTGATTCGTCCTCCACGAGCGACGATTTCTTGAGTTTCTTTGTTGGGTTTTGATGGTTGGTTGGTTGATTTGCGCAGTAAGATGCTGATCCTGGGGATAAAACTACTAAGCATACTCTCTCTCTCTCTCTCTCTCTCTCTCTCTCTCTCTCTCTCTCCCTCTCCCCCCCTCTCTCTCTCTCTCTCTCTCTCTCTCTCCTCTCTCTGCTCTCTCCTGTCTCTGTGACTGCCTTGGTCCTACGCAAAAATGGAGCTCGGAGTGGATGTTTGATTTTCTGTGTTTTGTGGAGGAAAGCAATCCTTTCCTGTGGAATTGGCAGGCCATTCCTCCGTTCCAAACGGCATTCTCCTAAGTTTATCTCCGGAACTGATTTCCTTCACTTTTCTCGTGGTTTTTCTTCATTGTTGAAACACCCTAAAAATTCAAAATTTTAAATTTCTTTTTGAATTTTGCTTGCGTTCCCAAGTCCCTCCCAATTTGGCATTCTTCCTTGAAATTGTGTTTTCCGTCTTTGCCTCCATCTCCTCCACTCGCCGACGCCCTTAGAAAATTCGCCTCTCACTACCGCCTCCCTGTTCCTCCCTCCACGCGGCCGGCCATCGTTGCTCAAATTTGCTGTTGCGTGTTCCCCCGCCGTTCACACCCATCTGCCAACTCCTGACGCGGTGCCTCACATCTCAGCCACTCACCTCACTGCTGACCTCACCCCCTCCCTCGCTCAGAGTGCCCAGTTGACCGGTGTGCTCATCCACCGCTGATCACCGCCACTCTCGGTCGACGCGCGAGCCCGATACCAACAGTCGTCACTCACCAAACCTTGTAGAGGCCATGCGCCAGCACGCCCTCACCCCTGCATAGCCTCACCCCTTCTCTCCTTTCCATGCACCAGCGTCGCCAGAGCACAGCTACTACTCCCACCGCCTCAATTCACCCTTAAAGCTCAATTACTTCCACTGAAAGCCCCGCACCACCTCCCTCTACTCCTCAAAACCACTCGATTGCATTTTCGTTCACCGCAGCTCCTCCTCCACCTTCCCCAGAGCCCAACAGACCCTAAAGGCAATCATCTCCCTCGCTCTATTATAATTCGATTGCATTCGACAATAGCTTCCCCTTTGCATCCCGAACACACTAGTAAACTCAGTTGGACGTGAGCATTTCTGTGGAGGGCGATTGAATCTCTATAGGAGACAGGAGTGTAAATGATGGGGAGTTGGTATGCAGAATGGTAAAACCATACCTAACAACGGTAGGGGCCACTTAGGACGGACAAAAGTGTTAGGTCTAGCCAGTTAAATTGGGTCTAAGTGGATCTACCATATAGAGCCTATATAAAGAATTGAGCAGTAAAAAATCTTATTTTCTTAACTAGGCTGTTAAGCCTTGTTTCTGTAATAAAGTTTGGTTCTTATGTATAAGCATATGTTAAATTGATGCTCATTCGTGTACAGTACTCCGCAACTGAACATCCTGGGCAGTTGCAGGGATCACCAGCACCTCCAGAAAAGGGGGTGTTACAGTTGCAAACAGGCCTTTAGTATCTGCTACTGGATGAGTTGTGGATGCCAAGTTGGAGTTCAGTGTTTCACGGTTTTAGTGGAACCGTGCCCCAGCCGTTCAACTTGATTTTCAGGAATTTCTGCTACAGTAGCCCCTATGGTGCTTTTTTGCCACTTTGGCTATGAGGGATTTTTTTTTTTGCAATAATGGCCCCATCCAGATTACAGAATCACCGGTGTGCGACGTGTGGCAATTCCGCGGCCAGGAGATGTGGTTCAGCGGTGCGGGACTGCGGTCTTTGGCTCTTCCCCAATGCGTGCGAAATGGCGGGCCCACGACGTCCTACAACCGGCAAGCGCGAAGAAGACTGGAGGGGAGACCGTGCTGCACAAGCGTGGAAAAGAGGGGGCCCGACGCCCGGCCTTGAGGCCTGCTGTGCTCACCGGGGCACAGTTCCTCGCTCAGAGGCCGCACACTTTGTCGCTTGCCAGTTAATCCACAGCCGGGGGGCTTGCAAAAAATGTTGAATTCTTGACACATCTAGACCCCTAATGACCGAAATTCCATTTTTGACCCCCAAATAAAAAAAAATTCCCGATTTAGACCCCTCCCCACTGCGCATTTACGAGAGGCCGACACGTGTCCCGGTCGTGCGGTGTGGTACCGCACGACCGCACTGTAGCACGGGTCGTGCGGTACCACACCGCACGACCGCCTCGCCCTCCGTGCCGGCCGCACGTTTCGTTTTTTGAGCGCACGACCGATTTTTTGACCGCACGACTCGGGTTTTTGACCGCACGACCGGGACACGTGTCGGCCTCTCGTAAACGCGCGGTGGGGAGGGGTGTAAATCGGGAATTTTTTTGATTTAAGGGTCAAAAATGGAATTTCAAGTCATTAGGGGTCTAGATGTGTCAAGAAATCAAAAATGTTGTGGGGTTCCATAGCTGAAAAAAGGCCACGGGGGCTATTGTAGAGAGAGGTTGGAAAAGTGATGGCTACATGGTGAGAACCGAGTGCAATGCATGATCTGATCATACTAGGAATGGCCTGAGCACCGAGAGCGTACACGAGGAGCCCTTGCCGTAGTTCATTTATTTGGTTCAGTGGATAGAATTATTCTATCTCGAATAAGATGATTTTATCTCAAATAAGATGATTTCACCAAGATGTTTAATAGAGAATATTCCGTCCAGATATTATATCACGTCGTTCGACCAAATCGAACGAACCACACCGTCCCAGATACATTATCCCATCCACTTGGTAACACGAACCAAACTAACCCTTAGGCAAACCCGCTGTTTCTGTCATGGCTGCCATTTCGAGCCCCGCATCACGTGGAAGCATCAAACTCCAGAGGGCAAGTTTGTTCAGGTCCAGTGCGCACGCACCAACATCCAACGCATGGCACACGGTGGTGCCCTGGCGCGCGGAGAGATTCGTTCGTTCGTTCGTTCGTTAACGCGAGGCTTCCAAAATAGAGCGTGGCCGTGCCGTGCCGTGCTGTGCCACACCGGTGAGGTACTACTCTAGTCCAGCAGCGAACGAGCGCGCGTGGTAGCCGTGGCGCTGCATCCAGATGCCGACGCAATATCCGTGAAGTGGATCTCTGCAATATCGCACCGGCACGGCGCGCTTCACTTGCCGAGCCGCTCCCTCCTCCCAAAATTATCTTCTGACATTTGCACGCAGAGCAAGACAAGACATGCAGCATACGACAGCCATGCTGCCCAAGGGGATCTCTGCACCGCGATGCACGTCATCTCCTTTTCCTTCCACCTTTTTTATTTAGAGGTGATAAGGTGGCAACGGGGCCGAGGTCCGGGAGCCCTCGCGGCCCCGCTCCCGCTCCCGCTCCGATCCTGCCAGCCTTACCGGGAGGACTCGACTCTTCGCCGGAGATTAAAAAAGAAGATAAATTATTTAAAAATAATAATATAATTTTATTTTTAATTATTTAGACACATTATTTTAAAATATATTCTAGCATATAGGTGCAAGGTTTAGCTTATATATATAAAAAAGTACTGTGGGACCTGGCGGGGGAGGACGACCCGACCTCGCCGCGCTAGAAGGGCCTTCCCCCCGCACTATCACCGCTACTTTTTCTTACCGCCTTCCCTGCTTGCCCAGCAACTTCTAGTGCCTCGCACCGTCCCCCCCAAAAAAAAAAACTTCTAGTGCCTCGCACCGTCCCCCAAAAAAAAAAACTTCTAGTGCCTTTCGCCCAACCGGGAAGCGACAAAATTCTTCAGCTCGATCTCCTTTTGTGTTGCCGTGCAAACATATTTGCAAGACACGAGGCTAGCTGGTCCTATGCTTCGAATAATGAAACCAGGTCTCTGTTCCTTCTTGACGCCGGTCCCATTTCGGTTGACTTTGCACATCATCGACTATTGTGTATGTGTAATTATTGTATCTCCTCATGCAGGGCCAGGGAGTAGCAGAGTGGTAGCTCGGTATAAAGAGGGGGCAATGACAGTGTCACGAGTTGGAGCCACACATGCGCGCATCAGCGTCTGTACGAGAATGCCCACCCCGTTTACCTAGTGGAGTGGTATCTGATTGAAAGTTGAAAGCATGAGCAATCAACTCCCTTAGTGGAAGCAACAGACGCACATAACTCACAGGTGCACGAATGCACGATCACAGAGAGAATTAGGAGGAGGATTCTGCGAGGTTGAAAGGGCCTTGGGGTAGGCAAGCTAGAACTTGGGTACAATAGATTGGATTTCAGTGGATTGGGTAGAAGATATAGGGTATGTTTGGTTGGTGCCTAAGTTTACCATACTTAAGATTAGGCAATGTGTGGCTGCCACAGAAAGTGTGGCTAACAAAATCGAAGCCACACTTGTGGCAAAGTTTGGCAAGAAACTGAGTCTATGACGTGTAGGGCAGGGTGCTAAGAAAGTGTGGCATGCCACAGTTGCGTCAGTGAACCAAACAGCTACCTAAAAACTGTGGCACGCCTAACTTGTGGCTAGGCAACTTCTGGTCATGAACCAAACAGGCCCATAATAATTCATCCATCAATCCTCTTCGCTCTGTTTAGCCTCTCTCTTCCATGCTCTGCGCCCTGCAGGAGACCGGCACCGTCGAGACACGCACGCCCACTGCCGCAAGCAATCGAATCGATTCATCCCCGTGCAAATTTCACGGTGAATTTTCGAGGGGGTCAATCCGTCCCATGCAAATTTCTCATGTGCGTTATAAACATATATCCTGAGTATGACTTAAGTGAAGTAAACACATCTTCGCCCTTTTCAATTTACGTCTTATGACTTATTTTCAACAAACAAATAGAACAGTTTTTCTGTTGTCATTTTGAAATGTCTTATCGAGATAGTGTAGGACTGGTATGGCAACAGATGGCGATGAATAGTACTTTTAATTTTTTTTCTCAGTATTCACCAATACTTCACTCTAATTGTTATGAGAAGCTATAAAGATTAATAACCCAAAATTCTAAAAGTCGCTATGCTACAGGAATTTCGGCCCCATAAATAGTAAATCTAGGACTATTAAAAAAACAAAAATGCATGAAAGTTTTGATCCGTAGATATAAAAAAACTTGAAACTTAAACCAAGATTAAATCATACCTTTAGGAACCTATCCTAACCAAAAATATTGAAAGAACTTGAGAAAATTGCGACCTTCTGGTTTGTAAAGTTCTGTTGCACCAAAACCGAGGCATAACTTAAAATTAAGCTAACTCCCAGACCAAAACTCCAAATCACTTAAAATTTGGTATACACTTTCTCTAGGATATCAGGAAGCTATTCCAATTAATGTTCAAGAAAATAGTTGTCGAAGTTTTGATTTTTTTTCGTTTCAACAATTGTTGCACCAAAAAGGGTAAAAAACAAGAAAAAAATGTGAATATGACTTACTCGTAGGTGAATGATAGCTAAGATGACTTTAATATATTTTCACATATCATAACAAGTTAGAACACCAAAGAATTTGAGGTAAAAATAGTTGGATCAAGAAATTACTTGCAGATGCCAAAAAGAACAAAAAACCGAGTTTCTTTATGAATTTGTCATGTAAGTGTCTAGATGGGTAGTGATTGATTTTCAGATATTATCTCCATCTCTTGCACGTTCTTGACGCGGTAAGATCAAGAAGGGGAGAGATATGAGGAAAAACTAACCAAATCAATTAACACAAGAGATATTCATAAAGATGAACAAGATTGGTGTATTGTTACTTGAAGATGAATGTTTTATAGTTATTCCACTTGGATGACAAGAGACAACATCATATCACTCAACTTTTCTTAAGCCCTAACCCTACAACCTACGAACACTTGGTCACAAGAGAGAATTGTTGCATGGTTAACACAAGTCTTCATCCCAACTCTTAGTGGATACTATCCATTTAGCATAATTAGGGGAAAAACCCCGATAATCACGCACATAGGTTTTAACTCACTACTCTCATGCACGCTTTACAAAAGCATATAAATTCAAATTCGCTAAGTCCTTAACCTTGATCCACCTTGATCTTCTCAGCTTCTCTTTGACTTAAACCACTCTCCCAAGCGCCGCCGTTTTGCTTCAAGGTAGTTTCTGATATTTTGGTCAAACTACCAAAAATATCTTTTTTTACTCAATCTTCTTCCATTGTAAGCAATCACAATGCTATCCAAGTGTAGATGTATCACTGGCTTATCAAGCATATGCAAGTCTTTCCCTTTCCGATTCCACAAGACCACACCTCCCTTAACCCAACCAACCCATATGGTGTAATTTGCCGCTCGAACTTCTCTTCAACACTTCCTGCATTTCTCGTGCCCTGCTTGAGCTCAGCCATCTGATGTGGTATTGTTGATCTTTTTTTATCTCGGCTCCTCTATGAACGTTGCATTGATCCTCGTTGTTGACCATGATCGACTCCAAATGACCTTGCACATCCAAAGACAAAGAAATTATTTTTGAGCATAAATTTTTCACAACTTGACTCACATTAGCAATAATATGTCTCATACAATCTATAACCACTGACCTAGGTCACCAAATTATCCCATTACTCAAATTTCCCAAATCATCCATTTCTGCAAAACTGTTCAGAAAATGTAAAAATATAAAAATTGCAAATTTTCAGTTCTCCAAATAACAATAACTCATCACAATAAAACCATGGATCTTCTCATATGGTCCTGTAATCTCCCTCTTGATTAACCCATTGGCAATTTCTCGAAAATACAAGTAAAAAGTGGTTTTAGAATTTACAGAATTTTTTTGCAAATAAAGTTCAAAACGGCCACAAAGAGCAATGCAAAAATTGAAAATAAACATATGAGCCAAAAATTGATTGAAGCGACTGAAAATGACAAGTTTTCCATAAAAAGCTTTAAATTTACCAATTTAAGTAGAAAAACTCACTTTATATCTACATGAAAGAACAGTTGCTCTATTTGACCTTGCTCATGGTGAGAAAAGATCAAGAAAACCATAGCAAAACATTAAAAGCTCCAATTTAGTAGACTTTGCACAAAAACTCTAAATCATGCACTAGATATACATATTTACCAATTTTTCTTCTCTTTGACAATGGAGTCATCAAGATGCATGAAAGAAGATAGAGAATAAATGAAACGATGTGGGTGTAATTTATTCATTTTTAGTGTTAGGAGTCATGAAAATTATCCAAAGTGACTCTACAAGTATTATACTATACCATATTATGTGAAAGCATGGGGGATATTTCGAGGTTTAAAGGATGCAACAAAGTAGAATATGCATGATAATCTGAAAAGATAAACCAGAGCGAGTAACTTGCTCATGGAAATCCCTAATCATCTATTCTAAAGGGTGTCGTCGCTGAATATGAGAAGGAGGTCCTGGTGCAGACGTGGCCTCTACCTCATGGGCTATGGAGGTAGGAGCAGAGCCACCGCTGATGAAAGTGGGAGGAGGCTGCTCTGCTGAAGTTAAAGAAGTAGAAGCGTACTCTTCATCCAACTCACGAGTAACTATAGGATGGATTGGGTCATCATCCTCTATGTCAGAGTAGTTATCGATGAAGATGCTCTCTCGATCATCGTGTATCTGTGTACCTACACCGTCGAGTCTAGTACCGTGACGAGCCTCAACAAAAATGACTTCACAAATCTCAACAATTTTGTTAGTATCTGAATCAAGTACACGATAGCCATGAGAATGATGGGGATATCTAAAAAATGTCATCATAACATCTTAATTCAAATTTATGTAGGTTACCATGTTTAAAAATGAACCACTTGCAATTAAATATCTTAAAATGAGAAATATTAAGCTTATGGCCAAATCTAAACTCAAAAGAAGTTTTACTTATAGTCGATCTCACGAAAACCCTATTGGACATATAGCAAGCGTAAAAATTACCTCAGCTCAAAAACTTATAGTATTGTTGTTCTCATCTAGCATGGTCCTAGCCATCTCTACAAAGGTTATGTTCTTTCTCTTTACAATCCCATTCTACTGGGGAACTATATGTGAGAAGAACTGGTGCTTTAATCCTCTCTCAGTGCAAATAATGACAAATGATGAGTTCTTGAATTCTGTGTTATTGTCACTTCTAATAGCTCTCATTCTCTCAAGGCTTCTAGGTGGTCAACTACAAGTCTTTGGACCAACACTCTAAAGCAGCAAAAGGCCTCATCCTTAGAACTAGAACATACACCCCAATGATATATGGAGTTGTCATCTACAATAATAAGCACATACCACTTTCCTCCTACAGACTGGGCTCTAGAAGGATAAACAATGTCTAAGTGAAGAAACTATTCAGATCCATCAGCCATTACTAAAGTAAGAGGTGGATGAGAAACAAAAACTATCTTATTATGTTTACAGGGTGTGCACACTAAGTAATCCTCTAATCAAGTTCTTGCTACTAACTCTAGTGAAAGTGGTCAAAGCCTATGTGTTTGGCATGCTATACCACAACAGGAAGTCATGAGAGTCAAAAGCCATAAGATACTTAGGGCTAGAGGTAGAAAACACACTAAATTCAATACTAAAGATCCTCTCAAATATAGAGATCCTAAAAGACATACTCACCAGAGGAGTCTTGAAATCTACACTCACCGCCCCTTGAAACTCACTTGTAGACCATTATCAAGAAGCTGAAAGACAAATAGCAGATTATACCTTAGTTTACTTATGAAAACAACGTCCTTTAGCAAGAAGTTGTTATTGACACGCATTGTGCCCTTTGCTGTAGCGGTTCCAGTAGAAGTATCCCCAAATGTGTTCACTCATTGCTAGATGCACGTGTGAGGGAGGAGAACTATCTAGAATTTTCGATCATGTATCGAGAACACTGGGAGTCAAGAAGTCATCTCACACGACATCTTTTATTGTTTTGGGTTTCAGCTCCTACATGAGCGTAGCTCCGATTCTTGCCGTTAACCATGGTTGACTCCGAGTGATCCTGCACATCGAAAAACAAATAAATCATTTTCGAGCAGATGTTTTTTCACAGCCTGACACACATTGATAATAACATGTCTCATGTAACATATAACTACTAACCTATATCACCAAATCATCTCATGACTCAAAATTTTTAAAACCATCAATTTCTGCAAGTTGTTCAAAAAAAAATTGCTAATTTATAATTTTCAAATTTCACACTCCTCCGGCTTGATAATGGTTCATCACAACTATACATGGACATTCTCACATGGTCGGATGATCCTTTTGATAGCTTTTTCAAAGTGGTTTATGGTTATTCAATTTATTTGCATAAACGTTTGAACTAGAATCAAAAGTCATCAGCTGTAGCTAAAAAGAGCACACTTGTATATAACAACATATTTTTTGGATGACATGCCTTGGGAGAGAGGCGGACGAAGATTACTGGTAAGGCGAGAGGACTGAAACTTGTGGGGAATATAGTGTTTAAACTCTGCAGGTATGGATTCCACAGGTATGAACAACACATAAAGTTGACAAATTTGAAAAGATGACCACTAGTATGGGAATTGGGATGTATCGTGAATAGTATGCTCGGTTCAGCCATAGTGCCCGACTTAGCTATCTGTGCGTGGACCAATCTGGAACCTTTTTATACTAGTGTGGGCTAGACCCCACAAGCATTTTCAAGCAATGAGATGCACGATACTTTTCGCCGTTTAATTTGAACGTGTTACGCTAAGCGCTGGAGCAGCAAGTTCTTCCTACTCTGGTTTTGATACGGTTGGGAGCTGGTGGGTTAGATAATGAGTACGTTTTTACTAGCGGTACATTTTCTCTCTCCTCTCGGCGCCTCTAGTCCTGTTCCCACCGCATGACAGATCTAGTTATCTTCTTTTTCAGCTTTTGATTTCTATTTTTAGCTTTTATATAGTAACTCGCTTCTAAATAAAATATGTTTTAAGATAAGATCTACTAGTTAATTATAGTACATAGTATACCGATTTTATTTATATCAGTAAAAATTATATATAAGCTTTTGTTAATATGTAATCTCTTATATAAACAATTAAAAACTAGAAACCGTAACTAAAATCCACTAAGACTCAGCTAAAAAAGAGAAGAAAAGAGAGACCAAGCCCCTCCCTGGCCTGGCCTAGCGAGTAGCTACCAACCTTCAGCTTTCTCAATAAATACACATCCGACCCGCACGAAACCCACAAACCCGCTCACACACACAACGACGCTCCAAGCCTCTGCAAGCTCACTTGCGCCAGTCTAGTGTTGTACGGTTAGCGTGCGCGTAACCAAGCAGCCAAGAATACAAGAAAAATGGCAATGGCAATGCACCTCGTGGCTGGCCTCGTGGTGGCGCTGCTGCTCGCGCGCGACGCGTTGGCGGCGACGCTGACGCTGTACAACCGGTGCGGGGAGACGGTGTGGCCGGGCATCCAGCCGAGCGCCGGCAAGGTGCTCCTGGCGCGGGGTGGCCTGCAGCTGGCGCCTAACCACGCCACCTCCCTCCGCCTGCCGTCCGGCTGGTCCGGACGCGTCTGGGGCCGGCAGGGCTGCAGCTTCGACGCCGCCGGCCGCGGCCGCTGCGCCACGGGCGACTGCGGCGGGAACCTCTACTGCAACGGCGCCGGCGGCGCGCCGCCCGCCACGCTGGCTGAGATCACCCTCGCGTCCGCCCCCACCGCGCAGGACTTCTACGACGTGAGCCTGGTCGACGGCTACAATATCCCCATCGCCATGACGCCCTTCCACGGCTCCGGCGCCAACTGCGTGCCCGCCGGCTGCGTCAGCGACCTCAACCGCGTCTGCCCCACGGGCCTCGCCGTCCGCGGCGGCGGCGACAACCGCGTCGTCGGCTGCCGCAGCGCGTGCGCCGCCTACGGCGCCCCGCAGTACTGCTGCACGGGGCAGTTTGGGAGCCCGCAGCAGTGCAAGCCGACGGCCTACTCGCGGCTTTTCAAGTCGGCGTGCCCCAAGGCCTACTCCTACGCCTACGACGACCCGACCTCCATCCTCACCTGCTCCGCCGGTGCGTCCTTCATCGTCACCTTCTGCCCTCACCACCGCTAAACCAAGCGACCAAGAAACCATAAAAATGGCGTTTACGAGGCTAAAATTAAACACTCTAGTTCTGGTTAAGGCAGTGCGTGCGTCAGTGCGTGTGCGCCGCTTGGTGCATGGCATTTTTGCTGTTCTTGAGGTTCTTGCTGCTCCTGCTCCTGCTGTTGTTGCGTCTTTGTATTAGTGTCGAGGTAATAATACTTACTTTTGTAGTAGTGGTGAACTGGTGAATGGTGATGGTTTGGGTATAATGTGATGAGATCTAGTGGTCTACGAGATAGTGGTCTACCTCTCGTAGATCGGGCTGGGTATACGAGTATATGGCTATATGCTGCTATGTTTTTCACTCTGAAGTTGTTAGATTTGGTGCTCCTGTGCCTGAAATTGAAGTTATTTTTTTTGCTTGCATTTGCTTCCAATCATGCATTTTTGCATTGCCACATTGTTGCATGTTTGCCTCTTGATTTTGGATCCATGAAGGTACTACAAGGAATCAGATTTCACTCATTGCAGCATTGTACAGGCGCGTGTTCTTTAGATCTGAATTTTTGTTGGAGCAGTGCACTGTGAAAGCGTTGTCAGATCTGAATTTCGACCACTGGTTTATTGGTGGCCTGGTAATGCTGGACACTGGCTATCGTCCTAGTGTGTCGTGCAGTGCACCGCATTACTCCTAGCTCAGCTTTTGTCACGGGACATCATAATTGACGACGTACAGGATTCGATGTCTACTTTTACTCTCTAGGGTTTAACCGAGGCGACAAACCAAAGCTCACTGGATTCCACAAAATGTAGGAGACCTTCCACAAAGTTCAGAAACGTAGGATTAGTAGAAATATGAAACTCGGGACTATTCCCAGCTAGAAAAGCTCCCACTGGTGTAGTCTTTTAGTTGTGTTTTAAAAAAAAGTCAAAAAGCTAAAGCTAAAATCTGAAAAAGAAGAGTCCCGTAGTATGCAGTCGATCTGATTCTTTATTAGACGGACAAGTTGGGTTGCTGCTTGAAGTACATTTACCACTCTCTCTAGCTAGCACAGTGGGTGTGTAGTGTGTGAGAACTGAGAACCAGTGCTTCACACTTGACAGTTCTGGATCTTAGGATTCTCGTGAATGAAAGTTGTTGCAGCTAGCGGATTACTGCAGATGTGGGTCCAGTGCATTCAATTACTCCCACTTTTGCCTCTTTTCGGAGCAGCACAAGCGCAATAATTGGTCTGGCTGCGGT
This sequence comes from Dendrocalamus latiflorus, assembly GCA_017311315.1. Classification (NCBI taxonomy): domain Eukaryota; kingdom Viridiplantae; phylum Streptophyta; class Magnoliopsida; order Poales; family Poaceae; genus Dendrocalamus; species Dendrocalamus latiflorus. Next base: position 2,513,226 of record CM029621.1, on the reverse strand, counting down.
GTGAAGCCACTTTTCTATGGGGTAAAAAGTGGCCGTGCATCGACAATTCAACACTCGTAGCTAGCTCCAGCTTTGTGCTTGTGTACCTTGTTTGCCCACTTGAAAAATCATCACCTAATCGTAATTGCATCTCAGATACAAGTCCTTGTGAACGCTGGTCTGAAAATGGTAAGGACGAATGGTGAACCGGTTGTAATCAGATCTGAACAAGGGACACCGTTGCACATTTGTACTTGTAGCTCCTTGCCTGATGGTGGTCGATGGATCGGAGTAGTATCTGGCTATGTTTTGAAGTGCGTAAAAGCACCGTATTTTGATCTACAGTCCGTCCAAGTGGAGGGTCCACTCGTCTTCCTAGCGAACAACAGATATCAACTCCTCAATTCGATAGGAACTGACGCCGCCGTAGTGCACTCTTACCAGTTGACAGTAGAACCCAAAAGATGAACGAGCATGCATGTGAAGGAATCCAAACTTCTCAGAATCGAACAGTAACGACACATGCAGTGCATCGATCGATCACTGTAACAGATATTACGATCGATCAGGCGTGACCTTTTCCCTCTACTTCTTTTAATATCGCATGATCGTGCGTACTCACCAGTGGATGAGTAGTAGAAATGGACAAACGGTAGTAGAGGGGGGGTGGAGAGCACATGATGTCGTCTCGTGGCAGGCAGGCAGGGACAGGAGCAGGGCTCGGCCGCCGGAAACATCCAAATCCAATGCGCACTCCCCCGCATCCGCATGGCATGTGCGCGGCAGCATTTTGTGGTGTGGGCTGCGGTCGATCCGTTCCAAGAAAGGAGCAGGGGAAAACATTTCTTCCGCGTTTTTTATGCGTCTCTACAACATCTAATGCATGAGCATGATTGAATGTTCGTTCAGTTGTTCTCACTTATGCAGTCGTATGCTGTTGTTCTTCTGCTTGTAAGTTCTTAGTTCTGTGTTGATATTTCTACGCCTTCCTGCTCTGGTTTCTACGCTTGCGTGCACTATGCGCACCAGAAAATTACTACTATACGTGAGTGCAGTTACTGTCAAATACATGTAGAATTACTGGCAGTTGTGTAGTACCACTATTAGATCAAGAAGACCGACTAGAGTATGGTGAATAGACAGTCTAACGAATTCTTCTCTAATTAATTATTAATTTCTATTTGGCTAAACCAAGTATGAGATGTGGAAGCTTAACTCAAATTGGTTTAGCACAAATATCGCCAAAATTAATTATGTTCACCTAAGTGCACCAACACTCTAAGGCTTATGTCATGCTTTGTAATTCTATGATGACAAACAATAAATTTAATTCTATGAATATAGATTGAGCGCAACAATTGACACAGTTGCTTTTTACCATGGCGATTGCAGACTTGTCAGTCTCCCCTGGTCCACTTGTCATTATTACAAAAACCAAGTTAATGGAGTTTGAACTTACAGTTACAACTAACAATAATTCTACATGTGTTTGGCAGTAACTTTACTCACGTATAGTAGTAACTTTCTGGCACTCATTCTACACCTATGCACAGAATTGCAATTATATAGATAGATAGATATACTATTTAGTGGCTAAGCGTAGAATAAGCACGCGCCCCCTAGCGACACGACCTGAACCCAATCAGCTAAACGCAATCACACCACTCCCCTTTCAGTCGGCCCCACATATGGTTGGTGGTCGTGTTGTTGGTAGACCAGAAAAGTTACTTGCTGTCATGCATAAAGTTATCATCTATATGCGATGAAGTTACCATCCGCAGGGTAAAGTTATCATCCACACAGTGTTACTGTCTCCTACACAACAAGTTATCATATATAATAATTGAAGTTATTTACAGTTATTATGTGTGTTAAAACCTCACTCCCGGGTCCCATGTGCCGCTTTTTCGGGATATAGTGGGGTATGGATCCGAACTTCATCTGCCTCGGCTCTGTCGGACTCCGCGTGGCCTCCGTTGGCCTCCGTCAGACCTCGCGTGGCCTCCGTCGGATATTGTGTTGCCTTCGCTGTCCCTTGTGCCCTTCAGCCTCCGTCGGTCTTAGCTCTACACCTCTGACTTCATCAGCCTCGGCTTCGCCGGACTTCACGTAGCATTTGCTGGCCTCCATCAGACTTCACGTGGCCTTCGTGCCCTCTGGCCTCCGTCGGACTTGGCTCTGCACCTCCAGCTTCGTCAACCTCGGCTCCCCTGGGTATTCTACGACCACTTCCTTATTGTGACATCATCGACGACCGCCTGATCACCTAGTGGTCACGACATCATAGACCCTTAATTTAATTATGATATGGTCATGAGTCTTGTCACGACCTCCGTGAGGTTGTAGGCCCCTTGTACGAACATGCTATGGTCATGCACCTTGTCATGATTACTGCGTGATCGTACGCCTTTCTACGAACACGATAGGGTCATGGGCTCTGCCCTGACCACTTTGTGGTTGTAGACCCTTTCATCGGTAATGATCTGGTCCTAGGCTTTGCCACGACCACTTCATGACCATAGCACATCTCTCCACCATTTCCGGTTTGTCTGAGTTCAGCGCTAGGATTCTCTCGTGACTCAGCCAACTCTACGGAGTATAAAAAACAGCACGGTGGCTCCGCGCCTCGACATACTCTGCGGAGTATAAAGCGCTGGGAACTTAGCTGTCCTGAGTAACTCTACGTAGTATAAAAAATTGCACGGTGGTCCCGCGTCCCGGCTACTCCGCGGAGTATAAAGCATCAAGAACTTAGTCGTCACGTCAGCTCGCCCATTGAGACCTCCGCGCTTACTGTCGAGGGAATACGGTTGTAGCAAGAGTGGCTCAAACTCCTATGATTGGGCCTTGCAACTGGTCTAGTATGTAATAAGCCAAATATTATAAAGAAATGTACCAATTTACTCTTATATTTTGTAATTATTAAGGGGTACGATGAGAATTTTCTATCTTACCACACTCATGTATATAAACCTCCAAGAGGGGTATTATATAAACCCCAAGAGGGGTATTAAGAGGTCAGATCTATTCATTCTTACTCATTAGTTCTCTCTAGATTTCTTAGTGCTATGTCTCCTAAAAAAAAAAGATATACTGTACCCTCTATAGTAGCTATGCTATAACGTAAGATAATGCTATTTTTTTATGCTACTATTTTATCTTATTTCTACCACGAACTAAACTAGCTAATGAATAACGAATCTCGTGCTCACATTATAGAACCAGCATCTTTGTAAAAAAGATGGAACCAGTGGCCTAACTTAGACCTACACCAAATAGGTAGTACTAGTAGCAATCACTTTGCCACCTCGTCTAAAAGCCTAAAAGGTGTCTCGACACGTAACACGATTTGCTTTTAGTTGATTTTTTTGACTGTAGCTTATAGTTTATAGTTTAAAATTTAAAATTTTGATTGTTTGTGAGAGACGGTACGTTGAGAAAAATAATAGGAGATCATTTGGAATATCTGGTAGCTTATGGTTGAAAAATACTGTAGCTGACAGAGGCTTATCTAGCATAATTAAATTTAAAAAAATTAAAAAATATATATTAGCCCATTACATATAATACAAACAAATACGGGAAAAAAGAACCTGCAAAAAAGCTCAACAAAAAGCCAAAAGTTCAGAAAAAGACGAAATTTATGAATAGTGAAAAATAAGTTGAAAGCCAGAAGCTGAAGCTCTTTTGATCACCACCGATTTTAGCCTATAAATTGAACTCAGTATATTTTTATTATAACTTTTTACTATAATTTTGTTAATTTCATTTTAAAAAACACAGGTTGAAAAGTAGTTACTGTAGTATACTCAGCCGCATAGTACGGCAATCCGATCTGCAGCTCGGCTAGGTTGGCCGTGACGGCATTCCAACTTCCAAGCTTCCAACGTACCACCGGATTCTGAAGTCTGAATGTTTGGCTACTTCGTCCCACGCCGTCCGGCTGTCGGCCAAATTCAGAAATGGCCCAAGCATTGGGGGAGAACGAGGTGCACGTACTCAAAAGCTTGCTCTTTATTTTTGACCAAAAGGAGTGGATTTTTCTCGATGTAGATGTTCGAGCCGTTGGTTGGTTTATTCGCCATAGGTTATTGTCAACGGCAGCAGGACTCTTACAAGGATCACTTCAAAATTCATGACTCTGCTTCCTTTCAGAGAAGAACTCAATACTGCTGAATGTAAGAGACTAAGGTGCCGTTTGGCTGGTCTCGATTCCTCTCTTTTGGGCTTCGGAGTTAGGCTCCAAGAGAAGCTATGAACTTTGGGCTCTAAATCCACAATTTATTTTGATCTTGGTTTCAAATTTTTAGCTCATTTTTGGGTTTCGAAGCCCAGTCGTTTGGCTGGGACAACAGCTTGAAAAACGGTTGAACTATTTTTCCAGCCAAACATTTAGACTTCGAAGCCTAAAAATGAACTAAAAATTTGAAGTTGAGCCCAAAGTGAATTGTGAATTTGGAGCCCGGATTTCGTAGTGACCGTTTTCCTGGCCAAACACTCGAGTTTCGAAGCCCAAAAATTAATTAAAAATCTGAAGCCAAGCCCAAAATAAACTGCAGATTTAGAGCCCAGATTTTATAGCTTTTTTTATAATCAAACTTTGAAGCCAAAAAAGAGAAGCCGAGTCCAGCCAAACGACACCTAAAGGATAGCTATGCCAATTGGGAGGATAAAATGCACATGTTTACCTGAAGGTAAACTATTCTGAGCCGTTTGATCTGGAGATGGACGACTCTTATTGATCAGCTGCGTTCGCTGGTAAGCTGGGAGCGTCGTGGGCTAATCCGGGACTTTTTGTTCCTTTATTGGGCTTAGCCAGCCCGGATGAACATTGCCTAAAAAACTATTATTGAAATGTGTATCTCCTAGAGAGGGCCACGGTTACCATTTGTCACATCTTTACGCCCAATGCCTTGGCTCTTTCTTTGAGATGAGGCCCAAGATCTTCTTGTGTTTGCAGCACGAATACAACACAGGAAGCCTTTCTTCGTTACACAACGGATCGAATGGAAGGGACTACGAGTCTACGGGAGCAGACACCCCAACTTCTAGGAGGGTATTGATAAAGATTATTTGGGTGTTTTCTTCTTAACTATTATTCAGATTTATGACTATTGGATTAGAGATTCAATCTCCATGAATTTTCCCCCACCCCCTCCAAAATAGAATCTCCCTATCCTCCAAAAAAAAGAAGCCGTTGGATCTCTAATTTATCGGTTTTAAATTTGAATGATTGTTAGAAAAAAAATATTTAGATGATGTCTAGAAACACCCTGGATTCCAGATATCCCCATGGCGGGGCAAAAAAACGAACTTACACGAGCAGCAGGTACATTTTTCGAGATCTCTTTACAGACGCACCCATCGATCATTCACCACCTTTCCTTGCTCATCGCATCTGAAAACACCCTAAACCGGCCACAAAACCAACGAAACCGAGCCCGCGTTTCAAACACCAACGCACGCAAGGAGACAGCCCAAATCACCGAGCAATCGGGCAAAAACCATCAGTTTCCATTCCACCGGGACGCGCGCGCGCCCCCCAAAAACCACCAAACAACCGAAGCGAGACCCGCCCACTCGCATGCAACGCAACGCGATCAGGTGAGGTCTGAGGAGGATGACAACTACGAGGCGTGTTCGACGAGGTACCTCTCGGCGATGGCGGCGTGGACGGCGGCGCCGGTGGGGAGCACGTCCTCGTCAATCATGAAGTAGGGGGAGTGGCCCGTGTGCACGGAACCCAGCGTCTCGTTGCGCACGCCGATGTAGTAGAACCCAGCCGGGATCACCTGCGAGTAGAAGGAGAAGTCCTCAGCGCCCATCATCGGCGGCACGTCGCGGTAGCTCCAGGCGCCCAGGAGCTCGCCGGCCACCGCCTTCACGTGCTCGTACATGCGCGCGTCGTTCACCGTCGGCGGGTAGAAGCTCTGGTTCTCGAAGAAGTCCACCGTCGCCTCGCACCCGTACACCCGCGACTGTATCGTGATCACCTCCTCGATCCGACGCCGGAGGTGGTAGAAGCTCGCGTTGGAGAACGCCCGGAACGTGCCGCCGAGCACGAGCGACTCCGCCAGTGCCCCCAGGTGGTCGCCCCCGTTGACGACGGCGACTGACACCACCTGCACGTGAAATTTCCACACTTCAACCCAACGCAAAAGCTCCTCATTTCATCAAAGATTGAACTTCTGCTTTCGTATTTTTGCAAGATTTGTAGAGATCGAGATTGATGAGATGGTACGTGCCTGTGAATCCAGAGGATCTGCTTCACGAGACACGATGCTCTGCAGGTTGATGATGGTGGATGAGGCGGCCAAGACGGGATCGGCAGAACGGTGTGGTTTCGCGCCGTGTTCTTGCTTCTCGCCGCGTATGACGGCCTTGAAGAAGCCGCACCCGGCGAGGAGAGGGCCAGTCCTGGATCCAATAACGGACGTCGGGTGCTGGTGCGAGACGTGGACGGCGAAGATTGCTTCCACGTTCTCCAGCGCGCCGTCTTCGATCATCCGCTTGGCGCCAACGCCGGACTCCTCGGCGGGCTGGAACAGAAGCTTCACTGTACCCTGCAAGTATGAAAATGTCACTGAGATGCAGTTAATTTCTGAGAACAAGAGTAGTGTAGTACTAGTTGTAATTAGCTTCTAACCAGTCCTATAATTGTGGGAATGGTAATTAAAATCAGTCTCCAGTACTGGCGATGATATTGATGCAACAAAGCAATCAAAGACATTAATTTTCTGCGTCAAATTTCCAAAGACATTAATTAACTTCGAAGGCTAAGATGTAAATTGTGGATTTTATGGTTATTGCAGGGCTTTGTTGGCGACACAATTTCACATCAACATGACTTAAATGTACCCGGCTATGCTGTTGTCGTATAAATTTACAGAGGTAATGTATACGTTTCAGTTACAGAAACTGACGGAGTGAAAGAGTCGAGCTGGAAATTTCAGAAAAAAATAGAATTTGTGGGCCTAATATAAACTTGGTGTATATCTTTTTTTTATGGAGCCTTGGTGTATTTCTAAGACCTAGAATTACACTTTTTGCCTCTTTTTTCTTCTGATAATTCAGGTCAAGATGTAACAATTTTGCAACTCACTTTTATTGCAACTATATGTGTTGATTACTGAGCAAGAATCATTGCTTTTAGCACCACAACGTTTAACCATTATTTTTTCTTGTGAGGGATCTCAACATTTAATCGTGAGTTCATGCCAGTGCTAAAAGTATGCCAAAAGGTAGTTTCTCCACCTTGCATGTGTCCATAAGTTGCAGTAAAGAAATAATGCCAAGAATTAAGCAGGAAGCATCTGATACTTCCAAAGTAGTGAACCAAGCTGAAGGAATGTTGTCCCAACATCGCATTTCATTGAAAAAAATGAAGGAAGGATAAGCTTTTCCTTGATGCAATGAGATAGATGCCGACTACAAATCACAGAATGGCTGCAAGCCTACATGAATAACTGCACCAATCCTAGCTGGTCAGTAATCAATACCGATTACTGAGGACACATGAAGACAAAGTTCGTTGAGTAAAGCAAATGGTTTCCTAAAGTTGTCCGAGATGACTCCTGACGAAGCCATTAAAATGATGCCACGCGTACGACACCTTCGATCACCCCCATATAAAGCACATCACATCTGCACTTTAACACTTTATGCGCGTCCTATGATATAATTTCTCTCAGGTCCTTTTCCGAAAGCAAATCTAGGAGCCTGAATTCAGATCACATCAACAACAAGGCAGCTACCAGAGAGCATATAATCCCTTCCACGGCAAGCGTAACGTACAACCGGACGAAAACTACAGCTATAGTATGAGAGGAGTCTCACAGCAAATTCAGAGAGACAGTAAAGGATTCAGAGAAGTGGCGTTCACAGTGTTGTACCTTGAGATGGTTCTCACGAGCCTTGAGTATCTTGGCCGCGCCGAGAAGCATCGCCACATGCGCGTCATGCCCACAGGCGTGCATCTTGCCAGGGTTCTTGCTCTTGTGCTCCCACTCGACAGCTTCCTAAATGGCGCCGCGACACGCAGCAGAAACAACAGAAATGTGTCAAATATTGTGCAGGGCCAAGTCGGAAGCGCATGCAGCTGCTCGCTTTCTCCGCGAGCGTTTGTCGTCGCAGAAAACAACGGCATACTGTCGAGTGAATTATTAGCCCGTGAAGAAAGTAATAAGAAGAGGCGCCGAACAGGCATGAACGGACAAGATGCAATGCAGGCGTGAAAAGTTTCGTTCGCTTAAAGTCGTAAAAACTGCCTGTTCTGGGCACTCAGGAAGATCAGCTTTTCGCACAGCAATCGACACTTACATGTCTTGATCATACCAATGGCGGATGCCATTTTGGGCATCAAACGAGAAATTTTGTAGCCCTTTGATGAACATGCATGCGAAAGTTTGGATCTTTTCAAATCCGTGGTCGATCGGATCGGCTAAATGCGTGCGTGATGCAACGATCTCTCCAGATTCGGTGATCACAGCAAGGCATCAACGAGAGCTCAGGGTCGTGAGGAATTGCGAAATCCTTCTACTGTGGAATTTATTCTTCTCGAGGTAGAACCGGACGACGTGTTCCCGCGGATCAACTGCGTCCTCTCCTTTTTGTTTTTGTTCTGGCCTTTTAGTTTTTTTTTGTGCGTGTCTTTAGGGAACTTCTTTATGGAGATTCAATACCACAGCGACAGCAATACTATATACCACACCCTAATTAAGCACCGTGCTATGTTTATAAGCCTAAGTGTTAATCCCTTTGTCTCATACTAAGTTGAGTTTCATGCACAAACACCAGTGACACATTTTTATTTGGATTATATTTTGCCAATGCTACGGACCTGTTTTTGCGGCTTTTGACTTTTGCTACGGTAGTATTTTTTAAGACAGGATTTATAAGTTAATTATAATACACGTTAAAAGACCAACATCTATATTAGCCAAAATAGCAAGCGAGTATCTTTCTCCATAATCTCTGTGGCGAACAGCCCAAAATTCAAAAATTTCAGCCAAAAGATATAAGTCACAGTCATAAACTAAAAAAAGAACATACCCTACTTATCATTTTAGCCATGGTGTTAGAGCTTAATTAGAGTTATATTTGTAGCTTTCAAGTTGAGAAAATGTGCACATCAAACTTTTCTCTTAAAAAAGTTGTAGGTTTCAAAGTGATTCTAGGATGAGCTTCCAAAATGGTCAGTAAGCACTGCAATATTATTTCAGAACCTTTTTTTTAATAGTAAGGACCAGTATAAGCAGGCGCACACGTCACGCACTCGCTAGTAAGGAGTGACACATTTTTCAACCACCACAAGGTGATTAGGTAAATAAGGAGCAAAAAGTAAAAGAAAATTGTCATGTTTTTTAAGGAAAAAGTATGAAGAAAGTCATGCATTAGCACAGTGGAGTAGTATTAGTGCATTTCATCCCATTAATTAACTCTCCAAATGAGAAACAGTTTGAAAAGAAAACGCATTCACGGCTTGGGGTTTGCACCACAGAAATTCATAACGAAACTTAAAACAAGAAATGAGAAGGAAGCTATATAAAAACGATAAGTAATCCTATAAGGCCAGTCTCAGTGAGGGTTTCATGGAGTTTCATGGTATTAAATACGCTGACATGGCACTGTATTGATGAAGAAAGAGATGATAAAAGTTTTATGGGAGTAGAGAGAGTTTCATGGGGATGAAACTCTTCTACATTGTTTCCAAAATATATGTGTGTTGAAAACTGGGATATGAAACCTCCACTGAGACTGGCCTAAGAAAGCAGCATGATGAGACGATAACAATGGGCGGAGGCGGCAAGGCGCACGTGAGTTTGCGAATACGTGTTCATGTACGTGCATACGTACCTGGATGGGCAGCGCGTCCATGTCGGCCCGGAGAGCGACGACCGGCGGGCGGCCGGTGCCGATGGTGGCGACGACACCGGTGCGCGCAAGCGGGTGGCGGAACCCGACGCCCATGGCCTCGAGCTCCTCGCGGACCAGCCGGCTCGTCTCCACCTCCTCGTACGCCAGCTCGGGGCGCTCGTGGATCCGGCGCCGCACCCCGCGCAGCCACGCCGCCATCTCCGGCCGCCCCGCCATCCCCGCAATCTCCTCCTTCCACCCCACGTTATAGTACCTCCCTCCTCCGCCACCACCACCACAACTGCTACTCCCTCTCCTCGTGCTCGTGTTCGCGCCCTTGTCCACCAGCCTCGCCGCCGCCACCTTCACCTTCTCCACCGTGCCGAGAATTATGTCCTCCTCCAAGAACGCCGACGACGAGTCGGTGGACACGAGCAGCAGCGGAAGCAGAAAGAGGAGCACGGCGAGTGCATGGCTGCGCTCCATGGCGTCGTGCTGTGCCTACGCAGCTCAGCTTTGTGCAGTTGTGTTTGTGTGGGCACAGGAGTAGAGGCGCAAAATGGAGGGAGGAAATAGGAATGGAGGGGATTAAATCAAGGTCCGTTCTAAATGGATTTGGTTTCTAGTTTTTTTTACTTCTAGCTTAAAAAAGCTAGAAAGTATTTGAAACATGTCGGTTTGTCATTTTAGCTTTTTTGATATTTTTTAGCTTCTTTTTTTTCTTCTTATTTTCCCTTTTTTGTCATTGTCTACAAAGATATAAGTATAATGTTGTTTCTATTTTTTTTCTTATTTTTTAATTGAAAGACCCAAAAAAACTAACAGATGTATAATATAATTTCAGTTAACAAATATAGCTCAAAACTATAAGCTTCAGCTATTTGGAGCGGCCCAGATCTCCCTCTCCTTTTCTTTTCCTATTTCTATTTCTTCCTACTTGTCAACAAACAATTATTTCCTTTTCTGCCACTCTTTAATTTCGCTTGTGCTTGTATTATTATTAACCACTCACCCTCACATTATTTTCGCAGTGCGGGTCCACGGTGACAGTGACGCATCAGTGGTGGCTGAGAGATCCCAATTAGTTAGTGGTTTCCTCGCAGGCCTCGTGGTCGATTGCCTCGTGGGGTGATGCGCCTGCTGTTGCTATCAGCATCAGCACTGACATTAACGTGAGCTTTTTTATTTATTTTCTAACGGTAAGCATGAGATAAGTCTGGATCGATTGAGAGTATGACCAAAATATAAAATCAATAGCTGAAGGACACATGCATACGGCAGCTAGCCCGGCCTGGCCGGGCGCATTATATCATCACTGGAAACGCTTGCTTTTGGGATGTGACGGTCCTAGTGATCCGACCACTTTTGCTGATAATTTCTGCAACGTTTTCTTATCCTGGCCTTTTTCTTTTTCCTTTTGATTTCTTGCTTCACATGGACGTTCTGGATTTGATCCGATCAGCCGCACGTATCTGGTCTCAAGTGTGCCGTGTGCTCCGCTGGAATTCAGGTATCCGGTGCAAACGGACGAGCGAGAGAATCGGATGTATTGCCCAGCTCGGGAAGCCACCAACTGTACACAGCTTTTATTTCAGTTTTGCTATTACACAGGCGACTGAAATTTTTTTATGTTTCAGTCACCTAAAATTGCACTCTCAATGAGCTAAAATTGCAGCCCCCTCCAAAAAAAAAACAGCTACAATTTTAGGTGATTCAGAGTGCAACTTCAGGTGACCTGCTCAATCAACTAAAATTGCAGCCCCCCTAAAAAAACATGTGCAATTTCAGGTGATTCAAAGTGCAACTTTAGATGACTAAAAGATAAAAAAATTTCAGTCGCATGTGCAATAGTCTATCCCCTTTTATTTTGAGTCACCAGCTTTTGTTCGAGATGGGGCCAAATGAGCTTGTTTGCGTAGATTTTTGGCAAGTAGCAATGCATGGTAAGTTGCTTGCTTTCGTATCTTACTTCCTTTTTTTATGTACGGGCTATTTGAGGCGGTGTTTGAAACAGTAGCAACTGTGACATCGAAGCATTGAAGACTGCTTTGTTATCAAACATATCCCATGTGCTACGGATTATTTCTTTTTGCTGAAACTTATAGCTTTTAGCTGCGGCTTGTGACTTCTGGAATGTTCGTATAAGAAATTATAGAGTAACAGAAACTCACATGCGATTTTTGTCGATATAAATGAAGTCGATACAGTATGTATTATAATTAACTAGTAGACACTATCTTGGAAAGATACTCTGTTTAAAAGCTAGTTACTGTAGAAAAGCTGAAAAAAAATTTTAGAAGCTAAAAAGAATAGACCTGTAGTTTTGATATCAAGCAGTGGAAACTACTACTTTGTAAGTTCGAATTTCAGCATCACTGATCTAACTTATGTTCTTTTCTCCCTGTTGCACCTATACGATTTGAAACCTCCGCCCCTTTTCATTTCTATTTTTTTAAATTCTAATCTAAACAATAGTGACATGTTTTCCTCGTTAACTGCACCTGCAATGGAACATACTTTTTTCCCGTCTTAAGAGGACCTCTACTCCTCAAGCATACTTTATATACAGTAGTGTACTATTGTGCTAATAATTTCAACCAACGTGGAGGAAATGTAATCCTTAAAATAGTACTCATGCACGAGAAGGCATGATCGGCTAACGTGTCTAGTTTATCAGGATCCCAACGTTTCACATATTTTTCTTCCGTGCGTTGATTTTCAGTCAGACAGGACTTGTACCATTTCGAGTTGCACCACAGATGGTATAATGTCGCTCTCAGATATCTAGCCAGTAAACCTGACCAAAGTGGCTGGATTGAATTTATCGGTTCGAAGTAAAGTACTGTTGACCAAGCATGATACAAATAGTAAATAGATGGTATCGGTCCAGCTTAATTAGACGTGCCGTGCTTGGATTAGCACATCGACACGACGGGCTAACCCGCCACTAACACGCATAGCAACTTTTATGTGTTAGTACAGTAAAACTGTTTACGGTTGATAGTAAAATTACTTGTGTTAGTATTATTGCACTCTTCCGACGCGTGGATGTGTGGCTAGGTAGTAAAATTAATTGTGATTGACAGTAAAATTACTTTTGATTGGTAGTAAAATATTTACAACTCAGTGACTAACAGTAAAATCAACGGGTCATCGGTAATCTGTTTGGCTAATCATGCTCGGCCAGCCCGGTACACTTTGATTTCTCTCCGTGCCGTACCTAGATCGATAAACCGATATAACGTGATACGATAACTTATTCGGACCCATCGTCCCAAACCAAAACTGCCATGCCGAGCGACCCATCTTGCCATGTCTGCTAGCCAGCGCAATTGAGCGGACACAGCGAGGGCGCGTAGTGGTGCACCGTCTTTCCCATCCGTGGTCAAGTTGGTGACACTGGGCACTCTCTGTCTCTGTGTGTGTGTGTGGGCACCTTTAACTCGTGGTGGAAATGGGCAGCCGTCCCGTTTTGCCGCAGGTCCTTATCCCGGAATATCAAATTCGTGCGGTTGTAGCCGCATTTTCCGGGACCAGTAGCACCACAGCGCTGCGCTGCACCCCTCCTCTCCTCTCCTCTCCTCTCCTCTCCTCTCCTGCCTGTGGATGCGACGTCGGCGTCAAACGTCTCTGCTGCCTGTGGCAAAATTCTTTTGTTTGCGAAAAGCTCCCCGCCGTGCTTCGATACGTGGTGGTGAAAATGAAATGTCCGGTTTGCCCCTCTGTGTTTTACCCTCCTTGCACATATGCCCTTGAGATGATATTGAGTTTGCGGCGGGCCCCATTTTTTTTGTGAAGAGTTTGCGTCTGATCTAACGTTGGTTCTCTCGGTCATTGTCAGATAACCACTGGTTAGATAGATAAATCCTAACAAAAGACCTATTTTGGGACGGTACGCAAGAGAGGTACGTTTGCTTTTGGGGTGCCTGTGTTTAAAGATTCTTCAGCAATTACCTAAGGGGCCAAGAAGAGGGTAAAACAACAAAATCAAGAGGAAGTTGCATGAGAGTAGGCAGCCAGGGGAAACTGAAGAATGCATGGGCCATGCCAAACATCATCTCCTTTCCTGATTGAGTTGGCATGGGGCCAAATGAAGCAAATATAACAGCTAGGCATGCAGCCATTTCCTGCACCTTGAATTCTATGAGGTGCAATAATATCTTTGCCTTTAAGCATCTCCTGATGTTGTCTGCTTAATTTGGGGTATTTCTTATGCTGTTTGGCTTTGGCAGTTCCATCTGATCTGACCAACCTCATAGCTCATCCGCAGGTGTTATATTGGTAGCTTTTCTAATGCATGGTTCCTTTGCCTTTTCTTTCTTGACAATATGGGATTGGATAACACACAAGCCCTAGCTCCCTTGAGAAATCCTCTAAATGCACCCTAGCCTCGAGACCATAAACTTATCCTGGCGAAATTTAATTGGTCAGGTGATCTCTCGGACATGAAATAAAAAGCAGTCTTAATCAGTTATAAGATGCCGCCCATTCCATGTTTCTTAAAAACAAATCTATTATACGAAATCAACGTATACTAAACATACAGGCAAGGAAAAACTGTTTATAATCTCTTTGAAAAGAACTACTGAAGTACTATCACAAAAACTTTATTTAAGGATCAGGAATACTGGTTGGTACGGCTCCTAGTTACCTACTTCCACCTGAGAGGTTCGGTTCTATTTTCTGATCGCCATGTTTTCTTTGCATTTCCTCGTGTATGCCCTGTCGTATTTTTCCAAATACAAGTACATTTCCTTGAACAAAGTACATCTTTATTTAGGGAAGATTGAACAAAGTACAGCAATATACATCAAAAAGTAAAGTTTTTCCCCCTGCGTTAGCTGAATATGGAGGCCACGCGATCACGTGAATCGGAGAAACGTGCAAGCCTGGTTACCTCTATGAGCCGATACGTATGGCACGAGGAAAATGTGCCGAGACGCAGACCTGACGACCTGATTCTGATTGGGAGCACAATACTGATGAGTGATGGCATGTGGTGGACAACTAGACATGCCGCTCTGATGATCTGATCGACCAGCTGCGCCATAACCGTGCCTCCACTATCCTATGCTCACGAGGAGCAATTACGCGATGTGGGCGATGAGAATGAAAGTGTATACGAAGGCCCAAGGCGTATGGGACGCCATCGAGCCCGGCAACACCGACACGCGTAAGGACTAGATGGCATTGGTGGCTATCTACCAAGGTGTCCCCAAAGATACGCTCTTCCTACTAGCTAAAACAGAGACAGTCAAAGCCACATAGGAGGTGTTGTAAATCATGAATGTGGGAGCCAAGCGTGTGAGGGAAGCCAAGGTGCAGACTCTCAAGTCAGAGTTTGAGGTGCTGCGCATGATGGAGTTAGAGACGATCAACGACTTCGCCATCTGGTTGACAACTATCGTCACCAAAATTCGAGGGTTCGGTGACAAGATGGAGGAGAGCTATGTGGTAAGAAAATTTCTTCGTGCAGTTCCTGCCAAGTTTCTACCGTAGTCTCCCCAATCGAGCAATTTGGGGACCTCAAGGCAATGACGATCGAAGAGTTAATTAACTATTTGAAGGCATACAAAGAATGGTGGGTATCCTATGGTGCAAACGTAGGGGATCATCACCTGCTACTGATAAGCGAAGAGTTAAAATTTTAAAAGTTTTGTTATAAATAGTCATAGATAAATGGTATTAGGGTTAGAATTTCTACTTTCTTTTGAAGTTTTATTTCTACTATACTTTGGAGAATGATTAGGAGGACTATATAACACATGAGGGATGATCATAGAGAACCCAAGTAACAAAGCAACTCACTCAAAGGTAGAAATGCATAAGAGGATTACAGGTTTGATTATTTTTTAGCATTAGATTTATGTATAGAGCAAGAATTCGATGGTTATAAAAGATTCAATAGGTTCATGAGAAACCATTAATTTCTCGTACTATTTTGAGGTTTTACTTAAGAAATCTGTGATCGGTTTCGTCAAATCTTTTCTTTCTCGTCGTGGTTGCTTCAACATTGTTATTTTGATTCTCTTTATGAGATTCATATTATCTGTTTTTAATATTATGCATGTTTATAGCATGTATTATAAACTCTGATCTGATCTAAAATGATTAGGAGTACGAGAATGAAAGACATGAATAGATGGGCGGACAGCGCACTGCCAGCCGGTCGCGGACGCCATTATCGATTGTTAATTGAGCTTAGATGCGGCGGGCCGGCCTGCAGCTCCCATGTTTTGGTCGTAGTCCCCTGCATTAAGTAGCCATGAACCGGCCGGGTCCGACCAGGTGCATATATGACGATGTACCTCACATGGTCCTCCTGAAATAATCATCGTAGCTGGTTGGGATAAGCTGACACATGACCTGGCGTTACTGCAAAGAAGACAGAGAAGCCCAAGGTCCTGCTTAGAGCACAATAATTTCCTAAGAACGTTATAGGAAAGGGAAATTTTGGAGACTCCTGCGCATTTCGTACAGAGCAGTTCAGTCACTGCGTGCGTTTACAGCGTTCGCAATCGCAAGCCATGGCATGATTCAGATCGGCAGGGCGGGCCGTTCGTTGGAGGCACGCGGGGGCCCAACAATTTTTCGTCCCAACCAACCAGTCCCGTCGTAAAATAAGAGAAAACTAACCGTGCAGTCTCCACGTCGCGCGGCCCATTCAACTCGCCGAGCGCCAGCCATGCGTGCAGCGTGCGCCGCCCCTGAATCCCTGACGAATCCGCCTTCCCTTTCCATGAATTCGCAACGATTTCGGACTGCGGCACGCGGAGTACTACTCCGTTTGGAATTCGGATTCTCGTGGCCCTATAAGTCGTGCACACACCGACGCATGGGGAGGCCGGCGAATGCCAAGTTTCTCATCGCCCCCCCCATCTCTCCCATCCACAACTCCGATCCCTAGCGATAGCGAGGACAGAGTTTGCGTACTCCGACATGGCCGCCCAAAGCCCGCTCCGCCGGTGGAAGCCCTTCTTCGCCGCCTTCGCCTGCATCGACGCTGCCATCGAGGCCGCCTATCCGGACATCTCCCGCGACGACTTCCGGCGCTCGAGGGGACAGCTCGTCGAGATGCTCTGTGACGCCACGGACGACGAGCAGGCGGAGAGGCTCTGCCGGGAGCTCGACGACGTGATGGCCGAGTCGCTCGTGACTATGCAGTTGGTGCCCGTGAAGCCGACGATGCTGGCGTCCACGGACCTCGCCAAGGCCGTCGGCGCGCTGAGGAAGCACGAGTCGGAGCGAGTCCGCCGCCTCGCGAGCGGCATCGTCCGCGGGTGGAGGGCGTCGGTCGAGGACGACCTTGCCAGGGTCAGAGCCGCTACGGAGAAGCTGGACCAGATACCTCGACTAGAGGAGACGGATCAGCATGTGTCGTCGGATATTGACGATACCAGGATCTTGGAGCCTTCGCCCAAGACAGCGGCAGCCGTCGTCCGCGGCGATCGTGTCAAGACGGCAAAGATCTCAGAGCCGTCGCTACCCAAGAAGAGGGCTCCGGTTGTTGGCAACGGTTGTTCCAATAAGATCAACATGGACGCGTCAACAAAGGTTTTACAGCCGCTGCCCAAGAAGGTGTCGCCTGTTGTTGGAATCGGCGGCGGCGAGAGCGTCGGGTCCTGCTCCGATGAGAAGACGGAGGCTACAAAGCGCAAGCTCCGCGAAGAGTACCAAGAAGGAGAAAGCACACCAAGCGGCGGCGCAAGATCCAGGTGATCTAGGCCCCTGAGATGGTGAGACAGAGGCAGCAGAATACAAGGGCGGAACTGAACAAAAATTACTTAGGTTTACGATTTTATCGTACGTATAAAATATATAATTTTTTAGGCAATATTGTACTGAATAGTAATATATCGGATAATTTTAGCATTAATAATTTAACATAACCGATGTCAATGTACGATTACAAAGAAATGACGATCAAAATGTTTACCAACATTAGTAGCATTATCTGACTTCTTTCTTTTTAAAAATTGTTCCATAAATTTATCTACTGTTTAATTGAAAACTCAATTAAATAGTGCTATATTCAACAGTTCAAAAATACTATAACAGAAAAAAAAAATGCAGAAGTTTATTTGGCATTGTAATCAAATACACTAAGTCAAATCCAAAGCTTGGTCTAATATGAGCATATGGATCTTGCATGACTCGGTGAAATTAACCTAATGGTACGTGCCGCGCTGCTTCGTTGTCCCGAACGGCAGCCGTGCCCACTCATGCGCGCACGGCAGTACGAGCACCCGTACCCTAGACGGGGGCGGCCCAGTCCAACTCCGACGGGCAATGCCCCGCCCGGCCAAATCGGCGGCACGCGCGCGCACGCCTCGGTTGCCTCGCTCTACGGCGCTACGCCTCCAACCGCGCGCATGCCGGCCGCCCAGATCCATCCGCCGAGCGGCCCCATGCATCGATCCTGTGAGTTGAAAGGTCAGGCTGCTCGTTTCGTTGCTGGCTGAGGTCGAGTGTGAGTGCGCCGTCGACTCGCCCCGGGCAGCGGCTCCATGCACGCATACGCATGCTTCGTGATAATTCGATCAGTTGGCTACATTTGTCACAAGTCAGAACACAGGCACCGCAAGAACGTACACTGCTTGTTCTTCCAGAGCTGATTAATAGCAGGCGCTTTGATCCATCACATTGCACATTTTTTTTCAAAAAAAAAAAAGGGAATCAGATGCACATATTTGCAACAAACGTAATGCGTTTACAACCGAGCACGTCCTCGCCGTTGCCGTTCGCGTGCTTGCACTGCACAATGTGCAACTCAAATAGAGGACTAGTGTACTAGCACTACTGAGTACTGACCACGGGTGATTGGCCGGCCACAAGGAGGAGGGAATCGGGTCCTCACCCAGTCGCCGCCGTCGACGTCGTTCTGGTCCTTCTGGAAAAGGACGGCCAGTTAGCTCCGGTCGACGTACGCGCGCGGCGTGGCCGACCGCCGGCTCGTCCGATACCCAAGGGCAGTACCTAACCTGAGCATGCTTAAGTTGGTGTCGGTGGCACCGACGAGGCGATCGATGATTTCACCAGAGCGGTGCGCGTGTCCGTAGCTGTGAAGATGAGCATGGCAAGAAGCAAATAGAAGTGCAGGCAACCAGAGCAAATCAGAGCCAACCCGTGCAGCCAATGGGATCTGGGGAACAGGCCCAATTACACGTTGGCCTCGACGAAAAAAAGAGAGCATAGCCCGATTTTTCTAGAGGGACATGCGAGGCCTACGTAGAAGATTCGGCCCATTCTTGGCAGACGCTACGATCCGTCGGATGGGCGTGCCGGACGATCGTGCTGCTTACGTCCCTGGGGTTCTAGCGCTTTGTCGGTCCTTTCATCGACCAAATCGCTGCGAAAAATTCGGAGAAAAAAATCGTAGGGATGGGGTGAAGGGACGCAACATCGTGCGTAGTTTCGTATGTTTATCAGATAAATAGACTTTAAGTTATGAATTTTGTAATTTTGCTATCTAGTAAATTTATTATCTTTTTGTACCATATATTAATCTGTAGATTAAAATTACTGGATGGAATATTGGATGATTTATCTACATGAAAGATGTAGATAATTAAGGATTCTAGAGATCCCATGAACATGATCTTAAATCCAGATAACTTCCTAGAAATATCTAGATATTTTACATGTTTTACTCGAAAGAATTTGATGTTGCCAATTGTCATAAATCTAGTGGCCACAAGAATTTATATAATCCCTTCAATCCAAAATATAAATCATTTGGTAGAGTTGGTTTTGGTTTATAAATATTTATATTTTATTTTTCAGAAGCAATATGTTCGTTAAAGTGACCATGTTAATTGTTATTCTTAGAGAGATGTAAATTATGAATAGAGACAATATATGTTAAAAACAAAAATATGTACTACTTCTTTTTCTATGTGTGTGAAAAAACACCATTTAATATGCTAACATAGAAAAATAAGAAAAGAGAAGTGTGTTAAAGTTAACATCTATTTAAAAACAAAGTGCACACTTGTGTTGTCAACTAAAGTTGTAATAGTTTTACTCTAAAAGTTGTAATTGTGCTGCCACCAAATAAAGTGTTATATTAGTTTATTATTTCAAACTTTTTAGTGTTATTGACTTTCAATAAACATAGAAATGTGACTTTTATCTTCAATTTTTATAAACAAATATAAGTATATATTAAAAATGTAACACAATGTAATTAGCGAACACCCATTCATAAAATCCTAAATCCGCCATTGCCTGTGTTGTTGGGCCTGTGTGAGCAAGTCTTCCGGCTGGGGCACTTGTCATGCTGGAGACACACCGTCTTCTCAACGTGCATGCAAATGTCCCTAGGACTGACCTCTCCACAGCTGCAGCATTGGATCTGCACAACATCAAGAAAAGAAGCAGGGATTATGAAAGAACAATGAAGAAAGTGACAATAATTTCCCCCTTTGAAATAGGGGCAGGAGGAAGAAGGGGAGGGGATCGAAAGCAATACCTTGACCAAGAATGGGATGTTGGGGTACCCATCCTCTTCCTGTGGCTTGAGCTCGGCGAGCTCTAGCACCTTGACTGACAAGGCCTTCTCCGTCGCAGACGAGAAGCACAACAGTACTGGAGGAGGGGCAGAGAGGGAGAGGGAGGGTGGTTGGTGCGCATTTTATAGCCCGCAGGAGCCCGAGATGCTTTTGCCTTTTGGTTGACGCCATTAATCCAGACGATATTGCCCTTCTTCGTATTTATTTTCATGTGCTCTTCCCAAATACTCACGAATCTGAAAGCAGTGGATCAAAACTTCACTCTTAGCTGTCTCATCAGTGCAGAGATGGACTTATCCCCCAGCAGCCTCCAACTGCAGACTACCATTCTTCCTCAAGCTTACTGCAAATATATGTAAATGTTTATATATTGGACCTATATTTGCAAATGCATATTCATATACTGGAACTGTTTTGCAAAAAAAAAAAAACAGAGAGTTCATTTCACCCCATTTGTTTGCATGCAAGCCTGCCATTGATTAAATAGAGGCATGCTACATATCTTCTCTGCTCCTTCTCAATGGACACTTCCTAAACCTGCTCGTTTTTTGGAACATCATTGTAGACAACTTATGAATTGTCTAATAAATCGATGCTGAAACAAAATTGAATTTCAAAAGTAATTTGAATTCCTGTTTGATTTTAATTTCTCTTGAATCCTGGCCCCTCCCACCTCTGACACCCTCTTAAATGCTCTTGGCCATACGTCAGAACATCCGTCGTCATTCCTGCTTTTCCCACCACTGCCTCTGCTCTCCCCTGTCTCACGACCAACAACCCTGCATCGCAAATTCGAGCACCCTAGAACCTACCTCTACCGGCAAGAGCCACCATACACCCCCTCATTCGTGTCATGACCTTTACCTGGACCAGCACCGTAGTCATCTCACATCCCACCGCCTCGCCGACCTCCCTGCTCTCTCTCTCTGCTCTCTCTCGCACAACTAACCTAATGCATTGTATTTCCTTTTACTACCACAATGTCGTGCCCGGTTCTAAAACCGGTTCTAGAAAAACTGATATTGGAGTTCGGCTAAACAGGCCGTCCAGTCCGGCTCCGGCCCAGTCTACCTTGCTGCCGCTCTAACGATGGAGTGACGATTGACGCCTGCACTTAATTTTCATTCCCAGTTTCGAAAGATCATTCCCAGTTTCGATTCTTTCTTTTTTTTTTTTGCCTGAAATACGTCTTGAGGTTTGATTTGTTTGAAGTTTTAAGTATGCATTTTACAACTAAGTAATTAACAGTTCGTAATGTGTATGCCTTCACATTTCTGCACGTAAAACAGTCTTAAACTGTGCTCCTAATTGCAAGCACGCAAACGCAGCTTCAGTTCAACTCACGAAGGCTTTCTGCAGACGTACGTTCTTAATTTTTAACTGCGTCTGTGCAACTGTACACACGCACTCGCTGTACTGTGGGCTGCAGAAGCGAAGGCGAAAGGCAAAGCGATGAGCCCCAGGAGCACGTGGCGGCGGCCCGATCGGTGCGAGGAAAAAGCTTCGCGTTCCAGCAATGGCCGATGGTTCTGCACCGCTTCGTCTGGTTATTTTAACACGCACGGCGCCTTCCGTGCTAACAGCTGTGGTTACTTGACTCGCTCGTCGATCATCGTGCTAGCCTTTTGGCTCTTTCGTCGTGCATTCTTGCTCTCGTCTCATGCGCCTCCACGTTACAGCAGTAGTACCGCAGTAATTACACAGACCTGGAATACAGAGGATCTGAGGATGCTGCTGCTGCGGTTGTCCCTGCAGAACAAAATGCGTCATTACGGAGTCATCAGTCATCATCATTTGTTCAGATTAAAATTTTGCAATTCTCCAAAAGGTAAATCAAGCACATCCATCGAGAGCGCCATCCGTAGTTCCTTCCTTCATAGGATCCATTTCGTCAGTGAGACTCCGATAATAAATGCAAATGCACTGGCTCTGACTCACTGTGCCTGCAGGGCACACTTAGTCTATTGTTCAGAGTTTCAGACAGGTTAAAATTTTAACCGTCTGTGGGCAACTTGCACCCGACGAATATGGTGCTGCTGTCCGCCTGCTCTAATTAACCTCCTCCGATCCTACCACCATGCAGTTCGTTGTCGTGGCCGGAGGATCCTCCCAGATCGTTTCCTTGCTTGTTTATTCAGATGGTAGTGGCACTTCCCACTTTCCCAGGAACACGTTGCTTCAGCATAGTTTTTAACTGCTGCGCTGCACTTCAGGTAAAATTTTCCCAATGTTCATAACGGCCTGCTGTTTAATTCAGAAATTCCAAAGCACGTCGGTGCATTCAGATGAACTAGACACAGCATGAAGTTTGAACTGCAGGTCTGCAAAGCCATGTAGTATAAAAGGCTAGTATTCATCAGTACCAGTCTTGATGCTGGTGTAAATCTTCCGATCTCATTATTACCTCATACACAAACGTATACGCGCAACGGTGAAAAAAGGATTTCTGTTTGCAATAACAAAGCAGTATGAGTTGCAAACTGAAACTTTTATCTTAGATTCTTGGTTACTTCTCTTGAAGACGCAATTAACAACTAGAAAAACATGACGCACCAAGTTTGTGCGGACAAGAAGCAGAAACTTCGACCGGTAAAGGTAAAAAACAGCAACAGTATCTTCCACATCACGTGCCTCCATCACGTGATCCCGGCAAGAGGAAGATGGTTAGCAGTTAAAAATAGGGTAATTTAGTCCTTGGATTCAACCAAACCCTAGTCCTAGACCAACAAAGCTAAAGGTGTTTATCAGTACAGTCAAAGCTGCAGCACATGATGCCCTGACTTCGCCCAGTGGGAAGCAGATAATTAATTATTTAGCACATGAATTTCCACCCGATTGATTGACGCTCTGATTAATATCTTGGTTAGTTGCAGTGCATAGAGGGTTCAGAGTAGCATCCGAATCCGTTTACCTTTTCAAATCCGGTTGCCAAATTATCATGGTCTGTTCCTCCTCATTCACATTCACTCACACTTTCTTACATCGCTTTAGGATCATTTTGAATACAAGAAATTTACAGGAAACAAAACCATTTCTTTAGAATTATTACAGGAATCGTACCTTTTGTTACAAGGGCCTTACTAATTACCATGCATTTCCGCACATACCCTACACTAAAAATTCCAAGTTCTCGACACAGATCTCATATGTAAGCCATGCGTTGCATACGAGTTGGACTCGAATCGCCGCCTGATCCAAGATCCGACCCGCTTAGGAGAGCCGCTTGCTACTCGCTACTGGTCATAGCGGCAAAGCCCACGTTTACTCCCACCATCTCTCCTCGATCCCTGCTCTAATCCACTCCTCGCCCACGACCGCCTCCTCGCTCGCACACTGTCCCAAGCGAAACACACAGGAATATTACAGGATGGGTTCTTCCAGGGTTTCTCGAGCAGCGTTGCTGCTGCTTGTGCTTCTGTTGCCTCTCTGTTTGAGCTCGTCCTCTTTAGCGGCGTGCATGGAGCTGAGTGCAGCTGCTGGCAATGCGACCGGACACCGGGCTCGACGGCTGCTGGTGTCGCCGCCGTCGACGTCGAGCCGGCAGGAGACCGAGCAGCAGCAAATGCGGGTCGGCGGCCAGAAGAAGCCCTTCGCGCAGGCCGCCGCGAGCTTCGGCCGGAAGGTGCCCAGATCCGGCTGGAACCCCATCCAGAACAGATAAAGGTACGCGGATGTGTATGTGTGTACTTGTTCATCAGTGTGTGATCTAAATTGGCCTGTTTCAGAGAACAAAACTGCAGCCTCTCTCTCTCTCTCTCTCTCTCTCTCTCTCTCTCTCTCTCTCTCTGCAGATAATTAATTTGGCATCATTTTTTTGGTGTGTACTTGGAACATCGACTGATTTCTGCTTGGTGTTCTTGTTTCAGGGAATACAACTGCTTAAGGTCACCGAGCCTAAGCATCGTATGGTGAGGGTACAGTGGAGAAGGAAATCACATATACATCGAGCTTAGGATCGTTGCATCTGCGTGTACATGCTGCTACTTTTCAATTTTGTAGTGCTAGTTTCGTTTCTTCTTTTTTATTGTTATTTTCTAGTGTAAGTTAAATTAGCTAGCTAGCTAGTCGGATGGGAGTAACAGCTGGTTATGCCATGCTCTTTTGCCTTCCTGTTATTGCTTGTTTTTAGTTGTTCTTTTGTTGAATTAGCAGCTGTAATATAAGTTGGCGGTACATGGAAGAAACTAGTACTGTTCTTTTGCTATTCGGTTACTTTATTGTGACTTTGTGAGCATCCAACATGCATGTGATGTCTAAGTACTAGAAGCCATGAACATCTGAAAACGCTAGAATATCTTAAGCATGCATACACAGAAGATGTACTAGTGTACCACACACTAACATGTAACTATTTAGTTCTTTTCGGCTGCTATTTATGATTTTTGGTCTAGTAAAAACGCTTGTGTGAATAAGCTGAATACCGATAAGTCGTTTTAAAAAAGCTATCATGATAAGTCGCTTCGAAACGATAATGTAGAAGCTATTATATTTATTTATTTGAGAGCCGCTTCGAAACGATAATGTAGAAGCTATTATATTTATTTATTTGAGAAAAATAAGTGATAAGTGGAAAAGGACACCGTCAAACTCAAAAACCTGCGGTACAAGCCTGGGCCCAAATAATAGCAACCTATAATGTGTAAAAGCTGCAAATCGCATTAAAAGGCCTAGCCCGGCCCAAATGATGAATTCTGACATGTTCTATTGTTTGAGACACGCAGAAGATTTGGTTCAGAAAGTGGGATTCGTTTCATTCACAACTCAGTTGCACAATCTGAAACCAGTCCGTACACTTCGAGGGATCCTGCACTCTTTTGCGTTTCTACACGTACCATTCTATCAGAAGATGCTCAAGCAACTGATTGCTTCATCAACATTCTCGATATTCTTATTCGATTCCTGTGGCAAGCCAAGTACAGACCATCTATGTATCGCTCTGCATCTTGTGTAGACTTACAATGATGCATGGTGTATGGACATTGACACATTGTACACCAATTAAGGGTAACCCTGTACACGAGGGATTTGGATCCAAATTCTTGGAAATTGGTTCAAATTTGATTTGTTTAACCTAAGAGTATGTTTGGTAAGGCTCTGCTCCTCATTTTTTTATCTCCTAGCTCCTGCTCTTTTAGGGATCTACTACTCTAAAAATCTGAAGCTGGCTGAGGAAAACATTTGATAGGAGGTTTGTTGGACCATGTGGACAGGTCAGGAATATAGTGATGATGAATAATTAATATTTGGGTTGAATTGAATTTTGCATTTGTGAAAGTTTCGGTTGATGCACTATAGTAAATCTGGATTTGCTGGAATACTCAAATTAAGTAATCTGATCGCCTTGTATTGGGCAGTCTGACCGGCAGGTCAACCATGTTAGAATGACCACGGTAGGTCGATCATGGCAGATTGACCACGACAGGACGAGCACGGTGGAACGACCACGGCTGAATGACCGCGACAGAATGACCACGGCTGGTCAACTATGTCTGAGAATGACCACGACTGGTCAACTATGTCTGGTCAATGATCAGAGCTACAGTGAACCGGTCGTAAGCTATGGTGAACTGGTCGTAGCTACAGTGCTTGGTCGATGATCGTAACTACAGTACTTAATCGGTGGTCGTAGTTACAGTTACTTTCGATGGTCATAGCTATAGTACCTGGTCGGTGATTGGTAGTCGTAAACTTTGCGATCGGTAGTCGTAAGCTTTGACTACTTCAATTCTTGTGATCTTCAAGTACCCCGAGTACTTGTAGTATTCGAGTACTCGTGTTGGGTCAATGGTCTGCCCGGTTTTTCTGAGTGGTCTGAAATTGATTTTTGGAAAGCGTTGATATTGAGGTCATGGATTATTTGGTTCGTGTTTATTGATGGATGAGGATGTGATATGTGTGTGTAGACTGATCGATCAAGTTGGGAAGAACTTGTACCGGAGAAAAAGTACTTTGGTCTTTGCATGTGTAGGTTGGGCGTGGAGATGGTCACGGTCGGTAACGAGGAAGACCAGGACTATGACAGATATTTTAACTTTTTGTTGACATCGGAGGCCATCGCAAAGTTTGTATGCTTTCAGTTATTTTGAAGGATGAATCTTGTTATTGAATGTTTTTAGCAGGTAGAATTAATATATTTTTCAGTCTGGTGGAGCTTCTTAGCAGGCGGACATGTCTACGCGGCATGTGCGGTATGGCACTAGGCGTCGATGCATTACATCTCAAAGTACTGTGACATGCAAAACCTGTATGAAACCTGGAGTACGGAGTTCTATTCATATGGGGTGGACATGCACTATAGCGACCTATGGCTAGTACAGGTGATGTGGGTGCCGAACGATGCACTAAAGCACGTCGTCCCTGGAAGACGACATGGCCGTCGCATCCACAATGACATGGATAACAGCCAACGTGGGGATCGGGTTCGACGCCCAAAATGCAGAGTCTGCAAGACGATTGGGCACTGTTTTAGCCAATGCCCAAATAGGCCGACATCAAGTAACGCTCCATAGGAGCAAGCACATAGTTCTATGCTGATTGTTGGTTCCATATTTTTCAATTTGTGAGGGACTTTTGTTGTGTATATTTTGTGTATGTCATGTATGTAGAAGGTGCCTCGTGCTATCCACATGGAGTGTTCCAAAGGGGGCCGCCTCGGACGTGGCTGGCCGTCGTTGTAGTGGCACACACATATACAACTAGGGTTCACGCAGCAACATGTCAAATCATACAAACTTTCTATGTTGGCGACCTCTTCGTTGCCCCTCTTACGTTGTATCTGTTGGCTGATGTCATTGTTCTCCTCATTAAGAGTGTCGATTCGTGCCTCCAACTCTAAGATTCGCTCTCATAAAGTATCCACATACCTCACAATATAGCGTTCATGCGGAGGATCAATCTAGTGGATGAAGTCGCATTTCGCCATCTGCTGGAAAGAACGGTTAATATGAAGGCTATGTTAACAATAAGGAAAAATATACTATTAGCAATTTGTACCCCGAAGTGTGGGCATCGGAAGAAACGTCGCCCATCATTGAAATGGCCTTCCACAACCTACACGATTGCATCCTCCTTATATCTATATTTTGGCCATACTGGTTGACCATGCTAGTATGGGGAGGGGTATAACCATACTGAACAACAGTAGGTCCGCTTCAAACTGGGTGAGGCCGCTAGCTACTCAAGTTTGTTGGGAAACAACATTTACTGGGTAGAAGCTATATAAAGAGATGAGCAGTGAAAAACTTTGTTTTCTCAACTCAGTCATGAGGGTTAAGGAATCTTATCGGTAAAGTTGGACAGTTCCACATAATAAATATTTAAATGGTATATGAATACGACAAACTTTCGGTAAATAAAACTGTATTTAATGGGTGATTCCAATAGAAAGCATAAGTAGATTTGGAAATGATTAAGAAATGTTGAAGTCTGGTAAACAAGTTTTGAAACCTCAATTCATTAAGAAGTTATTGTTCTTTTATGTTTAAAAATGTTTACAAATAAAGCTGCATCCACAAATACTTAATAAAATCCATATATCCCCATCCTTTAAAAATCCTAGCAAGTAGTTATATAGTATTTCCCCATGTGACTTGTTGAATACGGGTGGTTGTACTCAGCTTTGCTTTATTTTCCACTAATACAGAGATCAGAAGAAGAAAGGATGTTACAAGTTTTCGTGTTAGGGTTACGACCGCACTCAAGCATTCCTGTGGGAGTTTTCTTTGGTTCTTCTGATTGTAAATTAAGTTTTAGGTTTAGATGCCCATTAAAATTTCTAAAGTTGACTGTTAAATCTTATTTTAATCAAATTAACCCTTTTAAATGTTCGTTAGCAAGTATGATACTTTTCTATTTGCAATTGAACTTCTAGGCTGTTGTGAGACGTACAACGGCCATGTTCCCAAAAATGGGTCATTACACCACTCCTGCTAATACTACTAGTAGATTCGTTTTTTTATCAAGATCTGCTTGTTGGGCATGAAACTGGGCCCTGCTCATTTGGACTTGAGTTTCTGGATTTCAGCTTATTTTTCACTATTTCTAAATTTCGTCTTTTTTTCTAATTTTTCAGTTTTTTTTACGTTTTTTACTAGTTCTTTTTTCCCGTATTCGTTTGTATTATACGTGGTGGGCTAACCCGTTTTTTTTCTTCTATTTTTTAATTTTTTTTAAATTTAATTATGTCAAATAAGTCACCATCAATTATAATATAATTTTAACCAGATATAATAAAAATTTAGCCATAAACCATTAAATTTCAGTCTAACTAAGCACCCTGTAGTTAAGTCGAGTCCATACTACTAACCAACCATCTGGTGATGGCTCCACCACAAGAGAATTTCTGAAGAAACACGGCAAGTCCCCGGAAGCACTACGCTTAGTCAACATTGCTGTTTGACAACGTATAGAGCACGTTCTAACTAGTAGTGCATCGTCGTGTGTTCTCTTCAAAATATAAAAAAAAATCATAAAAAATTCTTAAAAAATTTGATAACATTGACACAAAAATAATTTACTATGTAACTATTTTAAATCTAAATTTGATCTACATGTGGAGAAAAAAGATAAATCCTGCTGAAAATAAAATCCAAAAAGGAAAAAAAGAGAGAAAAGCTATTACTCCATCCTACCATAAATATAGGATCTATTATCATAATATACTAGCAAAAATAATAAAAAAAATATATATTATAAAATTTTTACATAATAAATTCAATAATATTATTTTTATGTGTGTGTGTATATAGATTGATTGGTTGTCGTATGGAACCTACAGCATCTATATTTATAGACGGAGGAAGTATTCGCTAAAATTTGTTACTTTTGATTCTCCTAATTTACGTCGCATTTTAAGTCTCACAACACAGGGGTGGGTGCCCATCAATGGCGGCAACGAGCGAAGCCTGGAGTCGGTGAGGCTGCAGAACTGCAGCCCCCGGGAAGCGCGCAGGCATGGCGGCGAGCCCATGGGACAGCGCGAGCAGCAGCCTGTGGGGCACCCTGGGGCAGGCCTCCAACGTCGCGCAGCTGGTCGGCGTGCACGCGCTCGGGCTGGTCTCCATGGTCGTGCAGGCAGCCCTGGCGGCCCGCCGCCACCGGGACGCCTGCCGGCGGCTCGCGCAGCACGTCAAGCTCGTCGGCGGCCTGCTGCGGGAGCTCGATCTCTCCGAGCTGATGCGGCGGGAGGCCACCAGGCGGCCGCTCGAGCAGCTCCGCGGCGCGTTGCGCCGGTGCTACGCGCTCGTCAGGGCGTGCCAGGACTGCGGGTACCTCCACCGCCTGCTCTTCGGCGCCCGGATGGCCGACGAGCTCCGCGCCGCGCAGCACGAGATCGACATGTACATCCGCCTCATCCCGCTCATCTCCCTCGTCGACAGTACTAAAGCTCGCCGTCTCACGGTACGCATTTGTCAAGCTTCTTGATAAGTACTAGTTTGGTGATTGATGAGTTCTTGGTTTCGTTGAGTAGTTGTGTACTTGTGTTCATCTTAAAATTGAGGTTTGTGGTGTATGAGGTCAAAGGAGAAATACTGATTTGAGGATGATCAATTGACTTTAACCCGATCGAAATGATATGTTCAAGTGATGCTGGGAATGATTGCGTCTGAATTGGAGTTCAATTTCAATTTGCTACTGCCAATCAAACAACTTTATATGTAGTTAATTGTTCTGAATTCATACGGTGTTTCTTATATTTGTGCATGGCTAATATCAAGAATCCGCCGTATAAAAAGGTTAATCTCAATCATACAACCTCCGCTAGTCAATTGTACCTCAATAATATTTGTCATTTTCGCTATCCTTGTCAACTAGGCTGAAGAGGGGGTACCCGGTGTAGTCACGAACTGTTCAAGCCATCACATCAGGTTAGCTAAATTTAAATATGTAGCTGATTACTCAGCGATTGATTCCTCATATATTACATTCATAATTTATCATATCTTTTGACAAAATGGCAATGTGGAAAGTAAACCACTGTGGATGCTGACTACTTAACTGTTGATCATATGTGATTGACTAATGACTACTGATTATTGAAGAAATTCCATGTTTAAAAAAATATCATAGAAGCACGTCTGTTTTGGAGCTACGTGTTACAACTTTCAAGTTACAACATATCTCATCATTATGTCTCTGAAATGTAGGATTCATAGCAGATCAATCAACTTGAATAGGATTCATAGCAGATCAATCAACTTGAACTCAAAATATGAGTTTATTTAACTTCAAATGTTGATGTTTCAACAAATTTCTAACACCCTTGTCCATATAGTAACATTATTTGTTTTCTGAAAATGGATTCATGTGAAGCTATAGTTATGTAACCGTGCCATCGGTTCTTGTATGATTGTATCATACATTCTCAATGGTATGGAATTTGCCATTTTTTAGGAATATGTTGAAATCATCAATGGTTTCAGCATAGTAATGATGAGATTTACCTATTTTTAGGTTTCCAACAAGAGTTTCGGAGTTCACTGAAATACGTGTTCAACGAGCTACTAAACTTTGCAATGCTGGGGAACAACCGTTAGTAGGTACGCAGTTATTTCTATGAATTTCCCCATGCTCTTAGTTGTGAACTCAAAAATGCTGAAGTTTCATGTCAATATTATTTGCTTGAAGGATTTCGTAAGTTGCTTTGCCATTTGACATGATAATTCTCTGCTGCTCATGCTCTTGGATATATTGCAACATAGATAATAAAAAATGGTCTGCATGATTGATTTTGATATCTTTTTTTTTGTTATGGTTGTGTACTTGTTCATGAGCAAACATTGGGTCACCACATAGAATTTCACTGTGGTCAAATAAAAATTAATAAGCACATGTCATGGAAGAGCACTAGCTAGTGGAACCAAACGTATGTTTAAGATACAAACTACCGACTCCAACACACAGTTCTACAGTTGGAAAGTTCTTTTTAAAAAACTTAGTCCATATAGCAACCACATGACTTTACAAATATAGGGCTTGAATGATAGAGACAACATCAACATAATGCACGGCATCTTCTATTAAAATTTTCATTTGTTTTCATAAGCTAGCACTTTAGGACATGGAAGTCGCCTATTATGATGAATTGATGATCGATGCAACAAAGAAGCTAGAGCAGTTTTCACAATTCTTTGATGTTTGTTTAGTCATGTCAATGTTTGTTGCAACCCCGTTGGTGACAAGGATAGATTATCCATGACTCAGGAACAGTGGTACTGCAAGAACAGAAAATCTTAAACATTGAAGAATTGGTGGAGCTTTGTACCCGTACAGAAGAGAGTTGCCCGGGATTCACAAAGTTCGATTTCTTTCAGATTGTGGACGCTACAGATAATTTCTCGGAGAAAAGAAACGTTGGGTGGGGTGGATTTTCTACAGTTTACAAGGTAATTATGACCCAAAACAGAAAGAAACTAACAAAGTGAATGCCTATCCTCCTTGTCTTACCAATAAAGCGCCGATTTCTTCTGAGAGAATGTTGTCAAAACTTGTAACTGTTAAGAGTATTAGAGATAAGGTATTAGAGATAGAATAGGACTCTTATTTGTTTCCTTATATCTCTTGTACTCTCCTATATATATGGCCCATTGGGTCTCATATCAATACACACAATATTCATAACATGGTATCAGAGCTTAGGTTAAAACCCTAACCTCGATCTACTTCCGCTCCGGCCGCCGCCGGTCACCGCCGGCCGCCGCCGTCGCCTCCCCCGGGAGGATGGATCTCCTCTCCCGGGGGCGGCTATCTTGTTGGGCTGCTGACGACGAAGACGCCGCTACCTCGTCGCCGCTCAGATCTACCGCCGGGGTTCGCCGGCGCGCGCGCGGCCTTCTTCGTGGCGTCGGGCCCGTACCTTCCTCGCCGGGGCTGCCGCCTTCTTCGCCGGCGCGCGCGACCTCCTTCGCGGGGGCCTTCCTTGCCGCCGCAGCTCGTTGGCCGCCGCTTTGCTGCCGGGCCGTCGCCGAGCCGCCGCCTGTCTGGTCGCCGTCTCATCAGATCTGGCGGCCCGCCTCGGCCTCCACCGACGCCGCGCCTCTTCGTCGCCGGCTCATCCACGCGCCGCCGCCCAGATCCGGCCGATGCCGCCTCGGATCCGCGCCGCTGTCGCCTCGACCGTCGTCGCCAGGCCGACTCCCGCCCGGATCCGGCCGGCGCCGCCTCAGATCCGGCCTCTCCGCCGCCGGCTTCAGCGCTCTCCGCGCCGTCGCCGCGTCTCGCCGCCTCGGATCCGGGCTCTCCGCCGCCGGATTCAGCGCTCGCCGCGCCGTCGCCGCGTCTCGCCGCCTCGGATCCGAGCTCTCCCCGCGACCTCCTTCGCAGGGGCCTTCCTTGCCGCCGCATCTCGTTGGCCGCCGCTCTGCCTCCGAATCCGGCCGTCGCCGCTCGGATCCGGCCTCGCTCCGGCCAGATCCGACGCTCCCTCGCCCGTCCGGTGGCCGCGACACTCCGGGCTTCCCGACGCCGCCTCCTTCGGCCGCCGTGCCCGCGCCTCCAGCTCGATCCGCGGCCTCTTTCCGGCGTCGGCTTGATCCGGGCTCCCCGACGCTGTCTCCTTCTGCCGCTGCGCCCGCACCGCCGCGTCCTTCTCTCCCCCTTCTTTCGCGCGTCCTCGAGTCTCGCGTACGCGTGAAGAGCGAGAGCCAAGAGGGGGATCGGGTGTGGAGAGAGATAGAGGGGAGGGGGATTTTAAGAGGTTTTTCATTTTCTACTGCTGTTTTCTTTTAGTCGGTCTTCGGTTATTTTTCGTGAGTCTTCCGTCGCGTCCATCTAAATCCGTAATTTTTTTAGTATTAACCCTTTTTCAAATGCAATGCTATTGCATACGCCTTGCATTTGTGGGGGGGTGTTAAGGGTATTAGAGATAAGGTATTAGAGATAGAATAGGACTCTTATTTGTTTCCTTATATCTCTTGTACTCTCCTATATATATGGCCCATTGGGTCTCATATCAATACACACAATATTCATAACAGTAACCATTGCAGGGTCAGTTGCCCAATGGACTCATGGTTGCCATCAAAAGGCTTGATGAAGATGCAACAGTATTTGAATTCAACAGTGAATTTCTGCTTGCAAGGCTTCAGCATACAAATCTAATTAGGTTATTGGGGTGGTGCATCCATGGGAAAGAAAGGATTCTTGTGTATGAGTTCATGCACAAGGGTGGCTTGCACCAATACATCTTTGGTATGTTTTCCCTATGGCTAGTTATTTTTCATGATATGCTTCATTTAATTCCTTGTAAATATGAGCATTAATTCAAAACAGTTATGATCAAATGAAAGGCTAGCACAGCTCCAGCTTCACTTGATTGTTTGTTTGTTCTTATCATTGTTGATTTGGAACTATTCTCATTTGATCTAGAATAGCATAGACATTGCAATTATGTGTTTCATCTAAAAGAGGTTTGTTGTTTGAACTTCTTGCAGACAAAACAAAGGGACCGTTACTAGACTGGTCTAAGCGATTTAATGTAATTAAAGGGTTAGTGGAGGGTCTTGTTTACATGCACAAGCACTCCATGTTATGGATTGTCCATGGGGACCTGAAACCACATAATATCCTTTTGGATTATAACATGAACCCAAAGATTTCTGATTTTGGATCAGCTAGGACGCTGAGTTCAGACGTAGCAGAAGAGCGTACAAGCAGGATTGTGGGCACTAGGTATGAGCCGCATGATATATCAATCATTACGGTTAGCATCACTTGTGTCCCGGTGTGCTAATATTACAATTTAAATCTCTCTTGATTTCAGTGGTTACATAGCTCCGGAGTATGCATCTCGTGGAGTTTATTCAGTGAAGACAGATGTGTTCAGCTTCGGCATCTTGGTTCTGGTGATCATTAGAGGACGAAAGAATACCATACTCGACAAGCAAGGGGATACTATTGGTGATCTTGTACGAGATGTGAGTGAACATACATTTCAAGCAATGTTTGTAATAGTTCTATGCTCTCGATCACTTGCGCTACTTAGCCTGTATTTATAAATTTAGATTTACATTGCAATTCGTTGATGCTAAACGTATTTGGAAAAATTATTTCAGGCTTGGCATATGTGGAAGGACCAAAGATTGCATGAGCTTGTAGATCCATCATTAGGCAACGGATATGAATTTGCTGAGATAATGCGATGTACTCAAGTGGCGCTGCTGTGTGCCCAGGAAGATCCAACAGATCGGCCCACCATGCCGGATGTCGCTGCAATGCTGAATTCTGAAAGCTTAATCTTATTAGAGGAACCTAAGAAGCCTTCTGAACTGAGTAACGGAGTTGCTAGTGATGACACGTCAGCTACATACATGGGTCAATCAAGCAGGACAATAGAAATAACCATCGCAAGTTCAGCTCCAGTGTCAACTAGAGTTCGAATCATTGTAGACCCAGATATTTGATATGGAAAAAAAATTAAATAGCAGATAGTTAAAATGTGATGAGGATCATGGGCTTTTGCCGTGCAGCATAGTGTACAAATTCCATATATTAAGAGCAGTTTTGTGAATGGAAGTAAACATGCCTTCTGTGGTACGAACTGCAATGAACATGACTTAGGCCCCGTTTGGCACGGCTCCACTTCACAAGTGGAGCTGTTTTTTTTGGCTTCAGCTCCACGAACAGCTCCACCGGTGGAGCTGGAGCTGTTTTGGTAGACTGTTTGGCAAAACAGCTCCACCTGTTTTATCATGCATGGTTGAGAGATGTCAATTGTCCAATATACCCTGTCTATTTGGCTTGTAGTAACATCAAGAGCTGTATGTTTCTACATGATTTTTCATCCGAGTAAATTTGAATTCAAAAAAATTTAAAATTTAAAATAACACAAAGTATTAGCAACCAATATTTAATGGCGGCGGCGCTCCCTTCATGGTCGAAGACGAAAAGACCGAACAGAGGAACGGGAGAATAGAAGAGCCGGTGGCAGATCGCGTAAATTCACGAAAGTACAAGGGCAGTGGTATGCGGGCCTGCGGATGGAGCCGGGTGGAGCTACTTTTTTCAGCTACATCTCGTATATATCTTTTGTCTCAGCATGTTTTAAGAGACTCTTTGGGTGGAGCTATTTTGTTTTACCCCGTTTGGCACAAAACGGCTCCAAACGCTCCAGGAGCCGGTGGTGGAGCTGTGCCAAACGGGGCCTTATTTGAATGGTGAGTTCAATCTTTTGGATTTCATCGATTCATACCAACTTTATCGCTAACTCCTTCCCATTTTTTTTCCAGGAAATCGCTGAGTTCTTTTTTTTTGGAAAAATTGCAAATAACCCCATAAGT
This sequence comes from Dendrocalamus latiflorus, assembly GCA_017311315.1. Classification (NCBI taxonomy): domain Eukaryota; kingdom Viridiplantae; phylum Streptophyta; class Magnoliopsida; order Poales; family Poaceae; genus Dendrocalamus; species Dendrocalamus latiflorus. The sequence goes on along the minus strand of CM029621.1, from coordinate 2,477,606 downwards.
TAGCCAAAATTTTATTTACCCCTATAATTACTTTTGTGATATACTTGTTTGACATGCCCCCTTGGCGCCATCTTTCCCTGACTCGGGTGTTTTTTTTTTGTTGATATGGACTCCGTGGCATTGGTATGAGGTGTTCTAATGTGGTCTGTGGGGTTAAATTGTATAATTTGGATCTGAATGGGTGGATGGGATAAATAGACAGACGAAGGGTTTTCGAACTGAGACATACCATGGACGAGGACTGAACCGGTTAAAACATATAGCGTGGATTCAATTAACCATGCCTTGCCTAATCCACTACGCTGCATTGATACTTCTAAAAATTCAGTGTATCGGTATCAGATCCCGATACCATTGAATATGTATCCTGTTCGTATCGACGATTTTCCATATTTTAAAAAAGAAAATAATTTCTGATATTTGATGGATACTTATTACCTCTTATTCCACTAGTTATGAAGTCGTTTACTCATATTCCCATAAGCACACATAATTCCTCTCACTCTGATGACGCTTTCTTGCTCCCATGAGCACACTGCTCATACTCCCTTGCATTCATTGGCTGCCGCCACTCATGTTCTCTTTAATCTCCAGATCCATGCGACTAGATTTAGAGAGAGGAGATGGAGGAGAAAAAGAGTCCTAATTTTTATATGTTGCCACTTGGTGAACATCGTTGGCTCGTCACCATCTCCTCCCTGTTTGTTCTTGTCTCCACCCTTTTGCTCTCCTCTTCTTTATTCCTTCTCTGTGCTTGTTGAGGAAGAAGAGAGAGAGATGGGATTAGTGTGGAGTGGTGGCTACAGATGGGAGTAGAGGGAGATCAAGATAGGTAGCTCTAAATGGCTGGTTGTGGTGGACTAGTATACTAGTGCATTATTTTATACAAGTGGGCTGGTGAGTTGCTCTTTGTTAGTAGGCTAGTTGGTTATGATATGGTGATGATATGGTTGGATTGCCTTTTTTTATTATAAAAACTAGTTATTTTTGTATTTGTATTTTTATTTTCATATACACATATATGTATCGTGCATAGGTGTTTTTGAAGAAATAAGTATCGCAATATCGTGACATCGCGCATACATATTTTTATGGACGTATTTGGACACCCTAGCAGCCTAGCTAATCCATTCCCAAGCTGGCATTAGCGAGGCAGGCAGGCAGGGCCGCAGGGGCATCCGAAAAAGGGCTAATTCCACACAAGCGCCACGCAAAGTCAAACTTTAGCCGTTTACACCCACCCCACCGAACAAATATGTACGTGTCGCTCCCGTGCCTGTCAAGTGTCAACGGCGGCAACGAACGAAGCCTGGAGTTGGTGAGGCTGCAGCACTGCAGCCCCCGGGAAGCGGGCAGGCATGGCGACGAGCCCATGGGACAGCGCGAGCAGCAGCCTGTGGGGCACCCTGGGGCAGGCTTCCAACGTCGCGCAGCTGGTCGGTGTGGACGCGCTCGGGCTGGTCTCCATGGTCGTGCAGGCGGCCCTGGCGGCCCGCCGCCACCGGGACGCCTGCCGGCGGCTCGCGCAGCACGTCGAGCTCGTCGGCGGCCTGCTGCGGGAGCTCGAGCTCGCCGAGCTGATGCGGCGGGAGGCCACCAGGCGGCCGCTCGAGCAGCTCCGCGGCGCGCTGCGCCGGTGTTACGCGCTCGTCAGGGCGTGCCAGGACTGCGGGTACCTCCACCGCCTGCTCTTCGGCGCCCGGATGGCCGACGAGCTCCGCGCCGCGCAACACGAGATCGACATGTACATCCGCCTCATCCCGCTCATCTCCCTCGTCGACAGCACTAACGCTCGCTGTGTCACGGTACGCATTTGTCAAGCTTGTTTTTATTAGTAATCTCGTTAGTTCATATCAAAATAGAAGCTTGTGATGTATGGATTAAGGAAAAGCACTGACTTGAGGATGATTCATTTGATTCGTAATCCGATCGAACTGATCTATTCAAGTGATCCTAGGGATGGTTTTGCCTGAATTGGGGTCCAATAGCAATTCAAAAAAAAAAAAAGGGAAGGAAAGAGACCAAGGGGAGAGACGTCTCCTAATTTTTTTTCTAAGTTGGGTGAGGAGACTTAAACCCGGGCCGGCTAGGTGGAACTTTTGTCCCCTAGCCAGGCTTCCCAGGAGAGCTCCTCCCAATAGCAATTCCAACTGCTAATGAAGTTAACAGTTCTCAATTCATAGGATGTTCCTTATATTTGTGCACTGTTAATTTCAAGAAATCATTTTTAAAAGGTTAATCTAATGAGGAAAAAACCCTATGCTGGTCAATCGTAGTACATGAATAATATTTGTCATTTTTTTAATCCTGTCTAGCAGGCTATCGAGGGGGAGCCAAGTGTAGTCACAAGCTGTTCAAACCTTCACACAAGGTTGGATACTTTTTCATTACATAGCTATCAGCTACTGATTCTTTCCATATTAAATCCAGAACCTTATCGTGTCTTTTGACAAAATGGCAATGTTGAAGGTGAACTACTGCTAATGTTGAACACTAGAGAATCGTTGACCATATCTGGTTGATTACTGATTGACCACTTGTAATCAAGTTGAACTTATTTATCTTGAAAGTTCAACTGCTATGAACCTGCCATTTTGTTAGGACTAAAACCAGAACCTTTTCTATGGCTTTGGCTATGATGACGAGATTTGCCCGATTTTAGGTTTCCGACAAGAGTTTTGGAGTTCACTGAAATATGTGTTCAAGGAGCCACTATACCTTGCGAAATTGGGGAAAAGCCATTAGAAGGTAGTTACTCCCACAATTTTCCTACAGTTCTTAATTGCAAACTAAAAAAGCCAAAACTAAAATAAATGTTATTCTCATTGAGAACATATCAATTGTTCTGCCATTTGTCAATGTTATACTGTACTGTTCATGCTTTGGAATATGTTTCTCTCTAATCCAAAAAATGCTTAGGAATACGTTGAAACAGATAAAATTCAGATTGTTTACATGACGAATTTCAATTCCATTTTAGTCATGCATACATCCTAGCTCATGACTCATGAGCAAACATTGGATATTTGGATCACATCATAGCATTGCACTGCGGTTAAAAATAAATAAGGACACTTCACACAAGAATACCAGCTAATGTGTTGGCATCAGCTCATAGAATAGAAGTTCTGCAAGTGGACGCAGAAAATAGTGAAGGTACTATCGTACATTTAAACACTAGATGAAGTAGACAACATATGCATAATGAATGCCATTTTAGTATTGTTCATTTCATTTGTTCTCATAAGTTTTTTTCTGAGGTAATTTGTTCTAATAAGTTATATATTTTGCACACCATGAAGTCACTAGTTATTGTGCAAGCAAGCTGAGCATTTCTCATGTTAGTAATTGCAATGTTTGTTGCAATGCATTGGTGACATGGAGGGATTACCCATCATTCAGGAACAGTGGACCTGCAAGAACAGAAAATCATGGACATGGAGGAATTGGAGAAGCTTTGTACCCGTACTGAAGAGAACTGCCCGGGATTTAGGAAGTTTGGTTTCTTTCAGATTGTGGATGCCACAGAGAGTTTTTCAGAAAAAAGAAACGTTGGAAGTGGTGGATTTGGTACAGTTTACAAGGTAAATTAATAATTTAAATAGAAACTGAAGAAACAACCAAATAGATGCCTATCTCCCTCGTCTTCCCAAAAAGTGCTGATTTATTCATAAGAGAATGGCACATAAACTCTATTGATAACTATTGCAGGGTCAGTTTCCGGACGGACTCACAGTTGCCATCAAAAGGTTCGATGAGCATGCAACAGCATTCGATTTCAAAAGTGAATTGCAGCTTGCAAGGCTTCAGCATACCAATGTAGTTAGGTTATTGGGGTGGTGCATCCATGGAAAAGAAAGGATTCTAGTGTATGAGTTCATGCACAATGGCAACTTGCACAATGCCATATTTGGTACGTTTTACCTAAGACCATTTTTTTTCAAGATGTGCTTCACCCAATTCCTAATAAATATACTTCTGAATATAAAACAGCTCTAACCAAAGAGGAGGCTAGGACAAATCCCATTTTACTTGATTATTGCTTTGATTTTGATAATAACTCATTTGAAATTATGTTAATTTGATATAGAACAGCATGGAAAGTATAACTATTTTCTCTGAAATGCATTTCTTGTTTAAACATTCTGCAGAGAAAAGAAACGGGGCATTACTAAACTGGTCTAAGCGACTTCAGATAATTAAAGGGCTAGCTGAGGGGCTTGTTTACCTGCACAAGCACTCACTGTTATGGGTTGTACATAGGGACTTGAAGCCAAATAACATCCTCTTAGATCATGATATGAATACAAAGATAGCTGATTTTGGATCATGTATAACACTGAGTTCAGATGTAAAAGAAGAGCGTGCAAGCAGGGTTGTGGGAACCAGGTAACAGTTTCACAAAATGTCGATAGTAGTGCAGTGCAACATTTGTGTTCCAAACTTCCAATGTGCTAATGTCACCTCTGATATATATTTTCAGTGGTTACAAAGCTCCGGAGTATGCATCCCGAGGCCTTTATTCACTCAAGACAGATGTGTTCAGCTTCGGTGTCTTGGTTCTAGTGATGATTAGTGGACGAAAGAATACCATAATGGAGCAGCAAGGGGATACCGTTGGTAATCTCGTTCGTGATGTGAGTACATTTCAAGCATGCACATTTGTTGTGGTTTTGTTCTCACAATATTTGTGTTATCATCTCACGTTTACAAGTTTGGTCTTACTTTAAATCATCGTTGACATCAAACAAATTGCGACGTATTTCAGGCATGGCATAAGTGGAAAGATGGAAGGTTGCGTGAGCTTGTAGATCCATCATTAAGTGATGGATACGAACTTGCCGAGATAATGCGATGCACTCAGGTGGCGCTGCTCTGTGCTCAGGAAGATCCCGCAAATCGGCTCACCATGACGGATGTTGTTACAATGTTGAGCTCTGAAAGCACATGCTTATTATCTGATCCTAAGCAGCCAACTGAGCTGGTTAATGAAGGTACTAGTAGCAACATGTTGTCGACATACATTGGTCAATCGAGCAAGACAATTGACATAACCATCACGAGTTCAGCTCCAATGACAACTAGAGTTCGAATCATTGTGGACCCAGAGGTTTGATACAAGGAAAATAATTCAATAGCAGATCGATAGTTGAAATTTGGATAAAGATCATGGGCTTTTGCCGTGCAGAGTAGTGTACAAATTCCAGGTATTTAGAGCAGTTTTGCGAGTGGAAGTAAACATACGTTTGTTGTAAGAACTGCAATGAACATGACTTATTAGAAAGGTGAGTTCAATCTTCTGGATTTCATCGGCTCATATAAACCTTTATGGATAATGCCTTCCCAATTTTTTTCGTCAGAAAATCACTGGGTTCTTTTTTCCCCCTGAGAAAAGGCAGGAGCCCTGGTCCACACGTACACCGTCCGTACTTAAATTAGTCGGGATGTCAGTGCGCTCGGCCGCCGCCGCCCTGCCTTATTTTTTTCATTCGCTTGGCGCCGAGAGAAGAAAGGTTCTATACTAAAAATTATACTAAATTTTCTATACTAAATTTTCTACATCTACAGTTTTTACAAACATTAACATTTCATAAAAAAATATACTGCAAATACAATATATCAAAAAATATCTGGATCTGATTCTTTCTCTTCTCTCCTCCCACTCCTTCCTCTCCTCTTCTCCCCTCCTCTTCTTCCCCTATTTCCTCTCCTCTCTTCTCCCTCTCCTTTCTCTCCTCTTCTCCTCTCCTTTCTTCTCTCGGCGCTGAGCGAATGAAAAAATGAGGCAGAGCGGCGGCGATCGAGCGCACTGCCTTTTTAACCCCCTGTCGTCCGAGCGTTGGGCGATTGGAGCTCCAGTCGTCCGACCGTACGGTGACTGGACCTCCAGTCGCCCAACGCTCGGGCGACAGTAATAACTCGCCCAATTGTTACCATATTGTCCACGTGTCGCCTTTCGGTTGGACGATTGGCTCCAGTCGCCCTCCCTCTCCCATTGGGCGATTGGAGTCTATTTTTGTAAAAAAAAATTGCCACGGATATATTTCTATAGTTTCGAATAAAAAATAGATTATCCGTACAAAAAATTTAAGCTACAATGGCATCTCACTCACGTAGCACCTCCCAAACGCAAAGAAAACACGCAATGCAGGTAACCATAGCCGCACGTATTCAACCTGAACATTGAACAGAGCAACCTTTCTGGTTTCTTTTCCACTTCACCACGGTAACACTACATGCAAGCTGCTAATTCGTGATCAACAGTAAATTCTACACCCACATATACATATTAGACACTAGACAGGATCACAGCCTATTCCATAGCCTAAACTGCGCCATCGAACAGGGGAGGACCAAGAAAATGCATGTAAAAAAACGACATTTACAGGTCAACCCCTAAATCACAATTAACAACCATACTGGGGAATAATTCCCAGAGAAAGCAAGCAGAGCAAGGCCAAGTTCGGTTGCATCAGGAATCATCCGCCCAACGCGCTGATCGCCAAATCGAGACCGCAAAAAATACGGAGAAAGAAAGGTGGATTGGTGCTGACCAGAGTAGGGGGAGCCAATGGTTGCGGTTCTGCAGATTGGGGAGGTAGAGGGTGAGGGGCGGAGAGAGGAAGAGGTATCGTGCTTCTCCTCTCGCTCACATGGAGATTGGAGAGTTGCCTCCTCTCCTTTCTTCCCCTCCGCGCATGACAACCCCCAAGCCAGAAGGCACAAACCCCCGCGAGTTCTTGGCCATTTTGCCCGTCAAGCGCCACGGCAATGCCGTATTTGGCCCCTGCCACGCGTTTCGCCATATTTGGAATCCTCACGCATGGCCGGGGAGCGCACGAAAGGAGGTGGCGTGGTTGGAGATCATGCTAGAGAGGTGGCGCAGTCCGGGTGCGCGCCAGGGGAGGCGATAGCCGCGTCGCCGTCTGCGCTCTCGTCGTCGTGCTGGCGCTGCCGTCCGCGGGATGCGTGTCAGGGAAAGGTGGTAGCCGTGTCGCCATCTGTGCGCTCGTTATCGTGCCAGGGGAAGGTGACGGCCGCGTCGCCATCTGCACACTCGTCGTCGCCCTTCTCGCGCGGCCCTGTATCGCGCCACCTTCCCCTCGCCGCACCCACTCCCTCGCGCGGTCATGGACCGCACCATCTCCCCTCGCGTGGTTCCTGACCGCGCCGCCTCTCCGGTCGCGCGAGGGGGCCAAAGCCGGCAAAACACATGGAATGGGGCCAAATACGGTATTACCGTAGCGCTGGGAGCCAAAATGGCCAAGAACTGAACCCCTGCATATTCATCATAGGAAGATGCCTTTTCGATACGACACCCTTGGGTTTTCCATATTGAAGAGTTCCAGGTGGAGTTCTTTTTATACTATTGCTTACGTCTTTTTTGAACAAATAAAATAAATGGTTTTTCACCGTTGTTTTAAAGTAGTGTATCGGAATAGTCTTTTTGAAACAGCTTGTTGGTTTATCAGCATTCGATTCATTCACACAAGCACTCGTGTTAAGCCTAAAAACCATAAACTGTAGCTGAAAAGAACCCGCCTTTAATATAGGTCTAGACAAGTTGTCATGGTCTTTTGGGATGTGGCTTGCTTTTCGTCCTAGTGCAAGTGCTCGTGTGAACGAATCAAAAGTTGATAATCCATTTTTTAAAGGTTGTCCCGATAAGCTGTTTCAAAATAGTGGCGGAGAAGTCGTCCCGTTTGTTTGTTTAAGGGAAGTCATAAGTTATATGGCCTTGCTCCAAACGACTTTGCTTCTGGTTTCTGGAACATGTCGGTTCTTAATTTCAGCTTTTTAGTTTTTCCCCTTTTTTTCTCTTCTGGAACGTGTTGGTTCTTAATTTTGCCTTTTTTATTTCTTTGTATTGTTCGTGAAGATATAACGGTGTTTCTCTTTTTTCTCAATTTCTCGCTACGAGCCGCTATAGTGTGTTTTAAACCAAAAGCCAGCAGCTCGAAACTAGTTGGAGCACTATCATAAATTATAAGCTAAAAAGAACAGTTTTGAAGCTTTAACTGAAGTTTCTCCTTGAATAAACTTATTTGAATTTTCCGCTTGGATGTTAAATAATATCACATATACCTCTAGTTTAATACTACCCCTATTACGCCCCGCCACGTCACCCGCGCGCGCCCCGGCCGGCGCGTGGCGCGGGAATCTTCGTACGGCCGGCCGAGCCACTTTCCCTGTGCTTCCCGGAAATTACGTAGAGGTCCTTTTTCCTCGCGAAAAGGTCCCTAGGAGGTTTTTTTAAAACGTTTTTTTGCGAAAACACCCCTCCAATTTGCAGGATAGCGCCCCGCGGTTATTTAAATTGCGTACGGGTCCTCGATTTTTTTTACAAAAAAGTCCTTTAGCTTTTTCGAAAATACGCATGTGCCCTCGGTTTTTTTTAAAAAACTCCTCGCGGATCATCGCCTCTTTTACTTTGGTACACACGGTGGCTGGCGCGGCGTGGTGCCGCGCCTATGAGGCTAGTAATATATAACAAGAGTTAGAGGCAACTTGCTAACGAATTCTTGGAATCAATATCTCCTCCGTCTGTACGCGACGTAGGCTTCAACTTGATATTGTGGAAAGTAGCTATTATTAAATTTTTTAAAAGACGTTTGCCTTCCTGAACTCAATACCTTCCTTAAAAAAGTGTGTTGTTACAGAGGCACCCCAACCAAAGTTTGTTGGTTAAGAAACGGTTCAAACGGAATATTAATTAGACACTCTGTTAAAGAGAAATGGGGCCTGTTATTTTAGCTGAGATTTATGGCTTTTGGACTGTTCGTGTGAGAGATTATAAAGTAACCGAAACTCACGTGTAGTTTTTGTCGATATAAATGAAGTCGGTATAGTATATGACAATTTTTGCTTTTTAGCCCAAAATTTGAAAGTTTTTTACATATGGACCCCTGGAGAAAAGATTTGCAAAAATGGACCCTTCACTCGGTGCCAAAGCATATGGCGCTCAGGGTACATGTCACGGCGCCATATGCTTTGGCGCTGTAAATGGCCACGTAGGATCCACGGTGGCATAGCACGGCGCCAAATCACATGGCGCCGTGACGTGTAAGTTGGGCGCTAACGGCCGTGGCGCCGTGCTTTGGGACTTAAGCCCGAGCGCGGCCCCCCGGCCCCCCACCCCCTCACTCTATTCTGCCCAAGCCGAAGCAACCGCCGCCGTCGCCACTCCCTTCCCCCTCAAAATCAACTCAAATCCATCCGTTTTTCTCGCGATTTTACTTCCAAATCGAATAAGCAAGGTGAACCCCCTCCTTTCCCTTGATTTTTTGCAATAAATATGGATTATTTGAGGTACATTTCGTATGGGAAGATTTCAAACCCTAGATGAAATTACTTCAATTTGGCTCGGTTTTAGGTTGGATTTTCAATAGATATGCGTAATGTAAGAGTAGTAATGTGTATAGATTCGTTTTTAGGGTTGGATTTTTAGAAATACATATGTTTTTAGGGTTTGATTTAGAAATACATATGTTTTAGGGTTTGATTTAGAAATACATATGTTTTTAGGGTTTGATTTGAGCGAGATTGATGAATGTTTAGATTTAGGGTTTGATTTAGATATACACATGTTTTTACGGTTTGGTTTGAGCGAGATTTCTAAATTTTTAGAAATACATATGTTTTTAGGGTCCATTTTAGAAATACATATGTTTTTAGGGTTTGATATAGAAATACATATATTTTGAGGGTTTGATTTAGAAATAGATATGTTTTTAGGGTTTGATTTAGAAATACATATGTTTTTAGGGTTTGATTATTATTTATACATGGTTGTGTTCGGTTTTAGGTTTTTAGGGTTTCATATACCAAATAGGATGATTTCATGTCAACATGGGCAAGATTGTATGTCCACTTAACCCTTAGTAGCTTTGATTATTGTTTATATTTACAAAATTATATTTTTACCACCCCTAATTTAGATTTGCATTCTCAAAGACAACTTATTGTCAATTACACCAAGTTATATATATATATATATATATATATATATATATATATATATATATATCATATTTTATAAATTTCTTATTTGAATATTTCTTAACCATTGAATTCTAAAATTTATCACAGGATGGCGAGATACCGGCTGCTAGACGAGTTCTACGAGAGGGAGCACCACGGCAGGCTCACGGAGGACGGCCAGGTACGTGTGTGGTCGAAATGTACATGTGTTCAACTTGATGGTCACGCAGCTAACTTTTATAGCAATTTTCAGGAGATATCCATACTTCGTCCTCGAACCCATGATGGGTTCCAGTTGATGCGCTACGACGACCGCTATACCCCACTGCTGCGCCGTGCTGGGCTTCACACGGTCGCTAACCTATTACGGCGGGGCATGCCGGTTTTCAATCCCGCAGCTTTGATCGCACTTGTCGACAGGTGCATTTCCTCTATCGGGTCTATTTGTTTTCGCTTCTATATTCTTACGTACGTAACCAATTCTTTTCTCCTTGTACTATTAACAGGTGGAGGCCAGAGACACACACGTTCCACCTTCCATGTGGGGAGATGACCGTCACGCTGCAGGACATGGCGATGATACTTGGACTTCCTATCAGGGGACAGCCGGTGGTCGGCCCGGCGGTGTCTGAGGGCTGGAGGGCACGTGTGGAGGCCTTCTTGGGCACGCCATTGCCTTCTGCCCCAGATAATGCCAGGCGAGGCCGCGTCTCGGGGGTCCACCTTAGATGGTTGCGGAATATCTTTGGCGAATGCCCTGCTGCCGCGGACGACGCCACAGTGACCTACCACTGCCGCGCCTGGGTCCTGCACATGTTCGGAGCAGTGCTGTTCCCGGACGCCACGGGGGATGCCGCTTCGTGGATGTACATCCACTGCCTCCAGGATTGGGGGGACGCTGGACAGTTCAGCTGGGGCTCGGCGGTCCTCGCATTCCTCTACCGCCAGCTTTGCGAGGCCTGCAGACGCAAGGCGCCCACGTCGACGCTCGGTGGCTGCGTCTTCCTTCTGCAGGTGTGGTAATGCATTTATTTTTCCTACAGTTCTTTGTTTTTGTGCATGGCTAATCGTGTGTCTGCCCGTATGTTCGCTTGCTAGGTGTAGATGTGGACACGCATTCCAGTGGGGCGCCCTCGAGTGTTCCAGGCGCAGCCTTGGCATCCACTGGGTGTGGATGACCTCGGCCCCACCGTTGCATACCTGTGGGATACAGTGTCAGTCCCGTTCGCGACTACTCAGCGGGCGTACGTGGATTTCAGCAACGAGTTTGACACTTTGTCTCCCACGATGGTAAGAAATTGGTACTGCATTTATTTATTCTACAGTTCTTGGTTTTTGTACATGGCTAATCGTGTGTTCGCTTACTAGGTGTCCTGGGAGCCTTACTCCGAGCCACAGGTTCTAGCGCTACCGCTCAGCACCATGTGCCGCAGGGACTCCCATATTTGGAGGATGAGGTGTCCGCCGATCTGCTTCTATGCCGTGGAGATTCACCTCCCCCACAGAGTTGCGCGGCAGTTCGGCCTCGTGCAGTTCTTCCCCCCAGAGGGGATGTCGACTTCTGTTGAGTTGCACAAGTAAGTAACAATTTAAAATTCTTTTGGTTCGTACTAACAACTATTGTTGACATCTGCTATATGTACAGGTTCGACAGGGTCAGCCAACGAAAGGCGACGGACTTCGCTGATCACCACCGACAGTACGTGCAGTGGTGGAGGAAGATGGAGGACAACTGCGAGCCGGACAGTACCCCCCACAGTAACGCCAGCTTCCGGGATTACTTGTCCTGGTACCACACTGCCACGCGCTACAGGCTGAGGCAGCAGTGGACCGATGTCGACTACGCGGACCTCGCTTCGTCCGAGGACGAGGACACTGCGTACGACAAGCGTGCGAGGGAGGGCACAGTGGTCGAGGCCACTCCGATTCTCGATCGAGTGGTACGGAAAGCATGATATTTGCAATACTTTGGTTCCATACGTTTATCTTGCACTTATGTTTACTTATTTCTTTAGGGGACTTCTCTCCAAACCTCGGTGCGTGAGATCGACGAGGTTCTCGGCCACCTGGACAGCGAGAGCCACCCCCTGAGGGACTTCCTGCAGGTACGAAGATAATTCGTTAGGTTAGATCGATTCAGCATGTATGCAATTATGACATATCATTACTTGCAGAGACTTCGACGTCGCCTCGGTCGGGCGGCAGGTTGGTGTGGTTGCCGCGCACGCACGGACGTCGCATCACCACCGGCGGCCTCCCAGCACTCGGGTGCCGCTGCAGCCTCGTCGTCACACGTCGGCACGCGCCAGTCCACGAGGAGCTCGTCACGCACTCCGACTTTCAGTCAGGGCGATGACGACGACGACGAGGCGGAGCAGGATGACGAAGAGGCGGAGCACGAGGACGAGGAGGCATCTACCCACGACGAGATTGGGATGTCGCAGATGCCCGACGCACTATCTACTCAGGCTTCCCAGCGGCCTCGTCGTTCGGCCCGTCCCCCGAGCATGTACACTCCAGGGTCTGATGCCTTGGCCAAGGTCAAGGGAAAGGCCAAGAGGCAGTGAGAGTGACTATTTTGTGCGCTGAGACGTGTTATGTAATGTTTTGAGACTTTTGATAGTTATATGATGTTATGTGATATTTTGAGACTTTTGATAATTATGCGATGTTGTCATTTGAGTTGTTCAGATGTTTTATGTGTGAATGCATATGTATGTGTGTATGTGCATATGTTTTGCGGCAAAAACAGCAAGGTTTGTTGTTTTTTCTACAGGTGAAGCTAGCACGGCGCCAGATCCTTTGGCGCCGAGAGGTTTATATACGGCGCCAGGGTCTTTGACGCCTTTTGCGGCGCCAAAGAATATTGCGCCGTATATAAACCTTTCGGCGCCGTGATAGCTAAATATGACGCTAGAAGATTTGGCGCCGTGATAGCTGTATTTGCACTGCAAAATTCGGGCTAAGTCCCAGAGCACGGCGCCACGGCCTTTAGCGCCCAACTTACACGGCACGACGCGATGTGATTTGGCGCCGTGCTATGCCACTGTGGATCCTACGTGGCCATTTACGGCGCCAAAGCATATGGCGCCGTGCCATGTACCCTGGGCGCCATATGCTTTGGCGCCGAGTGAATGGTCCATTTTTGCAAATCTTTTCTTCAGGGGTCCATATGTAAAAAACTTTCAAATTTTGGGCTAAAAAACAAAAATTTTACGTATATGACCCTATCTTGAAAAGGCATTCTATTTAAAAGCTAGTTGATGTAGAAAAATAAAAAATTGAAGCCAACAACTGAAAAGAACCGCCCATCGTGACCACTTTCATCACGCCATTGCCATGTACATATTGTGTGATATAACTTAAGTATGGTTTGTTCTCTCGTGTAGATATCGAATGTATTGTGCGATATAAAAATATGGTTTGTTGTCACGTGTAGAAATGGAATGACTCCTGAATCCTGATGATCGCACGGCACGGGGCAGCGCGCCACGACTAAACACGCGGTAGCGCGTCCGGAAGCACACACATGCAGCCAAGAGCATGAATGCAGACGCGCACGTTTCTTTGCGCCGCTGTGGCAGCACGTTTCAAGTAGCTGGGACACGTTTGACATCGCGAGGCGTCAAGGTGATACCGTGATAGATCACACGCTTGGTTTTTACTTACTACTAGTACTAGCTCGGTATTTTTTTTTGTTCCACGTAGATCTAGGAAAGGTGAGGTGGCCGGCCCGTTTTTGTTCATCAGTGCGGCGCGTGTTAAGCAATCCTCCTCCATCACCGGTATTGCTTGCCGCCGTGTATAGTCTTGCCATGTATAGATGACTGATTGTATCTCTATATTATGAATGGAAGCCTGTGCACGCAAGCATCTTCTCCAATCTTCTACCTCTCTCTTCTAATTCACAGCGCGAGATGAGCTCCCTTGGCACAGTGGAACCGGTGGCAAAAAGAGAGACACTAAGACCGATATGGTAACAAAGAAAGTTGAATAATAACTTCAAATTTTATCTAAGTATTTATCAATCATTTATTACAATAGCTATATGAAACTACGAAGATCGAAAACCCAAAATTTCGAAATATCTCAGCACTACAGTTATTTCAGTTCGTGAACAGTGAAAAACAACACCGTTTTAAATCTAAAAATCCATGAAATTTTCGATCCGTAGATCCAAAAGATTTAATATTTGAACCAAGGTTAGATCATGATTTTAAAAACCTATCTCAACCAAAAATATTGAAAGAACTTAAGATAGTTGAGATCTTTTGGTTCATGAAGCTCTGTTGTATTAAAACGGAACTAAAATATAAAATTGAGCTATTTCTCAAATCAAAACTCTAAATCATTTGAAATTTGGTATGCAGATTCTCTAGGTTGCCAGAAACATATTCCAATCAATAATCAAGAAAAATCGTTGACAAATGCCTGAACTTTCCTCGTTTGAAGGAATGTTGCACCAAAAAACAGTGAATATGACTTGCTTATGGGTGAATGATAGCCAAGACGGTTTTAGATATGTTTCCACATATCACAGTAAGCAATCATATCAAAGAAATGGAGCCAAAAACACTCAGATCAAGAAATCACTCGTGAGGGTCCAATCCAAGTAAAATCGGGTTTCTTCATGAACTTGCCAACCAAATGCCTAAATAGGTAGAGATTAATTTTCAGAGATTATCTCCATCTCTTGCACGTCATTGGCATAGCAAGATCAAAAAGTAAAGAGAAAAGAGCAGAAACTAACCAAGTTAAGAGCAAATCAATCAATACAAGAGGGATCTATGAAAATAAACAAAGATTGAGGTATTGCTACTTGAGGGTGGATATTTTATGAGATTATCTTCATCTCTTGCTCGTCATTGGCACAGCAAGATCAATAAGTAAAAAGAAAATAGTAGAAACCAACCAAGTTAAGAGCAAATCAATCAATACAAGAGGGATCTATGAAAATGAATAAAGATTGAGGTATTGCTACTTGAGGATGGATATTTTACAGCCACTCTACTTGGAGGATAAGAGAACACACTACAATACTCACTTCTCAAATGCTAACTATAGAACACTTGGCTTCAATTGCAAGGATTAGATGTGTTAACTCTGAAAGCATATAGGCCCCTAAAAATAATTTTGATAATTAATAACAACAATGGTTAAATATACTAATTTGTTTGTTAAGATGTTTCAAAGGTTTAATTCTGGATTTTGATGACATCATGGAAAGTGTATGCATAAGTGATCAAAGATCGACGTAGATCAAGATTGAGTTCAAGGCAAAGGAATATTATAGTCTAAGGACTTTTTTATAGCTTTTTACTGGCCTTAGTGTTTGGATGAAAAGACTATATTTATATAATAGTGTCGTACTATAAAGATGGATCATGGGTAGTAGCTTGAAGCTTAATTTGTGACACTTTAATCAATTAAATGTTCATGCATGCATTTGGATTTCATTTGGAACCCTCTCTCGTTTTCCTTGAAAAGCTGTATGACCATAGGTTTTTGACGATAGTACCGTTGCACTGGTACTACTAGCTGTTATATGCCTGTAGCTTATTTTCAGAGAGGCACTTTTGGCATTCCTTGAAACCGTACCACCGCATCAGTTGCACAGTAGTATCGCACAATGGTATGCCGCATGATTGGTAGTACTATGAAAAATTTGTAGTACCGAAATCTAATTAGCGGTAGCTATTTTTTAGATATGTATATTTTAGAGCATTCTCTTATCTGGAAATCGGTACTACCACAGCTGGAGTGCAGTACTACCGCATGATCGGTACTACCAATATTTGAAGTAACAACTAGTTTTTGTGCATTTAATGAATCTTAAATAGCTATTGAACAGGGCATTACTACATGATGGTAGTATCACAATTCCTAATTTTGGGGATTTTGACCCCAATGGTTATCCTAGTGGGTGTAACCTATAAATACCTGCTCACTAGCAACAAGAGCTCTATTCTTGACCTTATTGAGTACCATTGAGCTCCTTGTGCACTCTCTACTACGTATTTGTTCTAATTTTATATTTTGAGGTAGTTAAGAGCATTCAAGTGCATTGCATCATTAGTTGATCTTTATGGCACTTGAAAACCTTCAAGCAAGGCGTTGTGATTCATTAATCTTAGTAGTTACCGACACCTAGATGGCTTAGAGAAAGTTGGTGTGGTGATCTCTTCAAAGAAAATTGTGAAGAGAATTGTCACCGTTTGTGAGTGATATGATGCTCACCATCTCCGGAGTGCAAAAAGAGCAACCTTAGTGAAATTGAAGCATTGATGCTTAATTCGTGGAGCCGGTCCAATCTGTTTGGGTTTACCTCAATATGGATTAGTAAAGACCGGCAAGTCTTCGACACCACAAAAAATATTATATTTCTCCATTGTGGTTTACTTTTTCATCTTTACTTTTCGTATTTATATTTCTAGCATTTATATTGAATTGAATTTTATAGCTAGAAGTGTATCTAGTTTTTACATTGTTTGTGGTGCCTTAGTGAAATCTAGAACATTTAGGTCTTTATTGTATAAAAGGTTTTTAATTAAGTTTATACTTGCTAAAAAATTATGATTTAACCAAAACAATATAAAAATCTTCTATTAACCTTTAGTTGATTCTCTTTGATCTTACAAACTTTCAAGTCTTCGTCTCAATCCGTTAAATGGACAAGCAACGAGCACATATCTAATCCTAAAGGATACACGTTTTTAAAGCGCATAAGTCCGAATCCGCTAAATCTTTAACCTTGATTCAACTTAATCTTCTCAGTTTCTCCTTAACCTAAACCGTTTTTCCAAGCGCCGTGGTTTTCATCCAAAGTAGTTTTCGATATTTTGGTCAACTTACCAAAATATCATTTCTTGACACGGTCTTCTTGTTTCATTGCAAGTAATTATCATACTCGACACGTGTAGATGCACCACTGGCTTGCCACCTATCGGAAAGTCTCTCTTGGACCATGACTCACTTGGACCGACTAAGCCACGTGCAACCCACCGCTCAAACTTTCCTTTAATTTTTTCCATCTTTCTAGTGTCACGCTTGAGCTTAGCCATCTCATCCGGCATCTTTGGTCGTTATTGGGCCTCGGCTCCTCCATGAGCATAATATCGATCCTCGTCGTTGACCATGGTTGACTTCAAGGCATATTCAAAGTCCAAGAAATCATTTTCGAGTATAAGTTCTTCATAACTTGATTCACATTAGGTATAACATGTATCATGTAATATATATATATACGGACCTAAGTGAAACTAAATCATCTCATGACTTAATTTTTTAAAATTATCTATTTCTATAAGCTGTTCAGATAAATATGTAAATGACAGTGATTTTTCACAACAGAACACTGGAAGTTCTCGTATTGTCCTCCGTAGAGGGAGACCCTTTCTTTCCCCTGCTGAAACGCTTCCTTCCCTTCTTTGTAAGCAACTGCCGTTCCACTCTGCTAGACTCGTTCCACAGCCGTACCACTGCATGGAAGCAAGAAGCACACAAAAATGGTCTACAAGTTTACTAGTGATGCTAAACGCTGATGCATGTCATTATTGAGTACTCTGGTCTGTGGTGTACACTTGCAAACTGCAGTCTCTTGTGTAATGGTTTGGTAACATCCATAAAACACAGTTTAGTCTTTCTATTTTGCTATTGTACAGTGGATTGAAATTTTTGTATCTCTCAATCACCTGAAGTTATGCTCTTAGTTATCTAAAGTTATAGTGTACTAATTCTCTTCTCTTAAAATTATATTCTCAGTTATTTAAAATTATAGTATAAAAAATAATTAAAGATGAAGAGCGCATAAGCAATAGTCACTCCTAAGGGCAAAATGTTCAGCAGGCCTTCACATCAACAACTCACCTTCACGTACATACAGCAGTTTTTCACGATACTCTCAAACTCCAGACTCTGCTGCTGCGCGCAACCCACATCGGTCCATACAACACCGAGTAGATCAACCGAGCGTGTCTCCGCAAAACGCCCGGTCGCGTTCATATGCTTACGAGTTGCGCGACCCCGTCGGCGTTAGTGCCCATCGATGCCTTCTTCCTCCTACACCACACCACCACCATCACAGTTGACAACCAGTTCGTCTCGTCTCCCTCCCCTTCCTCTCCTCTGATCAGCTCACTCTCCGGACCCAACCAACACACCATCGATCCTGACCTTTACCAGCATTGCCCCCAGTGATGAAGCCTCTGTACCTGCGGAGCAGCGGCAGCTTCAAGAAGCTGCTCCTCTCCATCGGTCACCGCGCCACCAAGCCCGCCGGCGTGGGCGACGCCAAAGAAACGCACGCGGCCGCTGCGACAACGCCGGAGTCGCCGCGGAAGGCCACGTGGCGGTGCTTCTCCTACGACGAGATCCACCGCGCCACCAACGCCTTCCACAAAGGTACAGGCGCGCGCGCGCGCGCTGCATTCGATACAGAACGTGACGCGATGCGTTGCTCCGAATTGACGCCTGAGGTGTTGCGTCGTGCAGATAACCTGGTGGGGAGGGGCGGGTCGTCGGAGGTGTACCGCGGCAAGCTGTCCGATGGGCGCGCGGTGGCGGTGAAGCGGCTGATGGGGGCGTCGGCGTGCGAGCGTCGGGAGCGGGACTTCCTGGCGGAGCTCGGCACGGTGGGGCACGCGCGGCACCCCAACGTGTGCGCGCTCCTCGGCTGCTGCGTCGACCGCGACCTCTACCTCGTCTTCCGCTTCTCCCATCGCGGCTCCGTCTCCGCCAACCTCCACGGTACCACCATCCAACGCAACGACAGTAACGGCACACACTTAAGAAAGAACTTGCCATGGCCATTAATGGCGTTTGACGTTTTTTGGTCCATTGATGTGTGTGCAGACGAGAAGTCGCCGGCGATGGGTTGGGAGGTGCGGTACGGCATTGCCCTCGGCACGGCGAAGGGGCTGGAGTACCTGCACAAGGGCTGCCGGAGGAGGATCATTCACCGGGACATCAAGGCCTCCAATGTGCTGCTCACACAGGATTTCCAGCCTCAGGTCAGGTGCCACATTTCTATCATGACTCTGTTCCTTCAGAAAAACGAACATAAACTGATCCAATTTCCTTTGTTGTGTGACAGATCTCTGATTTTGGTCTCGCGAAGTGGCTGCCGTCGGAGTGGACGCACCGGGCGATCGCGCCGATCGAAGGGACGTTTGGGTAAGTATGTTTACTCATGGGTGAAATTTAATCGGGTTGACAGCGAATTGTGATGGAAATGACATGGTTTTGAGCGATTTCAGGTGCCTGGCGCCGGAGTACTACACGAACGGGATCGTCGACGAGAAGACCGACGTGTTCGCGTTCGGCGTGTTCCTGCTGGAGATCATGACCGGGAGGAAGCCGGTGGATGGAAGCCACAAGAGCCTTCTTAGCTGGGTAATGTACAAACTACTAAAACATTTGGTCGTTGCACTAACTGCAATGCACATATGTCCAGGCAAATACTCTTGATCACTGAATCTACTTTGTGAATTGTTAACAATGCAGGCTAGGCCTTTCCTGAACGAAGGCAAGATCGAAGAGCTGGTGGATCCAAGGATCCGCAGCGGCTACGACGCCGGGCAGGCGCGGCGGCTCGCGTTCGTGGCGTCGCTGTGCATCCGCGCGTCGGCGATGTGGAGACCATCCATGAGCGAGGTACTTGATTGGGGTCACTATATCTCAAGTAGGTCGCATCATGTTCCTTAAGAACGCAACGAGGCTTGTCCATTCCTCAAGCAGGCTCGCTGGAATGGAACACTACACTACTGCCTACTTGCAATCTTTTTTCATCTCGATGTGTGATGAGCTAGCATTTCTAGGCAAATTAGTCATAATTTAGGGCAGTGATTCATGACAGGACGCCCCCAGGCACATGTCTCCATGTAGTAGCCTACAAACTACTCTGTTGTTGCTTAATTTACGTGTAACAGCACTAGTAATGTACTAAAGTGACTACAAACTGATGATGCAGGTGTTGGAGCTGTTGGAAGGCGTCGAGATCCGGCAAGAACGGTGGGCGATGCCCGAGGCGGAGGACGACGAGAAAGAGCCGTGGTTGGGCTTCGACGACCTCGACGACGACGAGGAATTCAACACTCCATCCAACACTCCATCCCCTTCTTCCTCCTCATCAACCTTGAGCACTTAGTAGTGTCTAAGAATCTGAGATGCCTGTGATGTTCACAACGAATTTTTTGCTAGTTGCTCCACTGGGCCCACTTGCAAATAGAAGCCTATCTTCTTCTCCTTTTTTTTTTCTGAAATCAATACAATGTTATCTTCCAACAGTCCATGAAAAGCAAGTAATACCAAGTCCCATAGGATTGATCGTGACATGAACAGCAAAGATGTACTTGCGTGCATATACTACAGGGGGATGTGTGTGTGTGTGTGTGTGTGAATATCAGGAACAAACAAAATATCAGGCAAACTGAGCTTTTGTCGGCCACAGACTGACCTAAACCTCGAGAGATTTCACAGCCTAGCTGCGTCGTCTCAAGCACCGTCTAGTGTCTACCTCTCTTCTTTCTTCCCGTTCTTCTAGTAGCCTCTCTTCCTCTCTGGTTTTTGGTTTTTTTTCTTTTTGTTTTCTCTATCTTCAGACACTAGGCTTCCTATTGATTGTACTATTTCATTTCTCTTAATGAAATGAGGTGCAATTCTTTTGCATGTTCCAAAAAAAAAAACCTGGAGAGGTTGGACCTTCTCAAGAGTAGTAAGTACTCGGCAGGCTACGTGCTACATCTGTTGGGCTACAGTTATGCGAAGGTGACAAAGCGTGGCACTAATTTATAGTGAGCAGTTGGGTTCGTTGCCAAGTGGCCTTGATTTGGTTGCGTCAATTACACGAGGAAAGCTAGCTGCAGCTGCAGTGCCGTGGCATGGCAGTTTGGGACAGGTTGAGCTGTGCCCCATTAAAGCACGTGCTGCATCCAAGCTAGTACTAGCTCAGCAGCTCTTGACCCATCCTGACCCGAGGGTACGCTCAGATTGGCTTGTCCACGATAGGTGTAGTTAATGATTTTTAGTTAGAAAATAAAAAGTAATAATTAAAATGTGTATTTTTTTAAAGAAGAGAACTAATGGTAGGAAAATAAAAGAGATGTGTGTACAAGATAAGAGTAAAAGGAGTTAGATGTATAATGCGCTTATGACTGTCTATCTTATTTCTGAAGTACGAAGAGAGTCAGTAAGAAACCCTAGATTGCCTCTACTGGATGCTAGCTGAGCTCCCGAAATGGAGCGGCATGTTCGCTCCTCCATTGGCATGGGGAAAGGCAAAGAATCCTATGGCCTGTGTGTGTGGGGGCAGCTATTGATGTGAGATGTTTATCTTTTCAAGGCTCTGGAAGCTGTTGAACATGCCTAGCTAGAGGTTGACAAGCAAGGTTTTGCTCGAAAAGCTTAAAGTGGAGTACAATGCATTGGTGTTCATGCGTGTGATTTAACTATTTGCCTCGGTCTTTAGTGCCGATTTCGTCTGAAATAGTTATCTGACAGAAAACTGTGCTTTCTAGACCTGCGACAGGGAGAGATCGGCGCAAGAAAAGAATATTGCAGAGTGGCGCAACCAGTGGTAAATGAGAGCAAGATGGAAGCACTTTTCTTATTGTTTCGGCTTCAGTTTCTGGCTTATTTTTCACTATTCTTAAATTTCGTTTTTTATTTTTTTTTGAATTTTTTTGAGTTTTTTACCGGTTCTTTTTTCCTGTATTCTTTTGCATTACACGTGATGGGTTAACCCATTTTTTCTATTTTTAAAATTTTTAAAATTTAATTATACCAAATAAACCACCTTCAGCTACAGTGCAATTTTAGCCAGATATAGTAAAATAAGCTATAAACCACAGCCCAACGGATCACCACCTATCGGGCTTTTAGGTACCCAAAAACCAAATTAGTACGAACACATGGCAAACACTGATCCAAGCGTACAGAGTCTGACCTTGACTCAGTGGAGAAAGGAACAAGAGCTTCTTTCCAAGAAACGACAAGTGAGGGCGGTTCGATACTGCAACGGAGTCAAACCTACCATGGCCTAGCTAGCATATACGGTTCACAAAGATCAAACTAAACTGGATTGTTCACAGTGCCTAACCCAACCAGGACAAGAGATAAGGTCATATGGCTAAGATAGCGACCTGGATATGCAGTGGCCTATGAAAAACAAAGCAAACATTTCTAGTGACCAGAAACACAAATATTTGCATGATTGGCAGAAAAAAAGAATCCCTATTATTATCATGACACCTGGACTTCATCCATTGACACGAGCGATTTAGCCATCTCTTTCTCGTTAATAATCTTATGATGAATAATTTACAGGGTCATCACATCATGCAAAGTTGTAATCACTTGCACAGCTGCACCAACTAAATGCCTGACAAGAACTGATGATGGCTCACCAGCAAATGTTTGACGGGAATGAAAGAATGTGATGTTCAACAATACCGTATGTTCTGCTTAAATATAGCTAAAATTGTTAGTATTAGCACTTCCTGCAAAGAAAATTGTTTTCATTTACCTAATTTCCTTGTTGATGTCTCGTGATGAAATAAGCTAATGTTAACTTTGTTCCAGAAGAAAACGTACACATTACAAATAATCCAAGTTGCCGACGTACACACGCGCCATCGCAGCCGACTACCCTACCTTTTCCGATCTGTCTCCAGGGACGCGACGGCGATGGCGACCGCGGCGGGGAGGGGAGGATACGGTGGCGATGCAGCAGGCGGATGGGCTGGGCCCACTTGTTACGACGTGACGCTTGCTTTTTCTTCTCTCTGTCTTTCGTGTGCTGCTTGTGTTTGTTTTCTTCTTTTACTAGCGCAGGTACTGTTGCTGCTCTCGCCTCGAGAGCGCTGCGATCATGAAGGCGGAGCCTCAGGGAAGATGATGAACGCGACGAGAAAATGTTGTGTGCGCTCCGCTGCCTTGGCTTCAATCACACGCGACGTGCATTGCTGCTGGACGATGGCCTCGGACGAAACCACGCAACGGGTGCTCTGCTGCCTATCTTTGACTTTCTTGACCGAGCGCCGTGCGCCGAGAGTGTTGCGCGAGACGAGCGCGAAACGGAATCGCCGAGATGATTTTTTTCAACGACTTGGTTCTCACCTACGCTTTGATACCACTTGTTAAACTTTGATCTAGGAGAAAAACGCACATATTGCAAATAATCTGAGAGAACACAGGAGAATTTCTGAATTTCTCTATTCTCTTATTTACTCCCCTTTTTCTTGCTTTTCTTACAAAACTGGCTACAACCCCCTCAATATATATGCTAATAATCTCCTACTAGCATACGTATTCGGACTTCAAGTTGGATACAACTTCAACTTGAGTTACACACGAAGACGGACTCTACTACGTCTTGAACTCTAAGTCAAGATTGTTTCTAACAGCTAACAAAAGATCAAATGTACAACTCTTTATTTATGATGCATCAGTCCATTTCCTGTAGTATAGTTTGACAATGCCAGATTCCAGGAAGGCATCTGGACATTTAAGGACTATGGACCACGCATTGATAACACTGGCCAGTAAGACAAATTTATAAATGTTCGTGGCATGGGTCAAAATATGAATTAGTATTGTCTATCAACAAAAATTCCAGATAAACATGTCCAGTCGGTTTCTAGTCCTTGTATGCTTCTTAATCGGCAAATTAGTGACCAAAGAAAATGAGCTGGTAAAGTACGACCTACTGGGTTTAAGATTTAAGAACTACCATGCTTCACTTTCACCTACATAATGGGTTTCAGCATGTTGAGCAAGGAAACATATTTGTGCCCGTACAGCTACAGGACATCTGATGCTAAGAATACAGAAAAAGGATTTTCCTTTGAAAAGAAAATAACAATGACAGGAAGAACAAGACCTTTTTCTTTTCTTTTGAGAGAGGGAGAACAGGACCTTATGGACCTGACGCAGATGTATCATTGACTCTGAAATGTTTCTTTACCGATGTGAGTGAGATATAGGAACAAACATGGGGACAGACAATTAAATACCGCAAGCATTAAACCACACCAGAGCGTCAAGAACAGCGTACCTGATCCAGGACATGTTTTAAATGAGTCTCAAACAAGAAATTGACTTCTTTCTTGTTATGAACCTTAGTTCATAACGGGTAAACACCACCAAGAAGATGGCCGGATGGAGTCGGCGTAGGGAGGGAGGAGAGATTATAGACTAGGAAGACTTTGTTATTATTCTGCTTGATCACAATAGCATGCGGTAGCCTCTTTGTATAGATGGCTCCCCCTAACAGATGTAATCTAACTCCAATCATATCTCTAACTATATCTCTAATACAAGGAAACCAATCTCTAACTCAAATAGAAACCAATCTCTTATTCCTAATAATAACCCAACTGGCCCAAGGCCCACGTCTATAACATTACACCCCTCCCGGACAAGCAGCTCGTCCTCGAGCTGCTAAACGGCGGTCAATGGAAGACCGTTGATGCCGATGTAGAAGACGAACGGTGGCAGAGTGCTGCAGCGGATGGAGACGGACGGCCAGATCCACACGGAACAAAGATAGACGAAGTGTAGCGCCTTCGGAAATAGAATGCCTGCAAAATACTTTTTTTTCCAACACCTGCAAAAGGGGGAAAAATTTTCCTCTCTTTTTTTTTATGCCTTAACACTTAATCGGTCGGTTTTAAAACCGACCGACACCCACGAGGCCCGAACGCATCAGCCAGGGGCGACACCAGGGGCGCCCAGCGGAGCGGCGGCAGGCCGGCGTAGCGGCGGCCAGAGGAACGGCGACCGGTGGAGCAGCGGTCTGCGGCGGCTGACGGAGCGGCCGGCCGGCGGAGCAGCTGCGGCGACGGCTCGGCCGGAGACTGCGACGGCTGCGACGCGGCCGGAGGGGGCGGCGGTGCGGCGAAGGTGGCCCGACTGAGGCGGATCTGGAGCGGTGGCCGTCGGTGCGGCAGTGACGGCGGCTCGGGCGGCAACGGCTGCGACACGGCCGGAGGGGACGCCAGCGGCGGCGGCGATACGGGCGGAGGAGGCCCGGACGAGTGGCGGCGGCGCAGGTGGAGGAGACCCGGGCTGCGGCGGCAACGGCTCGGCGGCGACGAACCGCGCGGCGGTTCCAGCGATGGCTGCCCCGGCGGCGGTGAAGAGCGGCGGCGACTGACGAAGCGGAGGCGGACCAGGCGGCGGAGGCTAACCGCGACCGGGAGCGACGACTCCGACAGCGGTGGCGGCGGATCAGCCGACGGCGGCCGAGATGGCGGCGGATCTGGCCACGGCTTGGGCGACCACGACCCGGACGACGGCGGATCTGGCAAGGTGGCCCCGGCAATGGCGGCGGCTGCACTGGCAGGGATGGCCCGAGCGCCGTCGACGGAGCAGCGGAACGGCTCGGGCGGCGACGATCCATGCGGCGGCGGCGGAGCAGCCGAGCGACGGCCATGGAGGACGGCGGCGACAGACGACGTCGCGGCGGCGGCAGCAGACACCAGGCGACGGCGGGTGAGGTGCTGAACGGAGGCGCCGGAGACGACGCTGCGGCGACCACGTCGGCGGTTGAGACGCTGGACGGGGACGCTGCGGTGATGCAGTTGACGGGAACTGGTAGTAGCGATGGCTGTTGTTCTTGTTTTTGTTGGAGATCGGATGATGTTGGATGATGTGTCTTGCTCTTTGTTTCTTGTTGCTCCTTCCTCCGATTCTCCATCCTCTCAAGGATGGCATGCATGTTGAGAAAGAGGTCCGTCATCTTCTTGTTGATGCTGGCCATCTCGTTGACGCTAGCTTTTATCATGGCTAACGACTCGGCAGTAGGGCGAATCGCAGAAACCATGGTAGTAGAAGTCGTGGGAAGGGATCGACTGCTCTGATACCAATCTGTTATGAATCTTAGTTCATAACAGGTAAACACCACCAAGAAGATGGCCGGATGGAGTCGGCGTAGGGAGGGAGGAGAGATTATAAACTAGGAAGACTTTGTTATTATTCTGCTTGATCACAATAGCATGCGGTAGCCTCTTTATATAGATGGCTCCCCCTAACAGATGTAATCTAACTCCAATCATATCTCTAACTATATCTCTAATACAAGGAAACCAATCTCTAACTCAAATAGAAACCAATCTCTTATTCCTAATAATAACCCAACTGGCCCAAGGCCCACGTCTATAACATTTCTATGATTTATCACGAATTATAATATGCAATCTTCATAATAATATAAATATATAACACCGAAGGTTCTACGATAACCTGTAGTGTGTTCCAAAGCTAATGCATGTATTACCAAACTAGTGTTAGTTAGATATGGGAATTAAGAATCCTTGACGCACAAACTTTAGGATGGCACGTGTACCTTTACGATCAGTAGACAGCATTTGAGAAATGCACCTCAGGTTAGTATACTGAAGAAGCTCTTGTACACAATTATTGCCCAAAGCAGACAAAGGCTTCTTTGGAGAAGATAGCCTAAACTAGAAGAAAATACATTGAACATATGATCAGTAAACCAATACAAGTGGTTGACCTGACAAACTGATGCGTGAATTGTCAGACCAAACCCTTGTTCTTTCGTTCCTACTGTTTCTTATTCCACTCCCATGGTGCAATGAATTGGACTAGACAGAAATAGTACTACATTTGAGAAGCAAGTTCAACTGCAAACCACCAGGCAAAAATTTATTGAACAAAACCGAAGTGTATAATAATCTATAGATTCTACGCTGGGTAAAGAAGCAGAATTAAGAAAAAAGACAACAACGGATAAGATCCCACAAGCACGAAAAAAGGCAATGGCCTGCCGTAAGTACCCATGAAGACATCAAGCTAAGATGGAAAAAATAGCATTGTATATTGTACGCAGTAACCTACGTATACAATAATAAGCAGATCCATCCAACAACTGCAGCTTGCTAGTGTAAAATGGGTGGTGTTGGTATCACCTGCTTGATTGTACAAAGGCAAGATTGAATCAATCATTGTACATCATGTGCCATAATTCTGTTTAGTATCCATAACCGCTCTGAATCTCACATTTGCTATACTAGCTTCTTACTGTATTGATCAACCAACCGTTGCACATAGACTTGACATGATTGGACGTCAAAGGTCCAACAGAGGAAGGCCATATCGGCCAGAAAATTGATAGCCTCCCTGCATAGTAAAAGGGCAGGCTTAGCATCATGCACGTGAGAAAAAAATGTGAACGCTAAAAAAAACACAGTAAGATAGAGGTAGTACAGAATATTTGTATTTGGTATTCCCGTTCTTCTAGCCACTTCATCGATGTGTACTCCAATTTCGAGGGCACTGTGGAAAGCAATTGTCAGTCCAAATCTCCAAGATAAGCTTTTGAAATAACTTCTGGTTTTAAAAACTAAAAATCATTTAGAACGCGTTGGTTTTTTAACGTGGTTTTTCCTTTTTTTCCCTTTTTCCTTTGCATTATCTATAGAAATATAACGATAGTTTTATTTTTCTATATTTTATTCATTTTCCCTTAATTAAATACCGCAAAAAAAGTAACAACCGTTGCAGTATCATTTCAGTCAAAAAACAAAAACCACAATATTTTTGAACGAGGCCCGCGGTAGGTCGGTACATAATGGTACCATCATGGTAAGGATGCCCAATGCAACAGTGGAAAAACAGTGAATTTTCTTGTCAAGAAAAGTTAAGGAGAAAAACTTAAGTGCCAGAATACTTGAAGTCAGAAAATCCATGGCAACTGGCAAGTACCAGACCAGGACTTGTTACAGTTCGACCTTTCACTTGATTTTATACAAAAACTTGGAACAAAGGTACCATGCAAGCAGTATATTCCTTGTGGCTTGTGCAGCTCCATAATCTCGCAACAGCCGCACAGTGCATGATAATGAAATGATGACCATAAAAATTGATTCGTTTGCATGGAAACATTTCCAGAGATGTAATAGGAACCCATGTTTTTTATGTACAGTAAGATTAGCAGCTTACAGCCTTTTCCACATTATTTTAGTGCTATTAATACAGTCCATTTGTGTTAATGGACCATGTAGAGCATAAGTTTGCTGTAGGTTGTAGCACAACTCCGCACCATTTTGGCTGACTGTTTTTACATATATTCCAAGTAATAAAGCAGTGTAAACTATAATGAACAGTCAATTTCTTGATACCGGGACCATAAAAATAAATTAAGTGACAAATGAAAGGTTGGAACCAACTTGCAATCTATGATTGGGATTAGCATTTGGAAAATTATTAGCATAAATAGTTAAGCAAGTCATGACAATAGAAGCTAAGAGTTCTATTAGTATCTTCATCCTTTCTTACAACTTCCAGCAGAAAATAAAACTTACAGTATTTATGGTTCTTGCATAACATCCAAAACCATTTTTTGCAGGTCATGCTATTGTCCACCAGTGCCTGAGTATGCTGAAAACTGGGCCAAAAAAAGATCTTTTTTTAAAGAAAAAACATGATCTTACAAGATCAGTTAAGAGACAGAATACTTACAGCTAAGGGACAAAGAATACTTGCAGATAAGAACAGTTAAGGATATAAGTTAGTGGATACAACTTAAGGCACTAAAGAAAGATTCTAGAGAACAGGTAATTAATTATCTCGATTCCATAATGCTTGAGTATAAAATTGGCAGCTCAATGTAACCAAATCTTAATTCACAAATATACTGACTAACTCATATACTTTTGCTCTTTTCCTTTATCAAGTAATAATTATAATTGAATGTATCATAAAATTTCATACTTGGTTTACTTGAGGAGTAAAATGAACTTGATGTTCCCACACTCCACCAGAAAAAGGCACATGAGTAGATGTATTTGTTTGAACTGCGCGAGGGAATTGCCCTTGGTTTACTTGAGGAGTAAAATGAAATTGATGTTCTCACTCCACCAGAAAAAGGCAGATAAGTAGATGTGTTTGTTTGAACTGCAGGGGGTAGTTGCCCTTGGTTTACTTGAGGAGAAAAATGAACTTGGTGTTCTCTCACGCCACCAGAATAAGGCACATGAGTATATGCGTTTGTTTGAACTGCAGGAGGGAGTTGCCCTTGCATCTTCAAAATAAAAAGAAAATGATCATTAATTGTTTTTCTCATTGTCAAATAGAAGTAGAATACTGTAATAAAATTGAATTATTTGCTTTCTGTACCTTTGGTGGAACATTTAGGTACAATTCATATGATTCATTTGATCCTTTACCCTTGGTGACATTTGTTTGTTTACTTATCTGAGTCCCTGCTCTCCAGATGATCACATTGGGGAGGAGGAAGAAGGGGAAGGCACTGTGCTTGGAGGTGCCCCTAGGTACCCTTGGGAGGGAACTGACAGAGACTACAAATACGAAGAGGTGCTTAAATATCTGTCCACCAAATTCCTCAAAGTATGCATGTTTGAGTATTAATTATTGGGGAAATTTTACCATCCTTGAGGGGGAAGAGGTACCAAATTTGAGCCATTGATCACACTGATCGAACGGCTGAGATTTGGCAGTACCTAGTGGTACCGGACGCAAGGTACCAAGAGGTACAAGGTACCAAGAGGTACCAAATTTTGAGCCGTTGATCACACTGATTGAACGACTGGATCTAATTTGGTACCTCTTGGTACCTTGTACCTCTTGGTACCTCCTCAAGGATAGGATTGACTTATTGTAGACAATTGATTAGTCAGTAGTATTTTGGAGGACTTATCATGCAAGTATTCCAGAGCTTGCATGCCTGATAGTTTTGTGGTTTTCATGCTCTGACAGCCACATCTAGCTGTTCCATTGTATGACTCGCATGCTGCCTTTGCTTGTTGCTTTTGGAACATTAAAGTGTGTTTTCACACTATGTTTATTGGTTTTCTTTACTTTGTTCCCCTTGTGGGTTTGCTTCCAAACAGACTTAGCTTGTTAGAACAAAATCAATTTATTTGCATGCTTTTCCACCCTTACTTGAACCAGTTAGCCTTTTATTATATAACGAACAATCTTGCACTGTGCCATAATCACTGCATGCATTGATTGGAGGTAAAGAGCTACACCTTCTGCATCTCTTAGTTTTTCACTTTTTCTATCATACACATGATTTCTTTCTAATGTACAGTTAACTACACCTATATAATAGCGACTCGATGTATTGATTTCATACGATTTAACAGTGGCTCGATGTATTGATTTAGGGGGTGTTTGGGACTGCTCCACAAACTCTGCTCCACAAACTCTACCGTGGAGCAGCTCCACAAAAAACCTAGAGTTTGTGGAGCACCCCTTTAGGTGCTCTCACAACTCCACCTTTTTTTCCTCGAACAGAGTGCGTGGAGCTGAACCTGTTTGGCTAAAAAACGTGGAGCGGAGCTGAAAAATGTGGAGTGGAGCAGTCCCAAACACCCCCTTAATACAATTTTTTTAATCCATAGCAAAGCATGGGCATTAAACTAGTAAGCTATTATGTCTAGATTTTATGGTGTTTCACGAGATTTCGTAAAATATCAGCAGGTTTCAATACTAAGTTGACTAAGTTTTATGAAGCATGTTCGAAACTCTTTAAAGTATTGTGAAACTCATGAAACTTAGATGAAACCGGTGAAACATGCCTATACCATTAGAATCCTTTTTAATGGTTACTATGTGCTAGCATGACTCATAAATTTAACTATTCTAGCAACATGGCAGCCAAGGTCAAGATCATTTGTTGTATCCTTTGAACATGAAACAACCCCAAAATTTGATTTTCAACCGAATTACTTTGAATCTTGGTTTGTTTTGATCCTTGGCCAAATCCAGTATCTTCTCCAGCCCTTGGCGCCATCTCTCATTGATCCTACCACTCTTGGTAGCCATATGTTTGAAGCCTCACTGGTCGGCACTGTTGCCTGTCTAACAAAAAATCGGGCAACTCCTATCGCTTCATCCGATGGCTCGAACTATCCGCCTCCACTCCGATTCAACCTTCATACCATGGTGCCTCCCTGACGGCACTTACCCTATGCCAAACCGCCTTAAGATCCCTATTTAAACCCCCCGAGCCCCTCCAGTGCATTGCATAGGTGCCCAGGTGAGTAGTAGATACCCCAATTGCTTCGTCGATCATCGCCTCGCTACTGACCACTGGAATCCCCAAAGTAAGCCACCATTTCAATTCTTCGCGTATAATCCATTTCATTGCAATTCCTTTGGTTAGTAGCTCCCTAGTGCCCCTAGAAACCCCGCCGAACCACTGCCTTACCCTCCCTTGCCCTCTTCTTCACCGACAACCCTACCTGTCGCACAACCACACCACCTCACCGTGGGCGGACCACCACAAGCCACCGCAGCCCAAGACAACCATACCCCTGACACCTCCTCACCCCGAGGATGCTCTAGCACTCATGCTCTCATTGATTAGTATCTAAGAGAACCAATGAACCATGGAAAATCATCGCAAAGACACCTCACCGCTGGCGAAGTTCTGACCATCCCAGACCATGCCCAAGGCCAAAAATGGAACCTCTTTACCTCTAGGAACCCAACCATGGCTTCAGATCCTGTCGCTAATCATTATAGCCACGCCAATCACTGTCGCCATTATGCCCTGCTCTTGGCTATTACTGCGACCGCTGAATGGAGAAGATCAACAGTAATGGGCCATGGGCTAGCACGGTAAAACCCAAGGCTGAAAAATTAAATCAGGCTGGCTATGGAACTGTTCACTATTGTGCAGTACTGTTCAGCCAACCTGGTAGCAACCCAAAACTCGTCAGCGGTACGATTCAAAAGTCTACACGTGAGTATTTTGATCCTATGTTGAGAAAATCGGGCAACCTGTATCACGTTGGGTGCCGTTGAAGTGAAAATAAACCAAAAATGGACACGAGCAATCATGTTACAAGCTGACCACAAGGGACTAGAGCAACTCCAGCAGTAACCCTCAAAACAGGACCCCTACTTTTTATTTGAGGGCTCCTCCTACTTTTGAGGACTCTGTTTTCTGGGCTGCACTCCAGCAGGAGCCCTCAAATTCATTCTTAACATAGGATCCACTCGTCATCCTCTTTCTATTGAGGAACTCGGCCATGTATCGGCAACGGAAGAGGAGAGCCGCCGAGCGGGTGCCGCGAGGGAGGGGCTCGCTGAGGGAGGGGCGCTCGACGGAGGAGGGGAGCCGCTGGCCTCTCGACGGAGGAGCGGGGAGCGCGTCGCGAGGCGTCGAGGTGCCGCAGGGAGGGAGTCGCGAGGGCCGCCGGGGAGTGATCTGTAGGGAGACGCCTCGCCGGGGATGGAGGAGTCTCGCCGAGGGGAAAATCGCCGGGAGCGGCCTCGCCCGGATGCTTCCGTGCCGGAAGACGAGCGGTCGGGCAGGGGTGGGCTGCCGTGCGGTGGCGAGATCTGGGCGGGGGCAGGCCGTCGGAGGGGAAGAGGAACCGGGCGAAGGCGGGCAGCGGCGCGGAAGGTCGGGCGGAAAAGCCTGCGCGCGAGCGAAAACCGTCAAAACAGAAAAAAGTAGGGGCTCCCTCCAGACCCCCCAGGAATGAGGGCTCGAGTGGGAGATTTGAGTGCCTTCTACTTTTGAGGGCCAGAGTAGGGGCCCTGCTGGAGTGAGTTTTTTGCCCCTCGACCCTCAAAAGTAGGATGAGGGCTCAAGTAGGGGCCCTGCTGGAGTTGCTCTTAGCCTTGTAAGGTTAGAGGGACTGAGGCTGGGCAAATCATGGTGCCATTATCAACAATTCAGTTAGCTTCTCGGAACCATTTTGCCAAGCGAAGACGAGAAACTGTCATGCATATACAAGTGAAGAAGCTCAGGATTGAGAGGAGTAGTGATGGTGAAGATGATGAGGATTAGCCCTGTTCATTCCGGCTTCAGCTTCTAAAGCTAGAAGTGACAGTGAAGATGATGAGGATTAGGTCACATTCATTCCGGCTTCAGCTTTGAAAGCCAAAAATTAAAGTGTTGGTTTCTTAAATTTGGCTTTTTTTTTGCTTTTTTTCGCTCTTTTCTTTTGTATTGTCTGTTGAGATATAACATTATTTTTCTATATTTTTCTTTCAATTAAATGATTCAAAAAAAAGTTATCGGCCACTACAATGTAGTTTCAGTCAAAAGCCGCTAAACAAGCCGGAATGAATGAGCCCTTAGCCTTCTGGATGTGCATTTGTGATAACCTATTCTTGATTTGTAGGATAGAATAAATCTTTTCATGTGCGCATGCCGTTGGAACAAAATATTTGACCATATGTAAGGCAAACTTGTCTTACTATTATCAGAATCGACGCTTGAAACCGCCACGCTAGTTGATTGGTGATCTAGCTCGAATACAACAGTGAATCAGTCACCAACAGCACTGATCTCAGTGTTGTTACTGTTGATATTGCTATTGCCAATCGCCATAACCTGTACCCTATTCAGAGCAAGAACTTTGTTGTGGACTTGTGATCCATTGTTTCCAAAATGCAATGTTGATGTAAAGCTCAGGTACGTCCATCGCCGGCGACGAGCAGCGGCTCCTCTCGGCCGAAGACTTACGCAAGATTGCTCTATACGTATTCATCTATGCTGATCTCAGTAGAGCCTGAAAGTTCGCACCAAGATTTTTCCCGGAACTAGTCACCTGCTCGTACGTTGCAACGAAATTTATTGGATATATAGATAATCATACTATGAAAGAGGACTACTCTGATCAGTTAAAAAGTGAAAAGTGATAAAAAGTTGAGATATGATAGTTGGAGGAGAAGGATGTACGATAATTAACTCATTCTTTTATAATAGCAATGGTTTTGCGCGGCGGATTGATTTGGGAAAAGAGCGAGGCAGCGAGACGTCGCTTCGTGGGGCCAATCCTTTTTGTGGGCCGCAATTGGGCTTGGCTGGAAAACCAAAGGCGGTAGCGGCCTGACCCAGGCGACGACGTCAGCACCGACGCGTCCGCCTCGCCGTCGCCTACTTCTCCGCCCCGCCCCCGCCCCGCCGCCACTAACCCCTACTTCTTCTTCCGGAACTCACCACCCCACCGCCAAGAAAGAAAGGAACAACCCGAAAGCGAGGACACTAGGGGAGCAAGGCTCGCGACCGCTGCCGCCGAAGCCGAAGCCGGAAGCGAGAGAAGGGAGAAGGGGCGCCAAGATGCCGACGGTGACCTGCAACGCGTGCAACGCCGCGTTCGACGACGAGGAGCAGCAGCGCCTCCACTACCGCTCCGAGTGGCACCGCTACAACCTCAAGCGCAAGGTAATTTTACCCTCCGGCACAGCCGTCTTCTCTCTGCATCGGTATCGCCTCGCCGGATTAGAGCCTGTTTGCTGCTAGGGTTCGTGTCGCAGATGGTGCCTTATGTAGGCGATACGATGTGTTGCGTGCTCCTGGAGCGGAAATTGTGCCTGTAAGGTCCATGCGAACACTTCGGTTGCGTAATTTTGCGCCTTTTTCTTCAGTGAGCTGGGGGAAGTTCGGAGAAATCCTAGATTTTCCACCTGAAGTAGTGAAATTTATCAAGGTTAGTTTTTTATTTGAGTTATGTATTGCTGTGTATGCACTATTAGAGGGTGGATATTCCCCTGAAGTTTCATGGCAACCAAAAATACTCCTATGCATTAGTAATAGCAAAATATGGGTCCTTGTATTATTTGTCTTCTCGATGCTTTGAAATTACAGCCTTACAGATCATGGCTGAAATTTGAGTTATAAGGTTTAGATACTTTGAGCACTCAAAGAGATTTTAGGAATTGTCTATGATTTTGGTGAATTGTCATGGCGTGATGTGCCTTTTCAAAATGCGTTGTTATGTTCCCAGTAGAAATATTGCACAACCCTACTTTGTTCATGAGATGATATTATGGAGGTTGTCCCTGCTGCAGGTGAGATACATGTGCAGCTTCATTGGAGGATGAGGGTGAATTACCTTATTTATTAGAGAGGGAGAGAAAACAGTTGTACTCATCTTATAATTGACCTTACAAAGCATGCCTGTGTTATGTAAGTTTGAGGGAGCAAAATAGATGCAAGTCTACGTGTGATGGATGCGTGGCTGTTCTCTGGATACTCCAGTAGCTGACCATTAAGTCCTAGAAGCAAACTTGCTATTCTATTGGACCAACTTGACAACTGTGCTCATAACACATACTTCCAGAGAACAATTTTAACTTCTTTTGGGATGTTTGATTTTGTTGCTTCCTTAAATTTTTTCAATTCTCGTTGTGCTTCATTTTGACATTCAGTGTTTGTTAGGTGGCTGGAGTTCCTGGGGTGACTGAGGCTCTATTTTTGGCTAGACAAGCTGCTTTAGCGGAGGGGAGCAACACTACTAGTACTCCAATGCTTTACAGCTGTGCTCTTTGTGGAAAGGAGTACAGGAGTTCAAAAGCTCATGCTCAGCATCTTAACTCGCGATCACATCTCATGAGAGCTTCTCAGGAGCCCTATGCCTCCACTGCTGGAATCACAATAGTCAAGCCACTTCCTGAGCGAGTTCCTCGTAGAGGCCCATCTGCAGTGGGAGAGGATGATGAAGAAGATGAGGAGGAAGAGTGGGTTGAAGTGGACCCAAGTGAGCTGGAGTCTACTTCGGACATGCAAGTAGATGAGCATGCCTCCGAATCAGATGATGAGATGGATGAGCTTGAAGAGTTGGATCCCTCGTTCTGCTTCATGTGTGATCTCAAGCATGACACCATAGAGAACTGCATGGTCCATATGCACAAAAAGCATGGCTTTTTCATACCTGATAGTGAATACTTGAAAGATCCCAATGGTCTTCTTACATATGTTGGTCTGAAGGTAAACATTTTTCATCAGTGGTTGCATCTAATATTTTCTGGTTGTAGTTTTAATCATGATGTTGCATGTTTATTCTACTTGCAGGTGAAGCGTGATTTTATGTGCCTATACTGCAATGACAGATGCCAGCCTTTCCTAAGTCTAGAAGCTGTCAGAAAACACATGGATGCAAAAGGTCACTGCAAATTACGATATGGAGATGGTGGGGATGATGAAGATGCTGACCTTGAGGATTTCTACGATTACAGCAGCAGGTTTCAATCTAGATCAACTATATATTAACAAGGTTCCTCTTACAAAAAAATCTTGTTTCCGATAACAAGACTGTAAATTGCTTTGATAAGAAAAGGATTTTATTTTGGGAACTTCAGGGGCTTTGGTTTGTTTTGCTTAAAACCATGTTGGGTACCAATACCATAGTCATCTGAATATTGCATTGAACTGTAGCATGGGTGGACTTTATTCATCAAAAAACAATACTTCAAGATGTCATGGTGGGTGGAACTGGATATATTTTGCAAATTTTACAATTTGGTCTCACAGCTTATGCCATGTCATCGATTATTTCATAATTAGCTCTTGCAGTTGAGTTGTGACCCTTATATTCCAGAAATGCTTCGATCGAATCATCATTCAAAGGCAAAGAAATATAATCCTGAGAATTACATTCTTAGGCTGGTAATGAGCCATTTATGATGGAACAATATTAGCGCTCTATAGTTTTTGAACATAAATAAAAATCATATCAGACGCTTGGAGGTCGAACCATGGAGATAGTGTGGTATGCTAGTTCTTCCTCCAACTGATTCCTAGTTATGTGGTACTATGGTCAGTGTTGGAGATTGAAATTTCCTATCGTGCTGAATGCATGGAGTCTGGACACATCTAACGCCTAACGGTGTGGTGTTATTTTCATTGCAGTTATGTTGAAGTGGAGGGTAAAGAGCTGGTTGCTGCAGATGACATGAACAACAACATTGAACTGGGAAGTGGTGGGTCTGAGCTTGTAATAACAAACAAGAGTGAGAAAGGGACTCGTGTCAGAACTCTTGGTTCTCGGGAGTTTATTCGCTACTACCGTCAGAAACCACGGCCTTCTGTTGCAACAGATCGTGCTCTTGCGCTTTCCCTGGCTTCCAGGTCTGAATCCTTGTGTTCTTCACTCGTGCATTTCAATATCTTTTGTCGTGTTGCGCTCATAGAATGGCTGGATCCTTCTGTTTAATGCTGTTCCGTATGGTTTCTGCTTTTCCACTCAGCTACAAGAGCATGGGTTTGGTGACGGTTCAGTCTAAGGAGCAAATGGTAAGGCTGAAAGTTCTCCGAGCAATGAACAGGACTGGGGTCGAGACGATGCGAACCAAGATTGGAATGAAGAGCAATGTGATCCGAAACCTCCCCAAGAACTGCCCATATTAGTTGATGCAAAACTGCCCATATCCGAAACCTCCCCAAGAACTTCTTGTAGGAGGAATTTACTGCAAAACTCTGTGGAGCTCCAGCGTCACCTCTTATGGCCATGGGTGTTTTTGTCCATCTGCTAGTCGTGGCAGAGCGTACGATATTTAGAAAAGCAAGTTGCGATTAATCGAATCTTTTGTTGAGTTTTGTGACTACAAAAATATATGCAGATCTTCATATCGCTCCAGTCGAACTTCTGATGAGGCTCATGCTGGGACAAAACTGTATCCAGTATGTGACTTGTTCAGTAACCACAGTGCCATTGGCGTGGTTGGATTCTATTTGGTGTGCTTGACTGATGGTAAGGTGTGAAGCCTTTTTTCCGCTGCCTTTTGATGCACGAACAAACTGGAGAATAGATTGGAATGCAGCAACAGGTCTCGGTTTCACGTAACTAGTATTTAGACAAGGTGATGTGAACTAGTTCACCTGGAGCTGTAGCCATTTTTTCCATGCCAAACACAAGTTTTCTTTCACATTAGTTGCTTGATAGTAGTTCTGAAAAAAAAATTGTGGTGGGAGAAGTTGCAAATGAGTTTCCATCTGGTATGCTGGAGAAGTTGCGAATGAGTTTCCGTCTGGTGTGCTCTCTTCCTCCGCACGGCATCCACTTGGCCATCATTTCATCCTTCTCGTATAGAGCTTCTAACTTTTTCCCTTTTTAATTTCGTCTTTTTTTATTTTTAGACCTTTTCACCTTTATTTTTTGTATTTTTTTTAATTTTTTAATTTAATTACACTAAAAAAAGCTACTAGCAGTTATAGTTATTTTTAGTCACTTCAGTGTAAAATAAGTTCATCTTAGGCTTCGGTTATTTCGGTTTGAGCTTTTGGCTTATTTTTTTTACTATTTCTAAATTTCGTCTTTTTCTAGCTTTTTGGCCTTTTTGAGCTTTTTGTTGGCTCTTTTTTTTCTCGTATTCGTTTGCATTGTCTATGATGAGTTAATCTGTTTTTTCTATTGTTACAGTGTAATTTTAGTCAATTATAGTATAATTTTAGCCATAAACTAATTTATTTTAGCCCAACCGAACGACACATATGCTTAAAACAATTCTTAGTCGTACACGGTTGCATCTGATCCATCTCATTGCGAAGACTATGTAGAATACCATTAAGGCCCATTCGAAGAAATTTTGCTGGAACAAGTTAATTACTCTGAGATTTCTTCAGGAAGTCTCTATTTGAAATGTGACCTAAGTCTTGATTTCTCTCTGACACACTGATAAAAGAATTTTCATATAAATTCATACCGAATTCCTGTGTGAGTGTGACAAACATAATGAGACCATGGAGCCAGTTGCAAGTGAACTTTATTCCATATGGATTGCATACGGAAGGCTCCGTACTAAAATACAACTGACAACTGGTATAACAAAACGCCCTCAGTGCCTCACAGCCAGAGGCTTTCATATTTTTTAAAAAATCAAAGACAAATACAAATATTGTTAAATATCTATTTCTTTATTTCATATTTATTTCATAAAACTTCGGTCGGTCGGTCAAATGAAAATTACTCGTTTCTTTTACACCCTTACATAGAATATTAGATAATGGAGAGTATAATCAGAGTAAATATAAAGAGATCAATCACCTATATGTCGAAGAAAGAGCTCTTAATACTCTCTATTTACTTTGATACGGCAATACACCTATCTGTTATCATGTTCATAAGTGAAGTCATGGCATATTTACTCATACCAAATGGCAACGAACATATATAGACGGATATTATTTATTTTATATTTTATTTTATTTTTTTACTTTAAAGTTAGGGTTAGATACGGATGGTATGGAATTATTCCTTTCATATTTATTTTGTAAGACTTAGATCCGTCGGACCGGAATTATGCGCGCCGTTTGCCACCCCGACTCACAGCAGAAAAAGGGAAAATTGCACATGTACCCCATAGTTAGTAGGCACTTGTAAATTTGCCCCACACTTAAGTGGCCTTGTAATTTTGCCCCATACTTGACATGCCCCCTTATTATTTTGCCCCATTGCCCATTTAGCTGTTATTTTAATTTCGTTTTTCATTTTTTTTGGGGCAGGAAAAATGCAGTAAAAAATATTTTTCCACAGGCCGAGCAAAGAGAATGTTTTAGGCATTTAATGGACAACTTTGTAAACCGAAATTTTACATCCCAAAAAATGAAAAACGAAATTAAAATAGGAGCCAAATGGGCAATGTGGCAAAATAATAAGAGGGCATGTCAAGTATGGGGTAAAATTACAAGGCTACTTAAGTATGAGGTAAATCTACAAGTGTCTACTACTAAGAGCAACTCCAGCAGTAGCCCTCAAAACAGGGCCCCTACTTTTCATTTGAGGGCTCCCCCTACTTTTGAGGGCCTTGTTTTCTGGGCTGCACTCCAGCAGGAGCCCTCAAAACAGGGCCCCTACTTCTCAATTCCCTCTATTTCCTCACACACTATATGCATATGTATGGGACAAAAGCACAATACATAATAAAATATTTATGATTTCACAATGAGGGACAATATTTAAATATATGAATTGAAATACGAATATTCAAATTTAAATTCAAATTTGTTCCGAATTTAAATTGAAAGCACAAAGTTCATCACATAACATTCAAATTTGTTTCGAATTCAAATACGAATATTCAAATTTATTCCGAATTTAAATTGAAAGCACAAATATGAATTCAAATACGAATATTCAAATTTAAATTCAAATTTGTTCCGAATTTAAATTGAAAGCACAAAGTTCATCACATAACATCCAAATTTAAATTCAAATTTGTTCCGAATTCAAATACGAATATTCAAATTTGTTCCGAATTTAAATTGAAAGCACAAAGTTCATCACATAACATTCAAATTTAAATTTAAATTTGTTCCGAATTCAAATACGAATATTCAAATTTAAATTCAAATTTGTTTCGAATTTAAATTGAAATCACAAAGTTCATCACATAACATTCAAATTTAAATTCAAATTTGTTCCGAATTCAAATATGAATTCAAATACGAATATTCAAATTTAAATTCAAATTTGTTCCGAATTTAAATTGAAAGCACAAATGTTCCACAAAAAACGAGGAAAGCTGAAAAATGAGGGCTGGAGTAGGGGCCCCTAGGAATGAGGGGTGGGAGGGTGATTTGAGGGCCTCCTCAAATTTGAGGGCTCTAGTAGGGGCTCTGCTGGAGCTCGTTTTTTTGGCTCAAGCCCTCAAATTTGAGTTTTGAGAGCTCAAGTAGGGGCCCTGCTGGAGTTGCTCTAACTATGAGGTACATATGCAATTTCAAAAAAAAATCCGAAAAGAAAAAAGAAAGGCAAAGGAGTGTGCGCGACTTGGGCGAGTACAAGAGACGAGGGAGATAGCGATAGGGAGAGAGACCTTTGGCTAGAGGGGTTCGTTTTTTCAACTCTCCTCTCCCACCACCGCCACCTACCCTAGCCGGAGCGGCAGCGGCGGTACGGCTATGCTTTTGTGACCAATCGACCCGTTTCTTGTTTTTTTTTTCATGTTTGTGTGATTTGATTTGGATTTTGGAGGAGATCTCTTGCGCCGTTTCTGCGGCACCTGTTTTTGGATTTGATCTGGGTGAATTTTAGGCTGTTTCTTCCCTCTCCGATGCTTTTTGGGGGGTTCGTGTGATTCTTGCGTGTTCAGGGTTTAGGCTACGACGATGCTCATGTAGTGTAATTTTGGGGCTCTATCCCGATCTCCTTTGCGCAGCTGGTGGGTGTATTTCAGTGCCTTGTTTAGATGTGGACTGAAAGAGTTGATTAGGAATAGGGATTGGTTTCGATCGGTACCCAGATCGAGTTTTATCGGGGGCCGCTTTACCAATTTCAGCTTCTTTGTAGTTGGAGGCGGCTGGAATTTTCGAATTAGGCTTTCCTCTTTGAATGTTGTTAGACTTAGCTCCTATGTTATTTATTACTATGTAGAGTTCTTTCTACGATTCTGTGGACGGCTTTTGTGTGTCTGATTGTGCCGTTTGATTGCTTGGATAAATGGTTGGATTTGATCAGATGGGTATGGTGTTTTGGGGATTGAGGTCAGATGCTAACGAACTCTCTGAGGTTGGACTGGGACTCATTTAGAGTGTGAATAGAACTGGAACAAAGTTTAGCAAATCATTACATGGATGAATTGTCTTAGCGCGTATTAGCACCACATAGCCTAATGAGATTGTAGA
Source organism: Dendrocalamus latiflorus (assembly GCA_017311315.1). NCBI lineage: Eukaryota > Viridiplantae > Streptophyta > Magnoliopsida > Poales > Poaceae > Dendrocalamus > Dendrocalamus latiflorus. Next base: position 2,436,274 of record CM029621.1, on the reverse strand, counting down.
AATGATTACACGGATTGATTGGATACATTAGGATGTCTGTACTGCGTCATAGACTATGAGTAATCATGTTCTGTATTGATGGAAATGCTAAGTATGCCTCTTTGCTGTGTATGGAAAATATTTGCTATGTTTAGGAAGGAGGGACTCGGAGCTAATTCGTTTGCTTCTTGATGTCATACAGGTTGTAATGAAAAGTTGCACTTGCTAGGGTTGAGTTTTGCTAGGAAGTTCGACATGGGTTCAGGAAATCTAGTGATGAAGAAGGTGGTGAGGCCCAGCTCTTTTGATCTGGACATACAGCTTGATAAAAGTTGGACAGAGGACGTTACTTGCCCAATCTGTCTAGATTACCCTCACAATGCGGTCCTACTGAGATGCACATCTTATGAGAAGGGTTGCAGACCATTTGTCTGTGATACAGACCAGACCCGCTCAAACTGTCTCGAGAGGTTTAAAGGTGCATATGAGCTGCCTGCCAATGTGAAAGTTTCGTCTATAGCTGTGGCTCCTCTTGATAGCATTCATATTGTGTCCTCTAATGCAAACAACCGCCCAAGTTGCCCATTGTGTAGAGGTGATGTTATTGGATGGATCGTTATCAGTGAGGCTCGTCTGCATCTGAACCAGAAGAAAAGATGTTGTGAAGAGGATTGTTGCTCGTTTGTTGGTAACTCTAACGAGCTTCAGAAGCACACACAACAAAAGCATCCAGATTCACACCCTTCAGAAATTGATCCTGCTAGGCAAGCTGATTGGGAGAACTTCCAGCAATCTTCTGATATTGTAGATGTCCTGAGCACAATACATGCACAAGTTCCTAATGGAATTGTTCTGGGAGATTATGTCATTGAGTATGGGGATGATGAAACTGGAGAAGACTACGAAGTTTTCCGCAGGGTTAGGAGGAACTGGTGGTCTTGTATCTTTTGCAAGGCATTTTGTCGATCTTCAAGAAGCCGAAGAAGAGCAAGAGCAAGGGAAAGAGGAGGCAGTGGAAGGAGGAACAGCAATCAGGCTCATCTGGAAAATTATAATCTTGAGGTTCCCACACAATCTGTTGACTTGAGGGAAATCAGATTTGATGGAATTGATGATGAATACATAGTCACAGGGGCCTTACCTAATATTTCAACACCTGCAAGGATGGCCAGTTTCCATTACAGGTCCTTATACACAATCTGCTTTTAATTTCCCCATAGTTCTTGGAGCTATATTGTTGCAATTGTTTAAGAACCAAGAACAACATGTCCCTCAAAACGTACACAAGTATACAACATGCACATGCTAGTCCAAGAAAAAACTTCACAGACATGTATAAAACATGGAATGCAAACATACTGTTCTTTTGAAGTCTTCCTGGTGTACTTACTTTTTATAATACCTACCTGAGCTGGTGAGTTATGTATAATAAATATACTTTTTTTTGTACATTTCTTACTCTGTCATGTTCCCTACTTACCCCTTGATGGCAATATGCAGTATGAATGCTTCGTTTGGATAACTTCATTTTTTCCATTTATTGCTTGTTCATGAGCTACCTGTTTAGGGTATGTTTGTTTAGGAGGGGATAACAAAACTTTGGATGAGGATTTTGTGGTGTAAGATGTGCATGCACAGTACAATACTAAAAACTGGATGCCACCAACACTGGATTTTTGGTTTCATTCTTGGGAAAACATTTTGAGTCTGCCCTTTAAATCCATCATGAGCTGTTGATTATATAATTTGTGTTTTTATTTAAATATAGATTAAATTCTGTTCTTTTTTTCAACCCTGGCTCTATTTGATATATGATGCTTTCTTGATGGGTCCAGGGATACAAGATATGGACGGTGATTTGTGTACTTATAGAATCAGCTGTTAAAAAAGGATGCAGAACCGCAATGTGATGCAGCAATCATCAGAACCAGTGTACCTCTTCTCATTTCCATTTCTTTTCTGCCTCTGTCGTTGCTAGGTGCTGCCCCAGCCTAGTTTGCATATAAAGTAGCATCAGAACTCTCCATTGTTCATTTGCAACAGGTTTCACCATTCTAGTTTCATTTTGTATATATTTAGCACCCATCTCTATAGTGATGTTGGTGACAAAGTTTGTTTGAAAATGCTGCTTGGATGTAGCAAATTTTGACAAAAAAATATGCCCGAAACAGACTTCAGTTCATTCCGAGGGATTGTTTGGACAGGCTTTGTCTTACTCAGTAGGGCAGTTGTTACAGTTTACTGTGGATTGTGTTTTCCTGAGAAAACATGGGATGCCTGATTTGTTTGGTTTTATCTTGTGGCAGTTTTGAAAACACAAGTTCAGGCTTTCCACACAGCTTCAGACAAGTGTATGGAAAGCTACAGGTGCAGCGCCATGCTAGTGCTTCACCGAAGAATATGCATGCAACGTTGTTCTTTGCTTGTGCTGGTAGCGTATCCTGAATCCTGATAAGGAGAGCTTGCGTGTTGGGAGGCACTGAAAAAGATAGCAATCAGAGATTGCTTCTTTTCCATCCATCTGTATGCATTTGTTATGGCTCACATTTGTTTAGGATGCTATCAGTTAGACGTGTTGAGATGAGCAGGACAGGTACGTGTTGGAATCTCTGTTTGACCCTACAATCTGCCTCAATTCTAAATCGGGTAGAAGTACGATCTGATGCCGTGTGTGATACATGCTTCATCGTGGTGCGATATGGTCTAAAATTGAGCTTCGCCTTATTTTTCTAGATATTGCTTCAGCTAGGATATAGCCTTTTTTTTCGCCAGAAATATTGAGTACAATCTTTGAGCAAACATTAACCAAGAAAAAGAGGCACTTGGTTAAGCCAAATGCACCCTTGGCAGCTACTCGAAACTTGCTTTGCACAAAGATGGGCAAAAACAAGATCAAAAACAGAAAAGCTCCTACTCAGCTCTTGGACGTGTGTGAATCTCAGAGGCAACCTCAGAGCGACGGAAAGCGGCCTCTCTCCAGAGACGAACTTTGGACTGTGAATCACATTCAATGGCTCTGATCTTTTATTTTGCAGCTGATAATCTTTGTCTATATTTTTTGAGACGATAACGGATGGTAGAGATATTGATTTGGACGGCGTATACGGTTTAAGGCTCAAGAAACGGGGGGTTAGATTCATAAAAACAGATATTCCAAGGTTAAATTTGAAAAAAAAAGAGCTACAATGTCATTGTGTGAATAGTTCTGCAATGCAGACCTAGTGGGGACAAAGTGAACTCTCCACCAGAACACTCCTACTTTAGGTTGCACCTTCAGCTTCCACAATTTATTCCACATTGGATTTGTAGTACCAAAAGATGATGATGCTTGTTGATCTCCTGTAGCGTTGTCCAACAACCGGTGATAACCCGACCGAATTGAGTAGATGCATGTTTTTCTCCAGCGCACGCCCAAATGTGTTCCTATGCTGTGATGATCTATGCCATTACTACCTTAAGTAATGGCAATAGTATGTGATTATTACCCAACAAAACAGAATAAATTCTTGTTTTATCGAATAATAGCCACATTAGAGTGTTGCAGCAGAACAATAGCTAGAGACCGTACAATATTATTACAATACCATTGCCACGCAGTCCTTTAGTCTTTAATAGGCTTAACAAGTTTTGCCCAAATATTAGAACACTGGGAGGTAGAAGCAGTAACAACTAATAATTATACAAGATGATAAAATACTCGGGATCACATAGACGACAACCGGCCGCCACCTACTCCTCCCAGCTTCCACAAAGGGCATCCATCTTGTACGCATCATACTCCAGATCAATCTCACTTCCCTCAGTATAGCTGTCCTCTGAGCAGGCCTCCGCATAACCGGGTAAATCATCACACCGACTCAATTTTAACAAGGAGGATTAATAGCAAGGATAAGTACAAAAATATTTAGCAAGCATTAATAGCAAATATGCAACTTCATGATAAATATCATCGGATCAAAATTTATATATCTTCCCATCATCATTTTTAAAATAAGTTTTTAATTTGCAAAACTGTTAGGTTTTTAATTTGTAAAGCTACTAGTCACTCGTACTTAGAGAAAAAAACCCCCTGTAGGCTTCTGTAGCATCTAGTCTAGAAGATAGGTGTGAATTCACGATTTATTTAGCGCCGCATAGGCTTATATCGTTTTATCCATAGCCACCCCAATTTTGACTGTAATAGATTCATTCATATTTTTTTAGATGCCATGCTCAAGTCACAGTTCACGATTACTGCGCGGTTGAATACCACTGTTGGCGCGCGATTACTAATTATATTTAGTTCTAAAAACACGGGCGTTACAATACTGAACATTGATCAGTAAGTAAAAGCATGGTAACATGTGACAAGACTTTCTCGACGTTCTCGAGGTTGAGCTCGAGCCCGGTCTCTGTGTTGAGGATCTGCTCGACGGCGAGGATCTCAAGGATCTTGTTGCGGAGGCGTGTTTCGATGCCCATCTTGAGCGTCATGGACTCATGGTGACTCATGGTGGAGCTTGGGCAGGAGCCGCATGCCCCTGGAGCTTGATCGCGACGACATGGCCGTCGATCTCGTGCAGGCCACGATGCTTCTGTCCGTCATCAGGCTCGGCCGCACCTCGTCCGGCACCATCTCCACGTTCTCCTCCGTCGGGAAGAACACGCACCGCCCACCCTGCACGCACGTCACATATACAGAAGCACGTACAAAGACACTGTATAAGTATCAACACATGCTTAATTCTGCAAGTTCTTTAGGTACTATTTCTTCATTCATTCATTTCTAATTCTAATCTTTGGAACCGAAGGTGTAATATCTGTTCTGTTTGGGCGGTGGTTTGGTGTCTGCAGCGACGTGTGGTTGAAAGCTGAGCCGGCCATGGATAAGGGAGCTAAAAAAGAAGAATTCTACGCAGAAACAGAGCAAGCTAGTGAATCAAGAGGGGGAAGAATGGCCGAAGAGGTGAGGGAAACGGGAATACCTTGCGGAGAGCAGCCGCGAGGGGAGCGTTGGTGGCCGCGACCGCGTGCCGGAGATCAGGAGAGAAGAGCGTCATCTCAACCCGATTCTTCGTTCGTCGCGAGGCAAAAGGCGCCGGTGAATGGCTAGGTGTGGTTCACCTAAGTTTGAGGTTTTGTTGGGCCGAGGTGCGCCGTAAGACCGGTTTCCATTTCCAAATAGGGCGGTCGACGAGAGAAGGAACAATGCGCGAGCGAGAAACGTGAGCGAGGAGAGGGAAATGAGACGTCGGGGTGGATAGGGTTTGAGCATCTTGGGCTGGGATGATAGGGAGTGGGGCAGTAGTGCAGGAGGTATCTGGGCGTCGAGTTCGAGTGGGCTTGCTCAAACTCGGCTCGTTGAATGGCTTGAGTTTGACTTGGCCTGTTTGACAACGGCTGCGGCTTATGACTTTTGGCTGAAATTTTTGAATTTTGGCTGTTTACGGTACAGATTACGGAGAGACAGATACTCACTTGTGATTTTGGCTGGTACAGATGTTGGGCTTTTAACGTGTAGATCGTTTAACTTGTAGATCCCATCTTAAGAAAATACTCCGTTTGAAAGTTAGGTACTGTAGTAAAAGCCAAAAGCCGTCGGCTTCGGAGGAAAAGAACAGGCCCCAGGGCCCATGGTCCTGTTGAGCTTGAGCTTTTTTTGGCAGCCCAATTATCAAAGCCTATAATGTCTTCCATATCCATAGTCCAGGGCCCATGGTCCTGTTGAAAAGGTATAGAAAAGTTCTTAACGACAAAAATAAGATATTACCTGATACCCACCAAACGCACCCAAACTTAAAAAGAACCCTATGGAGTGCAAGTAACATTATAAAATATAAGCTTCTTATACTATGTAAAGTATTGGCTTAACTATAGATCCTTTCTTTTCAGCTTATGAATAATGATTTTTTCCAAACAAACAAACGGAATAGCTTTTTCACCGTCTTTTTAGAGCAAGTCTTATAATACAGCCTTCAGCTGGCTGTATGGATACTTACAGCCCACTTATCAGTCTACTCATATAGTAGTTACAGCCAGCTGAAGGCTGTATGATCTACCCCTTCCTCTCACAAAGTTTCTTGGTTCTTGTGCTTCAGCTGGCTGTAAGCTTACAGCCCACCTCTCTTGTCTCTCCTCCTCTCTCTCCTCCACCTCAGCATACAGCCAGCTTACAGCCTCTTATAATACTTGCTCGTAAAGAGACTTATCGAGACAGCTTTTTTTTTTCAAAATAGCTTATGGGTATTCAATACGTTTATACAAATACTCATGCTAAAGACTAAAAGCCAGCAGACACAATCATAAGTCATTTACCGTAGTTAAAAAACCCACCCATATAATACAATAAGGTGAGGACATTGAACTATTGAAGTGAACCGGACCATAGTATAGACGTAGTTGATAGGGACACATGGCATGGTAGAGCTCAATCTTAACTGATATGATGCAAGAAAACAGTTTGTTCCAAGTACACAAGTACAAAAATCATATAAGTGAAACGTGGATATACATCTGGCACGGGTTAATGGAACCCAGTCCAAATCATTGATGTGCTCGATCACAGATTAGATATCGACCAACTGATGCAGGACTCACGACACCACCCACATCGGTCAAAGCAAGCGTCCCCCACAAAAGGAATTGCTCACCACTACACTTCAACTGCTTGCAAATCCACTAGAAAAGCTTAGAACTTTAACCAAGAAAGTGCACAAAAAAAATGCTCTCCATTGGTATACCAGTGAGCAGATATATAGATGTGTGGAGTAGGAGTACTGCAACGCATGCAGCACCAAAGTATATATCTATCCCATGGCAAGAAGAAGCCAACAACAACGTGTGTCGAGACTCGAATGTATCCAAAAATGCATGCGAACAACGGACTCACTGCATGCCACGGTGTGGTCCATGTGAGAGCCAGCCAGTTCGATGATGTTTGTTCTGGCCACCAAGTGCATATACATACATTGCCTAGCTGCACCTCTTGCGTGGATGAAGACAGCTATGAAAAGGATTAACGGCAGGTAGCCTGTCGGTCTTTGGAAGAGAGTGATGGTCGCTTTGCATTATTTGGCTGCTGCTGCTGCTGCTCTCCACACTACGTTTTGATGCTCTTCTTCCTCTCCCTCAGAAGCAGTAGCATCAATCGTTTGCGCATCATTTCCATGAGCTACACATCGTACGTGGATTTGTAGGGATAAATGTTAAAGAACCAGAAAGCAAATTATATATATATAGCTTGATATATGTCTCTACCTTTATGAGAAAGTTGTCTATCAGATATCTGCTGGTCTTTGTTGAAAGGAGCCGCTATCGAATATCTGGTGAATGAGTGCATGCAACAAGAACCATTAGATTGTTCTCGAAGTTATCCGGATATACGTGAGTTGATGCGGCTGGTTTGCCTTTGAGTGGTACGTGGATAGCCATGACGTTGCCAAGCTCCTTTCCATGTTAGATATTTGGCTGCCTGATATCGGACATCCATAGCATAGCATGTACAGTGTTCTAAAAATCGAATCTAGGCAACGCTAGACGTCAACCTCCTACCTTAACGATTTTTTCTACCTAAGTGGCCGTCTAGTCCAACAGACCACGACGCTAGACGCTGATCTACCGATTAACATCTAGCGCCTTGGTGAGACTTAAATCTAAAGCTCTGGATAATGTTCATATGTTGAGACTTGAATCGAGGCAAACTCAAATCCAGTGCACCCAGGAACTCAAAAATGTCAAACTCGATGGATTATGGAATCTGGACTCCAGATCAAATCATGAATTGATCGATCAGCCTACCAGTGTTAAGTCAACTCAAATGTAGTGATTTAGATCAACAAGAGAAGAGAGGTTAGTTTAGTACCGTGTCGGTGCGATCAAGGGATTAACAAAGGCATAATTTGAGAATCCGGCCGTCCAAGAATCTCGGGAAGGCAGGGATGGAACATGCTGAAGCAGCAGTACAGCAACAACCTGTCCAGGTTAAAGAAGAACACAAAGTAAGGGGCTTGCAACTCACATGGAAGCTTAAACTGCTGTTTACTTTTCTGAGGCCGTGGGCGGATCTGTGACACCCCGTGTAATTATCTCAAAGATAATCACATAAAAACGTACATACGGATTATTATTCGTCTAATCAGTAAAACACTGTTCTGACGAATAATAAGTTTCTATCAAAGTTGCGTAACAGAACAATAATGTAGAAATGGTGCTACTATTATAGCACTTGTCACAAGGACTATGATCTTAATTACAAATACACAGGAGCAAAAGATATAAATTGGTACCCTAAAGTTCTCTTGCTTGGCTCCGCAGGTCATCTACTCGTCCCAACCACTGTATAAGGGGTCTACCTCTCTCGGCTCCTCGCTACCGTCATCCTCCTCCCCGGCAAACTCGATTGTGCATGTGGTCCCTTCATCCTGCTCGGAGTACCCTCCGAACGAAGCAGGGTCTAACAAAGGAAATAATAGTAAGGGTGAGTACTGACGTACTCAGCAAGCATAATATTAGCAAAATGCACTGTATGCCTCTCTTTGTCCTTACATCCATTTCTAATCATTTGCTTTTCAAAATTAACTTCATTGAAATCAGTGACATCTTTTAATCCATAAAAATTCTACTTTTCACTTGGGTGAAAAAAAGACCTCTAGCGATCACCGTAGTCTCTAATCCAAGAAACTGGCATGAATTCATAATTTTATTAAACACCACACAGGCTTGTGCCATTGTATCCATAGTTACTCTGAACCATCATAACTAGGCTTTTCCACACTTCCTTTGGTCTGGGGTCAAGTTCAAAGTATAGAACCTTTTCCAAGTTACGTTGCTCAATTCTCCACCCCATTTATTTTCCATCGATATACCGGGTCGTTCACCCGGGCTCTACCGACTTCAAATAATGTTCGGTTGGACCAGCTCTCGGCCCAACACTCAACCTACACATATAGCGTCTTGGGACTTACTCACTTCCAGACTGGCGTTACCGGTCTTGAGTTTCATCCATCTCTACTCACACATATTTACCTACCCAATGTGGAAAGAGGAATAACGTAATAGGGTACTAATTTCTGCCCGTACGAGACGAAAAAATGGTTGGCATTTAATTTACGGTCCCCGATCCGAATGAGAGTTTGGTAGGTCCTTATATTCTAACCATATGTAAAATGATCTTGCCTTCTCTCTCTCTCTGCCTTTTCAAGTCCCTTTTACCCTCCTATTTACATACTCTTATAGTCCTACTGCTCCTCTCAGCTGAGCCACGAACTTAAAGTCATTCTCTTTCCTCTTTCTCTTTCATTGTCTCCTCTTTTCTTTTATCTTCTTTAACTCTTAGCATTTTCTGATCCATTTGCTTTTTCGAGAACACAACTCATGCAAGCATATCATAATGATACAGGAAATAATTTGTACTCTTGACATAATTAGGTGCGTGATCAAGAATTTAGCTTGCCTGAGTAGTAGTAAGTGCTAGAATTAACGGCAACCTAATCTTCTATCTCGGCTTGAGCCTAGTCGATTTTTGCATTACAAGTAGACGCTCGACTATAAGAAGCTATTTAATTAAAATACTAATAGATTAGAAAACTTTTCCCGCGGTTGGATTTCTAACCTATCTAATGGGCTAAGATCTAGACAAAAGCTTTCTAACTACTGCAAAAAGAACTACCCAAAAGGCCCAAGCCTCTCTGCTTGGCCCGACGCTTCGCACTCCTCCACTCAGCCGACACTCGCATTCCTCTTATTCGGCCAATGCTCGCACTCCTCTCTCTCGGCCGACACTCACACTCCTTTCTTTTCTCGGCCGATGCTCTCACTCCTGTTCCTCCATCTTCTCGGCACCAGAGACGCTACCTCCTCCTCTCCTTCTTGTGGCTCACAGCTCCTTCTAGTCTTACTACTCAGCTTAGATCTGGACACATCTCTCCTCTTCTAACCGCTCTCACCGGATCTGGCAGCTACCCGCCTGATCTAGTGGCTGCTCACTGGATTTGCAGTGGCTCGGCTTCCTACAGTTCGGCTACTATGACTACAGCTACTCGACCTCTGACTACTACTCGGCTATTCTGACGACTATTCTGCTACTCGACCTACGACTACTACTCGGCTACTCCGATGACTACTCGGCGACTCCCTCGACCTCCTCTTCACCCTTAAGGAGGATGTCACCTGCTGGGCTATGCTACTATGGGCTTGGCTCAGCCAGTGGTTATGGCTAAGGGCTCGGCTTCGTATACTCTCCAGTTCTACCTCCTTCTTTTACCTGCATCTACACTCAAATGCTTTGATTTTATTTCATGTTTTATTACATTTTTACATTCTTTACCACACCTAGTTTTGGGGAATCCTAGTGGTTGTGATGATAGGACTCGGGTTTGGGGTTCTCGCGCCCAGGAGCGGTTCTCCAAACCTGAGGGCGCTCATGGTGCTGGGATGGCCACCGGTTGCTATTGTAGCCACCAGTTGGGATGTGTGGGTTCTCCCTCCTCGACTGCCTGGCTCAATTGGACAAGCCGATGAGGAGTAGTGCCAAGCGTTTGTGTGCTTAATGGGAAGAACTGAAAAAGAAGGGAAGAAAATGGGAGGGAAAGTGGGTCTACTTGTGTCGGGTTAGAAAGGAATGCCGGTTGATTGGTGGGGCTGCGGTGGGGGTCCTCTTGCAGCTGTAGATGTGGATGAAGGTGCGATCGAGGTACTTGTCGTGGTCAGGGTCGTCATCCTGTGGTGGTCCACCCTGTCGACCTCATTGTCCCGTGGTCCTCGCTCGCCTTTGTCTTCCTCCACGTACTGCCTCCCTTTCTCCGACACTCCTCTCTTCTCATTGGATGGTGGTTGTCTGTGGCTTTGGTGGTTCAGCTCTCTGGCCTTCGGCCTAGAGCGATGATAGATGGGAAGGGCTTTCGGTTGGCTTGGGGGGCTCGGATGCTCTTAGCTGTTCTTGATGGCTTATCTAGCTTGGGCTCTTTTTGTGGGGCTTGTGATCTCTCAGCTGTTTTGGCTTCGGTGGTTTTTGGGAATGGCAGTGAGGCGATTGGCTGGATTTGAGACTTATATATGGGAGGTTTCGGCCTCCTCTTCTCTCTAGCTCGGTTGGCTTCTCGCTGTGCACAATTGGGCAGCGCCAATCTTATCCTGCTCTGTGTCTTGCATTCCTGTGGCTTTAGACCAAAGGTCCTAAGTGTGGGTTATACACTATTTTGGGATTCTTTGATAGCTAAGGTAAGTTGGAAAATGTGGGTTTTGGATTTTAAATGCCGGACGATGAGGCCCACTATTGGTGAGAGGCACCGACTGGCTCGGAACGGTTTAGGAATCTCAATGAATGCCACTCTATTTGGCTTTAGTAGCCTGAGGGTACTAACGGCAGTTCTAACTCTCTCTCTCTCTCCCTCTCTATTTTCCCTTGTATTGTTATTTGGATTACTCTTCAATTGCAAAAAAAAGAGAGAAAGAAACAAGGGGTTGGGTGGTGGCTGGCTTGGAGACCTAACGCAGCTACATGAGACGACAGAGTCTGAGGATGCAAAGCACCATTAGACTTAGACTTTAACTGTGCAATTTGTAACTTTAGAAATTAGTTTTTTATACACATTTTTGTAAAAAGGGGTTATAATAATTAGCTTTAATTAAATTCTTTGAGGCTTTAAATTTGAAGTTGTAACTCATTGCTGTAATCTATGTGTTGTAATAATTCTTCATTTTTTAATTATTATTAATTGCACTGTTGTGAGTTAGGTAGGGGCTAGGTTTTTTCAAGATCCCATATCTGGGATTGTGACGACGACGACGGACAGCATAGGATAACTCATTGCCGTGGCCCAATGGTATCTTCAGATCTCTACTACAAACTACAAACATATATCTGAGAGAGAGAGAGAGAGAGGTAGGTTGCCAAGTCCAAAAACCTTGATATCTTTAGTCCCGGCAAGGCCTGCGTGGAATATCTGCTTCACATGTTTCTAGCTTGGCCTTGTCGTTTCATTAAACCAGCCAGATTTGGCCTTCCCATTGGTTGCTGCACTTCCCTGATCCTTCCTTGAGCCTGTTAAACAAATAGCCAACGATCTGAACTTTAAAACTTTTGCCTTGCTGCCCTTGCATCCTGCTTAGCCTCACACAGCCTGTCAACCTTTGTAGCATTGTTACCTTTTCTCCCTTCTGCTTGGCTTCTGTTGTTTCTTCTACAAAAGGATGTTGTTTGCTTCATAAGCATGAGGGGAGAGAGCCTGGCTGCTATACATCCAAACTCCAAGCTGTCTTCTTCAGAATTCTCCCATATAGTTAGAGCTCTTCAGAATTCTCCCATATAGTAACGGGTGCTGAGGAGAGATTTGCACAAGCTTCATCCCATCCTGTGCCCTTGCTAATACATGGGGGTTGCCAGCGTTCATGACTTGTAACCAAAGGAGAGGGAAAATGCGCGATAAGCAGCTGGAACATGAGTTGCAGGTTTTCAGGTGACTGAATCTTCATGTGAATTCCTCTTTGTTTGATTCTTCTGATTCTGTATTGACTCAGTACGCATCATCACTCGCTTTCCTTCATACCCTGAAGTCAAGCATATGATAATTACCTAACAAGTAGTGCAATCGACTCTTGTTGCAGTTTGAGCTTCATACGAAAATTAACTTAACTTGCAGACGATATGGCTCTGACCTTTCAAGCTGATTGTTTTCAGGAATGGCTACTGATTTATTTGGTACTCATAGAATCCTCTCTGCCTTGTTGGAGATAGAGGGAATAAGCATCAGTAGAGAGCTAAAAAGTAAATATTATATTCGGAAACTAGCAGAAGTATTGCGGAAAGTTAGTGGGCGAAAGCTTTTAAACCACATCTTGGTAGAGCCAATGCACAAATATTCCAAAGACAACAGTAAGGAATCAGTTCGGAGAACAATCATCGAACATGATGAGGTCTTCAGACAGCAGGTAACAAGGATTAGCTCCTTTGTCATTCATCTCATAGAACACAAGATTCAATAGATATCTATATATAGCATAAAAAATTGGGAAAACTGTCAGTAAGGAAATTTGTTCAAATACCCGAATAGGTCTCGAGCCTTTTGAATTTGCAAGGAATGCTTGCAGCCATCAAATGAGAAAAATAACATGCTGTTCCAGCTTCATAATATAATGTATTGCCTTACTACTGTTGAAGCTGCATAAACCTTTATCTGACAATTACTTGCCAGCCAATTATTACGCAGATCTACAAATTATCTTGTCATTGCTGCAACACAGAACTTTCACATCTCATGCTCTCTGTTGCATCAGGTCCATGAACTGCATCGGTTATATCATGTACAAAAATCAATGATGGCCGAATTAGGTGGTGAGAAAAATAGTTTCCAATCTAGAACAGAAGAAACTCAAGAAATGGTGCAGGGCACCAGGCCAAACCTCAAGAATAGTCCCTCTACATCAGAGACCAGTCAATATGCACGTCTTGGTAATGCACAACACACTGGTCCCCAACAAGTACCTGAACATTTGTTTCTTCAAGAATGCAAGCCAGCATCATGCCTAAACCTCTTTGATGAAGAAACTTCAAGAACCCAAGAAGGAAGACCACAAAGCAGTAAATCAGTTCAAGGTGAAAGTTGGAGTACTTCTGTGGAGAGTAATCTCGATCTCAAACTGACCATAGGCCCCAGTTCACACGCAACAAAAGCACCACATTGGCTCTTCTCAGGCAGCAGGGAAAGAAACCCTTCTGGTCAGCATCGATGACAACAAACAGGTATCCTAGTTCAGTTAGATGGTACATGAAGCAAAGAAACACCAGTCCATACTGAGGAAGCAGAAGCCTCCTAGCAATGGCACGCAACACTTCGAAGATATCTCACGACAGATCCTATGTCCTTGAGACGGTGCCTCAAATTTCGATAAGAATTATGCCTCGATCAAACATTAATGTAATGGCAAGCTAGCAAAGCCTTGGTGGCAATTCAGTTCTTATTTGTCCTCCCTATAATTCAGAGTGAAAGAGAACAAATTTTACTGAGCAAGTATCAAATTTGAAATATCAAAAAAGTCCTGACTTCAGTCCTCCTATTGCAACAGTTATATTCACCAATGTCCTAAAAGGAGATCTGACTAATCCATCATGCTAGGTACTTTGTTATTTTGCACTTGTCTTGTTTCTCTGCATCATCCATGTCCTGTAAGTATCAAAATGAATATGAGCTTTTTGCAATCAAACATCCAAGTTCTTTAGTACCCAAACATTGCTGACTAAATCTGCATTATGTCACACTTCATTGCAAATTATGAGTACCATCAACTGCTCTCAACCCACAAGCTACATTCTGAAGTGAGTTTGTCCTGCTATTCAAAATTGAGTGCCTACTGTTCAAGAAACAAGTCAAATAAATAATTTAGTCCAGGTATCATTAATCAATCAAGATCCTACTCTGCTTTTTTTGTATAAAAAATATCTATTCAGATATCACCAGAATCCACCGCAGGAGCATTCTCCATCTTTGAAATGATGGATTCTCATATTGTCCCTGACTACAATCTCAACAATCCCAACTCTTGACACCATTCGTATAAACAAATGGAGGTCCTCACAGATCCCTAGATTCTTTACAATCCTAATTGTGCATCTAGATCCAAGTGTAAGCAATCCAAACGATAGAGCAAGCTTCTGACTGTGTAACAGTCTTTCTTTCTCTTCATCGCTCACATCATAAACAATTGAACTCAGGATTGGAACATAACCTGCAAGCTTCAATTTTGCCACTAGCTCAAATAATACCTTCTTTATTTCAATCAACGATCAAGAAAATGGTTACCAAAATTCCGACTTTTTTCTTTTGAAAGAAAGGCACCAAAACCAGGCAAAAGAGGAAAATCTCGATCTGCTATTGCTCGTGACTTCTTGATGATCTAAATGACTTTGGATGGGTTTTCACACATCATATCAAACTAGATCATAGCATGAATTCAATCCAAATCACTCATAAAAGCAAAACCCCAAAATCACCATTCTCTTGAGTCAATCCGGACAATTACAAGAACTTACAAATAACAGGTGACTAGATGAATGAGATATGGTTTCCAAAAGACACTTTATCACTTACACGTTCTTAGCACACAGCAAAATCAAAAGGAGAAAAGTAAGTACCAAAACCAAGTCAAATCAAGATTTCTTCACTTGAGCGTAAGAGACATATTTGGGGAACAAAAGTACAGTATAATATAGTTATATTTTAGTCTCGTCTTTGTATAATTATTAGTTAGAACCGGTTCCTTTGAAAATATTGTCGTATTCAAATCCTTATGGCTTTGTATCAGACCTAACTCTGCGTGGCTATGATTATGCAATATTATGTTCTGTCTCTAATTATTCTTTTACTGCAATACTCTAATAGCCTTATTATTAGTTGGAGTGGTATTTTACTGGGCAAACGAATAGTAATCTGTTGACTAGCGCTATTACCCCTCAGTAAAAATACGGATCGTCGCAAGTATGCATAACATTTCCTGAGCCTGCAGATTTGTTCAGTTCACTCAATGAAAACAGCACTATGTGGATGATCATTTTGTAAATCTGAAGTTCCTTTGATGCCAGCACCGGAGGTGGGAGCCTTGAGCATGTTCAGATCGACGGTTTCGTTGTCAAAGTTCAAATCAGTGGACCTGCAGCGGGTGTAATGACAGTACGTGTAACAGTGACACAAAAATTGAGGGAAAAGATACCATCAATCTTGGCTGTTCAGTTGACAGAGTAGAAACATGGGTTCTATTATGCGTCAATCAAGAGAACACAAAATTTGGCTTTCTAATGACTTTTGACTGCTTTTAGTCTTATAGTTCTGAATCACTACACTTAACTGACCAATACAACTGTGATGTACAAGAACTCTACGACTTGGATAAAACAAAACTCACAAGACGTCTGAAAGATAAAACTCAGCAAAACTTTCAACTGTTTTTATTTGAGTGAATAATCATGACATTTTACAGTGGACCATATTAATACATTGTATCACTCAAGACTTTCAGTGTATTTCCTTGCAAGTTTTCCACGAGACTGCAAACATCAGCTTCTTCAGTGGAAGCTGCCACCGCTAAAATTCCTTAGCTGTCCTCCATCTCTGTTCCTCTCAAATTGACAGCTTCAGGCTACCTCTTCATTACCTCCTTCTCCCAGTTGGGGAAAATTTGGTCATTGCAACATTTCACCCTTGATCACAGGCCATCAAACATCTTTGATGACATCATTAAACCATGAGGACTTGCAATTTTTACAGAGCCCAATTTCAGAAAACACACATAATTCCTCTTAAAAGTAACCACAAGCGAGTTCATGCCTTGACACAGCCTTTTCTCCAATTGGATGCTCCTCCAATTGGGTTGCCTTCATCATTTGCCTAATCTCCTCAACCTTCCCAAACTCCCGCTTTCGCTTCAAAAACCCTTCCAAAATCCTAAATGCACGCTCTGTAGGTGCCATCCCCATCTTGATCATCTCCCTGAAGCATCTATATGCTTCAACAACCGCATCTCTGCAGCATAAACCAGTTACCAGAACATCCAATGCATGCCGGTGAGGTAGACATCCCTTTCCGATCAGATAATCCCACAGCTCCAGCCCAAGATCCGGTCGCCCATTCTCGCAAAAGACCTTCATGAGCAGCATTGTTGTCCTGGTCCTTGGCATGAACCCTGAGGCAACCATCTTGCTATATATTTTCCAGATTTCCTCCAAGTCACCAACCCTCCGAAACCCGCACAACATTGTGTTGTAGCTAACATCATCCAGACCAATCCCCTTCTGCTCCATCTTGCCCATCACCGCCAACCCAGACTGCAAATCCCTTGCCCTTACATAAGCGCCCATGAGCGCATTGTGAGCCCCACGGTCCGGGGTCACTCCCCACTTCTCCATTTCATCAAACAGGCGACGTGCACGCACGGCATCCCTTACAATCCCAGCTCCATATATCAGCGTGGTGAACACCTGCAGCGTCGGCTTGCAGTTCTCCCTCCTGTGCATTTCGTCGAGCAGCTCGAGGGCGTCCAAAAACCTCCCTTTCTTGCAGTAGGCATCCATCCTCACGCAGTAGGACACCGCGTCCGGGACGAAGCCGCGCAGCACGGCATCATGGTAGAACAGGTCCAGCGCCTGGACGTGCCCGGCCTCCTTGAACCCGAGCAGTAGCGTGTTGAACGTGCGGGTGTCAGGAGGGTACGCGTCGCAGTACCGGTGGAACAGGGCGCGCGCTTCAGCAACGCGGCCGCGGGCGCAGAACGCGCGGAGCAGCGCATTGAGCTCGGTGGCGCCGAACGCGCGCCCGGCCCGCGCCCAGACGCGGGCGGCGGAGTCGAAGCAGGTGACAGCAGCGTCGAAGGACCCGCCGGGGGCGGAGGCGGAGAGCGCAGTGGAGAGGAGGACGGCGAGGGCGGGCGCGGAGAGGAGGTGCGGGTGGGTGGACGGGAGGGACTCGAGCAGCGGGAAGGAGAGGTGCGCGTAGCGGCGGGAGCGCGCGAGGAGGCGAAGGACGACGGGGAGGGAGCTCTCCGGAAGGGCGATGTGGGGGAGCGCGAGGAGGCGGCGGAAGAGGGTGAGCGCCGGGAGGGGAGGGGAGTGGGAGAGGAGGAGGTGGGACAGAAGCGGCGTGAGGAGGGAGGGCGAGGCCGGGAGGATGGAGAGGAGGAGCGGCGGGATCGCCGGAGCGTGCGTGAGGAGAAGGCGTGCGAGGTGGGGGACGGTCGGGGCGAGGAGTGGTGCGGCGGCGCGCGGCGGCAGGAGGAGGGGCATTGGGGCGTGGCGCGGAGGGAGATGATGAGAGCGTGGCCAACTTCGCCGTCGCCGGAACCACCGCGATGGACCCTGCCGATCAGTTTAAACGGGAAATTTAACTTTTTTGCCACCCTTAAGAATGTCACCTATCCAAATGTCATCCTTTTCGTTGCATTCAACAATTTGTCACTCTTAAGATGTGGTTGACTAATTTTTTGCCACTTTCGAGCCCACGAGACGCCATGTCAGCGCGAAACCCGCCACGCTGGCCCGCGCCCGCGCTGCGCCCGCGCCTCCGGCGGCGCGCCGCTGCCCGCGCCTCCCCGCTCGCCCGCGCCTGCGCCTCCGCCTCCGGCCCCGCGCCGCCGCCCGCGCCTCCCCGCTCGCCCGCACCTGTGCCTCCGCCTCCGGCCCCGCGCCGCCGCCCACGCCTCCCCGCTCGCCCGCGCCCGCGCCCGCGCCTCATCTTCCCCGAGTCCGGCGCCGGGATCCCGCCGGTGAAGCGCTGCGTCTCAGGCCAATTCATCGTGCGTGGGCATCTCCAGGGCACCCCGAGCACATCCCCCACCTCGCCGGACCCCGCCGCCCTCCCCAGCGAGCCGCCGCCGTCTTCATCCTCGCCGCCAAGCTCCCTCTCGCCGCCGGCCCGCCCTGCTCCATCTCGTCCTCGACCGACGCCCCAGGTGAGCTCCGGGATGCCCGTAGATGCTTCACCGTCGAGGAATCGGGCTCCCACCGCCCGAGCCGCCGGTGTCCTCGCTCCCCTGTCTCGGCCGCGGGGACGGAGGCGGAGGCGGAGGCACAGGCGCGGGCGAGCGGGGAGTCGCGGGGCCGGAGGCGGAGGCGCGGGCGCCGGCGAGCGGGGAGGCGCGGGCGGCGGCGCGCCGCCGGAGGCGGAGGCGGAGACACGGGCGCCGGCGAGCGGGGAGGCGCGGGCGGCGGCACGGGGTCGGAGGCGCGGGCCAGCGTGGCGGGTTTCGCGCTGACATGGCGCCTCGTGGGCTCGAAAGTGGCAAAAAAAATTAGTCAACCACATCTTAAGAGTGGCAAATTGTTGAATGCAATGAAGAGGATGACATTTGGATAGGTGACATTCTTAAGGGTGGCAAAAAGTTAAATTTCTTGTTTAAACAGGGGGCTTCTTCTTGCCTTTCCGCGCTAACTCTCTGAAATGGTTTTGCAACTTAGGTCCAGCTTCACCACTGATGAATGCAATCCTCCTACCTTTCCTATCTCACTTGCCAGTTCTTCCTCTTGCTTCTGCTTATCAATATTCAATGCACCACTCTGTTCTTCAAGATGTAAATGTTGAAGTTGTATGTAAAAGTTTATGTGAAATTGTGAGTGTAGATACACGCAAAAGGCTCCAGTTTTCTCCAGTTTTGATCGGGGAGATTGGAGGAAACGACTACAGCTAGGGGTGAAAAGGAAAAATTGCTCATTTGCCCTACTCTTGAGTGCGTTTGCTCATTTGCCCCTGTGATGTCTCACTGACACGTGGGTCCAGGACCCACGTGTCAATGACACAACTGGGGCAAATGAGCAAAGTGCATATTTATGCATGGGGCAAATGAGCAAAACCCCCGGGTGAAAATGGGCTGGGTATTTCCCGCCCGCCCACCCGACCGTATTAAAGCGGGTCAAATTCGGGTCATAAATTCGGGTACCCGGGGGCTTATACGGGTATCGGATCCGAATACGGGTATTTTTTGGCGGATATGGTATCGGGTTTGGGAGGTCGGTATCCGACGGATACGGATTATCCGGTACAAAATACGGATATTACCCGGTAAACTATCCGGATATTACCCGGATTGCTTGGCCAGTCCGCACTCCGAATCCGAACTCACCGGCTCACCACACGTCCACACCGCTCCAAGTCTCCAGAGTCCAGACTCCAAGCATTCGGTTCGGCCGTAGGCAGGCACCGAGCACGGGAGATAAGAGGGGACTGGTCGATTCGACGTCGCCGCCGTTGATTCAACCTCGCCGCCACCGGATCTACGCCCAAGTGCCCGACGGCCGACGCGGCGGCGCCCCTGGTCTTCCCCTCCGTGGACTTCCTCAGGCCGCCATCCCAGCACCGCCTCCGCCCGTCCGCAGATCCACTCGGCGATTCGACCTCGCCGCCATCGATTCGACCTCATCGCCACCGGATCTACGCCGCCAAGTCGAGGTACGCCAGATCTGAGACTAGATGATCTTTGCACTTTGCTTGAGGGGATTTGCTTAGCAACAAACCAGATGTTCACTTCTACAATGCATTTGAGGATGATTCATATGTGCATATTGTGATGGAGTAAGTAGTCACTTCACCCTGCTGCACTGCCGCCTCTCCAGAAGCTTGCTCCGCTATCACAGTCAAGTAGTCAATGAGTAATGATGTATGTATGTCCAGTGATGCTACGACTTTAGTACTGACGTATTGTTAGGCAGTACTATGCCCTAAGCTCCTAATATAGTTGCATTATGGATGTATGGAATGGTTGCATTGCTATTGTCTATCTGGTATAAAATGGTTGTTGCATTGACTTGATATCCGAATAAGTATTCGTGACCGATAGTATCTGTATCCGTCTTGGTACGTATTTGTTTCATATTTGTGCCCGACATTATCCGTGTTTGTATTCGTATTCAATACTATCCGTATTCGACCCGATTCCGATTAGAAAATGTGGGTTAGGATATGGGAAGGGTGAGATCCGACCGTATCCGACCCGATTTCACCCCCTAACTACAGCTACGCCTTCTTCGGAAATAAGAAAGTCCCAGGTGTCGTTCAGACCATCATAGATGCCGCTAAGGTATCAAACATTTTTTCCCCTGTAGAAAAAGTAAACTAAGGTCCGCTCGTTTTAGCTTCAGCTTCTGGTTTATTTTTTACTATTTATAAATTTCGTCTTTTTTGAACTTTTGGTTTTTTTTAGCTTTTTTACCGGTTCTTTTTTTTTTCCGCATTCGTTTGCGTTGTCTGTCCTGAGCTAGCATATTTTTTCTATTTTTAAATTTTTTTAAGTTTAATTACGACAAATAAGCCACCTTCAACTACAGTAAAATTTCAATCGCTATAGTGATATGTTCTTTTTCTTCTTATTTGTTTGGTCTTTTACCGGATAAGTAAGATTCATATGCTAATCTTGTGGAATGAGTACCAATTTTATGTATTCTCAGACACTTCTGACATGAATTATGTTAGGGAAAACAAAAGGACTGCGTTGTATAGTTGAATCTTCTGATGTACAGCGCTTCTTGGGCATCTTGGTGCCATCTCTGGAACCATTTGAAGAAATTGTCCCATTTATTTCAGCTTCCAAAAAAGACAAAACCAAAAACCATTAAAAAAGCTAAAAAGAATAGGCCCTGTCACTCTTGCGTCTCCTTCTGTTTGGCCACAGAGGTGGAACTAGAATGAAAATGACTAGAGTTCACTATTTCATCATACATATAATAATATATATAATTTTTAAATAATATTGTGCTAAATAGTAACGTGTCCAATAATTTTTAGCATCACTACTTTAACATAACTTATGATAATGTATAATGATAAATAAGTAGTGATCGAAATACGTCTTAAAATGCCAGCGTAGGCTTAGACATATATGCTTTGATCACTTGACTAGAGTCAGTAGTAAGGATATTATTAGAGGATTAACTAGGCTCAAGCAATGATCTAGTTTACACCCTGTAGATATGGTAAAATAGTTTCTACTTCTCATTGTCCTCTTGCCTTAGTGATAACTGATGGCCCTTGACAGTCTTTGTATTTAGACACAGTTGGTCTTTCTATAGTCTAGTTAGCAGGAGAGAAGTGGTATGTGGTTGTCCTTATAGATGACTTCTCTAAGTATTCTTAGGTGTATTTTCTTGTTTCTAAGGATGAGATCTTTGGTTGCTTTAGAAAGTTGGTGCTTAAATTAACTGTTGACCTCTTAGGAGCCTTGAGAGCCATTAGGAGTGATAATAACAAATAATTGAAGAACCCATCTTTTGCCATTTTCTGCACAAAGAGAGCACCAGTTATCCCCACCTAAAGTCCCCTACCAAAATGGGTTGTAGAGAGAAAGAATAGAATCCTTGTGGAGATAGCTAAGACCATGCCAAATGAGCATAGCACCCATAGGAGGTTTTGGATTAAGACGCTTTCTACTGCTTGCTATGTGTCCAATAGGGTGTTCTTGAGATCGTCCATAGACAAGACTTCATTTGAGTTGGGATTTGGTTATAGATCTAGCGTATCTCATTTCAAGATATTTGATTGCAATTGTTTTCTTTTTAAACATGGCAATTTAGATAAATTTGAATACAGATGTTATGATAGCATCTTTCTTGGATATCATGCTCATTCTTGTGGCTTTCGTATATTTAATTTGGATACTAA
Organism: Dendrocalamus latiflorus; assembly: GCA_017311315.1. Classification (NCBI taxonomy): domain Eukaryota; kingdom Viridiplantae; phylum Streptophyta; class Magnoliopsida; order Poales; family Poaceae; genus Dendrocalamus; species Dendrocalamus latiflorus. The sequence continues at coordinate 2,414,186 of CM029621.1, read as the reverse complement.
CAAAATCATTGAGACATATGGAGTCACTTTTAGTGAGACTAGTCCTGGTACTAGACCCGACAGTGTGAGTACACAGTTACATGGTGATCAGGAGAGCATCTTCATCAACGATGATCCTGACTTGAGGATAATGACCCAATCCCTCCTCTATTCACTCCTGAGTTGGTTGGAGAGTCTGCTTCAACTACTCCAACTTCGGTAGAATAGCCTCCTTCCTTCTTCATCGGCGCTTCGAGTGGCTCTACTCCTACCTCCACAGCTCGTAGATGCCACATCTACAACAGGACCTCCGCTTCATATAGTCGTATGTATCTGAATCAGTTGATGTGTGTCTTCTATATCCGATAGATGCAGAAAAATTTACTCATTTTGATAGTTCTTTCTTTGTTTTTTCCAGTAAATTCGTTGATTCTTGAGTAGTTCATTAAGGTGCTCATTCAGTATTTCTCCAGCATTCCATTATAGTGTGTTCAGGAATATGATGATTTCATTAGTGTTAGCGATAGACATCATTTTTTCATGTGCATTGAGATGCTCTTTCAGGGATATAATGCCTTTTACAAACTCATAAACTTAGGGCAATATATTCACTTAGTGTGGTAATTTGTTAAAAAATGTAGTTCATAACTTTAGGTCAAACTGATGGTAATATTAGGTGTAACACATGGTAACTTAGAGTACAATTAGTTGAAAATTTTGAACTTTTTTATGAATTCACTTGGTAAAATTATTATTATTTAACACTTAGGTGATAATTTATATTAAATTATACATGGCAACTTAGAATCTAACTGCTGTACTTTTGATCTTTTTTCTAACCCATAAAATAATGGTAATATTCGACTTAATACGGTAATTTTTGTTAAAAATGTAGATGATAACTTTAATTGCAACTGATGGTAACATTAGGTGCATCACATGGTAAATTAAACGTAATTGATCCTACGTTTGTGATATGCTATCGTAAGCTTTTTTTATTTTGGGCTAAGCAAACGTGTTAATGGAGTGTATTGCGGAGTGGGTGTGAGCCGGGAAACGATTCGGGAGGTGGTTGTGCGCTACAGCTATAGCGCTGTAGTTGCGCTATAGTCGCACCCAATAAAATAAAGTTGGGAAATAGAGTAGCAATTTATATTTCATATTAAACACAACAACTATTTGCAAAACATGGATTCTTCAAGCAAATTACTGTTACAAACCTGCCTATTACTACGACTTATTCGAATCAGCAACAAACTACGGATGAAATCGACATACGTGTTCATGAAGTCCAAAAGAGATCAAAGCCAGCAGCAGAGCTAGCGTGCACCCGCAACAAACACCCAACCCACCTGAGGCGGATCACATCACGTCGTCATGGCACGTTGCGCGGCCAAATCAGATCAGTTCGGGAACCTGCAGTCGCGGCGTATCTCGCCGTCAGCCGCCGTCCTGACCCCGACCCTGCCGAGCTTCGTGACCGCCGTCACGAAATCGTTGAAGAAGGCGCCCTGGTTGGCGGCGTAGAGGTCGACCGTGCCGCGCGACCGCGGGTCGGCGGACAACGCCTGGTCGGAGCCCAGGAGGCCCCTGCCGCCGCGCAGGTTCTTGTAGTAGGCGTTGTCGAACCGCAGCGGCGTCGCGCCGTCGAGGAACGCGAACCCGCGCGGGTTGCCGCCGCAGATCCCGCGCAGCTGCGCCGCGAACCCGGGGTCCATGGCAGGGTCCGTCCCGACCCTGTACTGGAAGAAGCTGCACGTGGCCGCGCCGATGGTGTGACCCCCTACCACACACACACGCACACAAGTGAAGTGTTCATCGCACCATGTACGAATGCTACGGCTGCTAGTAATGGACACGTGCATGATGGTACGTACAAACGTAGAATGCAAACGCTAGTTTCGCAAGTCAATATACTACGTTCCAGTTGCGTGTTCTAGCGGCCGAGTGTGTGTGTGCATTTGCACGTACCTGAGAGTGCGATCATGTCAGTCTGGGAGAGGCCTAGGCTCGAGAAGAACGCGTTGAGCTGGTCGAGGTTGAACGTGCCATGCGGTGCCACGACGCTGCTCCGGGTCGACGCTCTGCCGTCGTACCTGCCCAGCTCCACCTGGTAGTTTGGCCCTCCGCTCTGCAGCCATTCCATCACGCGTCGCGTAGCATCAGTGATCCGACGCAATAAACCGGCGTAAAAACGATGCATTGGTGCAAGAATTGGTCGGGGTTAGTACCAGGAAGACGGAATCCCTCGCGGCGAGGGCCAAGATGTCAGCGCAGGACACCTTGTTCCGGCACTGCGGGTCGCTGTCCACCGCCGCCTTGGCGTTCATCACGGTGAGGAACCCCTCCGGCTTCAGCGGCTGGTTTTCGGGGCTCCGCCACTCGTCGTCGCCGTTAGGGTTTATGATCATGATCGACGCGTCGCAGCCCTGCCAACCCAACAATTGTACAGCAGCAACGATTCAACGACACATAATCAGGTTCACAAGACGATGTTCAGTTGATAGAGCATAAACGGTAAATGAGCTTACCCTGACGGCGCAGTCGTGGAAGAAGAGCCTCAGCGTCGCCGGTGCGGAGATCGGCGACCGCGCCATGGACTGCTGGACGGCGCCGCGGACAATGTTCTCAAGGTTAGGGCAGATGTTGGCGTAGTAGTTTGGCCTCAGCTGGGCTGCGGCCATTGGCGAGAGCGCGGCGAATGCGAGGAGGAAGGCCAAGAACTGGGTGTTCTTCATACTGCCGCTCTTAAGGCCGCTGTTTGTTTACTATTTGCTCTTAAAATAGCTAAAGCTGTTAAACTGTTTTAGTTCGAGGTGGTTTGCAAGCGATGAGAGCGTGCGTTTATATAGAAGAACGGTGGCGTGTGGCCTCCTCGCTCTCAGCCATTAATTTAGCTTCGTTGTGCTTACATAGAGAATGCCACTGTGCAAATGCTTATTGTTTAAATGGTGTTTAATTGGTCAATGTAGATGGTAGTTGATGTCCATGCTTGTTCACAGCTCATAACCTGGATATGGGATGATAAAACTTTGGGTTCTTGTTTCTCTCCTCTATTATAATTTATATTTGTTGCATATTTGGTTATACCACACTGGTAAGGGATGATCATTTCTGCAGTCAGAAAGAAAGGGTCAAGTCCGAATGTCTGATGAACTGAAATGTGGTAAGATGGTACCTGTTCAGTGTAGAGACATCCCAATGGAATTTTGCTGCCATATCTGTCAATCTGAAGATAGATCAATTCGTTCGCAGTAAAAGAATTGAAATCCTCTGTTTGTGCATTTTTTTCCTAAAAAAAAGCAGCTTTGGTTCAAAAATGAAAGCAGGGTAAATTGATTCGTGATTGATCAGCAGCAAAATTGAAAACAGGCCTGTTTCCGTGTTTCGTAACGTGCGCCTCCATGATTTGTTTTTGTCACCGACCTAGACCTTGGCTGTTGGGCTGGACAACAAATGGGCTGGCTCTTGGTCCACTTGGCCAGGGGCGGATCCAAAGAGGGGGGAGTGAGGGCCCAGCCCGCCACTCAATTCGCAGGAACTCAGGTATATAGCCCAAGATTTAATACTAGTGCCCCTACTCAGCCCAACTAAAAGGCCCCTACTCATGCTAAAATTATGAATGAGAACAATTCAGCATACTATGTGTATTGTTGTGCCCCCTCTCAGATTTTGTTCTGGATCCGCCCCTGCACTTGGCTGGGGAGGAGATGCTACAAGAAGTAGGGCAACAAGCAATACAGAGGGCATCCAAGAACCAAATGGTATTGGCTTGTAGCCTCCTCTCTCGGCTGTCCTCTCTGCTCCCAGTCTAGTTCTTCCTATTCTTCCTCGATTCCTCTCTAGTTCTTCCCACGTCCTCTCGGTTACTTGTGTGATTTGTATCCTATGATCATAGCAATGAGAGGGATATTGTTGATATTTCCGTCTGCTTAATTGAAGAGAACCAACATTTGATTCATGAACAATTCAGGCATAAAACTGTTATTGCTGTGAAGGGCTTAGTGTCAAATATCCTAGATCGTGCCAAGCAAAAGGAGATGCACGAATTGGATGCTGTAGTTTCAGAGGAGATTATCTACCTTGCTGCAATACTCCGGCTGATGGGTTCCTCCTTTCTACAAATTTTGCACTGCATTAGACAATTGAGGGTTGCAGATGGTAGGCAAAATGGAAATTATCTATCGCTTTGCAAGGACTACAGTTTCATATCCAAAACAGAGCAGCAGAAGCATGGCAGTAGACTCATGATTGGAATGGAGAAGTGTCAAAAGCATCGCAGGCTCGACGCATGGAATCAGCTTGAGGACAAGCCGAATTTCAACGGGAAGGGAATTTCATGGACTTGGTTGTTGGGCTGGACAACAAATGGGCTGGCTCTTGGCCCACTCGGCTGGGGAGGAGATGCTACAAGAAGCAGGGCAGTAGCAATACAGAGGGCATCGAAGAACCGAATGGTATTGGCTTGTAGGCGCCTCCTCTCTCGACTGTCCTCTCTGCTTCCAGTCTAGTTCTTCCCGTTCTTCCTCAATTTCCCTCGATTTCTCTCTAGTTCTTTCCACGTCCTCTCGATTACTTGTGTGATTTGTATCCTATGATCAGGAACGTGACAGTTTTACCGACGAGAAACCCTGCTGAGTGCGCAATTGTGCATACTATGCGTAGGCTTGACCTGATACATACTGCCACGCAGGTGTCAACCGTCCAGACGAACATTCCAACTGACGAACAGAATAAAAGTGTGACAACGTGTGACTGTGTGAGCATTCCTTTTTCCTGCAGCGCGTCCATCTCCGCAGTACTAGTTTATAAACGGTTAGCCTAGCCTGTCCTTTACATGATGAACCGCGTCTGTTCTTATGATTTAAAGTACGTAGTACAAAAGTTCAAGAGTGTGGAGTATTTCTATCTCAGAATTCAGATTGACTCTAAGCTTATAGACATGTAGGTTTCTGTGCAGTCCACCTTGTTGTTTAACCTGAACCCCGAAATTGTAGCTTGATTGCGCTTTCATTACTGGAACTGCAATTCCTTCCAAGTCTCCAGATGGAACTTTTGCATCCAAACAGTTTATATATTGGTTGTTTCTCCTCTACTGTAAACCTAAAAACGACAAGCTTATAGCTTTCGTTTTAATTATGTGTATCTTCTGGAAGCTGGCCGCTCGGTTGGGCTGAAAAATAGTGGCTTATGGCTGAAATTATACTGTAACTAGCTGAAATTACATTGTAACTGAAGGTGGCTTATTTGGCGTAATTAAATTTAAAAAAATTTAAAATAGAAAAAATATGTTAGCTCATCACGGACAACGCAAATGAATACAGGAAAAAAGAACCGGCAAAAAAGCTCAAAAAACCAAAAATTCAGAAAAAAATGAAATTTATGAATAATAAAAAAATAAGTCAGAAACTCTAGCCTAAATGAGCAGGTCTAAAATAAGGCATCTATGTCGAGTCAACTCTCCTTAAATTTGTTCCCGCGCTTGCAAGATTACTCGTAAACGGCAGTTCCAACCTACGCAAGCATGCGCTTATGGTCCAACACGAAGTGAATTTTTTCTAGTGGGCAGAATTCGTACACACTGTGATGTAATTCCCCTGCAAGGCATCCAGCTTTTAATTATCAACTGCATATATGCATGTGCGGCGGTATCTCGATGAAGTGGCAAATCGACAAGCAGATCAAGGGTTTACCGAAATGAAGATACTACTCCATTAAACGATGAACCATCGTGTACTAGACTGTAACAAACCAAAAAAAATTGAAATTTCATGAATTTCATTTGAATTTGGTTTCCTTTCCCAATTTGGCAACCACCTTTAACTTCCCGCTTTCCTTATCCATCGTTTCTGTTTTCCCTCTCGCCGGCGCATTTCTCCCTTCCTGCCTTCTCCCCTGTGCGCCGCTCCAGCCATCTTCACGCCCGCGATTGCCACCGCCACTCCAACTCACCACACCACCGCTTTTGCCTCTGTGCGTCCTACCTCTAACCGAGCCAGTGTCACCACCCGAGCTGCGTGCTGCCGATGCGCGCACCTCGCATCTATGCCCTGCAGGTCCAGCACCTCACCCTCTTTAAAGCTGCCATTAGCGTGGGCCAGTTGGATAGCCAAGCTCAACGAGCCACTTACTGGCCTCATCATCCCCGATGCCATTCACTGCCGCCGAGCAAACCAGCTGCACGAGGGCAGCCCGCTTGGAGCCACCCGATCCTATCCAGCCACTGCCATTAGCCTCCTAATCACCCCTAGATGCTTAAACCCCCACCATACTCGACAGAAGATCTCCGGAATGCCCGTGTGCCATGAAAATGCCTGTGAGACCCCCACTCATCGCCAGCACCTACCCTGATCCGCGAGCTCCACAAATACCAAAATGGAATCCTGGTGTGTAGTTGAGCCCGACCATACCCTTGGTTGTCGTTGGAGACCTCTGCCGACGCTCAATTCCTCGCTGCGTCTTCGCTCTGTTCGGGAGCTCTATAGCCACCTGAGGAGGAAGCGACGACTGTTCGCGTTGTGGACTGGGCCATTTCGGTCTAATAGACCCAATGCCAATTCAGGCTGAGCCCAGCACTGTGCAGTACTGTTCAACCTGATCCGCCAGTATTCCAAACCCGACCTGTCACTATGCAGACCCGTTACTATTCCTAGGTCTGATTTGTCACTGTTCATCCAGCCCGAATCTATTCATCCAAATCTCATTAGACGAGTTTATACCCACTTTGACCATCTTAAGCCAATCTAACCTATTTTCAACTCCATTCAGCCAAATCAAACGTGCCTCAAACCCTATTCGCCTAAACCCATTTTCTTTATATCTTTTCTAGTTATTTTATTGTATTTTGTTCCCAGCTTGTATTATGCAAAACATGAACTTATTTGAATTTGTTCTTTCGCGCTAGTATCCGGATTCAACAAGCTGGTTAACGGAAGAGCTACATGAGCAATTAAAGTAGATGGTGCCAAACCCGAAACCTACAGAGAAGTGATCAATGACCTTGGAAAAGGAGGCAAGTCACATGTTTTTTTATCATGTTGAACATATATCCTTTAATTATTTAATTATCAGTACTTTTATTATTCTTCATTTATGCATTATTATTTCTTTAAAATAATTATTTAGAATCATATGATAATTAATTATGTCCCAACACTGGAAAACTCTGTTTTACTTGATAGCCATATTCACCTTGACAAGAATTATTAATAATAAATTACTATAAAACATATCAAGATAGATTAAGAATTCAAATAGTTTTACACTACTAAGAGATTTGGTGTTTTGCCAATAGAATGACAAATGATAATCGAGTTAAGAATAAATCATGGAAAGTCACGAGATGGTTGGAGTCCACGACATTAGCCTAGGGATGAGGCTTTGGTTGGATCGGTGGCAGTGCCATGGTGCACTAGATTATTGGTTTGTGGTCTATTGCCTCATTGGTAAAAAGTAATAATTAGAACCTTATGCTAAGTAAATAACATAGTGATCACTCAACCACAAGTTTTGATTTATCAAACCTGGTTTAGTAGCTGCTCAAATCAATTGAATATCTTTAGGGTGTTGCCATTCCAGAAGTGGAATGACCCGCATATAAAGGGGTGGTATGGAAGTGGTAAAATTATACTTACCAACGACAGAATCACATGGAGTTGGGAAGCGCTTTCTATGTTGGCTAGTGAAATGCCGACTTGCATGTGCCCCATCCCTACCAGGTAGAGTCTATAAAAAGAGGAGAGCAATGAAAGACCTTGTTATCTCAACTCAATCTCATGCTAACATGTTGCGTGTCTATAGCTTGATATTATGAGTCTGAAATAACTTGTGGGTAAAACTGGGCAACTCTATAGAGCCAATTTGAAATGGTATTTGAATACGTCAAGCTTCCGGTAATAAAGCTGTGTTTAATGGGTGATTCTAATAGCAATGCATAAGTAATTTTCATAATGTTTCAATATGGTAATCAACTTGTTGAACCCCTTTCCTTTAATAAGTTAACTTTTGTCCTTTAGAAAATTGTTTACAAATAAAATTGCGTTTAAAAATATAATAATAAAACCAACACATCTCATCTCTTGAAATACTGGTAATTAGTTAAATAGTATCTCCCCATGTAGTTTGATGAGTACCTAGTGTACTCAATGTTACTTTATTTTCATTAGAGCGGATACCAAAAGAAAAAAGAATGTTTCAAGTTTTCATGTTAGAGTTACGACCACACTCATGCATCCATTTGGAGATTTCTCTGGTTCTTCTGAATGTAAATTAAATTTTGGGCCTGTTTGCCTATAAAATTGCTAAAGTTGATTGTTAAGTTATATTTTAATCAAGCTAATCCTTTTTAAATGATTATGAGTAGGTATGATATTTTTCTATCTGTAACTGAATTCTTAAACTGTCACAGGAAATACGACAGTCTTGTTTCTAAAAGTGGGATCGTTACATAGACAAGTACACCATGTTGTCAATTTCGTGCGTATGCTTGCAGATGCAGATGATACTTGGGAAAAATCTAACTGCTTGCGCCAAAATTCGGTGTTGCTATTTGCTAATGCTTGTGGGAACAGTGCCTTGATTATCTCCTACTAACTGAACGGTTGTTGGCCTACCGCTCAATACATTTTTCCTACAGATAAACTGGTATTGGCTACTAAGCAACATTTGTTCTAGTCAAAGTTTAAACACGCCTATTAGGACGTGATTCTAAATCTGATTTTTGAAGGAAACGGCTCGAAAGCGTGTAGGCAGTTGTGTAGAATCGATTCCTTGGTTCAGTACATCGGGCGGCTGTAGGTAGCCAAGTTAAAATGAGTTGGTCACGACATCATCTGCTACGTACATATCACTTGACCAAACTCCAATTAGCAAATATACTAGCTCTAGCTTAAGTTAAATCGACAGTTCAAGACGAGGATTAATGCGGAAGCCACCCTGGAGTCTGGACTATATAAGCATACATGCAATCTCCAATCTCCCCATCACTTTCAAACCACCTTGATCAAACTAAACTTGTTAGACCATATAGTGGCAGCCTCATAAGAATGATAGGTATTTGATATTACTTGAGTCTTGCTTTTATTGATTAAGTTTGATTTTTTGTGAATCTGAATTTCAAACTATGCTTTTCTAGAAGCACCAGCCAGACTGACTTGACTGGGCGGTCTAACCGTTGGAAGATTGCGGTTAGACCGGCCTAGGCAGGTGTACTCTTATCGGTGGAGTGTAACCAGCTAGGTGGTGGTCCAACCACATTGCTTTGGGCGGTTTGACCAGCTTAGTGGTCATGGTTAGACTGACCCTATTGTTGTGTTCTGAGAGGAGTTGTTTTGGTGATGTTAGTCAAGGCGAGAGTCCGTGCAGGTGTTAACAATGGTGTGTTCATGCAATGTTAGTTATGGGGTTTTCATGCAAGGATTAGTGGTAGTATAGGTTTATATATTTGTTTTGCTAATTGAGAGTCAAGTGCATGTTATTTGTACTTGGATCGATTATTTATCCTCAATGTGCAAGTGCTTTTATGATGGATTGCGGCTAGTGGCAAGACTGAGGCTTGGTGGCTGTTTGCCGAGTATCACTGATGATCAGAGATGTCCGGGTACAGCGTCCGGTCGTAAGCACATCTAGGTACAGTGGCCATAGAGTGTTGTGTAAGTCTGGATGAAACATTGTCTCAAACTGAGAGCTCAGGAGAAAGACAAAGATCGTGAGGAAGAAATCTGTGTATGTGGTATGCCAATTGGACTTGTATGTTTTAAGCAGTGATGGTTCTCGGAGCATACGCAAGATCTTGCCAGCAAGCATTAGGCATCACAGATGAATCCTATGGATCTGGGCTTTGATGAATCTATAAATTTATATTTCCGTTACATGTTATTGTCGATTTTTAAAGAAAAAGAATCTGAAAGAGTCCACCCCACTCTAACTCACCGTATTTGATCCTACAAAACCACTGGCTAACTAGCCACATTTTTGGAAGAGCACGGAACCGTCATCACTAGGCAAGCAGCAGGAAGCAATGGCGAGCCTTCGATCAGCCTTCCTCGCCGTGTCCATCGCGTTCCTCTGGCCGTTTGCCGTTGCGCAGCTGAGGCCGGACTACTATGCCAGCATCTGCCCCAACCTTGAGACCATTGTCCGGAGCTCCGTCAGGCAGTCCATGGCCCAGTCCCCGATCTCCGCGCCCGCAGCGCTGAGGCTCTTCTTCCACGACTGCGCTGTCAGGGTACATATCTAAGCTCCTGTCATATGTATCATCTAATGATCTGATCGTCTTAAATATGTAGAGTCGATGATCAGTAGTATAAACACTATTGTGCTGTGCAGGGTTGTGATGCATCGATCATGATCATGAACACGAACGGCGACGACGAGTGGCGGAACCCCGACAACCAATCTCTGAAACCAGAGGGGTTTCAGACGATACTGAACGCCAAGGCTGCCGTGGACAGCGACCCGCAGTGCCGGTCCAAGGTGTCCTGCGCGGACATACTGGCCCTCGCCGCAAGAGAATCTGTCTTCCAGGCAAGTACTAAGTAGTCACCAATTTGCTCATGCATCTGACTCCCATGATGGCTACAAGATTTGAGCGTGAAATGACGTTACATGCATGCGTGCAACTCTGCACACATGGTTGCAGAGCGGAGGGCCGAACTACCAGGTGGAGCTGGGCAGGTACGACGGGAGGATCTCGACAAGGGACAGCGTCGTGCTGCCGCATGCAAACTTCAACCTGGACCAGCTCAACGGAGTATTCTCAGCCTTAGGCCTCTCCCAGACTGACATGATCGCTCTCTCAGGTAAACTCATCGACGTCTATAATCTCGCTTCTCTTGCACCCTGCATACTTTGCGTAAGTTGCTTGCAATTGACCTTTGAATTTGCATGATCACTTGTGCGTCAATTCAGGGGGGCACACCATAGGCGCGATTGACTGCCCCTTCTTCCAGTACAGGATCGGCACCGACCCGACCATGGACGCGGGCTTCGCCGCGCAGCTGCGCGGCACCTGTGCCAGCCAAACCTTCGCCTTCGCGGACGGCCAGACGCCGGTCGGCTTCGACAACGCCTACTACAGGAACATCCAGGGCGGAAGGGGCCTCCTGGGCTCCGACCAGGTGCTGTACACTGACCAGAGGTCGCGCGGCACGGTCAACAACTACGCCAACAACCAGAACGCCTTCTTCAACGACTTCGTCGCCGCGATGACCAAGCTCGGGAGGATCGGGGTCAAGACGGCGGCCAACGGCGAGATACGCCGCGACTGCCGGTTCGTGAATTAGTTGACCTCGCCGGTTGATACATATGTACTGTTATTACTAGTCCATGACGACTGTAATTATAATAAGCTCGATCATGCATGATTATGGCTTTGATTCATGGTGCCGATATCTATAACTGACTGAGATGTGTCATATGGTTGTTTTGTTTGGATCCGAGTCCATGACTTACACGTTGTTGATTAAGGATTACTTCAGCGTGGATTTCCTAGCTAATTACTCCCACGTTACTTTTAACGTTTTTTATTTATCAGATTGGACTTTGATCGTTTGTTATTAAGGATTACTTCAGCGTGGATTTCCTAGCTAATTACTCCCGCGTTACTTTTTAACGTTTTTTATTTACCAGATTGGACTTTGATCGTTTATTTTTTATAGCTTTATATTAAAATATACTAGTAAAGTTATAATATTATGAATGTACTTTTAACGAAAAATCTAATAATACAATTTTCATATAACGAATCTAGACCGTAGTTTTAAACTTATTAGTGGAAATATTTGACGGCATGGATTACGGCGTCAAGTGAAAAAAATAGTGGGAGTAATTCGCAACATTCAGCTATAAATTTGATTCAACCATGTGTCACTTTTCATCCACACGTGGTGTGGCAGCAAGACAAGAAGAGAGGTGGGTCATCAGTGTAACGTCCTAGGGTCCAAACTGGTTTAGGTCTAATTTTATTCTGGATAAGTCATACACACGTAGCAACCCGCTTGCACTTTCGTCCTCGCTTCGCACAATGCACACACACACATGGGCCATCATGAGCCGAGGTGTCACATACACCCCCCTCGGCTTCGGCCTAACCCCATTCTGGATAGGCCACACACACATAGCAACTCGCTTGCACTTTCGTTCTCGCTTCACGCAATGCACACACATATGGGACATTATGGGCCGGGGTGTCACATACACCCCCCCTCAAAGGATCCGATGTCCTCGTCGGACCAACATACCCCCACTGGGGCAAATGATAAGGATCTTCCCTCTTGGCATATGTCCGTGTATTCAATGCCAGCACATATGCCATGCCGTGTGTCCACTCCGGGCGCCATGCGCCATATGCTCGCGCCCTTTGACCCGCATACGCCCATGTAACCGCGAGAGTCGACTCTGATACCATTTGTAATGCCCTAGGGTCCAAACCGGCTTAGGCCTAACCCCATTCTGGATAAGCCACGCACACGTAGCAACCCGCTTGCACTTTCGTCCTCGTTTTGCGCAAAATGGTTAACCGGGGGTACTATTATTAGAACTGCTAGGTTTATATGTAAGTGCTTCTCAAGCTAAGCTAGCAAGGTGGGACTATCCCACACCCTCATATGCACACACACATATAGGTCAGTATGGACCGGGGTGTCACAATCAGCCAAATCACATGATAATTCAGCCTCTCCAAGCAAGTTTATTTGCAGCCCCATTAATTTGACTCTCCCTGGACACTGCTGAGAAGTCGCTCTGGTAAACGCCGACGCGATACTCTGGGCTTCTTGTACGATGCCAAGTTGACAACCCAATGCGCTCGAGCTTGTGCATCCTAGATTATCATTTATCAATTTCAGATGTCTATTGTGATCGATCTCCACTGAGTCAGATTCCAACATTAAGCGTGTTGCAGCCCGGTTGGCGCGCCAAAAGCAACCCTAACTTGACGATCAACATCCAAGGCACGATATATAGCACCGGTGCCCGTTCGCCAGTGCGTGCATAATGCTCCATCTACGTCTCTGAAAGAGCACTATCATCAGCGCGTAGTGCATTATGCACATGCGCTCTGCTCCTCTGCACTTGCTCTAACGCAATTAATCAAGCAGTGTGTCGCTTCAGTAACGGAGCACGCATGCACCTCGCTGCTTTTTAACAACGATAACTGCCTCTGATTAACTGTCATATCATTTCATTTGGTGCAAGATCACAAGTTAGTGCTAATAGGCCACGTGACTGTCCAGGAGAGAACCAACGTAGTTTTGCAACTTGTAGATTGTGATCCATGACAGGTACACATACACCCATATATAAAACAATCCTTATATATACTTTTACTATTATAAAAGAATGAGTTAGTGGTTATACGTCCATTCTTCTCAACCGCTTTACTTCCTTAACTTCTCACTATTCTTCACAATCCAACCGATCAAAGCAACTCTCTTCTATAGCATGATTTTCTATATATTCAATAAGTTCCGTTGTAACGCACGGGTACATAACTAGTATATACATGTGTGTGTCTGAAAATGGTATTGATTTATTGACAAGTCAGAAGCTTAGTCAAGCAACGTATTCCGGACTAATAACGAATTAACGAACGATTCCAATCGAGTACGTAACAGCACCATCAGCGTGATCATGTTCAGGTTGCACGTAGGCACGCACGTTTGTATATCTTCTTTTAGACCCAGTTTGAAACGCGACAATTTCGTAAGAATCCCACGGGAGCTGTACCGTACTCTGAAACCATTAGTATTATTAAAAAAAAAGCAAGTTGGTGATTATACGTCTATTTTTCTCTAACCGTTATATTTTCTTAACTTCTCATCATTCTTTAGTTTTCAATCGATCAGAGCAGATCTTTTTTATAGTATAACATATGAGCACGTAACTAGTTTATGGTGAAATTCCTGTGTTTTAAGAAGGCCGTGGATGGTGCTTCAATCTTCACGAGGCCATGTTTCGAACCAGCCCGTGAACCAGGTCCAAGACAGTATTCGATGGCCCACTTTCCTCACCTCAAAACTCGCTGCCCAACGGACACACACCACCGTTTCTTCTTCCTCCTCCTCCTCTTTTTCCTTTTGAAGAAGCTAGTACCCAGTACCACCATTCCTCGAGTCGTGATCTCGATAACAATAATCCAATCCAAGGTCGGATCATTTTAAATTAAGTGGATGAGCTGAGCTGTCCGTGTTTTGCCCTAACTGCGAAAAGACGTTTTTCTACATATGCCACTGAACCGATCGAGTTGCCAAGTCGCCATGTCAAGGAGGGATCAAGCCGCACTGCTTTTGCTAGAGACACGGTGGATGGCGCACTACTTTTGAACTAAGTGGCTTGCTCGATTCTGTCGTAAATCCACACGGAAAGTGCAGACTTAAATCTGTATTCCTCCCCCCAACACAATTTTGCACGGCCAACTCTAGCCGTGCGATCCATGAAGTCCGGCGGGCTAGATCTCTGCGGTGGCTACATGCGTTGCTGTGCTCTTATATTTTGCAGCTAATCTCCACATGTAACCACACAACATTAGCGGTTTCGTGACAAAGTCGAGCAAGATCAGCAAGTGCGTTTATCAACTAAGCTACACATCGCAATGCGAGCCATCGGGGGTCACGTCCCGTCCATCCATGATCCATCGATCCATGTATGCATACATGACACACCTTTAATTTCCTCCTAGGACTGTAGGGGAGGTAGGCAGCTGCTTCCAAAGGGGTCATAGCTCTGCTCTATCTAGTGCTTTAGCAAGTCTACAACACTTCACCTTTGAACTCCTCTGTCCCGAATGAGAATATGCTTGGTCATGCACAGAAAACACTGTGCACGCAGCAAACCAAACACACACAAAAAAAAAAAGCAGTGGATGTGCACTGCATCCCGCATGTATCCCATCGACGCCGCCTCTAAAGGCCAAAGCGGCAGCTGGGCCGTCGCTTCCCGGTTTTACAGCCGCGTAGCTAAGCTACCCCTCCATGACACAGCTCGTGAGAGCACTTTGTCCATGTGAAAACCCACAGCCTCATTCAGCCGTGCGTGCTCTGTAACGCCCCGTTTCCAGGGGCGCGTACGGACACGGCATTCCGCAACTATTCACGCATGAACAGTTATGGAACGTCGCGCAAGAGTATACCATTGCATGCTTACAACAAAAGTCCAGCATATATTTTACATAAGGATTAACATCCATTTTTCTCCAGCGGGGCGTGCAAGCCCAAAGTATACTTACATTACAAAAACTCCAGGATCCGCTTGAGCGCGGCCAAGACCTAAAGCCTCGGGTCCTCGACGGGAAGACCTTTCCAACACGAAAACTTGAATTGTCTTCGTTTCCTTCTGGTATCTGTGGCATTTTGCAAGCCTGAGTACTCCGACCCCGTACTCAGCAAATCACAAGGGAAATCCTAACTTACTACTTGCACGGATCAACAAAGGAAGGGAGTATACTTGGTTTATTAATTTTAAGTAGATGCAGTTTTATTTGCAATCATTTTGGTAAAATGGACCCAAAACTACTCCTTAAGATCTCAGGGGTTTTTCATGAAGAGTTCATTAACCAACTAATCAAGTTAAAGCATGAACAAAACTACTTAAGCTTCGCTGCTGGAATCACCCAAGTGACACAGCTCCAATAACCGGGAGCACGGCGTATTCGAATACCATTTATTTGACTCTGCAGAGTTTGCTCAGCTTTACCCACACGATCCCTTAACTCCCGCGACAGAGTTAAGAAAGCCAGGTCGTTTCACTGCTCAACTCTTTATATAGGCTCTACCCGGTAGAATTCACTCGGGTCTGGATCCCACACACACGCGCACACCCACACAAAAGAAAACAGTGTCCGCTTCGAGTGAACTCTACCGTTGTTAGGCACCCATAGCGCGGCTCACCTAACCTCACTGCTTAACCTCCTGTAGAGTTTCAATCGAGTTGAGCAGCTACTAGACAAGTGTTGACAAGTCAACTCCTGTGGTTAAGCGATCACTGTGACATTTGCTCAGCGTAAGGGTTTCAGTCCTTATATTTTCACATGGTCCGCAACCTCGCCAGGCCCGCGACCCAACCTAAGGTAAGCGGTGGGCGTAGATCGTCTCGCGATTTCCCACTCACCCTTACCCTACTCCAAACCCTAGGGTAAAGATGGGCGAAGACCGTCTCGCGGTTCCCCACTCCTTACCCTACCTTGTGCACGCCAGCACTCTCCGCTCTAAGATACGGTGTCCCATACCACTCTACCTTAGAGTCGGGTTTTCTAAATTCTATTGGCCCACAACCACAACCTTATTAGTGTAAGACTTTGCATGATAATAATAACCTACAGTTATCTAGATTAACAGATAATTATTTCTAGGGTTACAAAGGCAGGGCTACAAGTTTAACATGGCCTTTATCAGTGGTAGGTTTAACTACATAACATGTCATTCTAAACATTTTATTTTATTTTTGAATTAACATTTCACAATTAGCATAATGCAAATAACATAGTAGCATAATTAGACAACATGGGTTGCAACATGATCAAGAACTTGTGACTTGCCGTGAATCCGGATGGTCTCAGCTAGCTCGAGCGTAGAAGCTTCTGGATCCTGCGACTGCACTTGAGCTTCTGGGAATCTCCGACACTAGCGCAAACACATAAAATAATTAAATCCAGCTTGAGCCTAATCAAGCGAGGAAAAATAAACTAATCAAAAAGGAGTAAAATGCATAAATCTCCAAATGAGGAATTTTAGGAATTTAATTGGGAGGAATCTGTGGAAATGGAGGTCACCAATGGGTCTGGAATATTATTTGGAGCAAAGTGGTGAAATTTGGGAATTTTAGAATTTTCTGTGATTTTCTAGGATTTATTTGGATTTTCTGGCATTTTAGAAATTGGAAAAGTCTCTGGAAAATTGGATGAACAGTGCGGCCCGGCCGTTTTGCTACAGTGCGGCCCGCGCGGCCGGAGGCCAGCGCGGCCCGACGCGCGGCGACGCGTGGCCCGCAGACGTGCGCGCGCTCGGCGACGGAGCAAGCCGACTCGGCCCACGCCCGCGCGCGCTCACGCGGCTCGGATGAGCGACGCGTGGCTCAGGTGGACGGCGGGATGGGGTGACGCGAAGCGGTACGGGGAGGGGGATCCGACGGAGGGGAGGAGCGGTGTTTATGGGGATCGGACGGCGGAGAAGCGAGGACGGCGGTGAAGCGGTAAGAGGGATCGGGCGGCCTCCGTTAAATGGCGCTGGGCGAGATCGACGGAGGGGAGGAGGCCACATCGTCGTCGTCAACCTCCAGCCGGACGGGGGTGACAGAGAAACGGGAGCGGCGGAGCTGCGGCGCTCCGGCCACGGCGGTGGCCCCCGATGGCCGGGGAGGGCACCACCGGGTGCTCCTGGATATGGGAAATCCATTTTGGGCACTGGGAAGGCGAGGGGAACAACGGAGAGTGTGGGGGACAGAAGGGGGAGATTTGGGTGCTCGGGGTGAGGGAGGTCGCCGGCGGCGAGATAGCCCAATCGGCTGCGGTTACACAGAGAGGGGGTCACGGGGCTCACAATGGCGGTGGCGGCAGGAGCTGGGAGGCGGCGAGGAGAGCTGGCCACGGGGAGCTGGTTCGGTCGGCGGAGGAGCTACGGTGACGGCGCTCCACGGGCGAGTACCTGACCAAACAAGGTTACCAGCGTGATCAGCACACCGAGGAGGAGCTCAGGGCGAATGCAATTGAGGAATGGGGGAGGGGAGCGGAAGATCTGCTTTACGGGGTCGCCGGCGCAGGGGAAGACCACGGCGGAGCTACGGGCGATGTGGCTCCGATTGGCAGCTCAGGGAGAGGCGGGGGAGCGGTGGGAGGAGAATGGGGGTGCTGGGGGTGCTCGGGAAGCAAAGGAGGGAGGGGGAGCCGAGGGAGGGGTTTTATACCCCGGGCGGAGGGAGGAGCTCCTTCGGGGAGAAGGCAACGGGCGGGGCGCGGGGGTCAACCGGAGTGACAGGGCGGTTGGGGAAGCGTCTCCTCCGCGAGATGGGGTGAGTGACGGGGCTCTGCACAGTGCTAATGGCGACAGGACGGGAGAGGGGCAGGTGAGCTCGAGCACGGGCGGGGAGTGCGTCCGCGCGTGGGAGAAGGGGAGGCGGGGGCTGCCAGGTGGGGTCGGGCGCAGAGGAGCGGCGCCGCGTGGCGTGGAGGCTCTGCAGGCGGTCGGGACAGCGCGGCGGGGGCGGTCCGAAACAGTGGGCGCGGAGGGAGGATCCGAGGGGCGACGCTGTCCGCGCGCGCATGGAGGCGGTGCGGGGGCGGACGCTGGCGCAGGCGCACGCGCGGGGAGAGGGAGGGCGGGGAAGGCGCTGAGGCGCGGGAGAAGCGGGGAGGGAGCGGGCGCCAGCGGAGGGAGGAGGAGGAGGCGTCCGCGGGAGGGAAGTCAGGCAGCGGGGAAAACGGGAAGAAGCGGGGCGCCGGAGAGAAAAGAAAACGCCCGGCCCAGAAAGGAAAGTGGAAACGGGAGAAACTTTCCCAAAAAGGAAAGTTTCCGAAATTCACCCAAAAAGCAGCAAAAATTCACAAATTTTTGGATTTTGAAATTTTGGGGGCTTTTCATGCTCGCTCACATTTCCAACCATGCGAGCCTGGCATTCGGCGCACAAAGGTCTATCTATCTAAGTTGCTGTTGTTGTCTATCCAGGATATGTGCTTATAGCCCTGTTTTTTCAGCTTCTAAAAACTTCTTTTCGGCTTTTCTACAGTAACTAGCTTTTAAACGGAGTATTTTTTTCAAGATATGGTCTACTAATTAATTGTAGTACATACTTTACTGACTTCATTTATATTGGCAAAAACCGTACGTGAGTTTCTGTTACTCTATAATCTTTCGTATAAACAGTCCAAAAGCTACAAGCCACAGCCAAAAAGAGCAGCCCTGTATGTTTGCATAGCTTTGACGTGCGCCACTGGACACGGGAGGCACCACTAAAGGCTACTCTGTATCTTCGCTGTATGATAGTCTGATGGTTGAACTCGTCACAGGACGTCGCAGTTGAGCCAAGCCTAGCACTCGTCCATATTTGTATCGCGAAAGGGCATTCGAGGCAAAGGTGGCTTGCTTACCATTGCAGAGCAGACACGTCTGCTAACGAGGCCATCCCCGTATTGCTAGGTTATCCGATATTTGGATTTTTTTTTTTGGACCAGATTCCTGATGAAGAATTTTCATTTGTTTTCGGTTCTTGCCTTCCAAACGATGTATGCGTTGTAAATTTCATATCTACCCCGAAATTGAGCTAATTATGTTGATTTGGTCGTGTGTTGACCATGCTCCATTCATAGACAGGTAATGGAATCCGGTGTCTGGCTAGAGGTAGAGCTCACCGAGCCAGATCCAGACGCCACAAATTCTTATAACTAGATGTGAAAGCGCGGCACCACGCCGTGTTGAACCAAAGCAAAAAAAAATCGACAGTTCATATATATAACTCTATATCGCTTTTTTAGAGAGAAAAAATAGGCCCCGAGTATTTGGCATACGCCAAGCTGCGCCCGCAGGAGTCTATATGCGAAAAATCGAAAGCAAGAACATATACGTAATTACGGGAAAAGGAGGTTTAAAAAGCAAGGACCTAGAGGGTTTTATTTGAAAAAGGTAAGTACTCATACATAATACCGAAAAAGCGGAGGCCTTGTTCGCAAAAAGGATGATATGGCGCGTGCTCTCACGGCAATCCCCACGGATTGGGGGCACTTAGTTTAACGATGGCTTATGTTTTTTATAGTATCTGGTTTATTTTTTACTGTAACTGATGGTGATTTATTTAGCGTAATTAAATTTTTTTTAAAAAAATAAAAATGAAAAAATTAGATTACCCTATCACGGACAATGTGAAGGAATACAAGAAAAAAGAAAAGGAAAAGTACAAAAATCAGAAAAATAAAATAAAATTAAGGAATAATGAATTAAAAAACAGAAGTCCGAAGCTGAAACAGAGTAAGCACATTGCAAGGAGTTAGATATTTTACCCCTAAGTGCTACGATCCAAGTGTTTCTTAGCACGTCAGATACTGGTGACCTCAAAGAGATTGGGCGCGAAGCTTCTTTGTGCGTCCCCTTCTAGCCATCTGTTACGCCAAAACTTGGCCTTCCGGGCCTTCTTGCCGTCGCCCTCGATACAATGGTTGAACCCGTCCGAGGACATCGCGGTTGAACCAGTCTAGTACTGTCGTCCACACTTGTATCACAAAAGGGCATTAGAGGCAAAGGTGGCATTCTGTTCCTCGATTACCATTCTACAGTAGGCACGTCTGCTGATGAGACCATCCCCATAGCGCAAGGCTCTTACGAAATTTTCCAAGTCGATGATGTTGAGGCCACCTAGCTTCTTATATTAGGTTTGAAAATTCAGTTCTACTTCCCTGTTTCTGGATTTATCTCATTCTAGTTTTCAAATTTTGTTTCGAGATATGTGTCATGTTTCAATTTCGAGACAACTTTTAACTGTCTTTTCCTTTGCATACTCCTATCATTATTAATTCCTAAAGTTATTTACTACTGTAGATTAGAGTAATAAACATCATCCAACGACAATAAGTGAGCTAAGGAAGGAGGACAATTTGATTATTTCTACACGTGCCTGGTTGAAGTACTAAATCCTAAAACACCATATATTCAGGAATGGAGCCTGTTCTTTTGAGCTGAAGTTTATAGTTTTTGGCTGTGGCTTATAGCTTTTGGGCTGTTCGTGCGAGAGATTACAGAGTAACAAAAACTCATCTGTGGTTTTTACCGATATAAATGAAGTCGGTAAAGTATGTACTATAATTAACTAGTATACCCTATATTTAAAAAAATACTCCGTTTAAAAGATAGCTATTATAGAAAAACCGAAAAGCAACTTTTAAAAGTTCAAAAAAACAGACGGTTTTCTTTTCAACCTGTACACACCGAAAGCCACCAGAATGAAATGTATGCGAACACTCCAGAAATGTTCCCTACTTTCTTGACCATTGAACAGTACCAGTAAATGAAATTTCAACATGAAGAAGGAAACTAATTAAAAGGAAAAAAAAAGAAACCCCTTAATTCTTTAATGAGTTAAGTAGCTGTGGTTACTGTAGTGGTTAGTGGTCACTACTCAGTGATTAGTACTACTAATTACTAGTTGCAAAGTGGAGTCGTCTATGCAGTGTATCTTTTAGAAACATACGCCACACATGCATGTCCCAACCCAACATAATCTAAGTCAGTAGTAGTACTGTAGTAGTATGCCTGCTACAGTTCTTGCAATGCTAGTACGTAGGAGTGTAACTTACTAGGTCGCAGTTACTTAGCTCCATCCGAGAGGCCGGTTGCTTTCTCCCCACTTCGATCGATGTTCTCGCTCTTAGAGCATGTTCAATGCAGGCTCTTAGAGAGATGCTTAGTAATAAATAACTGATTTTTCTTGCCACATAAGATAGATAAGGTGCTTATTTTGAAGCATCGATGCTTAAATAAGCACCGATGCTTAGTAGGTGCTTATGTGTATAACTATATCTATTAATAGATAATATAGCATCTAAGCACCTATGGAAGAGATGCTTGCATTGGAGGAAATAACTTTTGCATGGATGTTTGATGATGTGACTATATTCTCTCTTTTTAAGCACTCATATATAAGCATCTTGCATTGTACATGCTCTAATTGACCAAGCACTAGCTTTAACTGTTTGTGCACGAGTATGGGTACTTCATTCAGTTCTAGAAATCGATCACGAGTAACTAGATGGGACAACACGTGCAAGAGCAAAGAAAGCACTGGTTCTTTCACGGTCGTGTACAAACTGTGAAGGAGGTATGCGAGGAAATGAGAACTCCTTTACGATGGATTTTCCTAACGTGTCTCTGTATAAACACGCCACATTTGGTACAGCAAAGTTGTATATCCGGCAACTTAAAAACTTCTGTAGCAGTATGGCTTGTACATATTCAGTCACTGAGTCTAGAATAGTTGTAGTATGACTGGCTCTGCTGAATTTAGCGATATGCACATTTCTGCACCCTATCTGTGCAAAGCTGTCGTATACGACAACATTCGAGTCCCCCCAACAGGATCTCCCCGCTCAAGATAGTTTACTCTGAAAAAAACAAAGAACGCATTACTTGAAATCTACTCTTACATTTTCATTTCATATGCTCTTATCTGCATCACGGATTCCCTTGGGAGCGGTGGTTAGCATCCACAACACTCAAAAACAGGCAAAGATGTCTCCTGCACTACAACGGGTAGTAGTATCGCCATTTGCCACTGCCACAGGACTCATTAACCAAACCTGTAAGATTTCACGGGAATATATGCGCAGACAAAAAGAAAAACGCGCCCTTTTTGACTCTGCTACTGCCTCTTTTCCCCCATCCTTCGCCGCTAATGGTTTCTTCTTCTCACGGCGCCTGTGTGAGGCTACGAGTGACCTTCCATGGGCCCCTCGCGCGCAGCATATCTAGACGCAACCTTTTGTAGTGTTCTGGATATGATACAGCGCGCACGGGGTACTTGAACCAACAAGGCCCACGCAGAACCGGTACGGTAATAAAGGATAAATGATGTCTTTAAATTTTTTGTCTAAGTATTTATCGATCTTTACTCTAATAGCTATGAAAAACTATAAAGATCATAAACTAATCACCATACAAAAAATCCAAACGAAAAATCGATCAAAACAACCTTCAATTTGCCTGGCGCAATGACTTTCGTTCAGACCGACTAACAGTACCGGTTAGACTACTGCTACAGTGTTTTCAGACCAATAACAGGAAAATCAGCACAGTTGTAAAACCAAAAATCACGTAACTTTTGATCTGATGATTCAAAAGCCGTAAAACTTTGTACACGCCTTGCTTAAAATCTTAGAAACCTATTCCATCCATAGATCGCAGAAATTTATGCCAAAGTTCAGACATTTTTAGATTGAAACAAGATTGCATCAAAAATAGGCAAAATATGAAAATGGTGAATACAATTTGCTTATGGGTAAAAGATGTCCAAAATAGCTATAGATGCATTCCTAATGTCGCAAAATACGAAAATGGTGAATACAACTTGCTCGTGGATAGAAGATGTCCAAGGTAGCTATAGATGCATTCCTACTGTCACAGCAAGCAAAAACATCGAAACAATCAAGCCAAAAACGCTCATATCACAAAATCACTTGAACAAGTCAAAATCAAGCAAAATCGAGTTTCTTCATGAATTTGCTATCAAAGTGCTTAAATAGGTGGAGATTGATTTCAGATACTATATCTATCTCTTATACGTCCTTGACACAGCAAGATCAAAAAAAGAGAAGGAAAGAGGAAAAACCAACAAAGACAAGTGCAAATCAATCAACACAAAAGATAGTCATAAAGATGAACAAAAATTGATATATCACTACTTAAGGAGAAAAGTTTTACAGCCACTTCATCTTGAAGGTCAAAGAGCACACTACAACACTCTTCTCTTAAACCCTGACACTTATGAAGACTTGGTCTCAACAGAGGAAAGTTGGATGGTTAACTACGAGTCTTCATCCCAACCCATTAAACTGATGGTCTCAATAGAGGAAGGCCACGCCTCTACGCTGCCGCCTCCATGGCCGCCTGGCGCCGCGTCGCCGCGCCTCCTCGCGCCGCGCAGCTGTTGCCATGGCTGTCACGCCTCCGCGTCGCCGCACCTTTGCGCCACCATGCCGCAGCCCCCATGGCCGCCTGGCGCTGCGCCGCCGCGCTGATGCCTCTATGTCGCCGCCGCGCCGCGCGTGCGCTCCACTGCTCATCGGTCGGCCGCCGCCATGGCAGCTGCGCGCGCTCAGGTCATGCTCGTGCATGCGGCGCGTGCAGGCCGCCGCAGCTCGCCGGCCAGGCGCCGCCGGTGCCGCCATTGCATGTGTGCAGCGCACGGGTGAGAGGAGGGAGAGAGAGGAAGAGAGAGATAAAAGGAGGTTGGATAAAAGAAGACGTTGTGAACGGGAAGAGATGGCAGTTAATTAGATTAGAGATAGGAGAGAGAGGGAGAGTTAGTTTAGGGTTTTTATTCTCTTTTTTGTTTTTGAGGGTGTTACAGCTGTGCTCAATATGGTTTTTTTTGAGTGGCTTATGGCTGAAAAGCACTGTAGCTAGCTGAAAAAACATTGTAGCTGACAGAGACTTATTTAGCATAATTAAATTTAAAAAAATAGAAAAAACATATTAGCCCATCACGTATAATGCAAGCAAATACGGGAAAAAAGAACCGGCAAAAAAGCTCAAAAAAAGTCAAAAATTCAAAAAAAAGATGAAATTTATGAATAGTGAAAAATAAGCCAGAAGCCGAAACACGTGCGACCTAACTTTAAATTATTAATAAAAATGATTAAATAAAAAAATTCGTACATGATGTACTGCATTCGTATTAAACTAATTGCTTCCCTCTCTGGTCTGTTTCTCTATCTAGAGGCTGGCAGTAAGAGCAGAGCAGCACGTACAGCCGTTGCTAGTTGGCTTTGGCCTTTGTTGTGTCCCCAGGACCAGGAGTCCCCATCATGCGACTAGCAGTAACACCCCGTCTCCGGTCTCTCCTCCGGTCCTCACCCGGCGAGGCGAGCCGCGGACTCAGCTCAGCACTTCTCTCGTCACTCGTCTCATCTATATAAGCGCTCGCCTCTCTCCTCACTTAAGCACCGAGTGTTAGCTAGAGAGAGAGCAGCAGCGGTAGCAAGCAAGCAATTAAGGCCAGATAGACAGGCCGTAGAGATAAATTAGCGAGAGATAAGAACCGAAGAGAGGGAAACAGAGAAGCGAGCTTATAGTACTCGATAGTTAGCAATGAGGTCGAGGAGGTTGCAGTCGCGGCAGCAGAGTGTGCTGGCCGCGGTCGGCGTGTTTCTGGCGACGGCGGCGTGCGCGGCGGCCCAGCTGAGCCAGAACTACTACGCGTCGACGTGCCCCAACGTGGAGACGCTCGTCCACGGCGCCGTCACCCAGAAGCTCCAGGAGACCTTCAACGCCGCGCCCGGCACCCTCCGCCTCTTCTTCCACGACTGCTTCGTCAGGGTACAGAATTAAAACCAGCTTAATTAGCCATGTTTTACTTGATCGTGTTTGTTTCTGTTGTCGATTTTTGGCACAAAGATCAATCGATCTTTTTAATTTTTTCTGGTGAAGGGGTGCGACGCGTCGGTGCTGATCGCGGGGCAGGACGTCGAGCACAGCGCGGGCGCGGACACGACGCTGTCGCCCGACGCGCTGGACCTCATCACCCGCGCCAAGGCCGCCGTCGACGCCGACGCCCGGTGCTCCAACAAGGTCTCCTGCGCCGACATCCTCGCCCTCGCCGCCCGCGACGTCGTCTCGCAGGTACCCCCACCGTCTCATGCGCGCCTGCCTCTCTTTATGTTCCTTTCGGCGCGCCGCGCCCGCGGGAGTGGAGAGCCGTTTGAGTGCGCTTTCGAGGCGGTTATGCCACCTTTGATGGTGATGCGTGGGATCAGGGGCAAAACCTTACCTTTAAGCTGAGACCAGTAGATAGTGTCACAAGTTTCTTAGTTTTATGTAGTGCAGAGAGGTTGTTACTGTTTCTAAGATGAAGTTAACGACTATAGTTAATTAAAAAGGTAGGAAAATCCACCTACTCCAACTGTCATTCATCTCAACCTTCACTTCAACTACCATCAATTCCAACCGACAGATAGAGCCACACAGTTTTTTTTTCACTTAAGAGGCTGCCTTCAGCATCAGAGACAACGCCAAACAAATTTATTTGAAGGCTATCGTGTGCAGTGTTCGGAGGCTGCCTCCTCTCTCTTCTTCGGGACCAAAAAAATAACGGTGGCTAATCGCGCGCGGCTTCTTTTTATGTTTTGCGCGCCTTTCTAGCTCGGGCGGGTGGTTCGCTCGCCGTGCGTCACCTACCCTGCCCTGCCCGCCGGGCGACAGCTATGATGAGGCTGACATGACATGTACCGTTGCCGCTGTGTGTGCACACTGGCGTTCTGCGCTGCGCTGCGGCCCGACGAGTCCACTCCCTCAGCTCAGCTGTGCCGCAATTGTATGCCTCTCCCTCCCGGTGCCGCAGGAACGTAGCTTCCCTGTTGTCGTTCTTATTTTCTTACGTATATCAGCAGACTATTTATTTTACTTTACTTTTTATGAGTCTACAATAACATCTATCTCTTATAAACTACTGTCATTTTTTTTAGATAAAGGATATAATATCCGGCCTCTATATCCACTTGGGATATACACAGCCAAAAGATACACGAGCTCTTAGGCTCAAAGCCTCAACATTGAGGAGTACACAACATCAAGAAAAAGCGCTTAAGGACTATGAAAAAGCTAGAAAAACTAAGCTTCAGTACTTCTTCATCGTCCTTGCTTTCAACCAATCCCCTAACCTCCTCCAACTGAACCACCCAAACTCCAGTCTACTTTGCGTGAAGATTCCTCCGAGGCGACGTCTCCAAAGAAGCGACGAGGGTCGCCGACGCCGCCCGCCTCAAGGAGACAAGGCTTTCACCTGGAGAATAGAGTACATGAGGGCTATGGAGTGCCATGACAACCCTTCAGGAAGGAAAATGGCGTCCAAAGACGTCATAGTTATCGAGACCGGTAGGAACACCGGCACGGCTTTCGCCAGCACCTCCAAGGCAACCCCTGCACTACACACACAAAAAAGATCGCCACCATCACACCAGGGATCTACACGCCTCAAGGTCATGACAAAGCCATCCTTGACCTCCACGACGAGCCGTTTCCCGCTCGAGCAACGTCGAGCCATGGAACCCTGGGCAACCCAGCAGCCACAGCCTGCCGCCTCCCGGCCAATGCTGCCACCGCCGATCGGCCTCCTCCACGCGCTCCAGCGCGCCCACCCTCTCCGTCCATTGCTCTGCTCTCACAGCGCCGCCACCACACCAACCTCGCGCCCAAACCAACGATGGCTCCGCTCTCCAACGACTACCTCCCCTTCACTCCCTCCGGACCTTGCCGCCGCACGGCGAGCACTAGATCCGCCGAGCCGCCACCAGCCTCCGCCCCCTCGACGCTGCTGGCCGCCGCGGTCTGCTCCCCACCGTGGCCGGGGCTGCAGGACCCGAGCAAGAACTGCGCCGCCACCTTGACGGCGCGGCGCCCCCCACCCTGGCCTGCTTGGCCGCCGGCCTCCACCCGTGCTCCTCCTCCGTATTGCCCCTCCCGTGCTTGAGCAGCCTAGATCTGAGCAGGCCGAGCTCCGAGCCCCCGCCACAACCCCCGCCTTGCGGTCATGGGGCGGGGCAGGGGGAGCAAGGGAGCGGAGCGGAGGGGGAGGAGCATCCTGGGGTGGGCCCCCCTCCCCTCGTGCCGCCGGGAGCAAGCCAGCCGCCGGAGACGAGGGAGGGGACCCAGATCTGGAGAAATCGGGAGCCGAAGGAAGAAGAGACGGATACAAAAAGCAAAAACTATCAACCCTACTACTACTGCTAACCAAGGAGCCGGGGTGGATCCCCCTCCCCTCTCGCCGCCGGCGAGACCGCCAGACGTCGGAGCAACGGGAGGGGGACCGGATCTGGAAGGTCGCAGGAGCTTTGGTTGAGCGGTGATCTTTAATACTATGGTGATGGATGTCCCAAGTCTCAAGCGGCTATTCTTGCTGCTGATATTTGATATCACGCCACCTCATATGTAAGAAAACACAATAAAGAGAATAGTGAAGCTACATTCGTGCCGCAGAGCCCGTACGCACGCATCATGCCCGCCGGAGTTCTCAACTCTCTCCCCCTAGAGAGTTGTGCGCGGGCGTCGCAACCTCCGTGGTGTCAAATCCAGTACTAGGATTGGAGTCTGTGAAACTGCCCAACAAACAACTACTACTGCTACCAAGTAGAGACTCCTCCTTGCAGAAGCAGTCAAGCAGAGAAGCTTCACTACTTATCTTTTCCACGTTTGATTAGTGGAAGAAGCTCCAGAGAGGAGCTCGAAAATAATTTGGATTCGGCGCTGAAGTTTGGACACGGGGTGGTCCCTGGTGGCTAGCTTGTCGGAATTCTGCTGTCCTATTTATTTAGAGTAGTCCAGAGGGCATGGTGTGGAGGCGAACTAGTACTACTACTTTTTTGTTTTCATATATTATAATATACTTTGTATTTTATTATATCAAAATTTTATAAATCGTATAGTAGTCGGAATGTTATAGTGTCTTTTTTTATACATTTTTTTACATTTTTATCAATCACTACTATTTATCAATCATATTCAAAATCCATCGGTAAAAATCAACATATGAATATACCCTCGTACGCTGAGCCGATTGAGCGAGCGAGATGCGCTGTGCAGCCCCTCTGGACAGACAGACAGACAGACGGGGGTGGTATTCGTGGAGCTACTGAATCAATTATTGATGAGCCACGCAAGTTGGCCGTGCCGAAAATTCTGCTGCTCGTATACTCACGCTACTGCACTTGATTGCAAACTGTGCCGTACATTACTGGGATTTCACTGCAAGGCTTGCTTCGTGCTAACGGTGAAAGCTGTTAACGTCGCTTGATGCAGACCGGAGGGCCGCACTACCAGGTGGAGCTCGGGCGGCTGGACGGCAAGGTCGGGACGCGCGCCGTCGTGAAGCACAGCCTCCCCGGCGCTGGCTTCAACCTGGACCAGCTCAACGATCTCTTCGCCATCAACGGCCTCACGCAGACCGACATGATCGCTCTGTCAGGTACGTACGTAGGCCGAACTTTCTCGGCAATTTCACATCAAAACATGCCGTCTGATAAGCGCGGTAGTAGACGATGATTGGAGCGGTGGTTAGCGAGTCCCATGTCACAAAAGTGGCAAAATGGTTGGGAGCGGCGCCGGGAGGGCTCATCACTTCGTCTCGTCTGCGCCTCTCCAATCCCCATCAATCCATCCCGTGTATCGTCGTACTGCTACCAACCCATCACACTGACAAAAGAAGATACCACTGTCAACACACCTGCTAAATTTTTGCTCGTAAAAACCCACGCCCTTTCCAGACTGGCGTTGGATACGTATGGGTAGCTTTTCGCTGCAGCTTGCAGTGCAGAGACCTCTTTGTTAGGCCCCATGAATCCATCGTCACTGTGCTGTAGTGCTACACGCACGTTCGTTCTGACTGTCACTAGCGACGACTAGACATCACACGTTAATCTCTACGAGACTGCTTAGCTGTAGTACAGTAGTAGTGATCGTTGACTGAAGATGCTCGTGCTATTATTGACGTACTTGCGAATTGCGGTGCTGCAGGGGGTCACACGATCGGTGTAACGCACTGCGACAAGTTCGTGCGGCGGCTGTACCAGTTCAAGGGCGCGCCGCCGCAGTACAGCCCGCCGATGAACCTCTTCTTCCTGCGGCAGATGCGGCGGACGTGCCCGCTCAGCTACAGCCCGTCCACGGTGGCGATGCTCGACGCCGTCACGCCCACCAAGTTCGACAACGGCTACTACCAGACGCTGCAGCAGATGAAGGGCCTGCTGGCCTCCGACCAGGCCCTCTTCGCCGACCTCCGGTCGCGGAGCACAGTCAACTACTTCGCCGCCAACCAGACGGCCTTCTTCGACGCTTTCGTCGCAGCCATGACCAAGCTCGGCCGCGTCGGGGTCAAGACCGGCTCCGACGGCGAGATCCGGCGAGTGTGCACCAAGGTCAACTAATGCTAGTTACATTGCACTGTACGTACATTGAGTAGTAGAGGGGGTTAAAACTCTGCGTCTCTTCTCTTCTTCCTGTCCATGCATGTTCACAGTCCATCACAGTGTATTTGTTCCCGCCCAATTCTTATCTTGATTGTGTAATCATATAATTAAGTGCGATATACCTTAGGACATTTTCAGGGCCTACCATGTGATAGAAGGTACACCTACATTTATGTAAATGTTACAGTTGGTCCAGTCAATCAAGTATATCCCATATGCCGTTGTTTTTGAAAATTTTGCATGTTTCACAAAGAAGATGTATATAAAGATGATTTTGTACATTGAACTCTCACCTTGTGGCTCCAGATTGATGACAGAGGATTCAGCATGCATGGTCCAAGTCCTCATAAATAAAATACAACCAACATGAGCTGTCTGTGAATGCCCTCCAGAAACCGTGTGATATTTTCAGTCAATCAACCAAGCGAACCTGAAACCTTCAACAAAGAAGGAACAACAATATAATGCTGACGCCTACTCCAATTACAGAGAGGAAGAGTTTTTTTTTTAAGTTTGGCCCCCTTGATAAGAAATAAAAATTAGTAAGACAATGGAAAAGAGCGCACAAGCTCGTACACAAGAAAAAAGGTGACTGAAATGTGGTTCTATAACACCATAGAGCATGCCAGCCATACACCACTGCTTTTCTAGGTCAGGTACTCGAGTTTCAAGCCACTGGCACAAATTTGGTTCGCACAACTTCATGCGTTGGTTTGGCACAATGGCCAGGTCCTTTTCTTTTATCAAAAGGAACCGACTTTGCAATTTTTTCCAACCAACTGAAGTGATTCCTTTAAGAAAAAAAGATTCAAATGCTCTGAATTTGGAACTTGTTTTACGCAGCTGATTAACTGAACTTGGGTAATATGGACCTTAAGTTTGGCATGCATTAAACGCGGAAATTCACGCCTAAATATGTGCATCATGTTAGAGTGATCTCAGGGCTTTGGCCCAACGGCCAAAGCCCAGCCCTTGACCGCGCCCTGATCGGGGGCGCCCAGCCCGTTTGGCTGGTGGGCCCCTGTCGCCAGCGCTATAAATACAGAGGTGGGGGCCGGGCGGCACGCATCACGAGGTTGACCGCGCCGCCGTCACCCCACCGACAAACCCTAAGACCCGATCTAAGAGGGGGCGCTCCAGCGACGGGAAGACCCTCCGCCATCTGCCGCCAAGGAGATCCTCGCCGTCACCGGACCTACGCCGTCGTCGCCGGTCTCCTCTTCACCGACGAACAGCGATGGCCGCTGCTGCTTCCTCTACATCCGAAGGTCGGTAACCCCAACTCTCTCCCTCTCGGTAGATCATCAAGAACCCTAGAGAAAAGAAGCACTCCACAAGATCTACCCTAGGAGATCCTAGATCTAGAGATTTACAATGGTATCAGAGCCTTTTCTAGTGGTAGATCTAGACGGGAAAAAGCAAAAGAAAGAGAATCCCAAACCCTAGTTTCCCCGGATCGGAAAGAAAGAATCAAAAAAAAAGGAAGGGAGGGGAGGGCGTACGGGCGCCGCCGGGGTGCCGCTGCGCCGCTCGGGGCCGCCGCGCCGCCGCCGTTTGCTTGCCGTCGCGCGCCGTCTCGGGCAGCCGCAGCGCCGCTAGCGCCGCCGCCTCCATGTGGGAGCCGCGCGGCCGCCGCTTGCGCCCGTGTGGGTCGCGCCGTCGTCGCCTTGCGCGCGGGAGCCGCCGTCGGCCTCCGCCGCGTGTTGCCGCTCCGCGCTGAGGGGCGCCGCCGCCCAGCTGCCGTCGCCGCCGCTTCTTCTGGGAGCTGCCGGCGCCGCCGCTTGGGCCGCCGTGCGCGCGCGCCGCCGGGGCTGTTCCCTCCCCACGGTCCGCCTGGGGCCGCCGCGCCTCTGGGGGCCGTCGTGTGC
The DNA here is from genome assembly GCA_017311315.1 of Dendrocalamus latiflorus. Classification (NCBI taxonomy): domain Eukaryota; kingdom Viridiplantae; phylum Streptophyta; class Magnoliopsida; order Poales; family Poaceae; genus Dendrocalamus; species Dendrocalamus latiflorus. The sequence goes on along the minus strand of CM029621.1, from coordinate 2,382,692 downwards.
GCCGTCTCGCTCGAGTAGGAGCCGCCTCCGCACCGCTCCGTTTTTTCCGCGAGGAGGCGGGCGTGAAATGAGGGCTAGGGTTAGGTTTTGGGGGCGTTATCCCCTCCGCGAGCGCTCTCGGCCGTTGATCTTGATCGGACGGCTAACGTGAGGCCGGGCGCGTGAGGCCGGGAGAAAGCAGGCCGCGTGGGCCGCGCGGGGGAAAGAGAGCGGGGCCGCCATGGGCCGCGCCGCTGGCTGAGCGCGCGCGCGCGTGCGGTAGCCCTTTTTGGGCCGGCACGCCATGGGCCGCGGCCGAATGAGCAGGCCGAAATGGCCAAATGCACAGTAAACCCCGAAAATGGATTTTAATTGTTTTCAGAAGCTTTTATGAGTCAATTTAAAGGAAATTTTGAATCAAATCTCTGTAAAATTTTGCACCAACGTGTTAATTTTTCAGAGATTAAATGTTTACAGTATAATGCTTCTGAATATTGAATTATTTTTAGAATAATTACAGTTTCCGCTGCAAAAGTTAAATGATTTTCATTATTAAATTCGAACCAACGGGAGAATTTAATTTTGGAAAAATAGATTAAAATTCCCAGAGATTTATCATACTGTTATTTACTGACCAACGTTGTTAATATCAGTATTATAAATTTTTTAATGTTGATTTTATGCATTATTTCTATTTCTGCCCAACGGTGATGTAGATTTAATGCATGATAAAATTGATTTAAATTGTATGTCGTATTTTTGACCAACGTTGGAAATAAGGCATATAATTTTTGATGTTTCGTTCTCACTGTATTTGAAATATTTTTTCAGGAGGATACAACTTAATGAGTTGTATTAGAGAAATACCCACTCTCAAAGGTGATAATTATGGAGAGTGGAAGAAAAAGATAGATTTAGCTTTTATCTTGGCTGAGGTGGACTGGGTCCTCACTACAGCACGTCCCACTGAGCCTCTGGCACCAGTGAGGGAACAGAATGAGGATGACACTGCATGGCAGAAAAGACAGAGGGATCATGCTCCCTTGCAGATGTCTTATGATCTTGATCATAAGAAATGGACCACAGCCAACAAGAAATGTATGGCTGTGATAAAGAACACAATTGAGCCTGCTATTTTGGGCTCAATTGCAGAGTGTGACACTGTCACTGAATATCTCGATAAAATAAAGAGTCAGTTCACTGGCTCTTCAAAGACTTATGCTACACAGCTGATTAAGCAGCTGGTAACAGAGAGGTATTCTGGCGGTGGCAATGGCATAAGAGAGCACATTCTTAGAATGAGCAACTTGGCATCTAAACTGAAACCGATGGATTTGGCTCTCAAGGATGAGTTCCTTATTCATTTGGTTTTTGCTTCTTTGCCAAAAGAGTTTGACACTTTTGTTGTCAACTATAATATGCAGCCCGAAAAATGGGACATGGAAAAGTGCATAGCCATGTGCGTGCAAGAGGAGGAAAGAATCAAATCCTCACATGGTGGTGCTATCAACTTTGTGAGGGAAAACAAGAAAAAGAATTACAACAGTAACCCCTTCTCAAAGAACAAGGGCAAAGCCTCTGTACATCAGCCTCAACAGAACAAATTTGCTGTAGACAAAGACCAGTGCCTTCACTGCAAGAAAACGGGACACTACAAGAAGGATTGTCCTGACTACTTAAAGATGATAATGGCTAAGAAAGGTGAGAACATTATTACCTTTATTAATGAATGCCTGTATGTGAAATATTCGAAATCCACTTGGTGGATTGATTCAGGAGCAACTGTTCATGTTGCTAATTCATTACAGGGATTCCGTTCGACGAGGACTACGCAAAGAAAAGAAAGATGCGTTAAAGTCGCAAATGGAGTCGAAGCTGAAGTTGAAGCCGTTGGCGATCTTTCATTAGAATTAGCTAATGGCTCCACTCTTTTACTTAGAGATGTCCTTTTTGTACCCTCTTTACAGAGGAATTTGATTAGTGTGTCAAATTTGGACAAAGATGGTTATGATTGCAATTTTGGAAATGGCAAGTGCGAAATAATGTTTAATAAAGAATGTGTTGGTATTGCCATATTACAGAATGAGCTTTATTTGTTATCATTGTGTGATGATGTGAATGTCGTATGCGATAATGAGAAAGTTGCGTGCGAGAAAGTGATTGAATCCTCGTCTACGAATGTAAACAGAAAACGAAAGAGAACTCTAGATGAGTCGTCGAAATTATGGCACTGTCGTTTAGGCCATATTTCGAGGGGGAGAATAGAAAGACTAGTAAAGAATGATATTCTTCCTCCATTAGAGTTCTCAGACTTAGAACAATGCAGAGAATGCATTAAAGGAAAATATGTAAAGAAAATTAAAAAAGACGCTAAAAGAAGCACAGGAGTTCTACAAATTATTCACACAGATATTTGTGGTCCTTTTCCTGTGAAAAGTGTGGATGGATATGACTCGTTCATAACATTCACAGATGATTACTCCCGTTATGGATATATTTATCCAATCAAAGAAAGAAATGAAGCCTTGGATAAATTCAAGATATTTAAGGCTGAAATTGAAAACCAACACGATTTAAAGATTAAGATAGTCCGATCTGATCGTGGGGGGGAGTACTACGGTCGACATACCCCATATGGACAAGTTCCTGGACCCTTTGCGAGGTTTTTACAGGAAAATGGAATAGTAGCCCAGTATTCTATGCCGGGCGAACCTCAGCAAAATGGAGTAGCTGAAAGACGCAACCGTACCCTGATGGATATGGTGCGAAGTATGATGAGCTACTCCACACTCCCATTGAGTTTATGGATGGAGGCGCTGAAAACCGCCATTCATATTCTCAACAGAGTGCCTAGTAAGTCGGTGCCCAAAACACCGTACGAGTTGTGGACAGGAAGAGTTCCCTCACTAAACCACTTACGTGTGTGGGGGAGTCCTGCTGAGGCTAAAGTATTTAACCCAAACCTTGGGAAACTTGATCCCAAAACAGTAAGTTGCCATTTCATTGGCTACCCTGAAAAGTCAAAAGGTTATCGTTTCTACTGTCCAGACAGATACACAAAGTTTGTAGAAACGAGACATGCTGTCTTCTTAGAGGATGAAATGATGAGGGGGAGCATGGTAGCTCGAGAGATTGACCTTGAAGAAAAGCGGGTGTTTGCGCCCACTCCGATGATTCAAGAGCCATTCTTCACACTACCTGCTGTCGCTGCACCGACGGTGCAAGACACTGTGGTGCCAGCACCTGTTATTGTTCCTCCCGTGGCAACAATGAATGAGAATGAGGAACCTGTTCTTCAGGATCATATAGAACCTATTGCCACAGATGAGGGGGAGCAACAGCAGCCTCAAATAGTAGATGTACCAAATGAGGAGGCCCCGAGGAGGTCTCAAAGAGTAAGAAGATCAGCTATTTCTGATGATTATCAGATTTATCATACAGAGGAATTTCAAATGGAGGATGATCCCACCTCATTTGAAGAAGCCATGAGAAGCGAAAATTCCTCAAAATGGCTTGATGCCATGGAAGAGGAAATGAGGTCCATGAAGACTAATAAAGTCTGGGACTTGGAAATTATTCCTAAAGGAGCCAAAACAGTAGGCTGTAAATGGGTCTACAAGACAAAGCTTGACTCCCAAGGGAATATAGAAAGATACAAAGCGCGACTTGTGGCGAAAGGCTTTACGCAAAGAGAAGGGATTGATTACAATGAGACATTCTCTCCAGTCTCATGTAAAGATTCCTTCAGAATCATAATGGCATTAGTAGCACATTATGATTTAGAGTTACATCAGATGGATGTAAAGACGACATTTCTTAATGGGGATTTGGAGGAAAATGTTTACATGGCACAACCGAAAGGTTTTGTCGTGGAAGGAAATGAAAGAATGGGATGCCGCCTAAAGAAATCGATTTATGGGTTAAAGCAAGCTTCAAGACAGTGGTACTTGAAGTTTGACAGTACAATAAGAAAATTTGGGTTTAAAGAGAATGTTGAGGACAACTGCGTTTATGCAAAGTTTAAAGATGGGAAGTTCATCTTCCTAATCCTGTATGTGGATGATATCCTACTAGCTAGTAGTGATGTTAGTCTACTACTGGAAACAAAGAAGTTTTTGTCCTCAAACTTCGATATGAAAGACCTTGGTGAAGCTTCATTCGTTCTAGGGATCGAAATTCACCGAGATAGAAACAAAGGGGTATTGGGACTGTCACAAAAGGCATACATAGAGAAAGTCTTAAAGAAATTTGGTATGCATAAATGTAGTCCATCACCTGCACCTATAGTCAAGGGCGACAGATATGGGGATTTTCAATGCCCCAGGAACCAGTATGAGATCGATCAAATGAAAGCGGTTCCATATGCTTCAGCTGTCGGAAGCTTACAGTATGCTCAAGTGTGCACACGCCCTGACTTAGCATTTGTTACCGGGTTACTTGGCAGATTCCAGAGCAATCCTGGAATAGAACATTGGAAATTGATAAAGAAAGTCTTGCGTTATTTGCAAGGAACAAAAGGCCTTATGATGACATACAGAAGATCAGATTCACTCCATATAGTGGGGTATACAGATTCTGATTTTGCGGGAGATGATAGAAAGTCTACATCCGGATATGTGTTCACTCTCGCTAAAGGAGCTATATCGTGGAAAAGCTCAAAACAAACCGTCACTACATCGTCCACAATGTATGCCGAGTTTGTAGCATGTTATGAGGCTACGGGGCAGGTGAACTGGCTAAAGAAGTTCATACCCGGTTTAAAAGTGGTTGACGACATCAATAGACCACTTAAGTTGTACTGCGATAATGAACCCGCAGTAACGTATGCCCACAACAATAAGTCAAGTGGTGCTGCCAAACACATTGACATAAAGTACTATGTTGTGAAAGATAAAGTTCGGGATCAAATTATAAGTTTAGAGCATATAAGTACCGCAAAGATGTTAGCGGATCCGCTTACTAAAGGCTTACCACCCAACGTGTTCAGAGAACATGTAGCCGGCATGGGTTTAAGGGAAAGCCTATGATTCCTGGACTAAAAGATGGCCCAAAGATTAAAGTAACTGTTTCAGAACAGAGAGGTGTATTGTAGCTGTTGAATCTATCGGCGATTGACCGTGACGATGAGACATGTTCTATGCACTGATCTGTGACGGAATGTGTAAAGTCAAAAGTAATTAAAAGATAAAGTATAGACTGAGATCAAGGGGGAGAATGTTAGAGTGATCTCAGGGCTTTGGCCCAACGGCCAAAGCCCAGCCCTTGACCGCGCCCTGATCGGGGGCGCCCAGCCCGTTTGGCTGGTGGGCCCCTGTCGCCAGCGCTATAAATACAGAGGTGGGGGCCGGGCGGCACGCATCACGAGGTTGACCGCGCCGCCGTCACCCCACCGACAAACCCTAAGACCCGATCTAAGAGGGGGCGCTCCAGCGACGGGAAGACCCTCCGCCATCTGCCGCCAAGGAGATCCTCGCCGTCACCGGACCTACGCCGTCGTCGCCGGTCTCCTCTTCACCGACGAACAGCGATGGCCGCTGCTGCTTCCTCTACATCCGAAGGTCGGTAACCCCAACTCTCTCCCTCTCGGTAGATCATCAAGAACCCTAGAGAAAAGAAGCACTCCACAAGATCTACCCTAGGAGATCCTAGATCTAGAGATTTACACATCAATCACATGGCAGTCGCACAAGCTCACTACTAATCAATACATCACCTTCTTGTTCATATCCACATTGTATTTCTTGCCCAGTTCTTTTCATGACCGTGTAATGAAATGCATCTTATCAAATTGACAGACCCTTTTCACTACTTTTTTCCATTGATAGAGGTACGTTTACATTGATGTAAACACAATTTATTGCAGTTATATTTGAAAAATTCTTGGTCAAGAGAAGAAAACATATTGATTTTCTGCATTAACATATCTTTCCTAGAAAAGAAAGATTCAACTTGGTCCAGACCTTTTTTTTTCAAGTACACTAATCGTCGATGCACAGGACTCAAGACCCTCAATCGAACTTATAAAAGTAATAAAGAGGATAATAACACACTCAGAGACTTTATTGCCATGGACAACGAATTTACAAGAAATGTAGAACGGAATGTGACGAGGGTTGAATAATTCATCAAATACAGTTTTAATATGTAATTAAGGCTCTACGCTATAATGATCGTAGATCACTTGAAGCAATACTACATGAGTACCCCTGGTCGGAGTATTACTACCCGATCAGCTATTACTCAAAGATCCTATGATCCGATAACTGGACTTAACTTCAAACAGTCTCCCATGTGGTGAAATAAGGCACATGCGCCCCTAACCCCAATAACTGCACGACGATTCGGCCATATGCCTCCGACAACAACCGTCTCACGGTTGTTGCTACAATCTTCTCCAACTAACAAATAACCAATTGTCAGTTATTTGTCAGGTCTCTCTTGCAGACAGCAATCACTTGCTCAGCCAGGCATGAGGAATTGACAAGACGCCTGTTCCAGTAGAACAATCGACACCTCTTCGACGCTATTTAAGCATTACGAGAGAAGGTGAAAAAGAAGAAGAAGACACACAATATCAAGTACTAGATGACGGAGGCAAGAAATAGCAAAGTTAGGGCTAGCAACATCCCCTCTATAATCGTTTTACGAGAGCATGTTGTAATCTTGATATAACAGTAAAGATAGTCCTATTTCTCCTTTTGAATCCTTTCGCGAGGCTTAGTTTTTGTTTACAATTCGTAAGATAGATGATTTGATTGTCGTCAGAATGTTATTGTAACTGAAGGTACGTTGACCCCCTAATTTATATATATTTAAGAGGTGGCAGTTAATGATGTAATAGGTGTCTCCTGGCTTCACGCATGTGTCTTCCTTGTGTCTTGGATGTCGCGTCCTTTATCAACCGCCGCGCTTCATCGTAACAGCCGTTAACTGCTCTCACGCGTTCAATTAAACTTTCACGTGGTAAACCTTCGTGACTTCGACCAGTTATACATATAGTCACTTATCGGAGAAATTGATTATTGCCCCTTGCTGGTTGTTAATGGGCGTAACTGATTGACGATCAGTTATATTAAATAAAGCATACATCTATGTGGTTAGAAGCGTAACCAGATTTAATGAGTCCTATTAAGGTAATAGGTGAGCCTTGACTGAATAGGACTAAATGAAATTCTATTTTGACTTCTTGACTAAAAATATCGATCTATTCAAGGATCCTTGTCACCAATAAGATCGGCATGGCTAGTAGTATCCAATAGGATCCTTGTCACCAATATGATCGGCATGGCTAGTAGTATCCAATACTATTTCTGTTTAATAGCAATGGAAGCTTGTGGGCGAGAATTTCTAAGCATCCTGCGAGAAATTTTGATAGCCTTCAACTCTCAACTTGCACATCATATTAAATTGTTAATCATCATGTGCAACCTATTTGCTTCCCATGGATGGAATTTTAATAATAGGCTTTGTCAGGCATAATTTTTGTATTCATTGTTCCCCTAATTCATCAGCAATAGCACTGAAACTTTGTAATAATTTAAACGCTGTGTGCGAAAACGCAGAAGCGGGAAGTTTTCTTCCATTTTCTAAAAAAAATCATGTGCAACCTAAGCGGCTCGCTTGTCTGAAACCGCACTATGTTTTGTTCGCAAAATTCAAACTGTATCGAGGTTAATTGTATATTGACAAAATGATCTAAGTTTGGTCCCCTGGCTAGCTAAAAGAATGAAACAACAAGCCCATAAGACCACAAGCACACAAGAAAAGTAATGGTGACAGATATGTGACTCTAGAATACAACAGCTCGTGCCTGCCACACACCACTGCTTTCCTGGGTCTACATTATTCAAGTCATTGGCATCCCTTTGGATTGCATTTCATGCCTTGGTATGGCGCAAATGCGCAGTCGCTTTCCTAAGGAAAATCAGCCGTCACAACTCACAACTAAAACTGCTTACTTTCCCAACTAAATTAACTGAAGAGGGAATAAATAAATAAATTTTGGGATCAGTACTTTTGCTTGGCTTACTAGCTGAAATGGTAAATTATGAATCATCAGTTACAGCCGTTGGTAGAAAATTTCGTGAAAAAACTCCCAACTTGGAAAGGTAACCTGCTTTCCTCAGGCGGCTGCCTCATCATTGTTAAGCATGTCCTCTCCGCCGCCCCTCTTTACCACCTTCTACCCCTGGACCTGCCACCCTGGGCTATCAGGGCCATCGACAAGCAATGTCGTGCTTTCCTGTGGAAATGATCGGAGGTGGTTCATGGTGGGCATTGCTTGGTCGCGTGGAAGACGATCTGCAGGCCACTCCCCCCTAGTGGTTTAGGATTTCTTGATCTTAAGCTCATGGGCTATGCGTTGAGATTGAGATAGCTGTGGTGGCAAAGGACAGACCCGTCTCAAACATGTGCTCATCTTCAAATGTCCCATGAACCAACTATTCAAGTAATGTTCAATGCCGCAATGGACGTGAGACTTGAGATGGATACAGTACACTCTTCTTGCTTGACAAATGGATAGACGGAAACTCCATTGAATTTCTTTGGCAATACCTGTGGAAGTTCATTCCACCAAAAACCAGAAAGTCTACCACTGTGGCCCAGGGCGTTACTTTGAACACTTGGGTTCGCAACATTCTTGGCGCACTCACAGTTCAAGCACTGGCCAAGTATATCCACCGCTGGAACAAAGTACGCGGCGTGTCCCTTCAATCTAGAACTGCAGACAGGCTGGTTTGGAAAATGAATTATTCGGAGAATATTCAGCTAAGTCGGCTTACAATGCATTCTTCATCGGAGGAATCCATTTTTCAGGTTACAAACAGATTTGGAAAGTTAAAGCACATTTGAAATGCAAATTCTTCATTTAGCTTGCTGCCAACGACCGCTGCTGGACAGCCAAGCGTCTTGCGCGTCGAGGATTGCTTGTGAATCCATCATGCTCCTTCTGTGATCAACATCAGGAAACCATCGACCATCTTCTTGTCCATTACCCATGGGTAAAGCAAGCTTGGGTGAAATTCCTGAGTCTCTTCGGCTCATACTAGGCAGTGCCTGCTTCGCAAGACCAGTTAATTGACTGGTGGTCTTCCTGGCGGAAATGCTTACCCAAGGATCAAAGAAAATGTTTTGATTCATTGGTAATCCTTTTCTTCCAGACCATTTCCCTTGTTTTGTTTGCCTTTGTGACGCTTTTCCTCTTATTACCCTTGTTGCCACCTCTGTGATGTACTGTTTATCTTCTTAATACAACGGCGTGCAAATCTTTTGTGCGTTCCCTAGAAAATCAAGCTTACATAGCTCAGGTATAAATATGAACGTGCTCTTGGTAACTTCAGAGGTTTGGAAATAAAATCATGGTTACTTGGACCTTAATCTTGAGGTTTATTAAACAGCAAAATTTGTGCACAGAACATACACCGACATAGAGCTTAACACATTCCAAACTTGTGATTGTGGTTTCTTAGTGGAGAAAGAGAGAAATGAGTTCTTTCTCCAAGCTTCTTTCCAACCATTCAGAAGCACCGAAACTTACTATAGGATAACAAAATTTTTACCTATGGGAAACTTATCAAAGAACCGGTGCCAACAACATGTACCAAAGCTCTCAAAAGCTAGTGCTATTTGCAATGACAAATTCATCTGAAAGCCACTTTATCTTGTGCATATCCTGTCCATCACCTAATGCTAACATGATTTGATGCAACAAACAAAGTGACTTCCCGTGTCCATTTGTACCTTATGGACCCCTAAAGAATCTGGAAGAACCAACCAAAACGATGCTGCTGCAACAGGTGTCATGCACGGCCAATTAATCTGATCATGTGTCACTCTTTCTGCACAAAGCTACAAGCAAGCCATTGCCATCCTAATTATTAAGTTCGATTCTATCTACTGATGTCCCTAAACTAAAATACTACTATCTTAAGCTCTTGTGGGAGGATTTCTTGTAACTAAAGCACATGGCCAAGGATTGGTTTGCTTCACAATGTGACAACAATGGACCTCCCATAATCGCATGAAGCCGAACAGTGCTTTGTGTCCCACAAATCTCATATCTGCAAGAAAAATACTGCCAATAACCTCTGCACAAAATGAAACTTATTATGAAACCAATGGTGTCAAATTTTGTACTAAGGTCCCATGTGAGGGTGGCTAATTATGAAACTAATGGTGTCAAATTTTGTACTAAGGTCCTAAGAAAAGATCCTGTTAAAACATTGCATTGCACTTCTACAGAATCCTTATTGGATGACGACATAGATTCTCTAATGCGACCATTCTGAATGGCTGTACATCTGCCATAAAGTAGCTATGAAACTGTGGGTTCCTCAAATTGTTCCCAGTCCTAAGAAACTATACCAAAAAAATGAGTTTATCCTGAACAAAGTCTCCAAAAATGATAGGAGCATTACCTCGCAATTTTGTATTTATTTCGGCTGGTCTACCAAGAAAATGAAGGAATGCTTATCTAGTAAGCTGCAGCGTTGCAAACCGGAGGCTAACGATAGATAGAATGTAGTATTGACACCGATGAAGAGAAAAGTGAGGGAATTTCTACCATGTTTACTAAGCCCCAAATGCATGTTTACAACTTTTGTGTAATTGATAACTGCGAGTTTTAGGCTTGTTAAACTAGCTCAAAAAATTGCAAACCAAAAAACAAACTAACTTTGGTTGCACCATCCTATTTACCTTTTTTATTTCACAGCAACCATGTTGACTCACCATTGAGCAATCTCCAATCGAATTCACATGTATAGATCTCAAGTTTTAGAGTCCTACAAATCGTCCCAACTCCAACCAGCCTTAACCAAAGCAATGCCATTCATGCTTCAACTAAGACAAACGAGAGTAATCGATATTGGGCAGCAGGCCTGCAGTTAGAAATGTATACAAAGCACTCTTGGGCCTTAGAATTAGGAAGCCTAAATATGTTGCAACATGCCAACAATGAATCAGCCTAACGACAACCAACTTACAGAAAGGCTACTTCAGAATTTTTGGGGGGCTGCGGTCTCAGGGTATCAAGAAAAGCTGGAAGTTTCAGAGGTTGGGAAGAACCTGAATAATTGAACTGCAAAAGGCTACACTAGTACACTACGGAATTCTCTTCATGAAATCGTAGCAGCACGCAGTCCTCATTGTCCTTGGCTCCTTGCAACTCAATTTCACCCCATCAACATCAGCTAACTTTCTCCTTGGTTCCTTGCAATTCAATTTCACCCCATCAACATCACCAAGCTTTCTAGTTCACAGCCTAAGGACTGATTGTATCCAGGACTCTTCCTTTTAATGAAAGCTCGTAGCTTCCCCTAAAAAAAATATCGCCTAGCTTCCACTGTTTCCCAGAATTCCTGATCATGTTTTCTTTTTACAGCCGCACTGAGGAATTGGAGTTATGACAGTAGTACAGCACGAGTTATGATAGAAGGGGAAAGGGACAAAAAGCAAGAACCAAATCACTTTTTGTACAAGAGTATTATCAGTATTCAGTTAGATAGCAACAGTGCAGTAGTCAGTGCAGTTGATCATCAGAAATCCGAGGTACATATCAAGATCAAACAAACAGAAAGGAATTGCATCATTAGCTAAACTACAGGAAACTACTAGTTAGCGAACAGTTTAGTACAAGCAAAGCAACGAGCAAGCAAGATTGGAACTGAAGAACCAACAACTATCTACAGGTGAATAACAGATCATTTTGGTAACCAGAGTATAATAAATAAATCCAACCATCAAGTTCTATGATTCCAGTATGCCATGCCCTGCCCTGCCATTTGGTAATGATTATTGTCTTTATTGATAGATCGGAAGCTTTGCACATGCTGAAATGGACATTAGACATCAACTAGGACTGAAGTTGATCATAGCCCTAGTGCCCTATTATATTTCCTCACAGTTCTTGAGCAATTTTTATCATTTAAACCATTTTTCAATTTATTTTTATTACTAGCCCCTCACCAACTTTATTTTCAAATCTGACTCTTTTAGCTACCACACCACCCGTGATGTGGCAAAATAATACTGCCATGTCACAAGATAAGTCTAGCTAGATGGCATTTCTTACCACACCACTGGTGGTGAAGTGGCAGATTGGAAATAAAGTTGGCAATGTGTTATTAATAAAATATTTTTTTAATATTATTTAATAAAAAATTTCCTGGGCCTTCAGTGATGTCAAGAGGAAAAAACACATAAGAAATAATTCACATATTATATTTGAGAGGACTAAGATGATAATGTGCTCCTTTCTCATTCTTCTAGTCACCACAAGTTTACACCCATCACACTTGCCACTTGTACAATTCATGACAAACGTTTTTCCACTTTCACTAATCAGCAATACTTTTATCGCCAAATCAAGCATAAGGAAGCAGCAAAAGTGGATGGATTTTGATTAAAATCCCAATCAAGCAGAATTTTGATTATTGTGAATAGTCCAATCAAGCAGAATTCATATTTCGCAAGTATGATCCTTGGGTCTCTTTATCAGATGGCGAGTGACGTGTGCTATATGAAGAGAAACACATGTCGTAACAAAAATTTGCAGGGGTTTCCGAGGGAGAAACAATTTATCAAATTCACAAGTTGGAGTGAATTGAGTCAGCGTCTACAATGTCTAACACTGTTTCATGATAAATTCATACTATTTACGAGTTTGAACAACCTAGATTCATGTGTCCCCCTTGTCCGTCTCCGAAGGTATTGCTGAAGCTTTGCATATTGGACACCAGTTCTTCTGTCTAAGCCATTCATGAATGCAGGACACATGGTACCGATGCTCACACTGTATCATACCAACTTCTTCACCCTCAATGTATTCCTCCTGTAACACAAGCAGCACAAATAATAACCATCCAGCATCCAAAGAAATAATTGTTCATTATAAAAATAGTAATGTTTAAATGAATGGGACAAATCAAAATGAAACCACTGAGAGATTGTAGGGTAGGTAAAACTTGAATCCTAGATACAATCTTCCACAGCAAAAATGATCATTTCTTTACTTACCATTGTGCACTCAATGTAACTATGCTTTATATTAACTTATGTCCCCCCCCCCCCCCCCCCCCCCAAATTGGCCTATGCCTTGCAACCAGGGGAGTCTTACATTAATAGAAAAAGGAAGGGATGAACACACCAACAGTTGTGGCATAACATCAAACAATGTTATCTACTTCATCATTAGAACAGTAGCAAACATTTTTGACAAATGTGCACAGAAATGCTAGCATCCTTGAGTAATAGAAATACCTGACATATGCTGCATTTGACATCATCTACTCTGTTCACTGTTAGCTCTGAATTTGTTGGTTTATACACACTTTGGTTGAGACACTTCGCAAATTGCTCTTCGGAAAGGGCAGTGCTCACAGAGCCAATTCGCTCCTCTAATGCTAATAGTTCCTGAGGAAAACAAAAGCAAGACAAAACACAGCAGTTTCTTTAGTCTGAGCCAGATGAGCAGATGACTCAATTTAAAATTTAGACAAGCACACTCTTCCGGTAGAATCAACATGATGAAAGTAATACCTCATAAGACATGTTGTCAATATCCATTCTCATATCTCTATGCTGATCGTGCAAGCCAAGGCCACTAAGGAACAGATTAGTTTCCAGCACCAGCAATTGCTGCCAATATTTTTGTCCAGAATACATTTCAGTGCCAGGCTGGCAACAAGAGAAATGTAACACAAGGTAAAGGACTGACCTCATAAGTCAATTCATCATCTTGTTCAATCCTGTCCAACGCTAGCAACACCTGCACCAAGTAAATATGCCATATATCAACTGGTATTTCTTTCACATATCAAGACATCATAGCAGCTAATCAAAGACAGTATATTGTAAATCTATGATAATTTGATCAATTTCACCCCAAACGAAACCTAAGCACAAAATCACAACAAAATCAGACAAGTATTTGGCAAACAACCTCTGCAATTCCTTCCATATTTATGCGCCTGTAGCCATCTCTCTCCCCCAGCATACCATGAAACAATTGTGGAGAGCTTTCCTCAGGGCGAAAACTTGATCTGCTCCTTGCTGTCCGATTACTTGAGCCTTGATGACTAGATGAGTATATTGCATGAGGCAATTCCACAGAAAAAGGCCTTGTTATTCTCTGTGGGGGAACTTCATCCAAGGAAAAACGAGCCCAATCTGGTTGGCGAACCCTTCTGACAGTTTCATGCAGAGCAAACACGCCATCCTCTCTTTCATCTGGCATTCTCACCCTAGCATGCTGATTAGCAGGTCGTCCAGTCCTTTCTGCAGAATCCTGGATATTTCTGTTGCTAGTCCTTATTGCTTGTTGAGAAGCTAATTGTTCAGAAGCTCTGAATCTAGGACCAGTAATGCCAGTAGGCCCAGGATACATGGAAGGTGAATGGCCAAAACTATACTGTCCACTTAAGCCCCTTGATCTTGAAGAACTCTCTCCGTCAGAAGTCCTCTTTCTCATAACCTCGACTCTCTTATTATGAACAGAATTAGATGAAGAGCAGCCAGATGGCAAAACATCAGATATTGATGTGCAACCAAGATTTTTTAGACCATGTCTCTGTACTCCAGTACCAGCACCATTTGATGATTTCACGCCAATGGTAGAATTTCGAGGTACAGTAGGCCGATGAACAAAAGTAGATGCAGTTTGAGGTCTACCCATGCTCAATTCTTCCTTATCCTTCTGCCTACATGGTTTAGTTCTCAATGCAGAATTTCTGACCATGGAATCAACTGCATGTGGAGAAATCCCTGAAGAAACAGAAGAATCTAAAACTTCAGGATCAAGTTCTGCTGGCTGATCTCCTCCAGTAGTTGATGTGGAGAATGAATCTTCTGACTCAGTCTGCTGAGCATACGGATTCCCATCCTCCTCAACAACAGCTTTCTCGCTACTCTGCAGACGGTTGGCCTCAGCTCTTCTGTTACTGCTTTCAGCATTGTCTGCCTCTGCCAAAAAGGGCCGGCTTTGCTTTTCCTCATAATATCTTCTGACAGGAGTTTTTGAAGAGCTTGCAGATGCAGCCTTAGAGACTGATGAATGGAATGGGTCACGTAAATATCTTGGCTTCTCCTTATTGCCAGCCCATCTGGCTTTCATAGGGTTGAGCTTTGTGGTGTTTCCCGGCTTATTGCTGTACTGGTTTGGCCTCTCCTCATTGCTTTGATTTCTCAAGGAGATGCCAGAACCTCTTCTAAGAAAACCAATTGTTGTGGTGGATCTACCAGAATCCTCCTCCATACCAAAATGCAGCACAAAACACAGAGCTATATATCTTCTCCAGTACAACTTGTGCTACAATTCTGCAACCACAATTTTATAAAGGTTTGAAACAAATAGCTATTGGAGAATTAATGTCGCCACAAACAAAAGGAAAGAGAACCTAAACATATATAAAAGGTCTCTCTAGAAATGATACATTTCAGGTAAGAAACTGTGAAGAAGGTAATGTAACTAATCCCCAATAGCACCCAATAATCCAACTTTGCACCTACTGTTAGTTAGTAGCATTCACCTCCACTCCATTCCATCAATTTTATGAATTTCTATAAATTTATTACATTGTAATAGTGCTACAAGGACAACAATTGCATTTCTTTCTTTCCTTTTAAGTAGAAAAAAGGAAAAGCAGACATATCCTAAAATGTACTAAAAGGATTTTTCTACAAAAAGGATCAAAATAAGACCATCTATGACTATTTGCCTATACTGCTATCATCTTCTTTTGTATCATCCAACAAATTGAAATTACCATATCAAGAACACATCTTGATCAAAGTTTCGTGACAGTTTAGATTGTGGTATAATGAAGCAGAATTTCCTTCTTGAAACAAAAGGCAGTCTTGGGACCACACACTATATACTAATATACAAACACTTGGGTCATCGATATCTATAAAATGTGCAAACACAATTCGTTCCTTTCAAGTTATTAAAACAAAAAATTAGTCTGTCAATCAATTTCCACCAATGAAGAAAAGTTTGCAGAACACACAATCACGTAGCATCAGAAAATATGACCCTAACAAATTTCTTACGGCAGAATGAACACGACAAATTCCAGAATTCCACCTGTCAGCTCACCTCACACATACATAAAGATTATTTTCCTGCAATAAAAAATGATCACGAATTCATACATATATAATATACCAGGCAGAGAATCCAAACTAAAAAAAGGAAAGAAATCAACACCAAAATCGACCATTCCAAAGCCGAAACAAACCAATTAAAGAGGAACAGGAGCATCCAAAGGAGGCCAGGCGCCGAAATAAATTCAACACATATCCACAGGTCATTTGGGAAAGGAAACGACCTTTGGGTTCCTAAAATCCTTAAATTTACACATACTAAACGAAGAAACGATCAAAAGAAGGGAGATTTCGAAGCTTCTTTCTCCCCTATCTAATCAAACGCATCCATTTTCCATACCTTCTCGAGGCGGCGGCGTCTTCCCTGTTCTTCGCTTTTCCTTTTCCTTTCCTCGCGAAGTCGGAGGAGACGGCGTGCAAACGGAGACAATTTGGCCAGATCCGAGGCGATTTATTTAGTGCCGCCCTTAACGGGTCGGATTCACGGATGAAGAGGCGTAACCCGTTTACGGGCGAACGGAGCCAAGTCCCACCCACGTGGCGCGCTGACTGGGTGCGCCGTGCACGCGTCGCAGTCCACCCGTGACGCGGTCGCGGCCCACGCGGAGCCAGATCCCGCCGTTGGAACTTCGTCAAGATGCGTGCGTGCCGGTGAGCTTTTCCGCGTCGGCGCGCACGGGTTAAACGCGCACCGCTCGGGACGGCTCGGCGCCGCCACTTTTATCTGGCGAAACAAATCGGCAGCCGGAAGCAGTAGCTGAACACCGGTTTTTGCTGTATTATCCTTTCAAGCTCCTCATTTCAGGAGGATGAGGGTATTGGGCCTATTCTTTTTAGCTGCGGTTTGTGGTTTTTGATTGTGGTTTTTGATTTTTAGGCTGTTTGTACGAGAGATTATAGAGTAACAGAAACTTACGTGCGATTTTTGTCGATATAAATGAAGTCAGTAAAGTATGTACTGCAATTAACTAGTAGACTCTATCTTGAAAAAAAATATTTCGTTTAAAAGCTATTACTGTAGAAAAGTCAAAAAGTAACTTTTAGAAACTAAAAAGAACATGGCTATCGCTTCAAGTCCTTGAGTGATGAGGGAAAAGTAGAAATATTTTAGAACAAATTTGGTTTTAGCTTTGCATGTCTAGTCATCATTTTCCCTCTGTTGGGAGGGCCATCCATCCGTCCATCAACGCATCATTATCCATGGATCAAATTCAGGGAGAGAATATAGTGCTCCATAAGAAAGTTTCGAAAGAGATGGCAGGAAAAAGATGTCGGCCATTTGGAACTTCGCCTTATATTAACTAACAACTCTGTTCCAAAGAGAGATCGTGCAGGGAGGAATATTCTTATTGGAGGTTTCTCTATGCCATTTATCAATCACTTACATATCATCGCAAAGGGAATTGCTCACATCATATCATAAGCAACTAGCAGGTGTCCTACGCATTTGCAAGGCTAGGTTTATTATAATTTTTAATATCTAATATTTACGATATACATATATAGGTCTTTTAGAATGTACATTTGAAATAACAATAAATTTTGAAGCCAAAACAAATATCAATGAAATGTAATTGAATAATAATATTTGATTGAAAAAATTCATTTGAGCTTAGTATGCTTTATGAGCCCTTGAAATGGATTGGCCCTGTTCTTTTCAACTTCTAAAAGCTACTTTTCGGCTTTTCTACAGTAACTAGCTTTTAAACAGAGTATTTCTCAAGATATGGTCTACTAGTTAATTGTAGTATATATTTTGTTGGCTTCATTTATATCGGCAAAAACCGCATGTGAGTTTCTGTTACTATGTAATCTCTCATACAAACAGCCCAAAAGTCACAAGCCGCAGCCAAAAAGAATAGGCCCAATATTCAAATATGCCTTCTACAAAAATAGCTTGGCTCATGCCTATCAGCTTAATATTGATATCGAACAGTATCTATAGTACTTTCTCCAGTCACATTTCACGGTCTCAAAGATACAATTTTAGATATTTTACTTTGGAATTCGTATACGAAATTAAATTGCTTGTTTTATTTTATTTTTTCTGAATTTAATTAGTTTTGATTGGAATTCATATACAAATCCCATTGCTAATTTTCTTATGGAAATCAAATTACCCATTTTTTATTTTTTATTCTGAATTTTAGTTATTTATGGATTGTACTTGATATGAACTCTTCATTTTAATCTAGAATATTATAATCTAGGCCTACCACGATCAACAGTATAGATCTTTCTTTTTTCCTCTGATAAATACAAAATTTTAGTTATTTTATTAGAGCTCATATACAAATTCAATCACTAATTTTTGTTTAATTTTTTTTCTGAATTTTAGTTATTTAGGGATTTTACTTTGGAATTTGTATTAAAATCAAATTTTATTTTTTATTTCTAGTTTCAATTATTTTTTGTTGGAATTCATATACAAATTCAATTGCTATTTTGTAAATTGTTTTATTCTGAATTGTAATTATTTAAGGGTTTTACTTTGGAATTCATATCGAAATCAAATTGCTAATTTTATTTTATTTTTTATTCTGAATTTTATTTATTTATTATTAGAATTCATATAGAAATCTAATTTCTAATTTTTGTTTAATTCTTATTTCAAAATATATTTATTTAGAGATTTCACTTAGGAATTTGTATGGACATCAAAGTGCTAAATTTTTTATTTCCTATTTAAGTTATTCTAGATTGTACTTTAAATTGACTCTTTTTTTTTGAATCTAGACCGTTATAATCTGAACCAATTATGATCAACGGTATAACTCTTTCTCTTTTTTTCTCTTATTAACGTGGAGATTTCTAACCCTTGAGAGCGAATGTAGTGATTTTTTCTATCACTTTAATAAGATAATAGATCCTAGATGGAGCTATAGTTAAACTACACGAGGATTCTTTGACCACAAGAAAATACTTCTTCTTAAATGAAACAGCCTAAATACTTCTCTTATTCAGGAATTATATCATTCTGAATAGTTAATTTGGTGTCTAATCCATCACGATGTTTCAATGGAGATGGGATATATTTCTTGTAAGTCTTGGGTCGAAAGACAAGTAGGTTGGAGTTAACATGAGATGAGTTGCTACTTCTTTCTCAAATGGAACAGATTACTTGCAAATGCAAATCTTAATCTTGTCCTAATGTTTCCCCTAGAATCTATTAGTCTGCGGTAAACTATGGTTGTCAGAACAAAAGAGAGACAGGGTTGTGGTACCAATGCTGGTTTCTCACTGACTATGTCAACTTCAGGAGTGATCAACTAATGGAGTACTGTTGATCTGGTAATGTGTGAGCTTAACTCTTCTTTTCCATTTTTTGACTCTTGAAGAGGAATAGTGCCAACTGCCAACTGCAAATTGGTACTTAAATATTGGCATCATTTCGATTTAGACTCTTCAGCTGTTTGAATGACTGGTTAACACATACGGTTCTTATGCAAAGCAAATCGATAGTCAGGTCTAGTTGATATCATAAGAGTTAATTTGATCAAGATCTTGTCAGTTGGTATGACAGTTGTGAATGAGACGAAATAAAAATGAAATCAAATGTGGAGTAGGTAGCTCATGCACAATAGTGGGACAAATGTTGGACCAAATCATCGATGCAACGGTGTTCTTCTCAAATTTTCTCTAGGACCGGCAATGGCAACAGAGTACAGTGAATGATGCTTTCTTTAAATTTTTGTTTAAGTATTTAGAAAATTTTTACTCTAGAGCTAAAGAGTTAAGAATATCAAATTTAACAGCCTAATTCCAAACCACAACCCAAAATAACAAAACCTCACAAATTCAGCACCTAACTGGTCTGACCGCCACTAGAAGTGTGGTCTAACCGGTGGGTGGTCTGATTGGCCGCACACCGGTGGTCGGACCAATGGCCGGTTTGACCGGGCCTTGGAGTGGTCTGATTACTCCCCTGTTCCCAAAACAGAAATTCAACTTGAGTCAAAACTATTTTTAATGCAAACTTCAAAATCCGTAATCAAATGAAGTCAAACTTTGCACACACCTTATTGAAAATCTCAGGAACCTATTCCATTAAAGGATCGTATGGATCTTAGCTAAAATTCTAACATTTCCTCAAAACATGCAAGGTTGCATAAAAAATAGTCAAATCTCAAAAACTTGAGAAATTACTTACTCTTGGAATAAGAATAGCTAAGATGACTCTAGATATATTTTCACATGTCATAACAAACAAAACAAACCATTGAAATGAAACCAAACCATCATATCAAGATTCATCAAGAAGGGTTCCAAATCAAGCAAAAATTGGGAAGCATCGAAATCTTGCAAACCATAGTGTCTAGATAGATGATATTTAATCTATATGAGTTATCTCTATTACTTACACATTTTTGGCACATAGCACGATCAAGAAAGGAAGAGAAGAGGCAAAGAACCAACAAGAACAAGAGTAAATCAACCAAGAAAAAATTCATGAGAGATGAACAAACTCGATTATATTGCTATTTGAAGATGAAAATTTCACAGCCACAAAATAAAGAGAACAAGAGAACACACCATAACATTCACTCTTATTTCTTAAACCATAACCCTAACTCAAAAATAAAGTTGTTGGGATAGTTGAAATGGTTGGCTTACAAGTCTCCGTCCCAACCAACTAAATAGATGATGTAATCAGCCTGCATCTAACCATAATGGATATTATCTAGTAGCATAATTGGGGGAAATACATTAACCCTACACAACACGGATTTTTCACTCACACTTAACTCATGCACGTTTTTCAAAGCACATGAGTCCGAACCCACGAAGTCTTTAGCATTTGATCTACTTGATCTTCTCAACATCTTATTGACCTAAATAGCTTTCCCAAACGCAGCTTCAAGCACCGCAGTTTTGATCTAATGAAGTTTTTAGTATTTGACAAATTACCAAAATACTCTCGCATTGACTCGGTCTTCTCCTTCCCTTGCAAGCAATCACCATTCTTGACATGCATAGGTGCACCAATGACTTAGCACACATCAACATGTCTCTCCTATTCTGGTTCCATTGGGCCACACCTCACTTGGACCGATCAAACCACTTGGTGTAACATATGGCTCAAACCTTCCCTTTAACATTCCTTGCCTTCCTTGTGCCACGTTTGAACTGAACCATCTCACCCAGTATTCTTATTGTTATGGACTTCGGCTCTTCCATGAGCGTAATCCTAGTCCTTGTCATTGTTTATAGTTGACTTCAAACTTCCTTGCATGTTCAAAGACCAAGAAATCATTTTTTAACATAAGTTCTTCACAACTTGACCCACATTAGTTCAAACATACTTCATACAATATGAACGCACTGACTTGGGACTAATTTACCCAATTCTCGACCAAATTTCCAAATTTCGGAACACACCGTTGAAACTAGAGACAGACGGTCTGGCCACTGTGCATAGCCAGTCTGACCACCAGGAGCTGAACCACAAAGTGAAAATCTAAATCTTTTATAAATTTGAATTTTAACTTCACATATATGGATAATGGCTTATCATAAAAAATCGTGGATCTTTTCACATGATCCCTCATTTTCTTTAAAAAATGTGAAGGAACTTGACTTGACAAAGTGCATCAACTTTGTAACGTTGCCAAACGGAAAGATCCATGTCTGTGGTGTTAAACGAAGGAAGAGACAAAGTAGAGAGCTAACGGCCAGCCAAACGAACCGAGTGGCGGATGATGATATCCACAATGTTATGCATACTAGTTACAACTTACAAGATCATTAGCTTGATTTTTTTAGGGAAAATTTTGGCATATAACAATTTAGAACTAGTTGAGATCCATTCTGTGATCGAATGGTGAGGAGGCTGTTTAACCTCTCCGCTCACCCGAGTTGGAGTTCTAGGACCGGCCCGGTGCTAACCTCATTCTTTCACGAATTGGTTAGGCGGCTCTGATCACGAACCTGTAAACGTGAATTTAAAGGGGTTCTCACCTGATATGCCCTAATTCCTCCAGGCGAATCTATGGTGACTTTGTTTCAGCTTTCATTGGAATTCTGCAATCCTCTCCTGGGGTCAAGTGCTTCCTTGCCCCCGTCATTGTCGTATCCTGCGTGCCTTTTGTAGCTTGCGCACTTGTGCCTTCCTTTGATGAAAGTGAGCATCTAGTGCTTAAAAGCTCTTTTCCTTTTGCTATGATTGCTTCACAAGGACAACAACAGAACAACCAGCTTTGGCCGGCCTTTGGACCCCTTCCTTCCTTCCCTGGCATGAAAAGTTTTGTGGAACCTCCACGCCACAGTTTGATTTCAGCTGCGGTTTGATTCTCGAACTGGTATGAACATTTTTGCATTGCATTTACATGCCATTGATAATTTCATACCAAAGGCAAACCTTTTTTTCGAAAGTGTTAGGTTTAACAGGAAAAAAAAGTTCTTTGTGATGTTGCAGAGGAAATGGCACAGTTGGAGGGCAGTGAATTGGGTGGCATTCCTCCAATATTATATCACTAGGTTGGCATGATGAATGATGAGTATGTCATGACTTGTCGTCCGCTA